>JAWMRA010000078.1:117888212-118134471 GCA_035584735.1 Pseudotriccus pelzelni
CCCCCCCGGCCCGGGCCCTGCGCCCCCGCCCCGCCTGTCACCCAAGGCCGGGTGCCCCCGGGCCGCCTCCCCCTCCCGGGCGGCGGGGCGGAGCGCAGGCGCGCCCGCGGCAGCGCCGGGCCGGGCGATAGCGCCGGGAGCTCCCGTGCCCTCCGACCTCCCCTCGCCCCCGCCCAGGGAGCGACCCCGGACCCCCCCGCGACCTGCCCCGACGGGGCAGAGCGGCTACACAGCAGTAACCGGGCTCCGCACCCCTGGCGGCAGGATGAGCCCGGCGGCGGCACACGCTTTAGGGGGGCTGCCCGGTCGGTGCCTTTGCTCACCCGGGGTGCTGCCGAGTGCTTGCAACTTGGCGCCCGTGGTTGAGAAAGTCCGCGGAGCACCACGGTTGGCAGCCCCGGGCGACGTTTAGAATACTTAGGATAGTGGTGCATCGCTTTGTGTAACAGGCAATGAAATATTCGGAAGACAGGACCTCAGTTACAGCGTCTGCTGAGGAGTGACAAAGAACTAAGAGATGGGTTTTTTAATTTTTTATTTTAAGAAAAATAGATAGCCGGACCACCTGATGATCCTTTTTGTCCGGGGTCTTGTCCAATGTAAACCATCTCCAAAAGTGGGAAGCACACGCAAAACCTGGAAAAAGTAGTTTGGAATTTCCTCCTTATATAGTTTTCTCCTAATCCCCTGCTCTCGGTTTGTGGAGTGTCTTGAATTGCGCTGGTTTGTTTTCCTCTGAAGTCCCTTTTTTAAAGCCCTGGTACTAAGATAAATGTAGATAATCCTGCGAATTATTACATTATTGTGGCTTGATAGAGGGGAACCGTTGAGGTATTCCTCTTTTTACCCAAAGTTTTTCCATAAAATAATACCAAGGAATACAACAAAGAAGTATAATATTCTACACATTTCTAAGTAACTAGTGCTTTTCTGGCAGAGTAGAGGATTTAACTTTGATTTGTTTCCCTTCCTTAAAAAAAATGTTTAAGACTGACTTACCACATTTGTTTACTTACTTATAGTCTTGATCAATAACATAGGATACCGTTTTCAAATTTTATCAAGCTATTATCAAGTAGTATTTTGCTATCTCTTTGTACTTGCTTGTAACTCAAACAGTTCAAACTCAACACAGCCAAAACAACAGGGTTTTTTTTCCTTGGTTTTCAACCACATTTCTCCTGTTGATAAGGTACCCCAAGTTAAGTGCTTGTCTAGGCCTGTAGTTTTAGTATTTTCTTCAATTCAGTTACGTTTTCTAGGATTCTTGAAAAAGTCTTCTCAATGATTCTTTCTTTGTACATAAGATCCTTAACACAGTTTCTTCTATTTCATCATCCCAGAGCTTGTTACTGCAGCTTCTCTCTCCTTCTTCCACTCTCAGTCCCCCACGGCCACAGCTTCCTTCACTGCAGCTCTGGCACTCACCTCAGTGCTCAGTAAGCTGAATAAAGTCACTGAGACAGCAGAAAACCAATCCAAGAAAAAAAAAAAAAAACAACGAAAAACGTGTTTTGCCACTTTTATGAGCTGATTCACTTCACCAAGGATATGAGCCCAAGAACTTGAAAAAAAAAATAAAGGGGAAAGGAGAGAGGAGGTCCATAGGGAAAGAGGAAAATAGGATAAACCATTTGAACAAGGACAAGCTTTTAATTCAGCTTGGTCATCTCACTGAGCCATCCCTAAGAACATACGTGCAATTTACCTGGTAGGCAGTATCCCATTAAACTTCAGTAACCCCATCGCACTTGAACTAGTACATGAACCAGTAACTGCAGTTTGTAACTCTGATGGATCATGTATATGGCACCTCAGTGCTGGATTCTGCCCTTGGTACACAACAACCCCATGCAGCACTACAGGCCTGGGCCAGAGTGGCCGGAAAGCTGCCTGGCAGAAAAGGACCCGGAGGTGCTGGTTGACAGCTGGCAAAACATAAGTGGGCAGTGTGCTCAGTTGTCCAAGAAGGCCAATGGCATCCTGGCTTGTATCAGGAATAGTGTGGTTAGCAGGACCAGGGCGCTGATCATCCACCTGTATTCAGCACTGGTGAGGCTGCACCTCAGGTACTGTGTCTGGTTCTGGGCCCCTCACTGCAGAAAGGACATTTTGGTGCTGGAGCATGTCCAGAAAAGGGCAACAGATCTGGTGAAAGGTCTGGAGCACAAGTCTTATGACAAGCAGCTGAGGGAGCTGGCAGTGTTCAGCCTGGAGAAAAGGAGGCTTAGAGGAGACCTTATCAATCTAAAACTACCTGAAAGGAGGCTGTAGCCAGGTGGGGGTGGTCTCTTCTCCTTAGTAACAAGTGATAGGATGAGAGGAAATGGCCTCAAGTTGCACAGGGGAGATTTAGATTGGATATTATGAAAAATTTCTTCCCCAAAAAGATTGTCAAGCATTGGAATAGACTGCCCAGGGAAGTGGTAGAGACATCATTCCTGGAGGTATTTAAAAGACGTGTAGATGTGGCATTTTGGGACATAGTTTCATGGTGGAATTGGCAGTGCTAGGTTACCGGTTGGACTCAATGATCTTAAAGATCTTTTCCAACCTCAACAATTCTATGATTCTATGATTTTTACATCAGCTTGGAATCTTTTTCTGTGACAAGGATTCCTAACCATTGTTGTATAAAACCAACAACAATTTTCATGAGATTGCAGAATAACAATAGATACACCAATCCTATGGGAAAATATAAGGGCACAGCATTGCCAGCCTTCACAACATTTGCAAACAATATAGCCTGTAAACAAGCACAATTTCAATTCTTTCCACAGTGTATGTCAAGACATACAATTATTTTTAGGACTACATGAAGATGTTTGTTTTGGGAAGTTGTTCCAGCTAACTACGGCTTCTAATGCTTGACTTCCCTGCTTACTTTTGGATCTGAATAACGGGTTAGCTGAGCAAAGTCTGCAGGTGGTATAAGCATCCCGCACCTTATTTACTACTCTCTTCACTTGACAAGCTGATTACAGAGAGTGCAACAATGGTACCCCAAGTTCACAATAAATTACAAATGTATAAGACTTACTATGCAAACCTTTTGCTTTTAAAGTTTCACCACAGTGAATTTAAAGTCCATGGTATCCTTCAAGCATGAAGCCATCAACTGGTTTTGCAAACCAGTAGGTTTATGTCTACAACTGCAAAAGAACATAGTTCCCAATTTGCCAGATTAAGGACATGGGCTGACATCCTATTTTTGATTTATCTGTGTTAGTGAAAGACATAAAGTCAGGACTAGTGAAATCAGGCCCTTCATCTTAAGAGTTCCTAAGTTCTCGGCTGACAACCTCCTTCCCTCATGGCTTGCCCCTGCTGCAGTGGTGAGCGCTCGCACAGCCCTCTTGGCTGCTGTTCTTTGAGGGACACAACCTCCTGGCAGAGAAATGGTAACCGTCAGCAGAGGGGAAGAGCAGGACCTTAATTCACTGCTTGGTCTCATGAGCTGATCAGTTTCAGAAGAGAAGGTAACAGAGCTACCAAGGTGCCAGCTTTTTAAGGTCACACTTTAGTTGGTAGTAGTTTTGAGGCTTTACATGTCCATGCTAGTTCAGGGAGCTGGTGATGTTCAATAAGGTACCTCAGCCTAATCTATTTCAGGCCATAAAGAGAGGAAAGAACTCAGCTGAAGGGTGGCATGAGTTTATAGCTCTGCTTTTCCTCCAGTTTTTCACATTTCTAGCCAGGTTTTCCACTTGCCACAAATGCAATAAATCAACACCCTTGTCTTCCTTCCCCTTTTCCCTTACGCTGCTGCCATTTTTGGGCAACATGTGCTCTTCATTCCCAGCTCAGTATTAATAAAGCAATAAGCAAAACAGGATGTGCATTAGGAGGCTAATGGGCTTTAGGTCCTCCTGGAGTGTGAGCATGGGGAAGCATAAAGCGAAAGGACAAGAAGTATCGCTCCCCAGGGACCCTCACCAAGCTAGTGTTCTAATGAACTCCCAAGGGCAGCTCACTGCTGGGAGAGAACAGCTCATTATTTTTATTTGAGGTGTCAGGGAGAGCACTTATAACAGCAGATCCTAAACTAAAGAGCTCATTTAGTAAAAGAAATGAGCTTAACCACAGTGAGATATTGTTGAGTTATATCCACCTTAACATTTGTAGGTCTCCAGAGAAGAGCTAGCTACAGTTTCATGAATGAAAAAAAGAAATTTTGAATGGCAGAGAGGTACAGAGTAAGAGGGGAAAAGGAAAGGAAGAAAAGAAAAAGTCTCAGAAATAATGGTTAAACTTAGGGGTGAGACCTATCGGTATTAGAACTGTACATGTCAGAGAAGAAAGGACTACCTTTCCTCACTGAGGTCATTCTTCTACATTATAGTCTTCTCTCTGCCATGTGCTCCCATCCAGGGAGCAGCCTCGTGATTTGGAGTGGGGCCAGGGCAGTGGGAGCCATGGGTTCCGCTGGCCACCATCAGGCACAGAGAGGTAGTGAACGGGTCTTGCATCAGTCAGAAGCAACAGGTGATAAGGACACCTGCAAAGGGTAGTGCAAAGAAGGCTTCTGACGTTCTATGCTCATTGCTGAGCTGCATCCAGCACCATACCTATAAACATGGGCTCCCCTCTGAGTGCCTAAAGCCCATGCCCCCTTTTTTTGTCATAGTGATGGTTCTATGGGGCTTACTGTTTCATTTGAGAAGATGCCAAGTCTCAGGAGGTAAGTTACAGTGAATCTACTTGAGATAATTTTAACAGTTGTGTTCAAAATTAGACTTTCCTTCTCAAGTAAAAGCCCAATGCCTGTGTCTGAAAAAGCTAGGCAAGCATCTAAAACGATTCTCAGTTATTTATGTCTGTCTTCTATGCAAGTACAGACAGAAAACCTCTAATTTTGAAAAATAAACGGAAGTGTAAAAAGTTTCAGGTTTTATACATAAGGAGTGTAAAGAATAAAAATAAAATTAAAAAAAACCTGAAGAAGATAAAACATAAAAGACACAAGGAGAAGCTAAAACAGGTTTTCTTTTTATACATACCACTAACCTTTGGATATCACATTGATAAATGCTAAGTGATGAAATAGGAGGCAAGGCTCCTATAATAGAGGCTCTAATTCCCAAACTTGCAACATGTCAGACTGTGCTAGGAATTTGTCTATTGGGGCAGGAATGAGAGGGATGATGCAGGAAGCTTCCAGAGTCAACACAGGACCTTCATATGTGCGGTGTCTGGGGTTTGAGGAAAGCAGTGAGAGCCTCCTCCAGAGCAGGAGAGAAGCCAGCCCTTTCCTCCCCTCTGGAGCCAGCCAGGCTGGAACCCCTCACTCAAGCACCACAGGCTCTGGGCAGCTTTGAGCCACCACTCATTCTGCAGCTCAGTGCTCTAAGTGCTGCACTCTAGCCCCAAGCAAGAAATATCTGAAGGCAGATAATTCATCAGCTTATCATCAAAGATATCTTTTTTTCTGAGTTATTTACAAGCAAGACACACCAGATTATTAAACACCAGGATACTTTGTTAGGAATGTATACAGGGCTGTGGTAGCCTAGCAGCAATAAGATGAAATATGGTATGTACAAAGACATATTTAATGCCTGTAATGGCTTCATAAGACCTATATCTCTGGTTTTAAGCCTTTTTTTTCCTACTGCCACAGAGGTATCAGGCAATAAGGAGACACGAGATACTCATACAGTTTACATGGGAGAGGAAGAAGGGAGTTGTATTGTGCCTTTCTATATAATTTCATTCTTTAAGTTCACATTTTTTGTCCAAAAGTCCCAGTTCCTCTACTACATCCTGCTTTTAAAATGATATAAACATTCATCCAAGACTGTGGAAGGATTGTTTGAACACAGGATCAAAGCCATGAACAAAGACAAAACCACTCTCTTTCACAGAGGTCACATTTCTCAGCATCTGCTGCTTTATTTCAATGTCACCTTTCAGCAGCCTTTTGGCAAGAATTATGTATTTATGTATAAGCTAATGCATTTATGTTTGGCTAATATATGCATTATGACATTAACCATCCTTAAACATTATTCTTCTCTCTAAACTTATATGCCTCTATATGTGATAGTTTTAAATGTGAAGTGACAAAATCAAAATGCTTTGAAATAACTATCTGAATCTGTTTGAATTCTTTGCCTTTAGGCAAATTCAAAATTCCATATTAAAACAGAACATTTGCTCATTGTTTTTTCCCCCCACCTGATCATTCGTTTCTCTCTGGGAAAACACGCTGGCAAAATCACAAAATATTGGTGCCACAATAGAAGATACTTGGAAGAATGCCACAGAGTAAAAATATCCTCCCTGAAAGTACACAGTACACAGGAACATAAATACATCTGGGAACTCCAGAGTCATCATCCCCAGAGCTCAGTTACCAGGACACAGTAGGCTTTTAGTCTGCTATGGGCCACAGTGTGGCCCGACCACAAACATCAGTAACTGCAAAACGTAGGGGGTTTTAGTACAAAACACCAAAATAACCACAAAATCTATAATGCGCCATTAAACAAAGGCAAGAAAAAAATCAATGCCATTGCCAGCTTCTAAGTAAATCTACCGTGTGTCTAGAAGTAGACGCATCAAGGATAGTTTTCTGGGCCCTGCCAGTGTCTGAATTAGTGCTCCAAGGTGTCCATCCAGCCAATCACCTCAGATGGGAGTCAGCAATGTGCCACCTAGAATCAGCACTTCTGCCTTCACACAAAGAGAGAGAGCATTTGTCGAGGCGAAGTGCATGTCATTCAGAACCAATATCTTTAAATAAAAGCATGAATAAGTTTAATAAGTGAGTGGCAGTAAAATAATTGAACAGTGATGAATATAGGGAAAAGTAGCACAAAATAAGAGTAACACAAGAAGGAGTGATGAGAATAGATTCTCATGAAACACACTGCCCTGTAAAATGTGAGTCAATATAATCAGTTCAGTAAACCTGAGAATATTAAAAGCATTCTTCAGTTGCCAGTACAGAAGCTAGCTCCCTCCTGTTTCCGTAGATCTGAAAAGGCAGAGAACTGCTGAAATGAGGAGAATTATACTCTAAGTCCATAAGACTTCTGCTCTCTGTTTCTGGAATGATAAAACCATTTCAAAGCCCTGAGGCTACCGGACATCTCCACACTTAGACCAAATTCTCTACCTAGAATAGTAAAACCAGAAAGGAATGTAGTGAGCTATTTGCAATTACCTAATCTGAAGCAATACAATGTAAAAAGCAGAGATACAAAAAAGTAGCCAGGAAAGCAGCTGGTAAATATGAACCAATCTCCAAAACAAGTTTAGGCCAGATACGAGAGCAGGGTTTTGTTGGTTTTCAGGGAGAATAATTTGCCCGGCAAGGCATATTTTATATCCTTAGGGTCCCTTTACAAATAAAACTAGCAGATCTCTTAGAGGAATGCATGCAAAATTATCCCAAAGTTATGTACTTATTATTATAAGGCTGAAAAAAAGAACCAAAGGAAATACTCTAAGAGGAACCATATGCTGAAGCATTATTCACCTTTTGTCCACAAAAACGTGTTTTTACTGTGGGCACTCTGAAGCTCATCTCAGCAAGCAGTAGCCTCTGCAGCTGCTGACCCAAGAAAGCTTTTAGGCATGGCAGTCATGGAGGCTTATATATGAAATTCAATAGTAAACTTAAAAACTACCCTACTATTGCCCTGAGCTCTAATCTCTGTGGCCCAAATTCTCTTCTGAGTTAACGGGAAAAAGTGATTCCCCTGTGTTCAGGAAAATACCTTTGGGTTTTTTCTAGCCATAGGACTGAGATCAGCCACTTAGCTGCCACTGAGGATGAACACAGACTTTAATCCAGCATTCATCGTTTGGGAAACCTTGCTGCACTGGAGCTGAAGTGAGAGGCAGCAGAGCAGAGATGTGGTGACCGATCTGATTGGTCCTGCACACCACAGGAGCTGGTGTTTCTGGTGTATCCTAGGTATCACCAGGGACAGGTGGACATGTGTTGGCCTGAGAGGACACCCTCTCAAAGGAGGAAAAGCAAGATAGGCCCGGTTTTTCCCCCAGTGAATTTTCTGCCCTCAGTGTCATACTGCAGACTCTACTGCTGCCTCCAGGTGTGACCCAGCTACCAGCAGATCCAGCTGCTGTCAAGAAGAGAAAAGTGACTGTTGCAGTGTTTCTTTAAATGATAATAATCTTTAAAATCTAAGCTAAAACACCAGGCTTGTGCAGCTCTTGAGCTTAGGGTCACAGACACTTGTAAAATATTTATTGTCGTGACATTTTGGGGAAGACCTATTCTAATTTTAGCATTATCTAGCAGGTTAAATCCTAGCAGGAGAACAGGAGATTTCTGGAATAGTAAGATATTGCTAGAAGTGAAATTTTAAAAAGGGCTGAGAAATTCAGCCCTCCTGCAAACATTGTGGATGTAGGAGGCTTTATCTGCTCCCTTCCTCCACTCACCCCAGCTGGCAACATGGTCCTGGCCTGAACACTAAGTAAATGTTATTTTGTATGCTATATCTATCATCAATAATACAACTTGCAAAAAAGTTAGGAACAGAGCAGCGTATGAAGGCTGTTGACTTAAGTGTGCCCCTGAGCATGAGTCCTCTCAGCCAAACCCAGGCACCACAGCCTTCCCTTCAGCCAGATAATCTCAAATTCTCTTATTTACAAAAATGCTTTGTATTAATTGCTAAATTATTATTAGGTGTCTGCAGGGACCATTAAAGACCTGAGTGTTATGCAGTGAGCAAGGACACGCTGTGGGACATGACCTTAAGGCTCTCATGGTAGTCTTGACGTCATACTGGGACTGCTGCTGCCATTGCCGGCAGGAGCAAACATTGAATTTCTCACTGTCTTTACTACTCCTCAGAAGCCCTTCAGTTTCAGAAGGACAAAGCTTGTGTTTGTACAAGAAATACTGCAGTGCGTCCACTTTCAATATGCAACATTACCTGTTGTGAGTGGAATTGAATAATTTTACATATAAAAGGACTATGTAAAATTAGTTGGAAATAGTTTTAAAGAAAATTCTGCCTATAATGTAGTTCATAAACCAGATTTTCACTCAGATGTTTTTAGTCTGTCATTGTTGCCCCTGCAGCTATTATTGCTGGATTTGAAATGTCAGAAAATGGGCTTTCTATCTGTCACCAAAAGGAACAGTTACTCTCAGCATGAGGACAAGACAAAGTAAGTAAAGCTTCAAGGGCAGTGTTAGCGTGTTTCTTTGAGTATTAAAAATCTTATTTGGAAATATTACTCAACAAAGTGAAAGACAAGACCGGGAAAAGCTCATTACTTATGTGCACACTTGCATGCAGAGACTACACTCACACTAGTAAGAAATAAAGGGAAAGAGTTGAAAATGGAAAGAATGGGTGTGGATTCAGTGGAGCTGTTTAAAACCATTGGAGAAGGCAATCCAAGTTGCAACAAGAATTTCAACCTTCTCCTTTTATGGTGTCCAGTGCTAACTCTTGTACTGCTCATGGTGCAAACAGAAATTCCCACTGTTTGGTTTGTGTTCTGTGAATTAGTAGATGTGGGCAGTGTTGAATTCAACAAAGGGGTTTTTTAAGTGTTAGCTATACCCAAGAGATGAAATGCTATCCAAAGTCAAAGGGTAAAATCCTAGCCCCACAAGAGTCAGTGGTAAAATTTCCTTTTCCAGACACACTTCTTCTGCAGGTTATTACCACCTTTAACCCATTATACTGTCTTCTGAGAAACAAAGAACCGACATGCCTCTGAAACCTCTTTTGGTGAGTCTTTGACTCTCTATGGGTTCCAGTAGGAGCCTATTAAGAGGGTCCTGTTCTGAGAAGTGTGACACCCCCATCCCCCACTGGCCTTGGGTCAGCAATTACATTTCAACAACAAGAATATTGTTCAAACAGGAAGAGAAATATGGCTCCCAGAAGGATGGCTTGACAGCAAAGAGCCAAAGTAACCTCTGCAATGTTCAACTGTCTAAAGATCGTAGCAGTTTGAGCTTTTTGCAGGGACTGTAGACTAAGAAATCACTTCATCCAGCAATCCTTGAAAAGATTAAATCCTTAAATTCAGCAGTGTTTTGAAATTTTTTGCACTGTTCAGATATATAAAGTAAATTTTCTGTCTCTCAGCATATAGCCATTTACACTCAGCTACCTCAGGGGATAAGTTTTGCATGTGGTGTCTTCAGACAGAATTAAAACTACAGTCTTCAGGTGCAAATGATTTCCTCAGAATGCTGCACTACCAAATTCCATCATTTACAATTTGTCATGCCTTCCTGCATAATGCCTACTTTTCTAACTTGTCCCCACAAAAAGGTCCCCATAAAAGAGGTGTTAAGGAAACTTTGCAGTCTGACCATCCAGGAGCCACTCTGGCAGTCACACTCGTACTGTCGGAGCTGAGACCGAGGCCCTTTGGCAGCTACACAACCCACATTCATACAGTTGGACCAGGTTTCCTTACGGGCTCGGCCCTAGGTTTCTCATAGCAGAGTCTCAGACGTCTCCATCCTTAAAATAATTTAATCATGGTGAAATAACAAGATAACAGCTCGAGCAGGGTGCCTGCAAGGAAGGACCCCAAACAAAGGAAACCATGGGCTTTTATACCTTCACACTCTAAGGGCTGGGGGTCATCGGGTCCTGTTGTGTCTCTGAGTGTCCCGTCACCTGTGCCCTTCTTATGCAAAGGGTCGGCAGTTCAGGGCCCCTTGCCTGGGGCTCCCAGCCCCCCAGAGCTCAGTCTGCAGCTGGCACTGCAGCTGCACACCCAGCTACCGGCACCAAATGTCTTCCTCAGCAGAGGGGACCCCTTGCACCTGTAAAAGACAAGTCCCCAGTTATCAAATACTCCTTCTTGGAAGACCAATAACAATTTTGGAACCGAGGGCATGATAATTTGCCCCTCGTTCACAATCTAAATAACAGTGTGCAGCATCAGCTTTTAAATGTCAAGGTCATTTGTGGTATTTCTATTTTGAGTAAAATGGCTCCTACTGTTTCCATGGTTTCACCTGAAATATGTACTGAGCCTCATTGTTAAGAACCTTGAAACCCAACCATTCTAATAAAAAAATAGACATCCTCTAAAGTAGGTAGTCAATTTGACTTTTAAATGTAAAGCAGTCTGTATTTACCCTGTATGGATTTATGGATCTCTGCACAGCATTTGCTAATAAAACCAGATATTTGGATTCTCCAATTTACCCTTCTTTTTGGCATATAGCATGATAATAGCTTTAATTATTTCTACAGCATAGATTTTTTTTTCTGCAGTGGAAAGGTTGGCTTTATTGTTTACTACATATAAGGAAATATCAGCTTTATTAAAATAAACTATTGAGAAAGCATAGTAACTCACAGTCATAATGAAAACGCAAAAGAAACACAATATTCTTTACACAGATTTTATAAGTTTAGCATTGCTTCAGATTGTATTCTGTATTTTCACATCCAGCTCTGGAAATAGTAACAGCTATTAGAACTGATGAATTTTCCAAGAAAATATAGTAATTTTTCCAGTTTTGCTGTTACTTAATAACTATTAATCAGAAACAGAATGCTGGAAGGAGATTGAAGAATGACTCAGATGAATAAGGCGAGGAATAGTTTAATGAACTTTAAAACCTCAAAATGTAGAATTAAAACTGTGGATACTGAAAGACAGTAGATTTCCATATTAAGGCCTCCAGTACTGTTTGAATTGCCACTTCAGAATGCTCATCTTTGAAATACTGCTGGCATAAACAATGTTTTGTCACCAAAATGAGGTTACAGTGAAGTAGCTCCACTGATTTAGACAGGATTAGAGCAGACACTGCATATCGAGGAAGTCCTTTGTCTCATTAAATGGACACCTTTACATCCCAGTTCTAAGCAGAATATGGAGCCAGGTCATTATTTAAACTTGTCCTTCTTTCTCCCTTCTGTTATTTCTTTCATTTGAAACACATCTATTGGTAGCCTATCATCAGCTGAAGCTATTATCATTCACGTGACATCAGTCTGTAGTATTTTTCTCATTTGCTAGTTACCCTTTCTACAGCTGTAGTAAACACAGAAATGTAAGTACACAGAGGAAAAATGCCATTTTATCCCCAATAAATTGTAGTTTTGTGTTTAGTAAAGGCTGTTCATTTCCCCCTTACCAGGCCAAGAAATTTTAAAGGCAATGAATGGGATTCAACTTACCTAACTCTAGTTGTCTAAAATGCAACCATCCATGCTGGGTTCATGGCCTAAGCTCCATATTAAGCAATACAGAGGGAATTCAATGATTGACCTCTAGGTATCTTTTGCTCTTTACTTTATACACATACAATGAGTTAGTTACTCCATTGTGAAAAAGCTTAGAACATCTGTACAATGGCATGAACAATTTTGCCTAGTGTCAGCAGAATATTATACAAAACCAAAATATGTGAGACTAAAGACTTTGGTTACCTGTTTTGTATTGTCTAGAAAGCTTACATATAGCTCTATACTCTTCAGTGATATTTCTTCATATGTGCAACTTTAAAGTCCTTATGATCTTAGTTATTAGCTGGGGGGGGGAAGACAAGAAAAAATTTGTACACCCTATATATTTTCCTACCCTTATTTAGTTAGAAATTCTAAAGAAGATGATAAAAAAGTACAATATTTAGTGTCAGGCTTTCTTATGTTCTCCATTCCTCCTATCCATCCCTATTGCCTTCCTCATCCATCCTTCCAAAACATCTGTCCCATTGTTCTGCCAGCTATGCTAGAAGTCACCTAGTGCAGAAGGACATCCAGCTCCTACAGTGTGTGGTCTCTGCATCACAAGGGGGAGGGTATAGACCACAGAAGGATGATTTGCTTCTACCAGCCTCACTTTGGTATGGGGGCACAGCTTTGTACTCTCTTGTTCAGCCAAACAAGCTGGCCTGAATCTGGCTTTCGGAGTAAAATTGAATTGCTCAAGCAGAGCTTGTGTCAGTTCATCAATTTCCCAACTATTAGACTCTTCAAATTTCTTCACAGCTTTAGTACCTGAGAGGTTAATGGCTGTAAAACACTGTCTACAGTGCTCGAAACAAAGAGAATTGACTAAAGGCTGCCATATCCTAACACATCCGAATAAAAGCATAGGATGTTACAACTGGTTAAGACTATGAGAATAGTATGAATGTTTCATAGACTACCTTAGGCAAGATTACACTTGGGGCAAGGTGCTGAGAAATACTTTTTTTTTCCTTCTTTTTACATTTTCTTCACTCTTCACTTGCAAAACCTCCTTCAGATCTGTCTTAAAGCTCGGAATATGCATGGCACATCAGTATTGAAACCTCTTATCTTTTCTAGTTTTGCAAAAGGCCACACATGGGGTTCTTTTCATCAGAATTTTGGGAGAAAGAGAGAATTTCTAAAGTCACTTGGCCCATCTTGCCTGCAAAATTAAATCTGCACCATCAAGAGTTTCAGGCAAGAATTTATAGGGAAAGCTTCAAAGCACTGTAGACACAGAAAAATTTAAAATACCTCTTAGCTAAGAGCCCCCTTACTCTTCCCTCAAAGACCATACGGTCAATGCTCTGCTGCCAATTCAGTGAGCAGTGAGGAAACACAGATTTTTAATCAGCTGTGTTAAAATTCAAGCAATATTCTGCTGCTGATTTTAGCATTAAAGAACGTAAATATTTTGGAATAGATTTTGTATGAGTGAGAATATTTTTTTAAAAAAACAAAATTGATGCATTTTAGTGTCTAAACCATAGAATGATTTGAATTGGAAGGGACCTTAAAGATCGTCTAGCTCTAATACACAATGATTGTGTCTACATATAATCCAAGTGTAGAAGTTTCTTCTCTAGTCACTGAAGATAAACTTCTTGACTCATGTGCCAAATATAGTTAACAGGTGCCATCAGGGATGTCACAGGATATGTGAGAGCACTGCACAAAGGTGGCAGATGTAGCAAAAGTTACAGAGGAGACTCATGACTTTTCAAACTCCAGCAGAACATCAGTCAGGATGCTCAAAGGGAATTAGGAAAACTCAGTAGAATTTGGAGCTCCTTGTGTAGACTTCTGTTTGAGGGTGAGCTCGGAGCAGTGAGCAGTCTGTCAGCTGCCTCAGTTAGGTTTCCATTACAGAATCACAGAATATGCCAAGTTGAAAGGAACCCACAAGGATCATTGAGTCCAACTCCTCACTCTGCACAGGACCATCCCAAAGAGTCATACCCTGTGCCTGAGAATATAATCCAAATGATGATACTCTCTTCTTGAACTCTGTCAGGCTCTATCAGTGGTGACGTGACCACCTCCCTGGAGAGCCTCTTCTGGTGCCCAAACACCCTCGGAGTGAAGAACCTTTTTCTAATATCTGACCTAAACCTCCCCTGAGACAACTTCAGGCCATTCCCTTGGGTCCTGTCACTGGTCACCACAGAGAAGAAATCAGTGTCTGCCCCTCCTCTTTCTCTCATGAGGAAGTTGTAGACTGCAATGAGGTTTGAGTGTAACAAAGTTTAAACACCTTGTTCCCGTGTTGTTACCTACAGCTAGGAACTTAAATTTTAATGTCTGTGACCTGCTGCTGAGTCTCACCATGGATGTGCTGATAAGAACATAAAGATCTTGGGAATTGCAGATACATATGTAAAATGTGCTGTGCATCATGTAACAATGATGTTTTAGGGAACAGCAATTTCCAGAATAAAACACTACCTGGAATAGGCTGATGGATAAGGTCCCTCTCCAGCAAAGTATTCACCATTAAGAAAGCAACAAGTTTTTATTCAATGAAACATTGTGAATTATTCTGGGAATTTAGTATGTGCTTAACAGGTCTTCTGGTTGGGGACCAAAGCTCCATCTATATAAATGCATCTCACATTAAATCTCGTGCTCAAGTACAAGGCTTTGAAACCCCTGCCTACAGTGCATTAACCTGAGCAGAAATGTGAATAAAATTAAAGTCAAGTAAGTGAATTTCTGAGCACAACCATGAGATAACTAGGAAATCACATCACCATGCTCAAGTGCCCACAGTAGCTGGCATACAACAGCTGGTGAAATTTCCTTTGTCTAAGCAACAGAGGGGTTTGCCTTCAGGTGCGTGGCCTAAGTTCTGCAGTACACACGCAATTCAGGTACATGTCTTTGAGTAAGGAGTATGCGAAGTTGAATTCAGTTTTAAGAAGCTTGCAGACCATAGCTGATTGGCAAAAGAGATAGAAAATATTTCTTACCAAGAGGGTTTTTTTGGGTTTTGGAGACTATGAAATTGGCTTTTACAAAACAGAAAAAATTATGGGCATAAAGAAGCATTTGACTACTGGATGCTTCTATAGCCAATGGGAACTTTGTACTAAAAATGTTAATTTATTCTTAGTTCACTCAAAATTTCACCACTGTGAAGTTAGATAAAACTCATTTCTTCACTCCCAGGCTGAACTGAAAGATTAGAAAAATAAGTGGCCATGTTCTCACGGAAAAAACAATTTCTGGTATAAAATATGTGGCAAAGAAGAAAATATTAGTAATTTAACCTCATTTAAAAAAAAAAAAAAACCAAAAAAAAACAACAAACACCTGGCTTTATTATCTAACTTAAGTATGGCTCCTTATCAAAGCTGGAAGGATCCTTCTCTTGAATAAGTTCTCTAGACCTGTCTGGAGTCTTAGACCTGATTTACTTTTTCAGGATCTGTGTAATTAGATCAAATTTGAGTGAGGAGGAGGGGACAGGACACACAGGATGACACACGATGGGCACACATGACACTGGCAAACTTCAAGTAGTGGTATTTTATTTTAAGTTAAAAAAAATCCATTCTTCAGTAAAACATCTTAACAAAAATGTCAATCTTCCCAAGTCTGGTTTTTAAACTTGCTTTTTAAACTAAAGTCAAGCTTACCTCAATTTGGTCTCCACCAATGCTTTTCTACGCTCAACTGAACAATGTGTGCCAAATGCATTTTCATTTAATAAATTATTTGTCCCGAAGATTTGCTGATAATTCTACAGAAATGACAAGAGTATTTTGATCTGCTCACCTTGTCACTACGCTCCCCAGACACCTTTTGCCCAAATACTCATTAAGAAACATTTTCTTTAATTCACCTGTTATACTGAAATAACAGGTTGTTTCTCAGATCTTGTTATTATCCTAAGCCATCAGCTCCATAAGCATCAGAACAACCATCAATACGTGATGGTTGTTCTGCACTACATGACTGTGTTAAATCAGTAAAACACTGTTAATACAACGCAGAAACACACTGTCAGTTGACGTGCAAAAGTGTAAGTGCACCTGATAGAGCTATCAGGAACCAAATGCTGGTACTATCCACTGAGGTTCAGATACCTAAGGGGATCTTTTTACTTGTGCTATGTTGTCTACTCTATTTGATTAAATCCCGGTCCTGTAGCTGTGGCTCTGGCATTTGCAAGACAAATCCTTCATCAGTGTTAAAAAATTGGGCTAAACTGTCTGAGAGTCTGATCCAAACTAATCCTACAGAAACATTAGTATGTCCCAAAAGCAGTAGGAGATGCTGTTGCTATTAGTAGCTGATCTGTTTGAGGTAGGATGGACCAAGTATGATGAAGAGGTTAAAAATAAGTTAAACAACCTGCATGCTTGCCTACTCTGCTTTCTGTCCCTGTTATCTAACACGCTCACCTCAGAAGAAATCTCTGATTTAATTAGAAGTACCAATCTGGGATTCGTGCACTTACATAACAAATCACCTTGGGAAAGAGTTTTAAAAAAGACCTTTTTTACCAATAATACTTTCCCCAAATATTAATTATTCATGTTTATAATAATTACAGCATGGCACTGCGCAACTAGCCAGCTCACAGTTTTGTCTATGATGAATTAAAATAGTTGCAGGCAATTAAGGCCAGAACCTGAGTGATGCTGATCAAACTGCAGAAATATTGTGTTTCCTCTAGCTTTCATTATTCACTGCTATAATGGATTTTTTTTCTGTTCTCTGAAATATATTTTTGCCATAGTATTTTCATTATTTTTTTTACCAGACAATCTGATCTGCCGTCTAACCAGGAAAGTTGAAACTAGTTTAGCTTCTATTTTTAAATCTCTGCATTTGAATGAGGTTTTGTTTGTTTGTTTGTTTGCTTGTTTGTTTTTAACTCACATCTGCCACTTTAGAAAAAAAAAAGCAAAGGCCATGGTTCACTTCATTTCAGTGGATTTATCTCAAATCCTGGCAGGTTAACTTGACGCGTTTTTACAGAACATGTAGGACATTTGGGATTAAAGTTACTCCTTGTAACTGTGTCATTAGCATTGTAGCAGCATGCAGGCACTGATTATGTTCTCTCTGTCTCGCTTCCACACCTCTAATCTCAGAGCTGACCTGATTTATATCACTAGCTTTACATGGGCCTGTGCATATTGAAATCCAGGAAAGGGGAAAGGGATGAGACTCCCTGAAACTAAGTCAGCTGGCAAAAAGAGTAATCCCTTTCTAAATGCATTTTTGCCAGTTGCTGAGTGTGCAGAGTTTCATCTGTTTAAGGAACATAGGCCTAAATCCAGATACTGACACTGCTTGGGAAGGTACAAGAAAGAAAAAGATGAATTGGTATTTCAAATGGATCTGTCACCAGCACAAATGATTTGGGGATCTTCTGAGAGAGGGGGAAGGAGGAAGACAGAATAATGAAGTTGGAGCCAACATCTCATAGCAATCATTTGCAGTAGTTGGTATAAGAAAATATTCTTTCCTATTCCAAGTATCACTCATCATCGGTAACTCTGGAAAACCTGATGGCCTCTTAAAAGCATTCCCAAAGTAGGTACAATCAGTCATCAGTGGCAGAGGTTTATGTAATCTCACATTCACAGTGAGGAAAACAATTTATGGAAGAGCACGAACATGAGACACAGCATCCCTCAGGCCTTTGTCAAAAGATTCCCAGAAAACAACTTAGCTGACACAGAAATTAACCACTTCATAAGTGTACTCATACCCTTCTGAGCATGAAGAGTTTTACCCATTTGATGATCCCAAGTCTAACTCCAGATTCTTCTAAGCTTGAAAATACAGAACACCATTTATTCCTATCAAGAGCATTTTCTGCACTTCTAAAAAGGCTTCTGCTGAAGCATCAAATACACAGGACTAGCTATAAAAACAGTGCTTTGAGAATTTCATTCATGCATAATACTGGAAATAGCAAGATATGCAAGGTATTCCCTGGGTGGCTTATGCCAGACATGGGTGGGTGAGATGTGTGGATGCCAGAGGTGTGGTGAGACTTCTTTGCACATGGAGACCTCAATAACTGGGGAACCATGACTGGGCAGGCAGAACATCCATGGAGCTCAGCTGGGCTTCTGGGGTTTCAGCTCATTCACACCTCTGACTCTGCTTCCCTCCTCTGATTGAAGGCAAGTCCCAAACATTTATAGCTCTAAACCGTAATTTTGGCACTGCAATGTCATCCCCAGGAGCACACCTGGCTGTAGAACTTCAACACTTGCTTGATAAGCCAAGATGCATCTTCCAAGCTTGTGGATGAGAGTAGGGAAATGTCCTTTCCTGGGGCCCCGAGAGTCAGGCAGTAGCTGTGCTTGGAGCAAGCACACTGTGCTTATTTGCTGATTTCTTACAGTGACAGGGCAGTACAGGTCAGAGCACCAAAAACTGCTGGATTATTCTCATTTATTACCTAAAAATGTCTAGCAGTAAAATCTTCTTAAAATCATGATAGTCCAAAGCAGATGAATGATTTTTCCAACAGATGACTCTGAGGGACCGCCAACATAGGTACTTAGAACACTTTCCAGCACTTCTAAATCAGATCAAAACCATATTAAAATTAATGTAGGGTTAGAGAAAATCGAGTATGACCACAACTCTTACGAAAACCAACTACCCTGAGACTGTGGGAGGAATCGTTGTGCCCTTGTCAGCCAGAAAAATGTAATGATTGCAATGCTGTCAAATCTTTTTCTACATGAAAAGTGTCAAGTTTATTTTTGTATCTGTTACTATTGCATGTCTGGTGTGTCACATTAAATATGTGCAAAATTCCCTCTTAAGAGAAACTGTGATTTAGAAAAAGGAAGAATAAAGTAAGATGAGTTTAGATGTGACAAAATGAAGAAACGGAAAAAAGAAGAAATGGAGTAGGAGACTAAGTAACAATCTCATTCAGATACTCTGTCATGCGTCCATAGCCAAGGGTTTTTTCAGACACTTCCTTCATATATAAATGTTAATATTCAATAAATACAAATATTATATAGGCTCCAAGGTGTAATAGGAGAGACATACAGGACAGTATAATGATCAGTTCAGAAATCTATTCTACATTCAAGTGGATTTAAGGTTGAAAGCACTTGTCAATAATTCAAGGGTAAAATACATTAAGGGATTACTGTCCAAAGCTCAGGCAATATAAACTGGGAAACTGAGAATCAAGGAACTGATTATAAAACATATGACCACGCAATCATCAGGATTTTTTGGTTACTGGATAGTATTATGACAGAGCACAGTTAAGGTTATCCGACTGTCTCTGTTGTGCCTGCTTTGTCTGCAGGTATCTTGATCATTTTCAATGTAAGAGAACATATATTTAAACGTAGTTGTTTGCTGATCCTGGTGCCTCTACTAAGAGGCAATCAGCCAGCCCCTATGGAAAAGCAGCGCAATGACTGTCAAAACACAAATAAGGTTATTCCCCTATCCATGCAAACATAAACAACATACTTCAGTGAATTAGAGCAAGAAAGATTAAATTAAAAGACAACCTCTGGTCCCTGACAGCTGTGTCTCCTTTCCTGCACACAGTTGAGAACAGGATATCTTGTGCATTTGAAAATAGCCTAGAAGAAAGTGATCTGTGTGTAAAACCAAGGAAAACAGGCAGAAAGGGATCTCAGGAGTCCTGCTTAACATACTGCCACCTTCTAACCCCATGTAATGTCAAAGATAGCAGCAAAAGGCATTCAGTATTTAAAAGGAAATTACTGTTTCTGTTTGACCTTCTTGCTGATGCTTTGCATTCTTAGCTATGGCTAGACCTGTGAAGTAATAAGAGTTCATTTAGGGAAAAAAAATACCCTTTAAATATAAAGAAGAAGTTCCCTAAGGAAAGTGCTGAAACTATAGATGACACAATCAAGTGTAATAAGACCTGTGTTATGGGCATTAGTCACCCATTCTGCATGTGTCCAGGCTGTTCAAAATGACAGAGAATGCCTCTGGCACACTTTGGCATTAGAAAAGAATTGTCATTCCACTTTCGACTTGTTTTCTTAGTCAGATGGTCTACATACCCTCAAACAAATCTGAACAGCTGAAAAGAAAAAAAAAAAAGGGAGAAATAATAAACAGCTTTTTGCTCTGTCCACCACCACTAATTGTGCATCACAAATCAAAGCTAATTAATTCCCACAAATCACGTTTTTTTCCTGGAGAATCTGCTGCCAGATCAGATCAAAACAAAGAGAAAAAAAATCTCCACCTGAAATGCAGGCTCATTTAACTAACACTGACACAGATTGCCCCTGCACAGTTCCACAACAACTGTGTGCCTTATGCAGCGCACACAGCTGATGGCAAAACAGAAACAGGAGGGACACAAATTGAAAACCATCCACTGTCTTTAATCTGTAGTAGTATGGTTATCGGGATTAAAAAAGTATTCTGGTTGCTCCACTCCCTGCCATCTTCACTCAGGACTTTTTAACAATTGCTCTGAAGCAGGTTGTTACAATAATGGATGCTCTCCACGCCTTCCAACTTCTTGCTGCTTGCTGAAGAGTCAGAACTAAAATCAAACTTCTTCTATTAAAACACTGGGCTAAGAGTTGGGCTGCAAAACTGGATGCTGAATCATAAAGAGGTCAAGCAACCAAACAGATTGTGAATTGCTAGCTAATATATTGGCTTCATCTCTGGCCCTTTACAAGCCACAGTCATGGTAGTGAACAGATCCTTGGCCAGCATTTCTTTTATTTCATAATTTATTTTGTATTCCTCCTAACTTAGGAACACAATGAGTTCAAAAAAGCACAAAGATAAATCTCAACATTTCATGGTCCTTTGGGGACAGGAGAGCATCCTAGCTCCACTTGTGTCTTCTTCTGTCCTTGCTCTTCTGCTCAGGGAGTTTGTTGTGTGTTAATGGGAATGGAAATGGAGCAATTTTTTTCCTTCTGGATCAGGCAGTCTGACTAATGCTTAACCCCTAATATAAGTGCTGGGAAAGGATTCTTGATACTTCATTGTGCTTCTTAAACTAGTTCATTAGCCAGAGTCCTTTATGTTCTTATAGAACATCAGAAAACATATAGGGTTTTCCTGAGCTTTACCCACTGGGCTTTCCCATCCCTGTGGCATTCAGCTCTGAGTTTCAGAAAATTGATAAACAGGAATAGTGGAAACCATGTCCACCGTAAAACCTCTTGAATAAAAAGGAGAGCTGAACCACTTGTATGAGTAAATTGGCTGGAATGAAAGGTGTAGTTGTAGCCCCTTCCATTACAACTATGTAGTGTGGTATATGCAAAGTTCTTGGCAGACAGCTGAGCACCTCCACAATCACTGCTGAGGCTTAATCCTGTCCTACTGCTATGTATGTTACTGCTATTGACAGTATTAGCATAAAACCCTTCCACCTAAGGCTGACCAACACTTTCTGTTACAAGCCCCATGTGCAAGCCTGTATAAATTTACATAAAGAGCCTATAAAACATATATGTATGGGACTTTCTATTTAATTCAGAACAAAAAAAATAAACTAATAAAAAATACCAGTGTCATTGGCAATAAAAAATCACGATGCAGGGAAACGTTTGAAAAGTGAGTGTATGGAACTAGATGTAAGTTACCTAAAGACTGAACTTGGATGGTTGGCTTCGAAGATCAGTTCATTCAATTCAAAGAATGGTAGTGGTGCTTTGGAAAATATCCAGCAAAACATGCCTGCCAACTTAACCTCCCAAAGGAGACAGTTTGATTAACATTACAGGCAGGAAGTCAAGAGAGTGTAGTAAGGCTTTGCTTCTGAGCACCTATCACAGCTGCAGTTGCAGTGCAGAGTAGCCTGAGGCTGCTTCTCCTCCCCAAAACAAGGGTTCAGGAACTAGGCAGGAATAGCAGAATTTGGGCTGAGACTGACTGCTGCTCCTCAGGTACCCATGCCCGGAGTGGGGCTACCAGGGATGACAACATGACTGAGAGACACAGCAGAACTTTGTGCTCACAGCAGTGACAATCTGCCCATTAAATCTGGTGATTAAAAATAGCATTTTTATTGATTGCAGGTAATGATCAAAGTTACACTTCAAAAATATTCCCAGGAGTTTGACTGTCTGGTGGTACAAACTTGACTGAGATTATAGGAGCTCTGTCAATCAATTAAGCTATAAATCTGGCCTTTTGACTACCAGTAACCCAAATATTGAGTAAACAGAGAAACTCTGTTAATGCAGTGTGACAACATTCAGAAATGCAGAGAAACACCTGGGTGAGTCCAATTTCAGCCAGTTTTGTCCTCTGTAAGTTCTCTAACATGTTCTGCTCTTCAGTTCTGCTGCACGCCATTTTGAAAGTTTATCCCATGCCCTTAGCTCTTACTGCACTGTTTAATCCCACAGCCTCATCTCCAGGAACAAGGCAAAGTAGTTTAAAAGAGACCCCCATCTAACGTAACCATTAAGAGTGTTAGTCATACATTGTTTAATGGGCAGTGCATCTCACCAGTGCCACAGAGATGCTGGTAGAAACACAACAGGGTTAATGCTATAAGATGCTCTCGTTTCCAAGAACAGCATTTGAGATAAGCTGTTCCAACAGCAGCCAGAAAATGTTCAGTAGCTGTGAATACTCTTTGTGCTTGTCTGAAGGTATGTTACAAGAGCTCACCAGACTGATTCAGTGAGGGATACCCTCAGGGATGATGCCTTCCAGAAGACATTCACTTCAGCTGTGATAATAAAGGACACAAATAAACCAGTGACTGCATAACCCTGAACCTGCATTAAAGACACAAAGCAACCAAATAGAAAAGAATCCACAGATGAAAATAAGACAAACATAAAACTGAGAAGTTCCAAATTGGGAATTTTCTCTGTAACTGCATGTCCTGATAACAGATCCGAAGTCCACAAGTAACGCTGAACAACCTGCAGCTCTGAGACAGGTTTGCCTGATCAGGTTTGATTGATTAACTGTGCCTTCTTTTCTGTATGTGATTAAGCTCTCAGAAATGGGATTTACATGGTCATGAGACCTCACACACTGCAAGGCCCATGTCTGCCTCCCTTCCTTACTGTTTTCCTTCCCTGCTCTGGCAGTTACTCATTTAGTTTTCCCCATGAAGACTCCAGTTTCATGTCTGCAGACATGACTGACCAGAGTGCCAGTCTCTAACAAACCCTGGGCCTGGGGCCCACAGATGAATTTGTGGGGGACATGGGGACTTTCTCTGCAATATACCCAACTTTATCCCTTATTCTCTCTGGTCAGATAACACAAGACTCCACTCTGAGAAAGCACCTGGTTTTCATTTTTAACTCATTGCTAATATAGGAATCTACCACCTATATACCAGTGAAAGTTGTTTCTCAGATCTCTGAGCAGAGTTAGTCCCAGTGTTTATCCCAGGTCACGTAGTAGCCTTTTGTAGTGCTCTGTTATGTTTCATCAACCATATAATACAGGTTGTTTAACCTTAATGGATAAAGCAGGCTGAAATGTGGCATACTAATAGATCTGCTATGAGTCCAAAATTCATAGATCTGTCCTGTATGATGTGATGCTGCCTAGAGTGCTCGAATCGAATTTGGCGTCAAATGTCATCTAGATGCATAGCAAGACTTTTGACCTATGCTCTTCTCTCCTAGCCCTCAGACAAAAAATAGTACCCAAAATCCTTCCCAAGTAATACATGAGGAGGGAAGAGATTCAGGAAGTGTTTGTTCAAGTTTGGGGAGGTCAGCATGGTACAACAGTCACACAGTTAATGCTCCTAGCACTGACTCCTTAGCAATCACCTGTACAAATAAGATGGTGAAGGATCTGAGCCTTTGGGCCACATCCAGCATCACCAGCTCCAACAGAAAGCTCCTACATATCTCAATGGATTCTAAATTAAGCCCTCAGGCCCTGAAAGACAGCTGCTCAGAGAATTATGCTAGGTCATGGCTAGAGACCAGGCATTGCAGTCCCAGGGATTAATGAATATTTTATGACTCAGTTATTAAAAAACATGTGTATCAGACTTCTATCTGGTGGAGCATCCATAACCCTGGCTGCTCCTGGGGAGCTGAGGGAGGATATTAGCAGAAGAGCTATTTCAGGATTGCAGGAGTCTGCCTTCAATAAGCCAATACTTTTGTGCAGTGAGGGACTTTGCTGGATATTCTTGTAGCTGTAGGTGTGGGGCTGACTCACGCTCTGCTGCAGCAAATAGCCAAAACAGATTATTCAGGGTCAAGCTGCCCTGTGCATGTCTCCAGCCTCCTGGGGACAGATCAGGGCAGGGTCAGGGCAGACACCTGAGAACAACCACCTCCTCCCAGGCTTGTATGCACACGGGGTTGAAGCCTTCAGGGTGTGAAGCAAAAGGGAAAAGCTTCTGGAAAAAGAAGGGCTGCAGGGAGCTGGGCATGGTGAGGGAAGGTTTTTACAGGCATCTCAGGGTACAGCTGTGATTTCAGCAGTCAGTTCATCCAAATTGAAGCAAGCTGCTTCCAACACAACCTTAGAGGAATTACCATTAAAGAGCAGCTGGATAACAATCTACTTTAAAATTAGCATCAACAATAGCAGTTTCATAGCATTTCTTCAAAACAATAGGTAAACAAAGCAAATCACTGTTAATTATTTTTTAATGATCGTTGAAGCCTGCTGCAATATGGAATGCCAATCAGTCTGCTGCTTCTCAGACTCTTGATGAGAATAGCAATGCCTACTTGATTAATTCTAGTCCTATCCTAGCTGATCCAAGATGGATAGCAAAGACTATGTGGGACAAAGTCTGTATTGGGGAAAAAAAAAAAAAAAAAGCTTGTACAGTCTTTAATTACAACAACTGGTCAATTTTTACCAGCTGTAGTCTTTGTGCCTCTTATATGACTGTTTTCTAAGGCAATGAAAGATTTCACATGTAGATGGATGCAGTCAAAGGCAAGTGCTGAAAGTACACCAGAGCAGTAAAGTGCCTCTGATTTCTTTCCCAACCTGACTCACTGAAAACAAAAAGTTTTGGCATAAATCTCACAAAAGCAACTAAGAACTCCACCTTGAATTGGTCTGTAGGAAAACCCCATGTTCCTGAGAAAAGTGGTTTAGATTGTAATACACCGATCTGCAATGTTCAATAAACCAAAAGTGCCAGTGACAACGACAAACAGACTTTAATATCTGGTAACATTTGTCTGACTTCTGACTTCCACTTCTGCTCAGGAACTGTTACTGCAACCACTGATACTTTGGAAATTGTGACTAGAAGGGGTGGGTCAGACTGAGGGCAACATACCAACAGAAGCAAGCGTTGTTTTCTTCAAGTAGTGCTACAAGAGAGAGGAATCTGGCACAGTATCTTTATTATAAATAGTATTAATGCTATGCACTCTGGTTCAAGTGTATCACCAGAGCACTGCAGTCTTCCTTAGAATGGTGTTGTACTGTCTGCCTGAAAGGCAAAGGGCAGAGAAAGCAAATGGGGTCAGATTCTACTCCCAAGTGCTCTACTTTGGAACCTGTTTTGGTTCATTACACTTTTTCAGCTCCAGTCCTCTGAGGACTGCGTGCTTTTATCAAAAAAAAGACAAGCCTTGCAGTGCCATTGCAGCTCGTGGTCCTGTTCCCCTCCCATGTCACAAGGCAAAATAACCTGAGCAGAAGCCCTGGGACTGAGCTCTCTCTACACACCGGTGTGCATGTGCAAGGGAAAACAAAATATGCTTCCTGTGCACTTATCAAACAAGCCAGTCCCATACTGCCACCAGACTCTGTGCTGCCTTTAGACAAGGTTTCCCCCTGGACATGGTGCCCAGCATGGCTAGAGGTCCATGGAATGGTAGTCCTCTGGCACCCAGCACAGAGGGAGCTGAGAGCCTCCCTAAAAGCCGCTCAATTCATGATAAGAGGCCTGTCCTACCTCAGCAAGGGCAGGCAAACCTAAGTCTGGACTCTGTTACCTCTAGATGAGGGAAAGCTGTGGGTGCCCAAGGGCTTGGTTTCACACTCACTGACTGAACCAAGGTGAGAAGCGATACAGCCACAGTTGCATCGTGCTGTGTCTCAATAACTAAACCTCTGGATACAAATAGACTGAGTGTTCAGCTTAATTAAACTGTGTTTGAAAGGTCAGACACTACAGTTGCTATGTGTCACTCCTGGATGTCAAAGCTCATCCTCTCGAAATCAATCCCTTAATGACCTCCTCAGCACCGGTTACTGCCCTCACGCAAGTTCCCTGGCTGTTCCGGCTGGCTGAGATGAGACAGACAGCTCATCCATCTGGACACCATCTGCCTCACAGGAGTACCGAGTCATGCTAGTGAGGGCTGAAGCGACCCCGTACAAGCTGTGATGTGAAGAACACACACAGGAAAAGAAAATCCGTCTGCAATCCCCGCACGGACACCACAGACTTTGTCCTAAATCTCTGCTGTAACAGGTGGTTACACTGACCCAGCACACCCACGGAGCCTTGCCCCGTCTTGTGTGTTTTTTTCTGTGCAACTCTCTGGATAGCAGTCTGGTGTCTGCCTCACAGCTGACAGACAGAAAGGAGATTTGTTTACTTGTCAGGTGGAAAAAGCAACAGCAATCCTCTCTCGAAGTCTCTGAAGAGCTAAAGAGGTAGTGTGTGCTCTCAGTTATAGCCTCCAGTCTATACCTGAGAAGCAGAGAGCAACATTATATATATACATATATGTATACATATACATATGCAGGTGTATATATATATATATATATACATATACTTGTAAGTCACTCTTAAAATTACTCCTAAAGTAACTCAAGGGCCTTTCTGAAGACACCAGAAAAAACCAAAACCCTCCCCCCATTAAAAAAAAAAAAAAAAAACCAAAAAAAACCGCAACCAAAAACCAGCAAAAACCACCCATACTCCAAGCAAACAAACTAAACTGAACAAACAACAACAAAGCCCCCCAAAAAAGTATAAACTAACATGGCAACACTGTACATTCTACTCACTGTAGCCTGCATTTCACTGTGCATCTGATGTGCAAGAGCCACGTAGAAAGGATTTCCAGAAAAGCATCTCTCTCTCAACTGTCATTTGGCATCTCATTGCTGTGATGCCTCTCACCATGTCATACACAGGTAGGGAACTTTGACCACCCTGCACAACACAAGTCTCAACCTGACCCAGTGAGGTAAAGAGAAGGAAATCAGAAAGGAACACACTTGGGAAGTCTGGGTATTTTCAGCTGGTTGTGTTAAGGAAAATGAAATTTCCTTAATGAAATGAAAAGGATATTTTTAAAGCTTGTTTCTGTTGAAAATAAAAACCTCTGTGATCTTTTAAAGGGCAGTGGTAGTGTGGTAGACATAACTGGTCAATAACTGTGATGGCAAAACAAAGTCCTTGTAAATGCTATGAATCATTTAAATCAACATTAAAAAATAGCATTATAGCAACACTTCCTACTTCTGGAAATATTAATGAGGAAGGAACTTAAAGTGCAGTTAACTGTCTGCTGGACTGTAGCCAGGGAGCTGGTTGTCCTGACACAGGAATTGATGAATCTTCTGCCAGTATTTTCTGCAAGCTTTGCAATCCCTGCAAGAAGGGTCTGTGCCCACAGTCGCTCCCTGACTTTGATGGACCACCTAAAGAGGATCCAACTCACCTAACTCAATCCACCTATAAGTCAGGGTTGCAGCCTAAGCTGGCCTTGTGAACTTCTTTGTAATCAGTGGAAAGAAACAGGCATTTGAGGAAGGCAGTTCATCTTACTCTAGGCACTCAGTTTAAGATAGTTTAAGATTACACGTCCTGTGGAGATGTTTATCTGCTTCTGATTGTAGGATCTAGATCCTCCCACTGATTTCTAAGGGGAGAGATTAACTAGGTAAGAAGAGAACCTTCTCTTCATAACCTTGCAAAATGGAAGGAATCACAGGCACAAATCGACAGCAGCAGCGCTCAGCAGGACAAGTCATACTTCAGTTCCTTCTGCCTTGCTCTGATTTCTCCTGCCAGCCCTGTGGTAAGCCCAAAACCCGAGTCACCAGTAGTGTTATTCCATGATGCCTACAGAGCCTTCTCTCTTCTTGGTTGACCTCTGAGCTTTTTGTCAGGGCAATTGTTTTGACAGTCCCTCACTGAAATACAGTACCTTGCACAAGAAACACTGAGAAGAAAGCTGATTTACTGGTTCCCTTGCCTAAGCCAAAATTTAAATTACTTTTTTTATGTTAAAAGAGTGTTGGTGTCTTTTCCTTAGTGAACTGGTTTTCTTAGAATTTGAATCTTACATGTGAAAAATATTCAGTGTAAAAAAAGTGAGTGCTGACTTCTCATCTTCAACTGCCTCTAAGTTGTTTTCACTTATGGGTTCCCCATGAAAGTAAACAGCTCAGCTTTCTTATCTCCAGTCTTCCCTAGACAACACCTGTCTTCACAACCTCTGAGATCACTACCTGGCCAAAATCATGATGGGATTCAAAAGCTGCTAGGGAGAACAAGAGGGAAGCATGAATACACACACACATATGATTACATCACTGTTAAAGTTTTGCTTAGGACACAGTGAAAATTAATTTCAGGAGATCTAAATGAAATTCTGTCTCAACAGAAAAAAAATTTGGAATGTTGGTCTGTAAATATGCAATTTTTTTAAATGAGACATTTGCTTGATGGTCCCAAAAATATAAATAATCTAACATGATTTTGTGAGTTCAAATATGCGTTTTTCAAAATGAAAGGAAAGGGAAATATCTGAGCAGTTTTCCTGCAGTTCTATCTTATATCCTAGTTTTTTGTCTGAATTTCAGATTGAATGCACAAGCAAACCCACTCCAAGCAAAAACAACCATCTCTATTATTATTCTACAGCTGGTCTCACTCAAATGCCAACATGGCACAAGAGGGACACAGTAACATGCTTCACTTGGGACTTGATGTCCAGATTTACAGCAGAGCAGATCTATGTTCATGACCAGAAACAGCCAGTCAGAAAAGAGATCCTGAACATGCCCCAGGGTGCCATGTCTGCTTACAGTGTATTGTTTGCATATACACTCTCTCTGATCTCAGAACTGAATGTATAGATCCACCTTACCATTCTCACCCTTTGCCTGCCCATACATATGTTCCCAATCCCTGTCAATGTTTCATCGTGCATATATTACACATGAATGGGCAAATTATTCAGTACAGTTGCTGCTTATACATAAATTTTATAGCTACATTGGAAAAATGTTTTGTTCATTATAAAACTTTCTCCTCTCTCTACTGATATAGTGGGTGATTTTTATCATTCTGATGTATAACTTTGACAGGTCTTCTGTCAACATATTACATTACTGTGCCATTTTTTCATTTGTTTTAAATCCATGCTTTGCTGGGGTCCAGAAACATGATGTTTCTTCATGTTTCAGTGTGCACTGTTGAGCAGGGCAGAACAGAAGGAAGAGAACAATCCTAATTTTCTGCTGTATTTTAGAAAGTGTTGGGGTCCTTTCAACCCCTCTACCTGCTGACTGGTAAGAAACAATGATAACTTCTTTAAATAGATTTGAAAATTGATTTACACTGCATTAAATATATCCTTCTTACCCCAGCTGCAGCTGTACCTGCAGCTAAATACTTGAACCATCTGGTCTGCGTTACTAAGAAAATGAAGACATAAAAAGACATGTTGACAAAATCAGCAGCTGCTCTTACTGGGGCCATTTCTTTGCAATTGCTGACTGTTATTGAAAGATGTGCAAAATCTGATGTTTTCACTAGTGCTTACACTGTTCAGGAATATGTACCAAACACAATTCTAGCTATTATAATATTTTGTCCTTTATTAGGTCTGGAGTGTTGGGCATCTGGTCCAGAAGTCTGAAAGATGTGGATGTGAGCTTCTATACCGTAGTACCAGTGCTCTCAGCAAACCGTTTAGACAGCAGATTTCCACTCTGTTACCTGTAATGTTAGTTATATACAACTCATCTGGAAGTATTGACCTCAGGATACGGTACTTGCAGGAAGCATGTAATAAACAAAAACAAATAGAAACAAATAGCTATGTTCTGGTGTTTGAATAATATGAACACTTTTTTCTGTAGGTCTGCTATCTTACCTAGATCTGTTATCCATACCATTGAATCGATTCAAGTTGCTGTTGAGGTCATGCACCAAAGTTAACCTTAGAGTCACATCACACTGATCAGCTGGAGTCAAAAAAAATCTTCAACTGGTTCTGGGCAGAGAGAGGACTAGATTCCTAATGTTTACCAAAATTAAAAAAGAAATATGTGGAGATTTGCAGTGACCCTATCCACCTGCTTAGAAAGAAGACCATGTTATTGAAACAGATACTGCAAGTAAAATATTTTACATTAGACTACACAGGCAAGGTAAGGCTGAATTATTTTTTAAAGGTGAACACTCTAAGAGTGCCATACGTTAAGTTCCTGGCTTAGAGACCATATACCCTTAGCAACACGTTGCCACATAACCAGTTCAAACAGTGCTGCCAGGTTCACAGCCATCTTCAAAATAGTATCGTTACTACAAATGTGCCACGGTTTCAGGATAAACTGAAACTTCTGAAGAATCAGGGTATTAAATATCCTGGGCCTTATGACTCTGAGGAGTGAAAGTTCACACAATAACAGAATGGCTGACATGGGAAGGGATCTCTGGAGATGATCTGATCCAAACCTCCTGCTCAAGCAGTCAGTTGACCTGGATCATGTCCAAATGGCCTATGAGTTTCTCCAAGGATGGAGACTCCACAACCTCCCTGTGCAAACTGTGCCAGTGCTAGGTCACTCTCACACTGAAGAAATATTTCCTGATGTTCAGAGGAACCTCCTGTGTTTCAGTTTGTAACCATTGCCTCTGGTCCTGGCATGGAGCACCACCAAAAAGAGCCTGGCTTCACTCTCTTTTCACCTTCCCTCTAGGTATTTATATACATTGATGAGATCCCCTGAACCTTCTCTTCTCCAGACAGGACAGTCCCAGCTCTCTCAGCGCTTCCTTACAGGAGAGATGCTCCAGTCCCTTCATCACCTTAGCTGTCCTTTGCTGGACTCTCTCCAGTATGTCCACACCTCTCTTGTGCTGACAAAGGCCTTGGTAACAGCAGGGCAGCATCCCTCTGTGAGAGGCAGGAACCTCAGCGTCTCCTTCAGCATCTTGGTGGCACTGGCTGTCTGACTACAATACTGGAAGGAATCCTAGATTTGCTTCCTCACTGGGAGAGGATTTTCTTCTTCAGCTCACTGCAGAATGGCTCCAGTCCAAAGCAAGCATCTGCTGCACCTGAGTTCTGTTTTCAAGCTGTACTCTGCTGCTGCAGTGATAAAAACTGGTTTTTTTGTAACCAAACATTTGAATTATGCTATATACTCCAGAAGTGAGACACAAATCAGAAATTCATCTTCATTCACCCACACTAGCATGTTTTACAGCATGCAATAGCAAATATTTTCCATAGAATATTTTCCCATAAACCTAAAAAATCCCAACTAACAAGGGTAAATTTAGTTATGAGCTATAATGGCCTCCACTGCATTTCAGGAATAGCCCCCATGTGGGTTGTGCATGTTAAATGTAAACATAATCTTGAAAAAGGAGAGTACATTCAGCGTTCTGCAGTCCAGGGCTTGAGAACAAACAAGGGAATGGACAAGGACAAGCTGACCTCAAGTGTAAATCAATAGGCTGGGCATTTTAATAATGTAGATGATGCTGTCAATTTTCCCAAATTTAATGGAAGATTTTATTTTATTTTATTCATAAAGACCCATCTGTTGAAAACAAGTAAATATGCAGCATTCTGAACTTTTTTTTTCTTCTTGTGGAAGTACAAGATCTTTTCTATTAAAAGTTTAGGATTTTTTTTTTTTTTAATGGAAGTGTACCTTAGAAAATGGACTTAAAAAACAGAAGCCAGAGGAAGGATAAAACTCTCAGTTTGTAACTGTCACTGTCCTGATTTTGTGGCACTTAACTCAGACTACCCACCAGTTGCCGTAGGCCCAGCAGCATTAATTCGTGGTTATTTGCAACACGTACTTGCGTTCACGCATAGGAAAAGCATTGTGCGGTCCATTCTGAGCTATCTAAACCCTGGATTTGCGAGGCTGAGGAAAATCAGTGCCTGGGCTGCAGAATTGCAGCGTTTGGTACTTCCAGCTGCAGGGAGATTGGGAAGCACGCGCGGCGTTGCGTCCACGCAGGGGACACAGAGCTGCGGCTGCTGCTCTGCACTGTGCTGATGTCACAGAGCTCCCTCCAGCCTCACTGACCGCCGCTGGCGCTGGGATCCTGCTCCCACCCGAGCCCTCCCGCTGTCTCGCAGGAGCAAGGCTTGACGGCAGCCCGGAACCTCAACAAACGGAAAGAGCCATTTCCACATTTGGCCAGAAGAGGGCAATGTTACGTCACCCAAAGCACCCGGGCATCGGGCTGACTCCCCACAGGCGAGGGAGGAGGGAGTCGGAAAGTCACAGAATCCTGGAACGGTTTGGGTTGGAAGCGACCTCTAAAGGCCATCTAGTCCAACCCCACTGCAATGATCAGGGATGTCTTCAACTCTGTCAGGTTGCTGAGAGTCCCGTCCAACCTGACCTTGGATATTTCCAGGGATGGAGCATACACAGCCTCTCTGGGCAACCTGGTCTATTGTTTAGCCACCCTCATTGTAAATATTTTCTTCTTTCTGTCTAGCAAAAATCTACCCTCTTTCAGTTTAAAACCTTTATGTCTTGTCCTATGGCAACATGCCCTGCTAAATTGCCTGTCCCCATTTTTCTTATAACCTCCCTTTAGGTACTGAAAGGCCGCTATGAGGTCTCCCCAGAGCCTTCTCCTCCTCCAAGCTGAACAAACCCAACTGTCTCAGCCTCAGCCTGTCTTCGTAGGAGCCATGTTCCATAACATTTTATACCAATATAACATAGCTTTCCTACTCGTTTTTTATACCTCTTGTATTTTGCTGCTTTATACAGTTCAGAAGCGGGTTCCATTAGTCCCCCTACTCACCATAGGACCCCTCAGCCTCCCAAGCCCAAGCCTGCTGAAGCTGTCACCTACGGGTCTGGAAGCTCAATAATTTATCCTCAGAGAGCTGAGATTAATGTAAAACATACGTGCAAATATACTTGAAGAAAGGCAGAAACAAGCAAATAACTTTATTTTAGGTTTTTGAAAGTTCAGAAAATGAAAAACAATGGTCTGTGTAGAGTAGTTCAGCTCTCATACTGCTGTACTGGCAGTGCAGACCAGCATGTGTGTGAGAGGCAGTGGTCACATGCATGTGACCAACACAGCTTCCCCCCACCATTCCCCCCCTTCTGTTTTCTGCCTCTTTGGCTTTCTGCCCTCCATTTCCAACCATTTTGTCCTGCTGATCTTCCTATCACAGGCTTATGCTTACTCTGGGTGCCTCTGCGTTCCTCTCTGCATCCAGTTCAAGCACTTTCAGCAGTGTTACTTTCTGCTTCACCACTTTCCTTGTGAACTTTAAGCCTATGGACGTTGGGGGAGTCTATTGCATTGTGCTTCTTCCTGACCCTTCTGCTTCAAAGTTTTGGGGAAAATAGCTCTCTCACAGACCCTGGGGAGCAGGCTTTAAGCCATAAAGCCATCATGGGAGTATCCTCTTAAAGGTTTTTCTCAAACCCTCTGGGTAGTATCAGTACACCATTTTGTGAGAACTTTTGGCAGCTCAGAAAATCTCCATCCTCTGAACTAGAGAAGTGAGTAAAGTAATTTCTATTCATGTTCTCAGTGCTTTTCTGGTGCAACGAGGGCCAAGGGAAGGTTCCCACCGTGGAGCCAGTGGTCAGGAAAGCAGAACAAATGGCACAGAGGAGCACCCAAGTGTTCCCGTGGAAGCACCTCACATTCAAATTTTTGCCAAATCTGGGGCAAGTTTCCTGGCAGACTGTGCCAGGGTTTCGGTCTCACATTCACCCACCACAGATGATCTTTATCAAGATTACCCCAGAGAAGTGCAGACAGACAGCATCTTCCAAACAATGTACTGGTTTCCGTCTGTCTAATATTTTTTCATATCAAAAAGTCAAATCTTGCACAATTTGACATCTCCTATGTTGCTTGCTGACTAACTAAGCAAAATACAGTGGCGAGATTCTTCTAAAAATTGTTTCATATGACCTTTAGTTGTCCTCAATAACAAGAAACCAAGTACCCTACTCCTGCAAAAACACTGTACGCAATTAACAGTACACAATTGAGTGATTAGCACCTCGTGTGCCTCAAAGAGCTGACAAGAGTTTTACAAACGCTAAATAATGAAGTACATCAGCTTTACTGGCTAATACAACCGAGGACAAAAAAGGCTCAGCTGACACACTACAGAAATCCAACTCTAAAGAACACTGCAACTGCATATTGGTTCAAGACAAAGAGAAAAAAATGGTATCACCCCTTAAAAATTAAAAGGTCCAAACACATGTCGTTTGACCTAGATTCTCCTGTGAATAGCTCCTTGGTTTTTTAACAACTGTAAAAGCAAGAACTTATTCACTTTCATCCCATCGGACTGACCAAAGGAGTCATTGTGATCCAGTGGCTTACACGGATCAAGCACAGTATTGTCATGGAACAAGGCTGCAGAACTCAAACTGTCAGCAAAGTCAGTGTCACACCATGATCAGTTGTCCTGTTGTCCCTCCAGTACTCATGGGAATGTCTTTATAGATAACAACGATGTTGCTGTATTTATGCACTTGCACCTGCACAAAAAAGGACTCGGGCAATGGGGGCCAGTTATGAACCACACTGATAGAGATCATGGCAAATCCCTGGCAAGGTTTGCACTACCAGAAAACTCAAAGTAATCTCAACAAAGCCTAGTTTTACCACCTACACACAAGGAGAGGATGAAAGTTCTCAACATGAACTTGTCAGCATTCTCATGACAGCACATCTGGAGCAGAGAGTGCAAAAAGAGAGATCTCCTGGAAATTGTGCTGTCAGCAGCAGCACTGCTGCGTCCTGTGCTGGAGATAGCTGTGGAAGGTTGAACAGTCTGCTGCTCATTCTGGCAGACCAGGCACACATCTTACGTGTTTCGTCGTTTTGCATGTACCAAGAGCTGCAGTTGCCTGGATTTGTGCTGTTGTTACACAGCCAAATAAGGAGATTCAGTCTGTTGGTCAGAAGAAAAACATGATCTCTAGGCAGAGCTAGTAAGCTATTCTCTGATTTGTATTATACTTCCTTTTTTTTTTTAGAGGCAGGAGGTGCAGTACAACTGCAGTGTCTTTCCTTCTGTCAGTCCTCTCACTTCTAGTGATGTCTGAACTTCTTGATCAATTGATCAAAAGGACTGAGAGAACTAAGAGCCTCAAAGATTTTATGTTGCTGCAATTTGTGCAAGAACTGCAGGGTGGCTAGAGGAAAAAGACCCCAAACAATCCTCCCACAGAGGAAAGGCAGCACTCTGCAGCTCCTGCCCGCTCAGGGGCGCTGCTCTCACTTGGCAAGCACGGACTCAGTGCAGCACCAGCATTCGTGGCAGACAATACTGGATGTGGGAGATTGGAAGACCCAAATCACACCTCCACTAGGAAGGAGGCTTAGAACTATTGATAAAACTTCATTATCTTTAGATATACTGTCCTGTTTGTCTTTGACTGATAGAATTTACACATTTTTATTCGGGTTTTTTGCATTTTGCTTGCCTTATCCTGACATCCAGCACCAGAAATCTACTGCAGTATGTTTTATCTCCTAATGCAATAAATCCCTATTAAATTTATTAAAATCATGAAAGTGAAGTTTGCCTAAAATATCTCAACTCCATCTTTTTTACTGCTTTGAGGCTGGTTTGTGCCTTTATATGTATAATTAGCTAGCCAGCCATATTAACACAGCCTTGCGTGATTCAATGGTGCATTGAATATTTTCAGGGCTTTGAAAGACAAAGCTAACATTTTGTTTACAGGGCAAATTACTCCTTACCACTGCTGATTGCTCTTCTTCTGGCTGGAGACACCTACACTTACATTTTCTTATCTATACGTTTGGAAGCAAAAAATCATTAGTTTTTCTCAAGTAGTTCAATGATCTGAGTCACCCAAAACAAACAAGGTAAAACCCAGTATCCCGATCACAGGTCATTGGAGTGCACAGAGCCTTGTCTGCAGTTTGGTTCCATGAAACGTGTGGCAATAGGGAGCTCGTGAGACTCCCTCTTCTGTACATCATGATCGCTCCTCAAGACTGTGAAGTGTCTGCCTGAGGGACCTGCTAAAAATTAAATGATAATTTCTTTGCACCTGAAAGAGGGAAGATATTGTTAGAACCTCCATATGGGGTGTAGCTGAAAGCAAACTGGTTAACTGATTGCAGACAGACTATTATACTATAAAACACTCAGGAGAGAAAAAAAACATACACAAGTGAAAAACATCATTGAAATTCATCTCTCCAAAACTGAGATAATATTGCAGCTAAAGTAATTACAGGATGAAATTTTCAAATCCAACTGGCCAAAATCAGTGAAAGTTAAATTCTTTGTTTTTTCCTTTTTTTTTTCCTTTTTTTAAACATTTTTTGCATATGTATCAATACAGATGTACAATTGCTGGTTTATCGTGGCATAATAGCCATGACAGCTAATAAATTATTTCACGGATTGAAAAACATCTATTTATGAAGTGTTCTGGAGTAGGGGTTTGTGGGAGCAAGGAAAGTGTTAATTCTGATCACACAGAGCCGTTGACCAATGTCTGCGGTCAGATCACTTGACCTTCTCTTTCTTCGGTCATCCAAGCTGGGAAGTGTATTAAATGCATCGCCCCTGGAAAACGACAGTGTGCGCTCGTGCATTAATGTGTGTTTTACCACGTACAGGGTGTTGCACTTCTCCTTCCCCTTCAGTTTGTAGTTTCTGGTTTCCTAAAGTGTTATGTGCAAGTGATATTTTACATTTCCTAAACCTTTTATATCCTTGAAGTTTAAGAAATTAGATAGTATTAGCTTTCCTCTCTTGGATTTCTAAAGACATTACAGGCTTGGTTTTTATCTAAATCATTTTATGGCCCATTAATTGAATAGATAATGTTTCTCAGCGAAGTCTGAAGGATCATATAACATTTTCAGCATGACACAGTATATTTGCAGCAGGGATGACATTTTTTTTTTTACAGTTCTAACACCAACAAGTGAGCCAGCCTTTAATATCCACTATTCTTGATACACGTAAATCTTTGTGCTGAAATTTAATTAGAAGAAATAGGATTTTGGTTAAAATGGCATGTCATCTAACACCATGGTTAAAAATTCTGAGAGGGCAAGGAAGACATGAACTACTGTTTTTAATAAAACAGAATAAAATCCCCAAGAGATCTAGCCACTAATTCCCATGAAATTCAGAGAAAGTTTTAATATACTAAGTAGTAAAATATGTGTTTTCAGAGAAAAATCTCATTATATTACACGTTTCAACTTTAAGTCAGTTTTGTAAACAAGTTTGATCTCTGCTAAAGATCTTTGTTAATCATCCAGCTGAAAACATTGCTCAAGGAGTTATGGTCATAGAAAGTCAAACAGGTAAGTCAAACTTCTTACAATTATTGGTAGTGTTCTAAACACTGGGCAGTATTCAAAGCAGTCAGCCTAAGCTACATGTAGTCTACTGAGCCGTTGTGCTGCACCACATACCAAGGAAAGGGGAATGCGCATCCTCCCTGGGGTTCTGCCACTGCAAACTGGGACCCGGTCCTGTAAGGCTTTGGACACATGATAAGCTGCACACACCTTTTCCAGACAGACATGGACAGGAAGACAAAATTCTCTTGACTGACTAGTTGGATATTTTATGTTTGGAGTCTGTAAGACTTCTTGGCTTTCGGAAAAGCAGAAGGAAGACTAGGCTTAGGGGTTCAAAAAGGTCTGCAAATCTAGCATCAGACCTTTCGCTAATCATAGAATCATAGAAAAGTTTGGTTTGGAAGAGACTTTGAAGACCATCTAGTTCCAATCCCCAACCATGGGCAGGGACACCTTCCACTAGACAAGATTGCTTAGATAATTATCCACTGTAAAGTTAATGAGACTAATAACATTCCATAGTATTGTTTCTGTGGACAATCTTTCCACCTGAGTTAGCATAATTTGAGGTGGGTCTTTAATTTCTTAGTTATTTTGTAGCTACTTATGTGGAAGATATTTTTTTAGTGAGGTTGAACTGGGGAGCGAGAAGGGAGCTGGTTATCCATATAAATATATATTTAGATATAAATCCTTATAAATACCTATAGTTAACAGCTACTTAAACTACAGCCTAAGACTATGGCGGATAACAGTCCATTATTAAGTTTAAATCATTATAAGTTCAGACTGTATGTTGTATTGGTGAATAACAAGTAACTGCACTTCATTTCTAGAATTAGTCCCTATTGTTGCAATTCAGATGGAAGAGATCATACCTGTGTACTCACGTTAATTACTCCTGCTTACAGTACAGTTGCTCCATGGACTACTTTTGAATTCACAGTAAGTGTTTATTAAACAGATCACTTAGAGCTTGCAACTTCTGCTTCAGTTCCTGCCTTATCACAAAGAAACAACAGGGCAAAACAGGGAAGAAGCATCATAACCCATGTAAAATTACTTACTCATTTATGATCTGCATGTGCTAACACAAGGCTTAGGTTCTCTGTGAAATGAGAACAGTAGATCACTAAGGGTGTCAGATGTGCCCAAAAAAAAAATCCATAGTCTTATGATCTTGTAGAAAGAATTAGGGCATTCAGAAAAAATAATCAGCTTTTAAAGTCATCTCTGATCTTCAAATTACTGCAGACCCTGAAATTGTCTTTAGAACGGTGTCTCCTGCACATCTGTCCTTGATGAGCAAAAGGACAAAAAAGGACACAAAAGGAGAATCTCAAAGGAGCCTTTGCCCCACGTGGTCACAAATCCCTAGTATAGTAAATATACCCAGAAGACTTGTGTGAATAAGGGCCTTGCGTATTCCTTTTTACTCTGAAAGTATTACTTACCTCCCAAGGGATAGGAAAGTCTCATATTTTTTAAATACTAGATAAACAACCACATGCTTGATTTGGAAGCTGTGCAGTCCATCCTCAAACCATGAGCCCACCAAAAGAGCTGTGTCCCCATCAGTTCTTGCTCTAGCCGTAGAAGACATCAAGTAACAAGTTACAGAAGGCATGGTTATAGCCAACACTGCCTGAGCACGACATGGGGCAGATTCTTTATGAATAAATGTTCCTGATTATGAACGAATGGTTGCATGTTGGATTTAATGCCCAGGTGATACAGGAATTCAGCACCCAACAAAAAGTAAGTTAGGGTCTCTGCTAGTCCTTTTAGAAATGTGATTTCAGCATTGAGAGAACTGGGAGACTGAATATGTCTTGGCTTTGTAAAGCTATAAAATGGTGCATTTTTAATGTTTTTAACGAAACTTCATGTACAGTATGGCTTAATACAATGTAAGAGGAAGAAACAATAACAAAGGTATCACACAGATGATACAAGTTGCTGCCTATGTGAGTAAGAAAGACTTTCTGAACAAGGGCAGTGTCCTAAAGCCAAGAAGATAGATGCTTCCCAGAGGGAACATAAAAATTCAAAGGAAAGATTAGTGGAAGGAGGAGGGTAAAAAAGAGCATTTGTGGACTGCTGCACCCATTTTACAAGCAGTAGAAAATGTGGTGCATCTTCCTTTACTCATATTGCATGACTTGGGGTAAGATTCAGGCTGTAGAAGGAATCACAAAAGCAGCCAAAGCAGGGGTCACTAAACATCCAGAGACATATGGATGTGCATATTTTCAACTCTGTGCATATTAGTACTTCCTTGGCATAATTGGCATCCTTGGCATTCTGCTTTGGCTGCTTGTTCTAATCCCCTTTTTTTCACTCCCTCATTTTCTTCCTCTCTGCTTTGCTCCCCTCAAGGCTCTAAGCACAAACACCTAAGAATGTTTGCTGCCATCCCACAACTAACTGTGCTGTCTCATGATTTTCTTTTTGTCCTTGTGCACTTATCTCACCCATTTGCATTGAAAGGTCTCTGGGACAAGGAACACTCAAGTATTGTCTTTTCCCAATACCTTTAGGCCAACTCTGGTTCCTGTATGGATTTATAAGGTGCTAATCTACTCAATATAAGAATCCACTGAGTATCTTAACCTATAGCACTTTTGAAGTAGATTACATGCACTGCTGGGTTTGAGAGCAAAATAACACAGTATAACTATTTCTTGTAACAGTCATGAGAATATTTGCAATGTATCTTTTAAATGCCAAAATATAACAGCCTCATTTCTCATAATTTATAATGTGCATTTCCTGATGAAATCCTTTTCTTTTTTTTTTTTTTTTTTTTGTTGCAATGAACATAGAGGACTGAAGCCCTTGCAGGTAAATGTTTCTACTGTGAAATGAAACTCCTCTCTATTTTTGATCAGGCACATTAGCAAGGTGTCCGGGTGTACTTTTTCAAAAATTAAATAGGTAGATGGTTTCTTGGCAGTGGGGTAAAGACTTGCAGTTCTACATTAAACATTTTGGTGGGAAAAAGGCTGTGAGACAAATCAGAATCAGCCTACTGAGAACTTGGAGGGAGCTTGTGGCCTTCTGGTGAACACCCAGTGAGGTCCTACTCTCAGTGGAAGCTGGAAGATCCTACTGTAAGTAGGTAAAATTAAATTAGAGCAGTAGATAAATTAGGTAAGAGAGACACAATCTGAGATAAATGATTAAAGAAGCAAACCCATTCCATTAAGAATGTGAAACTAAAAATTATGGGTTCAAGTACAGCTTCCTTTCTAAGGATAAATCTGTGCTTCAATCAGAATTGTAACTTGTTACTTCAGCAACATGCACAGACCTTTACCTTTAAACTAGCCAGTGCAGATGTTGATATCCGTGGAGTCAGCAGGAGCCACCAAATACCCAGGACAACACTGAGTTCACGTTTATTGGTTACACCAGTGGTCTAAGCTAACACAACACTGAGTTCTCCTTCACTGGTTACAGCAGTTGTCTAAATTAAAGCAGTTGTCTATAGATAAGACATTTGCCAAACCATGGCGTTGCCCTAGAGACTCTTCAGGTTCTTCCACACTGAAACTTCTGCCCCTGCAGGCAGAGGATGACACCAGAGAAGGAATGGATGGGGAGAGCAGTTGCACAATTTATATGAAACTCTGAATGCAGATGTACTGCCATTTTCTCTGGGGGCAAAAAGGTCTTGAGCAGTTTTTGGTTCTCAGTTTTTCACCACTCTTGCTTTCATACAGTTTGCTTCTGATACTGCAGATTAGAGCCCACTATAGTGTGCTCATACAACTCTGTGAGGCAATGCTGCGAACAAAAACACCATGAGGATGAATTCTAAAATCACACAAGGAGGGAGTTTCCCAAACTGGCTTTGACGGCAGGTAGAGTACCTATAAAGAGAAAGCAGAGCACCTATAAATCTAACTTCTCCTACCAGAATTGTTGCATTCATATGAGTGGGATTTAAAATCAGCTTCTCTCTTGTTGTGGGAACCAGGGTAGGAAATCTTGATCCCTAAATTGGATCTCTACTGTAGATGAACTTCAAGGTTCTGTAGTCTTATTTGTACTTAATCAAGTTTTCAAGCTCAGCCTTGCCTGTCTAATTTTCCTCAATCTGAGAACAGTAATTCAAACATTTGCCAGAGAACAGTGTATCAGGAAAAATCAAGGAAGACCTTGGGAAGTGCAGTACTCTACCCCAGAATTTTGCATATTTTGATTCATCAGAAACATTTTAAATAAACAAAACCTCTGTATACATTCACTCCTCCTCTGTATTTAAAATACGTTCTTGTAATTTATAATTGTGTTTCTATATTATTGTTCGACCATATCTTCCAGCTCTTAGAAGCTAAATTGCATAAGCCTGTGCAGTGTGTCAAAAATTTGTCTCACTGATATTTATATAAGTAGATTGGGTAAAGCTGGGCAGTATACAAGCTTTATGATGAAATCATTTGTGTTGTGTCCTTATTTGAATTTTCGTATTTACTTAACAAAAGGTTTCGCTGTGGCTTTTCAGTCCTTATTTACATAGATCCATCAAAGATGGCATAGTTAGACACAGGATGTAGTTGAAAGTAGACAATAGCACAGCAGGGTTAAGGTATTGGGCTGCAGCTAAAGTGTTTTGTTAGGAAGATCTGATAAGTGCTTAGACTTTTTGCTAAAATAAAGACCCTAACAACAGTGGGAATTCAACAGGGTAATCACACTTAATGCAGACTGTTTAGCACAATTAGAGGTGATTGGCAGTGTCTTAAAGCCCTGAAACAGAAACAACATATAAAAAGAACTGACCTCAATTGGATTTCAGCTTCGTTGCCAGTTTCAGTCTAATGCATTATATAAACTGGTTAATGCACATATTGGTCCTATGACTGTAAGGTGTCGGTACTGAGACTTCCTGTGCCATGGAAGTATCAAAATGCCTCATGTGATATGCAGCCCTATCAGTAGGCAGTGTAAATAAGAGTGTGTACTTGGCAAAGGATAAATCTCTCTTCTCTGATATCCATGAGGTGTTTATCAATGAATTGATCAGGAATGCAGAGGGGAAGGCAGGGAGACAGTGACAGATGATCCAATAGCAGAATGGACTGCAAAGTGTATTTTTAATGCAAAACCAAAGTTTGCAAAGACTCTTTTACAAACAACTGTGCATTGGTGCTTATAAATAACACACAGATATTTAATCTACAGTGAATGCAACACTCTGCTTTAAATCTATGCAGACATACTGAAGTCACTGAAATAAGGCTGACTTTCCATTTCCTAATGATTTAGCTCACAGGTCTGAGTGGAACTAGCTAATGCAATGAATCATCAAGGCAGATACACACACTTCAGGAGCCTTGGCTGGATATATTTCTGTGATCGTGCCTTTAGGCCAAAATTTGCTAAAGCATGGCATCACTGACATTGCCAAATGTTGAGTAGTAGTCTGAACTTGGTAGAGGAACTGTTTTGAAATAAAATCACACTTATTCAGAGAGAGAGTATGACCAGAAAGACAAGACATCTAGCTGGAACAGTTTAAATTGTGTTGATCCAGGTCAGAATTGCCATACTTTCAGATGAGATGCAGGGCTGGAGTAGTTGTGTGCTCCTAAGGTGTTGCAGTGTAGAAGCTGGGTAGCTTAAAAGCGAAAACCTTACTTTAGGAGGCAGTATCTCCTTAAAACATGCTGCCCAAGTCCCTTTCAACCCTCTAATGCTACCAAAGTTTTTATAAGTTTTTATATTTATATTATTTATAGTTATGCAATGGTTGTGTGTATAAGATGTCTTGTGTTGGTCCAACGTAATCTGTTCTCAGAAGATAGGTATTACCAGCATTGCAGCAATATATTTGTAAAAGGGGGTGTTGGAACGGCTCTGAAAAGATGTAGTGAGGGAACAATCATACCATCATGACAGTCACCTCAGCCAGTGCTTTTTGGTGCTTTCGGAGGAGGGAGCAGTGCCGAAATCCACAGCTAGATATACTGCTTCAGCAGAAGAATTATGCCATATAATTTGTGTATTTCCACAAGGTCAAAATAAGGACAGAAGGGAATAGTAATCCTCTGTTAGTTTGAATGCACGGTGAGGTGAGTATATACCAAGAACCTTCCTCTGAATAAAATCTGCAAAACATCAAGATTTGCTCACAGACTTTGCATTATGACAGCAAAGAAAGATGCTGGATTAGCTTTCTTAATCAGAGCTGTAAGTTTAATCAGTAGTCATAGTAATCCAATCTACACAAGGCTGGGAACTGCCTGGGTTCAGCCCCCCAAGAGATAAGCTTTTCTTGTCTGACCCACTCACCTGGACTACCTCCACAGCCAGTGAAGACAGAATAGGCACCTTCACCAAAGGACACACACGATTAACTCATCCCAGGTACTTAGTTTTCAGTGATTAAAGTTCAGATGAGTGTTTGCGCAAGGTGTCTAGCACAGTCAGATTCAGAGAGTGAGGTTGGTAGAATAGTGCACATCTTCAGAGAAGAGGTCTGCCCTTCAAGGCTCCTGAACATCCCACCCACACAGATCCCACACAGATCCCTGATCCTGCAGCTATAGATAGTGAAAACTCTTTCTTCTGCTTTCAGATCCACTAGGACCCAAGTTTTTTTTTGCAGTTATACATAAACCTCCCTGCACACATGTAACTCCTTAGCCGTTTGCTTGTTTCACTTTGTTTGTTACTAGTCATAAGCGAGATGCCTGGAATCTCTGCTTATGAACACATTTTACCAATAACAGAACAGACAATAAACATTTCATGTATTTTCTATTTCATATAGTATCTACATTAGGATAAAAAATGTACCATTATTTTATTACTTAGGAGACTAAAAAAAAAAAAAAAAGTGAAATTAAAATAATCTTCCAAAGGCAAGCTCTCAAAAATAGAGAAACATCATAATTTTGTTTGCTTGGCTAGTAGCATAATTCTGAACCTTTTTGCTACTCAAGCAACTTTTGTTTCTGTTTTTAAAACATCAGCTGGAGGCAGAGGCTTATGGCTACTTAGAATGTTAGTTAATTAAAAAAGCGTTAAATTACCATCCTTTTCCTTGCCATGGAGAGTAAAACAGAAAGAATATAATGAGTTTTGTTAACTCTCATAATGTCAGTGTTGACTGCATCCAAATATTGGATCCATTATTTGTCAGTCCCCGAAGAACCACCTAGAGAAGTAAATGGGTCAAGGATTAATTGATCGGCACAAGGTTCTCTCCTTCCAGTCACAGTTTTGCTACTGTGCCATTTATATGTGCAGGAGAGGAGAATCAAGGTATTTTGACTCTCCAGCACATCACCCTCCTTTAGCCTGGCTTCTCAAGTCAGTCACACTACTGCAACCTTTCAGCAGCTGCCAAATACCCTTACAAAGAGCACTGGTCTCAACTGAGGAATATCCTAACAAAAGTTCTGGATTTTTTTTTTTTTGCTTTGCTTTTTAAATCTCATGCTAATTTGTGGAGTTGGAGTCATTACCTGAGAATGCACCCCCACAGTCACTGCAATAAATTTTGTACTTGGTTATTCTCAAGAGGCTCAGCAAAACTTCCACTTAATACAGCAAGCCAAGCTCTATCTAAAATAGGAGATGTTGCTGGATATTAACACTCAAAGCCATCTACAACTTGAAAAGCTGCATGTGTTTTAGACCAAGCAATCCTCCCAAGGAGCCTTGCTTTTTAAAAAAGGATAGAGAAGCATGTTAAAGGGTCTGAAGATAAATAATAAATGAGAGCTTAGGACCACAATTAGGCCAACATTAATAAGCATCAATTCCAAAGGATAAAAGATTTATTTTTAGAAGTAACCACCACATAATAAATGCCCTTCTACGCCTAAATGGATAAACTCACTTGGTATTACAGTTGATTATAAAACAGGAACAGGTTTATACATAGGAAAAGCCCAAGTAGAACTCAAATGACTAATTTAATTTTCCTTAAAGTCAGGCAGTGGGGTTTTTGTTTGCCTTCTTCACTGTATGCACTTCCAGTGCACCTAGAACCAAGACACATCTGCGAACGTTTTTTCTCACTTTCTTTTTCCCTACAGTGCCTCAGCAACAGCCTTACAATCATTCCCACAAGGAAAAAATACCTGAGTATTTGTCTATCTTCCTTCATGCAACTCTAACCTTCAAGAAGGAGTCTTTCTGGCATAACTAGCTTTGCCCTGCGTACTATTGGCACCCCATTCTCAATCCAAAGAGGAACCCCTTTCTGTGACAATTTAAAATTTGCTAACTAATAGGAACTATGCTAAATGCTGAATGTTCCAGCTAGACTGGCAGATCTTCTCAAGGCAGCTGAAGCAACTTGTAGAACATAACATTTCCGAAGCAAAAATAGTCAGTTAAATTAGATCTTGTTTGTTTGTTTATTGGCTTGTTTTCCTTCTCTCTCCTATTCTTACTGTTTATTTGATCAAACTGTACTGAATGGGAACACATCCCTCTGGTGCGTCTGGCTCCTGCTGAGCATATTAGCTTATCTGTCCCTTGATCCCATCTTTTAGAAAATTAAGTGCTGTGACAAATCACAGCATTTCAAACTGTTTTAAGTTGCTCAGCTCTAAGTGTTATTTTATTGTTACTGTTACCTTTGTTAAAAACCTCAGTCCTTAGAGACTAGATAAGGACATGATATCAACATACAACAAATAGTGACTGGTAAGAAACAGAACTTTAATACATGATTATGGCAACAACAATGCAAATCACATAATTAGTCAGAACTGACTTTATGCCTTGTCAAGCCTACAGAAGTGGAAGTTTTAACATACATCCAGTGTGTTAGAGCACTTCAGCCAAGTGCAGGTTTTCATTATGCTGACTCCAAACCAGTCAATTCCATGGTCCTGCCATGACTGTGGTTTACAATAAGTTGATGGAGTTATCCTTCAAACTCACACTCTGGATCTAGGAGGTATCAAGGCAATTTTTTTACGTGAAGCATTGGATTTGGGAAGACTAGCCCATAAGGTACAAGGTTACATCTTTTATGTGGGCATCTCACAGCACAGGTACCTTGTTTCACTGATGGAAAGTAGAAATGCTTCAGTAATGCAGATGTTCTTTCACCTATCAGATAGCCAGGAAGAGATTTGCTCTCTACTCATGAAGGTGTCTTCACCTAAAACATTTGGAATAAAGAGACTGAATAAGACGCTGTATCATTGTCACCTTAAGGAAAAGTAGTGCTAGGAGTAATATATAAGTGTGATCAGATGCTTTAATAAAATTATATTCTCCAGCTATCAAGAATTTAAGAGATGAATATTTTTCTTATTAAAAAAAGTTACTTTGTGAAACTGCAAGCTCCATATCAGCCCTGGAGTATAATACTAAAAGTAATTCTAATGCTTAATCTAAAATCAACACTAACAACTTTCCTGAAGTCATTCAAGCAATGGCTGTTACTGCAGTCATTGTTTCTGTTGCTCGAAGCAATAGAAGAGATTGTGGAGGAGCTAATAAAAGCAAAAACAGTCCTGTCAAGGACCCGGCACAAAGCTGTTATGCTGCTGGCACCTCCAGAGAAATACCAGGTGGTATCAGCTCAGGTAACCAACATATCTCAGCTGAGTGATTAAATGGATTATGGCCTCATTTCACAAACAAGAGGGATGTTTACCCAGCTCTCAGTGACTCAATGAAATTTCAGTTTCCACTCTGGTAGAAGCCCAGTGATTCTAAAATACAAATAAGTACTGGGGATAACAAACCTATTTTCTTACATATTTAAGTGTAAAATTCTTCCCAAGATAATAAATAATTACAGTATTTGCAACTGCTTTATTAAAACTGGGTATGGTATTTCAGAAATCACTTAGATGACAGATCTCTCTATGTAGGAAACTGAGAGGAAGAAGCAGATGCCATCACTAAATTGGGCAAGAACAGGAAAAAACATTAACCCCATGTTATAAGCACTGGATATTTCCAAAACAACAAAACAAGTAGTAACTGGATACAATTTTGAGAGGCTATCTCTAAAACTACTTTGCCAGTGAATGATTAACCCAGTCTAATTTCCCTGCTCATTGCAGAGGGGTTGGAACGTGGTGACCTTTATAAGTCCCTTCCAACTCAAACCATTTTATGACTGTATGATTATATGATTCTATTATAATACTGATTAATGTCAAATAGCTCTGCTTCTCACTGTTGTTCCAAGTTTCCTGTTCTTCTAGCTCACATCACTCTGCTCTGTTTGCCTGAGACAGAAGGCTGCAGCAATTATTGGTGATAACTGTGATAAACTCAGCATTAATGATGTACCATGTGTCAGCGTTCATGTATCAGCTACCTATAGACCCTGCATGCTTCCAACAACAGCAATTACTTTCATGATTGATACATTTGATTTGTATCCTTTTAGATCAATTCAAATTGCAAACACCTATTGGTTATCTTTACTATAAACCTGGCTAATGCAAATCTTGCTGGTGTTCTCAGCGTTTAATATTTTGTCATGCCGGTTTCCTTTCCTCCAGGTCCTTGAGCAATGGTTTTGCATTAGGCCATATATCCTTCATATCAGGAAGAATGAATGTATGGGAAATACTGTGTCTATCTGCAGGCTGAAATTCAAACTACCTTCACTCTGTCTCCACTTTTTATACTATTGAAATTCTAAAAAAATCAGTTGGAGCTTTCCCTCAAATGAGTGCATGAAAGTGCATGCAAGGATTCGGCCCCACTTGAGAAGTCATTTGGGTTAAGATAGTGTAGATTAGAGTTACTCAGCCAATTGGTGAAATAATGGGATAGTTCAGGGACTGCTAATGCCTTGCTAAGGTTTTCAGTTCTGGGTTACCGCTGTCTAGAATATGACTCATGGTGGCACCAGGTGCCAGCAGTTCAGTGACACATAAAAGATGAGCCGATAGTAGATGTAAAATCCTTGGGGGCCAGACATCCAAGCAGGAAAGGTAAGTGGTGATGGTACCAAACCCATCAGAGTCCTGATGAGTGAATCCTTCACGTGAACTCCCGAAGTGACGCGCTGGCACACCGCAAAAGAATTACACTATCTGCAATTGCTACTTTTTGCTTCTCAATGCTGGTGGAAACCTGTGCTGTTAATTAACCTGTGGTTTACAGCTGTTGAAACAATTCCTTTGTTGCTGTGGGGACATAGGTGTGGTCACACTGTCCCCACGTGGTGCGAAATTTGGTGAAGTCACATAAACCCTGGTATTACCTGCCTGTAGCACATGTGGTCTGAAGTATAATATTCAGTTTCTTTTAGAATTCCATTGTTAAGCAGCACGTTTAATAAGCAGTAACAAGAAAAACCCTTCCCACAGGGTGTAATTACACGTATTGCTGTGGTGGGTTTTTTTGGAATGGCAGCACTAGAAGTTGCTCCAAAAACAACTTGATAAACTCATAGTAGAAATGTTCCTTCAAGGACCATATTAACAAAAAAGCTGAACGCAAATTCTCCTCATGAAATCTTTAAAATGCAGGTGGCAGGAAATGTGATGAAACATCAAGAGTAGTAGGTTTTTTATATGGCTTCTTCTCATATTTTTACTAAACATGGAGAAATGACCACAGAGATATAATTTCTTTAACCTTCAATCTGAGCCAGTACTCATATACATGTACTAGTTCCGAAGAAAAGCAAAAATGATCCTATGTCCTTGGTCTGCCTTTATGTGATGGCAACCTAAATTATTTCCAGATATTACATTTGCTTGAACTTTGAGATTTTATAAACATATAGGCTTTTTCCTCCTTATTTTCCCTACCTTCGAAAGGTATCAAGGATGCTTCATTAATGATATAATGCTTCCCATGAAAGAGATATTGATGTATTTCCTATATTTTCACCAAAATGTTAGCTAGTAAACTTGGTATTTATTATGGACTTTTTCCAAAATATTGACCAGTAGAGCTGATGCCATTTTCTTCAGACTTCCTCCAGAGTTAGTCAGCAGCGTATGTAAAGGTATATCCATTTTTAATCATATTTTTCAGTATGTATCACTATTACTCTCTGGTTCATACTGTGGTATTCCTAGGCAAATAGGATTTGAAATGCATGTGACTGTACATGTCTAGAACAGAAGGACATCCTTAAAGGGAGGAAGCATGCTCTTTACAGACGGACAGTAAAGATAATTGGATTTTCCTTTTTGGTTTCAGTAACATTTTATTTTTAATTTCAGTGATTGTGAATTAATAGGCTCATTTCATCTTACAAGGAACAAGTATTAGAAAGGCATGTTTCGATAACATCCTGATAAAGTCCATCCAAAGAAATACTGTTTTGTCCAGGTTAAAAATCCAGATGTGAAACTCTATGCCACTGTTCGCTGATATCTTGTATATATATGTATATGTATATATATATACATGAACAGAATTTAATTTCTTAAAGTGTTCTATTCCAAAACACATATTCAAAGATCATTACTCAGTTACTGAAGCACACTTGGTCTATACGTATTTTCTAGTTCACCAATCTTCATTATTTTTCTATGTTATTAATATTTTACTACATTGTTTGGGGTTTTTTTTGCTAGGCACTTGCGAAATCAAAATCCCCTCAGGGAAGAGCATAGGATGAGAATGTCAGCTCCTGAAAATTTAAATGCTTCACCTACTCCTTTACTACACACATTTCTTCAGGGTCAGTTTCTTTAAATACTTATCTGAATTTTCTCCAAATTATTATTTTATTTACTTTTATAATAAAAGCCACAACAAATGTATTTTAGTCTTGAAAGAAGAATTAAACTAACTGTAAATTACTGAAATAAAATATTTTTTCCTGAAATTTCTAGCAAAATAACATATAGATTGACAGTGGATATTAGTGAGCTGCTGTTTCATCTCACTATGGCTAGCTGTCATCAAATATTAGATCCATCAGTGACTACAAATGTGCTATTTTTAGGCCTCTAGTGGTTATTTCTTATATGATCTTTACCAAAAATCCTTGCCTGAACTATTGTTAATATGACAGAAATAAGCAGAAAGGTTATAAGGCCTGTTTCTTAATGAAACTAAGTATTTTTGTGATACTTAGATTACTTTCAGCAAAGCAACTGAGTAAAGACAGTTTGAGATTCAGCCTTCTATAGTAAGCACCCAATAAGCGACAAAATAATGCTTTTACATTAAGCACTTTTGCCTTAACAAACATATGCTTTCTGTAAAAATAGGTTTATGAGACATGTTGCTTCATTCCATATCCAGCAACCTTGGGATAAAAGTCCCAGACAGTATGAGATTATGCTGTAGGCCTTGATATTGCAAAAAACCTCAACTTCTACAAGCAAACACAGATTTCTTGGCAATTAGACTAGCTGGACTAAATTCCTCTCAGGCATGATTTATAAATTCATCCAATTTAATTTGCTGATAGGAAGCTGAGCACTGTACCTGGGTCATTTGGTCTGATTTATATCAGAAAAGTGTGCAAAAGAAAATGGAGCTTCTCTATCTTGCTCTTGTCCTCTCCTAGATTCCTGTTACTATATAACAGGCATCCTTTTCCTTTAATTACCTTCTTCACGGCTTGAGAGCTTTGATGACTTGATTAAGCCTTGCAGTGCAGTTCCAATCCCTACCCATCTGATTAATTAGCCCAAACCTTATTAACTTACTAATTCCAATCAATAATGCACTGATGCTGAACTGTGCAAGGGCAAACTGAGGATAGCAATTTTATTTGAAGACACAGAGCCACTTATGGTGTGTTCTTTTACTTCTTCACAGCTGCAAAATTAAAACTACACATCAAGAACATATTTGCTCAGGGTTGAATTTGTCGCCACCTGTCTTACCTGAACTACATCTCCAATAAAACTTATGGTGATGGAGTCATATGGGTGGCAGCCCTGTGCTGAACAGCCTTTTTCCATATATTTAGCTGTGGCTTGTGGAAAATGGCACCTAGCATGTTGGGGTTGTAGTCTCCTGCACAAAATGCTAGTGGCACTTGAAAGGCACAGAAGACCCCTAGCCTCTCCTGTACACCCTCCCTAAACCTGTCAAGAGGCAAGGTGCATTTTGCTTCATTTTAAAAATGCCAGTGGACATACTTCAACTCTGAAAGATTATTTCAGCAACAACCAGCACAGCCAAAACAGCACCCAGATGAGTCGATGCAAGTTTAACTATGGGTAGATAAAACAGAGCTGGTAGGTGATGGCACTTCTGTGGCCCTCAGCTCCTCTGCCCCAAACTCTGTCACGGCATTGATGCTGGAGATCGAACATGTTAGTAGAGAATTGAGCACGGCTGGGGCAGCTGTGAACCATCAGGCAACTCCATTTCTCAGGCTGCTGCTGTCCCACTCAGTGATTGACCATTGCCACCGTTACACATATTTTCGTTGCAAGTGGATGCTAGACCTAACTGTCACAGTCAGTAGCAGTTGTGTCTTTTTTTAAAAAAAATTCTTTTCCTGCAGCAGGGATAGCACATTAAAGTAGCTCTACCTGTTGTTTTGAAAAATACTGCTCCTGTCAAAGTTCGTTTGAGTTGGACTAGCTTTCTTCAACTACTAGAAGGGGAAAAATCATAGGATCATAGAATATCCTAAGGGAAGGGACCCACAAGGATCACCAAATCCAGCTTCTGTCTCTCTACGCAGGGCAATCCCACAAATCACACATTGGTTTTAAAAACGAAGCAGTACAAGAAAAAGTTTAAAAAAAGTATGACAAAAAGACTTCTCGATCATTCTTTCACCTGTAGTAGATAGTCCTGGCAATAGCAAAGGTAGTCAAAGGTACAGCTCACAGCACCCTTCTCAGCAATGCACATTGGTTTGCATCGATGGAATTTAGGATAAGAGTCAGTACCTAAGATTGATGCTTGATGGTAACTTTCTGCCATTTATTCTCCAAACACAAACATCTCCCAGACCAAGCACATCTGAATAACAAACCTTTAAAGCACTGTGCTAAGAATGTCTGCAAGAGAGGAGCTGCACAGGTAGGATGTGTAGGAGGACACAAGGGCTTCTCATTAAATGCCATTGTTATTCTTATTTTCACTGGATTTTCATTTTCTGATCACATAAGCAGCTTTTTTGTTCTCATTAATGTCTGCCTTTGTAAATAATCTATAGTACCAAGTACCTCCATTATGCTTTCCACAGGCCACTGACAACAAACCACAATTCTCTAAACAATACATTTTCTCGGAGGTAGTGGGTATCAAGGACCTTAATAGTGCTACGGGGAGGATCAATTGTTCAGCCCTATAGTGCAGGAGTGTCTCTTGAGCCCCTCAGTGCCTGCCTTTGTGCACAATATCACTGATGGGGAGTAACATTTCTTTCTTAGGGAACCTTGCATTAGAGAAGGGCTTCCAGGAAAATCCAGTGGTGGACTGTTTGAAAAACAAAGCATGGGTAGAAATGGGCTTTTATCACATTTGGCCGTGTGATTGATAAGGAATCAGACACTTTTCCTGCTACTCAACTATTTCTCTGAAGTTTTTAACATAAATAACTGGCACTTCACTATCAGGGTAAATTTCCCAAAACAAAATTTAAGAAAAAATCAAACACATTCCTTCGTGTATGTGTTTGCTAGAAGGTTTACATTAGCAACTAGTATTTGGGTACAGTGGCTTCAAGCTACCTCCTACAGTTTCCTAGAAGCATGAAAGCACATTTTTCATATGCCTGTGCCGAGTTAGGCCAAGATAGTAATTCTGCAAGGGTTATATTGGAACAAAGCTGTACATGAAGTTTGTACCCCATGAAAACCATCTGCAAGCAGATCTGGTTTTGAATAACCCCTTCTATCATTCTCATGTACAATCCTTCTGCACATGTGCTTGTGAGTTTTGAGTCCAGCATCATGCTAGGAGTGCCAAGTAAATAATGAATATTTCATCTTTACTGATTATGGCCTATAGAATGTGATGGTTTTTTCTTGCATTAAGAGCCCTCCAAAGCCATACCACAAATCCTTGATTCCTAACTTCTCCTAGGATATTAGGGGAAATCAAGCTGTAGCTGAGATCAATAATTGATATGTGAGATATGGGACTGATCATTTGTTAGAATTCGGAGTCACATTGTCCTGGAAGGAACTTATGAGGAGCTTAACACCCTAGCCTTGATGGCTAAACACCAGGAGTCAGGAAGAGTCATCTGCATGAGAGAGGCCATACAGCCTGGCTGTGCCTCAGCTTCCTGCCTGCAAGACAAAGTGGAGCAGTGTGCTGATAAATCCTAATAGAGCACAATGAATTTCAAGAAGGAGATGAGCAACATAGCCTGGCTTCACTGGGTGGTGGTTCTGCACAGCTAGAGAAGGTGTGAGAAAGTTATACTGTGGCAGAATGAAGGTGCAAGTGGAATTCCACGTTAGCCCAAATTATGAACACTCCCTTCATCCTGCTAAGGTTCATGAACACATGAGCCCAATTAGGAAGATTTTTAAGCCAGTTTGCTTCTGGCAACTGAGCTTTGCAGGGGAGTCTCATGCACTGCCACTGCCAGCACAAGATCCCAAGGGTCTGCCAGGCTGGATCCACTATGCACCCTGGCTGTTCTCCCAGGGCTGGCACAGGACAGGGGGAGGCATACTTCACTGGTCCAGATAAGCACTTAAGCTGCTTCCAATAATCCTTTCATTCATTAAATCACACTAAGCAGATTTGCTTGGTCTTCAAAATTAAGTCAAATGTGGAGAAAGGAAAGTGCACCTAAACTGATTGTACAAAGTTAGCATGGGCTCTTGCTACAAAGGTCCACCTGCCAGGGACACACACAGAGGCACGAGACTGGCTGCAGCAGTGTATCCATGCTGAAGCAGGTCACACAGGCTTAATGAACATCCAACATCCATTGTTCCCTGTCACCAAGGGGTGTTGAGAAGTGGTATGACTGCAGGGATGTGATTGCAGGGCTTTTAGGACTCATAGCTTATAGAAAAGTGCACAGGTCTCCAGACACTTTTGACTTGTGTTTCTACTGTGCTCAGGGCCAGTCAAGAACTTCAGGCAGACAAGGCTTAACACCTATTGAGTTTCCCATCCACCTCACCCAATTATTCCCAATACCCCATCTCCCTTCTGTTTCCTGAAACCTGATCTTCATGTCTCCTCTCCACTCCTCTCAGTGTCTTTTGTTTCCTTCCCAGCCTCCATTACCTCCTTGACTTTTACCTTGCTCTGATAAGATCCCTAAAAAAAAATCCTGTTTTCACGGATATTCATGTAGCGACTCACACCTTCTACCTGTTCTTGTTTTCCACTACCTGTTCTTCTCCCATTCCCATTGCCCCTCACCCCACTCATAAACATGCAAGCCAGATAACCATCACAGGACACAGACAGCAATCCTGATGGCAGACAGCATTGAAAGAACAATCAGCTCCTGCTTCCAAGCTCTTAAATACATCATCAAATGCTGTGAAGCTGAGCACAACTGGCTATAGCAAGAGGAGAGGACAACACAGGTTTGGTCAGGTATACAGAAACTGACATTCCTTCCCCAAAGTCAGTCAGTGAGAGGCTGTTCTGCCATGTTCTCCTTCCCTTCTATGCAGACATAAATTCGTAGGGATACTGGGTTTGTCCAGATACTGTCACCAGTGTGGTGGCCACCACCTCTGACATTGGGCTATATTGTGTCTTGAGTGACCCATGCCCTCAGAGATCCATGCCTCCAAGGACTATAGGGTCAGCCTCTTCCTAAGTGTTGTCTGGGTAAATGCTCCTGACACCATGAATGGCATTATCTGATCTGGTATGCATTTCCCTGCAATGCAACCAGACCTGCCAGGTCTGGTAGAAAAATCTTAGGTTAGGTCATGTGGAAGATGTCTATCTAGTGTACTGGGGGAAGGAACAGCTCAGGAGAAGGCTTCAAGAGCAAATCATTTTCTGCATGGTAAAAACCACAATAAGGGGTTGGCTCTGCTGGGCCTGCCCTTCCTCTAGGCATCCCGTGACTGCACAATGATCTAGGTAATACCTATTAAAAGTAATTACTTAGAAGCTACTCAGTAAAATGTGGCATTACTATATTACATCTGTTCTCATGATACTCTCATCACAAACTATATATCCCATTCAATCCGTGTCATCCTGTTTCAATAGTAGCTGCTGAATATTCTTTCCTTGTGTTCTTTGGGACTGCAACAACAGCCTAGTTAAAATCTCCCAGGACCTGTAATACTAAAGATCCTCCTCAAATTATACATTTTCATATTATGTAGTTAGCTACCTGCCAAAACATAAAGGGACTGAATCTGCTCATCAAGTATGGGAACTCCAGGTTTTGTTAAAATATTTGTCATTCTTCTGGTGTGCCGAGGAGGGGAAAAAAACATGAACAGAACAGAATGAAGAGAAGTAGGAAAATAGCTGGTTACATATAAAAAAGAGGGGGGAAAGTCTTCTATTTATTTTTTCCTATATTCCTATATTTATATTTTCCTATATTCTTTCCTTTAAGTGTGTGGAAATGTTATTCCAAAACACATACAAGGGATGAGATTCGAAAAAAATGCAGCAAGAAGGAAAGATCTGATGAGCTAATATCACCCTAAAAACAAATGAAATGTTTCAGGTTAGGATTCATCTCACTCAGCATATGTTTTAACAAATGGATTACAGTGTAGAGAGGACAGTGAAATTCATGTGCTCCAAATATCCCTGAGCTTTCATTCTAGAACATTAATGGAAGATTCCTAACCAGGCTGAGTTTACTAAAACAAAAACACCTCAAGGTCACACTTCTTAGGATAAGATATGTTCAATAGAATCACTGAAAAGGGCACATATGTTCCATGCCGATATATGTCAATCATATACGTCCTTACTTTTTGAAACCTGAAGTGTAATGGGATTATATTTATGTTAAAAGCATTTAAAAAATCAAGAAATCAATTTCTGGTAAGATGCCTTCATATGAGGAAGAGTACATTTTTTTCCGTCTCATTTTCTTTTTCTTTATTTTATTTCAATTTACATATATCAAAGTATCTATTAAAAGCTATCAATGCAGTTATTTAGCAAAAGTAAATCCTGTGTACTGCAAAATATGAAGGGAAGTGCGATGGTTCATTTCATTTCAGGTTTCACTTCAGACTTCAGGCACTTAATTTGTTGTTCTGTTGCTACAAGTTTAGGCTTTTAAAATCAGGTAACACAAAATGTTGTGTATTTTGTGAAGCTCTGGAGAACTGTAAACTTGAAAATATAAAACATTCTCATTGTAACTTACACATTTTTACTGTCTTAACTTCTACATGCCTTTCTAAATACACACACGCACATTTACACACAAGAGAATTAACAAATTGGTCAGGAGCAACTTATGGCAACTACTGATTATGCTGCATGCAGAGCTAAATCCTGCAGTATTAGCACCTAGAGAAGCATCTGAGCCTTTCTACCCCAGGCGATACTCCTTTCAGTGGCTGAAGTCAAGAAAACAGTTAGTAACTCAAGAAAGTGGTTTTGCAATGTATGTTCACCCATCTGCCTTTCCATCAGGCGCTTGAGAGTGAGGGCATACAAAGAGAGTAGCTGCTGAGTATTACTGGGGGAAAAAGAGGTGTAACAGACGATAAGTAAATATTAGGGGTTGTTGGTGGTGGGTTTCTTTTCGGTTTTTTGGGGGGTTTGTTTATTAAGAACTGGCTAGTAAAGGAGCAAATTCTAAGTAGCATAATTGACACAGCATACTCTAAGGTATTAATCAAGCAATCCATACATCTTTCCTGCTTCTAAAAATCGCAGTCTTTCTTGGATCGTTTCCTATACGTGTGCTACTTCTAATCTTGAAAATTTAACTAGGCACAAAGTTGCGTCAATTTGTTCACTATTTAAAATAACAAAAGGTCTTCATCTCCAAGGAGAAAGTCTGCACAAAAGGAAATTCAGCAATGCAGGAGAAGGAAATTCCAAGTGTACCTAAAAGCCTATAATAAATGACTTCATTAAAGATGGAGAGAAATGCAACTGGAAGCAACCTGCCTACTCGAGCCCCAGCTGAGATGGGGGTAGATGCCCTACACCAACCAGTTCCAGTGGAGGGGAGATATTAGCTAAGCAGATTATAAGAGAGGTTCCTGAACATCGTTACAGAGGCACATATACAGTGTTCCAGCAAAGGGCATCATCAGGCATGTAAATTCAAGCTGTGCCCATGCAAAGCGAAAAGGAACAGAACAAATGGAATTAGGAAGGCATTGGCAGCAGGACAAAGACAAGGACCTGTCAGAGGCTAACACACCAAAATGTTCAAGACGGAAACTTTTATTGCGGGGGACAGAGCCAACGAAGAAATAGTAAACAGTGGTTACAAATGTGTTAATCTGCTGCTTAGGACACTGAGATTTAGAGCAGCTCATTTGCACCGGTGATGTTCCTTTTTTGCTCCTCCCCCCCCCATCCCCCATACGCTGCGAGGAGCAACACGTCGTAGAGCACGGACAGCAAAGGCTGGAAGCCCGCAGGCTGCGGAGGGTGCAGCTGATGTGCTGCAGCTCCCTTCGAGGCCATGCGCTGAGATGCTTTCCCTTATAGAATAAGTCGTAATGGGAGGACGCCGAGCTGGCTGTGGGAAATACATGTTTGTATCTTGCTTCTGTATAGCCATTTTTTTTCGAGGTCGATTAACGTGGATTTGGGCTCTACTTTCGGCACCAGGAAAATAATTTTACTCATTTGTGGTTCTTTTTTTGCCCATTTAGAAAATAAGAATTGCTATCCTGGTTGTCTTTACATAATCCTCTGAAGATCTGAGGACAAAAAGCGAGGGTTGGCATCACACTGGGATGTGAAAGCATAACGACTCTAGCTCTCCCAAGATAGTGGCAGTGACCATCAGCCCTGCTCCCACCTTTAGTACCTTGAAAAAACCCTCTTTCAACAAAGAAATTATTGAGTAATAAAAGGTCATCAAAATAGCTCCAACACCTCCCTCTCTTGCAGGCTTCCACCTTGTCCTGATTGCTGTAACAGCGCTTTGGAGAAGGTGGCAGTCAAAAGTCACCAAGAAAGAGGCTTGGAAGAGACCAATCCGGACCAGAGCCTGCCCTACACAGCTGGGAGCACGAAATGCTGCCAAGACCAGCTCAGCCGGGCCAGAAATTCCAGGATTGAGGTCATTGTACTGCAAAGGAGCCATTGTAGTGAAATCAATAGGGACGTTTTAAAATACCCTTACATGACAATTCCAGTGTCAGAACACAGCAAGTCAAAGAAGGTTGTTCCTCATAACAGGTTAAACTCCTGAGGGTGGAGATAATCTCCCAGCAGGAAGGGAAGAAAGTGCTGTGCCCGCCTGGGCCAAGATGCTTTCACACTCCCCATTGCCAGCTTTAGGCTACAGAGCCAGCCATTATCACAGTCATTGTCATTATTATCTTAAAATCTGCTGCCTGACATTCAGGCATCTATCAGGAAAAGACCAAGACCCTATTAGTGCAGGAGATGAGCCCCCAGGAGGAGGGAAGGCAACTTGTTCATAGAGAAATTAACGCTCCTGCTGGCTACATTCCTATCAGTCCTGTTAATTCGAAAGTGACATTCATTGGTAAATCTGATTTTACCATCCTTTCCCATCAATCAGTCGAAAAAGTCTCCTTCCAGATTTGTTTTTTTTTATTGTCTCACACAATAATTTGCCTCACAGACACACGATCTGCTGCCCCCGGAGGAAGCTGCACATCAAGCCTCTGTTCCTATGTGAAAATCATGTGCCCAAAAGGCACCACTGCCAGTGTGTTCCGGCTGTGTGTGTGATATCTGACTTCCTTCTCTCAAGCTGCAGTTCAGGAAGTCATCATTTTCCTATTAAACATATTAATCGATTGTGAAAGAATCGTGTCATTCCCTTTCCAAGTGATGCTTCCAAAGAACATGATGCTTAAATATCAGCAAAATCCTTTACCTGAAAGGGAAGCTTCCATTGCAAATGCACATCAGAGGCTTGAAAATAGTGGTCAGCTAAGCTTGTATATTTTACTGATATAAAAAACCTGTTACCTCACCAAGTCCCGCTGAGGTTCTAATTTCTCAAGTTGATTCAGAAATATTTTCCCTGGTTTAGATGGTAGGTCACTCTGACAGGTTCTCAATTTTAATTCTAAGTTAATTCAACATTTTAACAGCAACTGCGTAAAATACAAAATGAAGTAACAATTAGACCGCACTCACACTCCCCCCCATTCTTTTTTAAATTATTTTTTAATTAATCAGATTAAATATTTGATTGTTATAGAATCTTTAAATATATGGAGATACATATATATATATATAAAATTAACTTCTTGATATATTGCTAAGTGAACGGAAACAGGTGAAAGCTTGCAATAGTCCTGTAGCTGTTTAGGGGAAAAAAAAAAAAGAAATCTCTAAATTTTTTGTAGATTTATGTAAAATAATCCAAACTCGTGAAACTGAGTGTGAAGAGCACAGTCTTTAAGGTGATGAATAGTACTAAAAGATCTCTTTACCACTCTGAAGGTAGTTAACTGAGCTGACTGCCTCGAGCATTGACACCTTTAAATGACATGTTTATCAAGGCAAAGATGGGTTAAATTTGTAAAATATTTGTCCTTCTTCTCCTGCCATGCATTAATCCACTAAACCGTGTAATTGTTTAATTCTCTTTTTCTCCATACTCTGAAATGATTACGAAAAGAGAGCAGTGAAGAGCCTGACGTTAAAGAAAACTTAAGTTTTAACTCTGTTTACTGGCAGGTGGGGAGTGGGCAGGAGGCTGCTGATTGCCTCTCTCCCATTGGAATAGTTACAATAGCGCCTTAAAAGCTCTTTCTTACAGCCCTCCGGGGGCTGCTGTGTATACAGACACGAATAACACCCTGAATCCCGCCGAGGCGCTGCCTAAGGAAGGGATCCGCCCAAAAGCAAGAAGAGATGGGCAAGATGTTGCGCTGTATATGCAGAAGGGTTGAGGGGCGGCAGAGTTGTTGGCTTGGTCTGATCCGTGGCCACACTGAGACCATCAGGGTGCCCGGGCTCTCATGGGGCCACCTGGCCACCGCATAACTCAATATGCTGCAGCTCAGGCACCTACGGCTGGTTAAACTTCTGACGAGTTTCTAACGACTGTAAAAACCGCCCTTTGGCCTTGGGTGTTATAACTGTTTATGAGATTGAACTTTAATTACTCTCTCATGTAGAAATCTCTTAAAATATGTCTTTAAAACCTTGGCAAATACGGACCTGCACAGCACAGGTCAATACCAATATAGTAACATAGTAGAGCAGCTTCCACAAAAGCAGATGCTAGAGCGTATTACCAGCAAAGCCACTTCAAAGGACTTCCCCCTTCAGCTGGGCACCGTCAGCTCTTTCTTGTTACAGAAGGGTCTAGGGAATGTAAAAAACAAACATGCAAGGGATGCCAAATATCCATGCGACATAAAGTCTGGAAAGGGTATGAACCATTATCCAACCGGGGCCCAAGGGAACCACGGCTGTCAGCAGCAGCAGGACAAGAATGACTGCCATCTGCCATTGCTGTGGAGTCTTCTGTTCATCCTCAGTTCAGGACTTGGAAATAAATTAATGGTGTTGAGTACCTAGTGTGAATGTCACGGCATTTCTTGAAAAGGAGCTCTAGCAAATTCGTTATCTTTTGCAACATGAATGCTGTCCAAAGTAGTAATGAAACTGGGATTGGGTAGTTATTAGTTTTGTATTCGATTTACTTCAATATTCAGTATTGCTTGACTTTTTTCAAAAGGACATTTTTAATAGGTGCTATACAGATGCATGAGCATATGTACATGTACACAAATTAACATATATAGGTGTGTGTATATGTACACACAAATAAAATCAAAAAGTCTGTAATATTCTGTTAAGAATGGTGAATACAGTTGGTAAATACCTACACAGTGTAGAGGAGGGGGTTATCAGTACAACCATACAGTTATATAAAACAGAACCTCATAATCCATAATACTTCATTTTGATTTCAATCCACCTAGTATAACTCTATTGTTATCATGCAAGTTTAATGCTTCGTGTCACAAGTATTATGGAAATAAGTGTGGGGTTTCCTATGACAAAGAATAAAATTACAGAACTGTATAAACAAATATGCATTACCTTTGACCATCATTATACATTATACAGAACTGCCATTTGTTCTAATCTGATGAAATTCTGCTGGGAGGATGAGTCCCAAATGCTTAGATTGAATGAAAAGTAAAGGTAGAATTAAAAGATTTTATAATAGTTTTTACTTCCTTATCACTGCTAGAAAAAGAATTGATATGTCTACCAGACAGATACAGTTAAAGAGAAGTGTCACAGACCAAGAAGTCACACAGATTTTGTAGGAGGTTTTAAATGCTACTAGTGACTTTAGCTTTCCTTCTTTTCTGAATTTCCTCACAATTAAATTATTTTCTCTTATTCAGAAGAACAACTGTCCTCCTTTAGCCCTTCCATAGAACCTTTTTTGTCATAACAACATCCTGGACCAAAACAGCTCCCAGGAGACAAAATCAATCAAAGCCATAAAAGGAGAATGTTTTTGTCATGCCAGGCCTTACTGCTCATGCCTTATAGTTACAAAACCATCAGCAACTAAACTGGGTTAGACAGACCATCTGAATAGATGTGGCCACTTACTCTAACCAAAATCAACAAACCGTTTTAATTTGAATAATTTACAGTAAAACCCCCCTAATATATAGAAACAAACTATGTTAACACAATGGTAATGGTGTCTCACGGAGCATAGAATCAGAAAAGGAGCTTAAAAGCCCTGAATCCAGACACCTTCTCTATGAGGAGTTAATGTCAGAGTGGTTTTCTCTTAGGCTGCCTCCTTGCCGGCAAATTTGGCACCCAAACGCTTTCTTGGATGGAAAGAAACTCAAAAAACCCCAAACTACCTGCTAAACAAACCTCCAAAATATAAGGCTGAGGACACCCTTGTGAAGAGGTTTGGGGGGACAAGTAAAGAACCAACCCAGATGCTTGAGCAAATAACCTAATGTCTCTTTTCCAGGAACTTTCCGTTTTGATGACATGCTTTTTCATGCTGAATTTTGAGTTTTTGTGTATTAGATTAACTGTGTGTGGGATCTCTCTAGCTCTGAAACTAACAGAAAAACGTCTTAGAAGAAGAGGCATGGGTTAAATCGAAGCCTACTGTGATGAAATAGAGTGATAAATCTGGTACTATCCATACAAGGTTTCATACCATCCCTGGCCAGAGGTCCAAGAAAGTTGAGAGAGAGAGAAATTCACTTTGACTGGTAAACTTCTGGATCAGCCTCCTTACACCGTGTACAGCACAGGCACCCAGCAGGGGACTGTCTCGGCCCTGCTGGCTTCAGAGCCATGGTGTGAAGCCTTCTTTCACCGCCAGCGTGAGGAAGGAAGCTTTCAAGAAGGCAGCTCTAGACACACCGTAAAAGCAAGATCCTGCCCTCCAGGGCAGGACTGTCTCTCTTCCAGCACTGCACGTGGCTTATGGAGGGGAAAGCCCCCAGTTCATCCAGCGTCCTTCAGTGCTGCCGTCTCCAGCGTTTGCTGCTCTTGTCTTGCCCATCCCCAGTGACAATAGGAGCAGGATACTGCCAGCCCATGTTCCCTCTCTGCTTACTGATGTGTACTTCGGTGGGAAACAGCCATACCTCAGGCTCTGGGGGGAGGTTCAAGAAAAAGGCAGATTCCCCTCTGGTTTTTTCATTAACGTTTTCACATCTCTGGAAAAAAAAAATTGAAAACCAAATCCACTTTTCATTAAAAGAATCGTTTGAGTCTGTTGGTGAAACTGATCCTACAGAAATATACATTTCTGTGTGCTGCCTTGCTGCTCTATAATGGTTCTTGCATTAGGGACTGGGGGCAGGGGGGCTGCTGTTGTCCATTTACTTTAGTAAAGATTGCTATTGAATGAAACCTTTAATGGGGTGTTTATGCTCTCACTCAGCTAAGAGCTGCGAGCTTGCGGCAGAGTAGTCTTTCCCTCCACCTTGACAGCTATTAGAGAATCAATACAGGTAATCCCTCAGCTGGCCGTCAGCACCCGCCGCTGTGGGGCTGCCGCTGCGGTGGGGTCGCTTGTGGGAAAGTGAGACTTCTCCGGGGAGGACTTGTCACAATAACCCCCCGCAGCACCATCGCTGCACCGGGCCAGCGTCCTCCAAAACACGTGAAGCTCCGGAGGGAGTGCCACTGATTCCACTTAGATTAAGTTAGAGGATGGACTCTACCCTTTCTCTCTAGGGAGCAGGAGCCTCACAGCTTGATTTCACTACAGGGATTATCTGTGACTTGCTCTTTTTGGCCAGTATAATCCAAGAATATAATCCATCCCTTTCTCCTTCCTTCATCCACAGTGGATGTTCTCTGCTCCTGCATTTCTGTTAGTGACCAAGGTATCTCCTACAGGCTCTGCTTAAGTCCCTGCAGTCAAAGAAGGACAGACTGCATTTTCTCACTGCTGCCCTGCAGACTCCATAATACTGTAGTTTGCAGGACAGTGTGACATTCTTACACTAAGGCATGCAACAGTGCTCTCTACACTACTAAACTGCTGGGCTAGCCAGAGGTTAGCCTTGTAAAAAGAGATTAGTCCTGTGAATTTAAGTCTGGTTTGACACTTCTGCAGTGGAGATGAGCTGGGGTTGCAGGACAGTCCCTACAGCAAGAGCTGCTGCAGAGTGATTGCTGGGGATGGAGGTGGAGTAGAGTTGCTCAGGTCCTCCTATAGGACAGGCAAAAGTGCTGTGTTACTCTCCTCTGGTGCTGCCCCCCACCCCAGGTTGTTAATACCCAACCCCAGGCACCTTCAAGGGACTGGCTTTTCAGAAAAGGCATTCACTGGTGGAGATAAGGCTCTTTAAAGTTGGAGTCAAACACCATTAATACACAGACAGTTGCTGAAGATCTGGATGTGTTTTACGTGAGGTCAAAAAAGAAGGAAAGAAGAGTGCAGGGACACTGCAAGGACAGTCTCACCCCCCTCCATGTGCCCAAGGCCTTGCACTCTCTATGTAAAGGAGAGACAGAAGGGAGAAGGTGCACAGGGAAAAGGGTGACAGTGTCTGTCGGGGCGGAACACCAGCCCTTGCTGCAGGGGCATATAGCAGACTGGGAACCCACGCAATGGTTTTCTGAAGAAGCGGACAGCCAGTCATGGCTCCCCTGGTGAACGACCTCTGGTGTTTAACGGACGATTTTGTTTGTGGCATTTTCTTCAATTCACTAAGCTCCTCAGTGCTTTTCACCTTTCCTCAGTGGTTAACCACCTCCCTCTTCTCAAGAGTCCCCCAGGGTGACAGCGGGACAGAGGCTGGGGCAGAAGTGGGATGGGGACCAGGTGTTTGAAGAGCAGGGATATGCAAGAAATGCTGGAGGCAGCAGATGTCTGTGTCCAGGTCTTTTGTTCCCTCACACTCTGCCAGCCTGAGTTCTGCACCTTTTTGTTTTTTTTCTCCCCATTGTCATTCAAGCAGGAGGGGATCCTCAGGACTTAGCCTCACAGTCTCATCTCTCTCTCTCTCTGCACCCCACTGCCCCAAGAAACAGTTGATTGCCCTTATACTCTGGTTTCTATTTAGATCACTTTCTATTAACATTTAAAAAACCCTGACAGAGTTAATGCAGAGCACTGAAAATCCGCTAGTGTCTTACAGGGCTGGTTAGTCCCAGTCACTTGACTTGCTACCCCCTTTGGCAGGACCACTTTTAATCCTCGTTAAGAGAAAGAACAGCCAGAATGCACATATCCTTTGCTTTAGAGAGAATGGGACTCCAGACAGGGATGTCACCCTGGCAGCTGGGGCTGTCCAGCAAAAGGATTGAGCCTTTACAGTTGGTCAAATATTTCCCCTTGAACTTGCGGTGCAGCCTCCCTCCTGCGCGTGGCCTTCTGCACCGTGCAGTCATCCTGGGAACCTGCCAGAACAAGAACTGCAATGTGCACACATGCTCCCTCCCTCCCCCTTATCTGTGTGTATAAACATCCGAAATCCCACTGCTGGCTGAGCTGGCTGGAGCTGCACATTCACCCGGCTGCTGCCAGGATGGTTACAAAAGGTGCAAGTAGTAAATATGCAAATCCTTGGGGAGGAAAACCTCAGCGTCGGATGCACACCGGCTACATATACACTACAGAAGACACCCCTAGTCTCTCCCAAACCCCGTCTGGAAAGGACAGTAATAGGTTTGCATTGACAGTCACTGCATTTTCCTTGCAGGGAACTAAAATCTGCTGTGGGCTGGCAGGCAGCTCAGCTTGCTTTCCCTCCTGCTCCCTGCTGCTTCATTTCTCTCCACCCTGCTGTGAAGTGTGCAGACCCAAGCGCCATCCTCACTGTCCCCAGCCCCAGCACAGCTGGGACTCGCTATTCAAAAGACAGAGGATGCTGCTATAGGGTAGTTAAATGCTATAGGGTAGTTAAATGCCTTATTTAGTTCTCAATCTGGATCCATCATCTTGCTTGGGCAAAGTGGGTGTGTACGATATCTAGAACTGAATGGCATCAGCTTTCATGAACTATTGGGGCACTTAAGGCCCAATCCATCAAGACACTGGGTGCCTTTGACTTCCAATGCAGTCAGCTGCTACCCAGCAGGACAAGGACTAGAATTCCCAGTAAAACAGTTCGACTCTGTAAGGACTTACAAATGACACAGAAAACAACCCTTCATCCATTTGCTAGTGCCTCAAATACACAACTCCAGTGCATCTGGCAGAAAACAAGCCATAGCCCATCAGTCTACGTTATAACCTCCAGGAATTTATTTTCATTCTTTGCACCACTGTAACTGTAGTAATATTAACAGCATCAAAATTTACATGTGCAGGTTTAATGTGCAAGACAACCAGTACAATCACACGTACAAGTAAAACCCTTTACATACTCTTTTACAGACAACACATCAAATACTGTAGAAAGGTGCAAATATTTTAGTACAAGATATTTGGGGTTTCTTCAGGAAGAAGAAAACGCACACAAGTAAGACAGCTACAGATGCACCATTTAAATAAACAACCTTCATTCAGAAGAAGCAAGGAAGTTACTTGTATGGGAAGCTAACCATGCATAGTACTTTAAAGCCACTCCTAGTCATAACATTTATGTCACTATTAGTTGATTTCACCAATCTTGAATTATTTAAGGTACTGAACCAGCAAAGCCTTCAGACACATAATTCACATTTCTGTTGGCCAAGATTCTGTCTGCTCGAGGAAAAAGACCTCCTAAAGGCAGGCACCTGTAAGAAAGATTCAGTTTCCCTACCTGTTCTTCAGCATGGGTTTGCAGATGTAAGTACTGTGATAATTTTCTGTTCAGGAGTAAATGTTACCTATTGAGAAGTCAGGAGTTCAGCCCTTGATATGTACAAAATTCAGCCTGCTCTATTATAGTAATATTTGATATTAAAATAAGAAAAAAATAAATCAGACTCTGATTTTCATTCCACCCTAAAACCTACATGTATATACACTATACAATTGGATTTGCTTATTTCAGATATTGTCTAGTGCTGGGCCTCAATATTTCACCTTTAAGTAAGTGGTTCAATAAATATTTTAAAAATATTTTTACGATGAAAACAATAAGGAACAGCATACTAAGCACAATAAAACTACAAAAATTAGTGCAAATCAATATGTTTATGGATGCAATATCTGCACGCTAGAAGTAAATGTACAGGTAACATTTTTCTCAAGTTCTATTCTGTATTTAGAGACACTAAAGTTGGCACAAAATAAAACCTTTTCTTATACTTTATGTGCAAAATCCTTATTAGTATGAGCCAATTTAGAATACTTAGAAGAGAATATCATCATCCCAGTAACATCAAACTACCTGTGTTCATCAACCAGCTCCAGCATGGGCTTCCATTATCTCTCCTGGACGCAACACAGTCCCACAAACAACACTCTCATATGCACAGACTCCTGCCAGTTGTGCTGGCCACTAGGTGATAATAAAAACTTCTGCACTAATTACAGCACTCCCTATACTCCGTGGTCCTTCAGCATAGGCTTTTTGATAAGCCTCCTAGTTGAGATTTTACACTGACATGAAATGCTATTTTGTTAAGAATTCTTAAAATTTTGAAAATATGTAAATCTGAACAAATCACTCCTGACTTTGTTGTATGGCCAGTGAGAAATAGAGGATGACACCTTCCAGTCCTCCCATGGAGGCAAAGGTTTTCCTGCAGTCTGGGGGAAGAACTTCACATGCTGAGTTTTAGGCTCTAAAGAATCTTGGCATCACCTATTCTGTACTTTCAGATTTCAAGCAGAGCAAGGGAATGACAGCAGTCATCCAATGTAGAACCAGGAGGAAGCAGAAGCGCCCACCCTTCATATCAGGACTCACCACAAAGACTGAGCTGGCCTGGACCAGACAGGTTGAATGACATTCAGAAAGAAAAGCCCCACTAGGGTGACTGTGCCGGCTCCTGGCCTGTGCTGAGACCACATTTAAACGCCTCTGTGAGGCCCCCTGACTGCTTATGATCCACCTTGAAAGCTCACTGATGTTTCTATATGTTTCTATATGTTTGGTCCTCTAAACTGCACTGGCTGGCGTGTCAGGCCTGCACATTTCACCACACCCTGATTCTCTGGAAGAGTTGATCTTCAGAGTCCTTGAGCTCTCCATGTCCCAGCAGCTGAACTAAGAAATACCTCTATGTTAGTCCAACAGTCAGTATCTCTGAGGCAGTTCACATTTAAATAGAACACAGGTAGAAGATTTACAGGATAAGGGAGAGTAGACCCCATATCTGTGGTCATGTGTCCAAACAAAACATGTTAAATCAGCTTTGAGAAGTGCACTGGATACAAACATCCCTCACACAAGTTTTGATACGGACAACACCAGGAAGTCCATAGCTATAGTGCATTAGAGATGCAGAAGAAATCCTCACAGTGATCTTTGTGCACAAAAGGTTTTGGGAGGTAAAATTCCCTCCCGCCTGTTAAGATTAGTGTATGGGAGGAGAGGAAAGGACAGGTTGAGTGACGAATGTTCCGCTTCACTCCAGTGCGGCATCAGGGCTTACCCAAAAAACTTCTGTCTCCTGGACTCAGTCATATGCCTTGGGTCCAGAGACTGGACCTACCCCAAGAGTCACTGCATGGGTGGGTGTCACCTCCTGTGGCGTACACACAAGAATGGACAAACAGATACACACAGACTGATACACACACACATGAGCCAGTCCAGGATATGCCCGCAGGGTTCCCCACTAATGAACAGCATGGATCTTCATATGGAAGTTGTAATCCTCCTGCTCAGGGAAGTGCTGGCCGCACACTGGGCATGTGCAGCCCTTCTCCTTGCTGTGTGTGCGCCGCACGTGGCTGTCGTGGGCTGCGTGCGAGGCGAAGGCTTTGCCGCAGTGCTTGCACTTGAAGGGCTTCTCCCCTGAGTGCTGTCGGATGTGAGTGCGCAGGATGCTGGATGCTGTGAATGCCTGAAGGGACAGGGATCAGAAAGGGGATGGAGTTGGAAGCAATTTGTTTTCACATATGTGATCCCCACCTTCAGCTAACCAAGACCCTACAAGAAGCCAGCCATGTGTCCTGAAAATTAAGTCTCAAAATAGCTCACATCCTCAGATAATTGGAAAAAAATCCAAAAACCCACAGCAATGAGGAATCAGAAACCAACAGCTATTGCTATATAGATGTGGCTGAGTCTAGGGAGATGGAAATAGGTGAAGCTCAGAGAAAGATTTCTGACCAGAGATGCCAGTAAATATCTTCTACGCGTCAACAGTAAGAAGTCAATACTGTCCTAATTAGCTTTGCAGCTCCTTAGTGTTTGGGAAATATAATGCAAGCTTTTCTTTCAGTTTTAATTTTCTAAGTTAAACCCTTTCACTGGCTTGAGACTCAGCTGCTAAAATTCATCCATGCAGCCCACCATACATCTTTTGCAGGTTTATTTCCCTGCTCAATCATTACTCTTCCTTCAGTCAGTTCTTCCAGCCAGTTTCCCCACCACTACACACACACTTGGAGTAACAAAATGTGCACTTTCCCACTCTGTCACAAAGATTCCACCTCCATTTGGAGGCAAAACCCTCTCCCCAAAACTTGATCAGAAATGTTGCAAAGTTGCCAGTGTTTTCCTCATTTTTTTCTTTTCCCAGGACACTTTCACTATTTGCAGACCACACACAAGTAATCCTCTCTAGTAAGTTTTCACAACAAATGGTAATACACATAAAACCCTGGATATATATATCAAAGGGGCCAAAATGTGTTTGAGGGACAGAATGGTGATGCTGACCCAGCACTGTTCCTTTAATCTCACAGTGTTGCCCAAATAGTGATTGCTTTGCTTTCCCAGCAAAGGAGCTGGGAACGCAAAGCCACCATTAGAGGTAGAAGGGGAAAAGGGGAGGTAGAAGGGGAAAACCCCTCATGATTGCATACGACAAGCAGGTGAGAATTCTTTATAACAGCCCCAGGTTTTCCAACCTCAGAAATTATGTCTATGTCCCAGGATAGGTGCATCCTGGACTAGTAGTTTAACTTAATTCAAGCCACAGCAGTCTAATAAGAACTAACTGGAGGCTGGTCAAGGGTCGCTAGAGATCTCTTTACAGTGCGACCTGTAGAGCTCTGACACCTCCTTCTGTGATCAGGAGATAAGGGATGACATTTCATCCTAAACTCTGCCTACAAGTGTCCAGGATCTTTGGGAGACACAAAAATATAATAGCCAAAAGGAGCGTTTTCTAAGTTTCATTGCTTCAGGACACCAGCTCTGGGTTAGTCTAGCCAGTCATAAACAAAACGTCTCTCTCCCAAATTAGGAGCAGCTGACTACATGCTGATGGTGTTTCTGCATGGCATGGACACTCCACAGCACCCGGAGCCCTACCAGTATTCATTCAGCAGCAGCCTGTACATCCATCCTCTGTCTACTGGGAGAGCTGTCACTGCTTTCACAGGGAGAGCTCACCTGAATCATCCCTGCTGTGATGGACAGTAACAGCTGAGCACATTTTTGATCAGTGATGTATGGCTCTGTTTGTCTTCTTTTCCAAAAGAAACCTGCATGTCCAGCTGCACACCTACAGCCCTGTTATTTCAAGGTAAGCATGCACAAATCCCTGTTGTGCAGGTTCACCTTACAGACCAAATCTCTTTATGGCAATCCAGAAGCAGTGTCACTAGTATCAAAAGCTACCTATCTGATGAAAAAGTGTGATACTGGATCTAGCTGTGTGCCTTGGATGGTATTTGAGATGCTCTCAAGCTTTCCTAGATCTTATTTCTGCAGCAGATCACTGAGCTGGGATAAACCACAAATTCTATGTCAGATGAAGACCAGACTTTGTTGCTTAAATACCAAGCGTTTTCTTCAAAGAAAACAGAAAAGAAACAAAGGATAACAGATGGAGGGGTGGGACAGGGCTTTGCCTACCTTGTTGCAATAGACACATTTGTAGGGGCGCTCCCCAGAGTGAACCCTCATGTGTTTGTTCAGGCTGGAGGACTGAGAAAAGCTCTTCCCACACAAAGAGCACTGGGGGGGAAAAAAAGGGCTGAAGTTAAAGTGAAGCATACAATAGCAGAGTTAAAAAGAAAAACCAGGTATGTGGATGACATGTGCATGTATTCTTCCATATATTTATGTATATACACATGTTAAGTATTCATGTATATATAAGCACAGTAGTATTTATAAGCAGTAACAATTTGAAATAGCAAGAATTTTAGTATGGTTTTAAGAACAGATTTCTTAATATATATATAAAAATAATGCAAATATTTAAAGTATTTTAGTGTTAAAATAGTTAATGTTATTTTTTCAGAACATGAACAGACAATATTGTTTTTCAGTAATAAAAAATCTAAATATTTCTGTAAAATCATCACTTTAAAAAAAAATAAACCAAGCTCCATTTGCTATTTTTTTCCTAAAAGATGAAGTTATTAAAAAAAAATCTTAAATTGACCTCTTACAATAATAAACATTGTTTCAGAAATGTGGAGTCAGTGATGGCACTAGAAAGGAAAAAGGGAAAGGAAAAGGGGAAAGGGAAGGCAAGGCAAGGCAGGGAGGAATTAAATGGTATTTAACACCTTATGTTTAATAGAATGTTTTTCATTTGTTAGTAATTCCAGGTAGATATTCTGACACTTTAATAATGCCATTTTAGTTATAGAAGATTTTCCTGAAAAAAATCCCATTATTGTAGGATGATCTATAAAAAGGTACTTGGAGAATTTTTAGGACTGACTTCATTGTGCCATCTCAAGAACTTCAATTTGCCCTTTAGAAAAAGTCTGATTTTACACTCTCAGTGCTCCTAGAGAAAACCAATGCTAGAATAAGGTGTTTGGTGGAGATGAGTAAAGTATTTTAAAGATTTGCTTTCATCAGTTGAAAATCTGCTCCGCGTGGAGTGTAAAACTTATGACTCCTGTTTGGATCAGCAGAAACAAATGTAGATGTGGGTCAGTTCTCGGACTGAAGGGTGGGGGTGGGGTGTGGGAAACAGACATGAGACATCATCATTCGTGATACTGGACAAGTTAGCCCCACACTGTTTAAGAAAAGGAGCAACACCCATATGAAAATATCCAAAAAGCCCAGGAGAAAATTACTTTCATTTTAAACTCTTATGGACACTGTGGGGTTTGTTTTCCCCACCGAAATCCATTAAATGTCTTCAACTAAGCTTTGCTGTAGAAGACAAGCTCTCCCTGTGCACTGGCAGAGCTTTCCACCAGGGAACTGCCAGGGCAACTGGAGGAGGGAGAACATAATCAGCATCTTACCTGGGCCAAAAAAGGCAGAAGACCCAGTGACTAAATAGAGACCCGGGAACAGGCTCACCTTGTGAGGTCTGTGCTTTTCGTGAACGTGTAGAATATGGATTCTTAGCCGGTCTCTTTTTTCGAAGGATCGGTCACAAAGGTGACAAGGAAATTTGCGGTCCCCCTGGTCCACGCAGCGAGTGTACTTGAGGTGTTTGTCCCGATAGTACTTGTAGGCAAAAACCTTGCCGCAGCGCTCACACTTGAAGCTCTCCCCGGCCTCTGTACAGCAGAAAGGATTACACCACATGTGCCATTACATCACGGCAAAAGGGACTCAGTTCAGATCTGCATCCTTGTCAGAGCTGGGACCCAACGAGGAATTTTAAGTCTCTGGGAGGGTGATAGCGGTAAGCGGATGCTGGCAATATCATTAACAAAATACATGTCGGATCTCCTAAGCGTTCTCACAACTTCTTTCCAAGGGAGAGGAATAAACTAGAGCCCACCGTCTGCTAAAATGATTGGTTTTAGCTCCTGACTTCAGCAAAGAAAGGATTTAATCTTTGTTTCTCTATAAACAGTGAGCGAACGTGTGAAAACCCAATGCAGAGTCCCACATAAAAGCGTCTCCCCATATAGAACCATTGCCAAGTATTTCTTATCAAGCACTGTCCGTAAATTTTACCTCCCATCTCCAAAAGAAAATAATTTTGCACACCTTTTCTATCGTTTTCAGTTAAGTATCGAACAAAATACGACGTTTATTTGGTTTTCTATTTCAAACCTTTCTCAACCACTGAATTTAGGAACAACACCCGAAAATTGAAGATGTTTTTACAGCGTTTTCTTTCTTTAATAAAAGTAACTCTGGCTTAAGCCTTAAGATGAAACGAACAATTTAGCATCAGTCTGAATTAAACACTTCTAGGTACAAAACACAACAGGTACAAAAATTTCCATTCCAAATTTCCATGCCAATTCGCTTCTCTCCTCTTCTGCTGCACCTAGCCGACACATCCCTTCCCCGCTCCAGATCTTCCCACATTAGCACAAATCTGTTTTCTCCACAAGTTTTGCTTTTAAGAACGTCATATTTTCAGTACATTACAAGCAGAAGTGTCCTATCCCACCCTCTTGGAGTAAGTGCATTTGCTACTTCTTTTGCGAGCAATATCGGCACTGTGGAATCGGAACGACTTCAGGCTGCCCCCTTTACTGAGAGCGTTACTTGCATGAAAAATATCACTTAGTCAGGTGTGCAATCCCAAGATGAAACAGGACCGAAAAAGGGATGATCCCGAAAAGCCCTTCTTTTCCCCAAAACGGGACTCCTGAACAACGGCGCTGCGGGGCAGAGGCAAGCCCAGCCCAGGACGACCAGATGTTTTACAATCGTCAGACCAACACTTTTAACATCCCGAGGAACCGCGAACTGGGACCATACTGATGGGGCAGAAAGGGACTCCTCTTGCTCCTCGCTGCCGGCAGCCCGCGGTGCAAGCCATGGGCTCCCCGACGTCGAGGAGAAGATGATGCTTTGGGATGCTGGAAGCTGCAGGAAGGGGCGGCCGACGGTCGGCTCCCCGAAAGAGCGGTCAGACCGGGGGGACCGGGGCTGCGGCGCCACCGCCACCTCGAGCACCCCCGCGACAGGGCCGGTCACAGCCCCCCCCACCGGCTCACCGCAGGGTCTGGCAAGTTTTTAAAATAAAACGCAGCTGGAAAAAGGTTATGTCTGTGTTTCTTTACCTCCCTTCGTGAGAATCTAATCCCTGCCAGGTACACGTCCGTGGGAATAAGGAGCAGTGTCCCCTGAGGGGTCGCTGGCAGGCTCACCTTCGGGGTGCTGCGGAGGCTTCTTCCCTTCCGACATGGCCTTCAAGCTGATGGGGATGCCCAGGAACTGCACGTAGCAATCACCGTACCACACCAGCAGCTCCTGCTTAGGGAGGATTTCCTTGCAGGTCTCGTAGAAGATTTCCCCCTGGCACTGGATAGCCGTCAAATTCTGCTCCCCGGGGAACCTGGCACAGTTCACCAGAGACATCCAGTTGCCAGCGGCGCCCTTCCCGTCTATGAAGTGGCTCAAGCGACCGTATTCAAAGATCTGCAGAGCAGAGAGAACGGGATCAGGGTTTGACCAACCCCTCCCGCAGGCTACGGGAGAGGGGCGACCGAAAGCCTCGCCCCGACACCGCGTTGGGGGTGCGGGGTGAGCCCAGTGGTGCCTCCGCTACCTCCCACATCAGCGAGTTGTCGTCGTAAGTCTTGATCTCGCTGGTGTTGACCACTTTGCCTTGGAAAGGGCCGAAGCGGACTCCTTTGGGGATGGGGTCCGTGCAGAAGACTCCAAGGTGAGACATGTCCCCGTAGGCCACCCGCAGCACCGAGAGTCCTGCGGGGGACAGACAGGGCGCTGAGTGCGGCGCGGGCGGCGCATCGCGGACGCGGGGGGTCCCGGGCCTTACCTTCGGGTAACTTCAGCGAGTCCCGGTCGAGCAGCGGGACGGAAGAGTCTGCAGCGCCTGCAGAAGAAGAACACCTTCTTCAGCCCAGCACCAACCTTGAAGGAGCGGGTCCTGCCTCCCTGGCAGAAGCCGCATCACTCCTCGGCTTCTTCACGGTGTGTGCTCATAATACAGGAAAACCACGGGGAAAGGAACTCCAACGTGCCCCCGGCGATGGCCCTTGAGCCTGGCTATCGCAGGATAGACTGCACCCCTCTGGGGGCCGACCCGAACCCCCCCCCGCACACTCGGCTGCAGAGAGAGTCCTGACTCCCGGTGCCACCCAGTGTCCCTCCTGCCGCCGTCGAAGACCCCGTTACCCGCGCTGACGGGGGACACTCGGAGCCCCGAGATGGCGTGGAGGCTCCCGGTCGGCTGGCTGCTCCGGAGCGCCCCGTACAGCACCGCGTTGAGCTCCTCCTCGGTGAAGTGGTACCTGAAGCTCTGCCCCGCCGCTCCGTCGGCCCCTGGGCTGCGGGCAGTCCTGTGCGGGGGGCTCGGATAGGGCGGCGAGGGCGATCCCAAGGCCCCCGTCCCGCGGGCCGAGCCCTCGCTGGCAGGGAAAGGAACCGGCAGCTTGGTGTAGAGGGGCAAGGGGAGGCTGGGGAAAGGCTCGGCAGGCAAGGTAGGCGGCTGGGTCAGGAAAGCGGGGACCCTGCTGAAGGTGAAGGAGGGCAGAGGCGGGGAGGAGGGAACCAGCCCGCCCAGGGGTTTCAGGGGCTGGAAAAGGTCAGGGGCCGTCTCGAAGTACTGGGTGGGAGGGAGGAAAGAGGGATAGTAAGAGGGGAGGCTAGGGGTCATCCCGAGCGCGTCTCCACCGTCTCCGGGGACTGAGTCGCCGGACAAGGACAGAGCCATGTCAGGACGAGTAGTCCGGGGAGGGAAAGCGGGACCTGTCGGGAAGCTGAGGGGCAGACACCTGGGCGCTGCCGGCGCTGGGTCCCTCTGCGGGGCAGGGGAGGGACGGAGGCGCAAGACCCGCTGCTCTCTGCCAGGCGCCGTCGGGGCGAGCGGGCGGATGGCTGCCGGCCCCCTGCGGCTATATCGGCCTGGCTAGCGGAGTGGGGTGGGGGGGCAGGCGGGGGCGGCCCGCCCTGGGGGTCGTACAGTCTCGGGGGCGGGTGGGGGAGCGGGTAGGGGTGCCCCTTCCCCGGGGCGGAGCCGCAGTTACTCACGGAGCTGCCGGGCCGCCCCTCTCCACGTCGGGGTCGGAGGGGGCGGTGAGAGAGGGGAGTCCAACCTCCTGGACCTTTCCTGCCGCCGGCTCTGCCCTCCGCACCCACAAGCCCCGGCCGAGGGTGCCGCCGGAGCTCGGGGGGCTCAGCCTCTCCCCGGAGCAGGAGGCCGCGGTGCGGGACTGGTGCTCCCAGCGGATGACCCCATGCTGCCGGAGGCGAGGGCCCTGCGGGCAGAACCCGCGGCCCCCACCCAGGGTCTCGGGGGTTGCAGGTGTGGGTTTTGGATATGGAAAGGTGAAAAACACCTCTGAAACTCCGATGACCGGAAAGCGCAGCAGCAGCACGCCCCCAGTCCCTGTAGGTTTCACGGGCACTGCTGAGGTGCTTTTACACTTAGCTGGGGGCTGCCTGTTAGGTGCGTAGCAGAACACTGGGCTCTTGCTGGGGTTTTCAGGGTTCCATGACAAGGCCTGTGGTAGGACCAGCCCAGAACAGGACCAGTGAAAAACATCCGGCCCCAGACTCCTGCAAAAGTGTTGGGTGATCCCCTTCTGCAGGGTTTCATCCTGTTCTTTATGGTGTTTCTCCTTCCAGGTGGCTACATGGCACAATTGCTATGAAAAGGGGACTTGGAAGGGGCTGAAGGATCACAGGGGCCCAGGTGTGCTCTTTGTCATTGCAGGATGGCATCCCTGCTGGTGCAGGGAGATGGAGAAACCTTTAGTCCAGGCCAAAACCCGATACAGCATGGGTTACTGCAGAGCTCCCTCTTGAGTAACTCATTCCAGCCTGGGTGACACTGCACATGCAGGTGTGGAGGGAAGGGACAGGGTGGGCTCTGCTGCACTGTAGAGAGCTTGGGGACTTGCACCCAAAGGTCTCTCTCAGGGAAAGGTAGCATAGGGCTTCCTGGGGCACAGCATAGCATGAGCCAAGCTGCACACAGACTCAGCTGGAGGTTTAAATGCCATTTCAGTGGATATAGGTGCTGTGCTTTTTAATTTATTAATGCTCCATGTGATCCTCTGTAAAGCATTGTCTTCATCCCAAAGAAGAGATGCGCTAGGAAGAACTTGAAGCAGCCTCAGACAGAGAAAACCATGGCTCCAGACACAGCCACTGCCTGCACTTGACCAGAGCTGAAGCCGTCCTTTCAAGTCTTATTTCTTATCTGGTCTCAGTGACGTGCTCTGAAATAGAGTTTGAAAAAGAATCACGGTCTGCCCTGGGGGGAATCAGGGTGTTCATCCCACACTCCCTCAGGCACTGTAATTCCTACCTACTAGAAGTTTTGATTTGCAACGTCCCCTTATTTTTTTTTTTTTTAACTCAGGACATAAACAGTAAAACAGCAAACACAAATACTCAACACTGTTGAGAGAGACTCAGAACTGATCCAGGCTCCCTCAGCTTCCAAGACCCCTTCCATACCCAGCCCAGCACATCTCTGTCCCCAGAGCTGAGTAGGAACATTTATGTATTTTGCATTAAATGTATTGGGCTAATTCTCCTACCTAAAACCTCATTCTCCATCCTAACCTCTGTTTGTAAAACAAAAGTACTGAATGCACCAGGGAAGCTAATAGGCACAGGAGTCTTAGGGAGAAGGTAGGAGTGCAGCTTTCAGAAATTTGCTTAAGGTAGTACCTTAGCTTAAGTTGCCTGGGGTTTTTTTGTTGTCATTGTTTCTTTTAAAAATTATTTTAAATTGTCTCTGTGCTGTTCCAAGCCTCTGTTATTTGCAAGATAGAATTATGTTGTAGTGCTTTAGGAAACAGTTTCAGGCAGGCAGTTTAACGTGCCTTTATTGATGCAACAGCAGCATAAAACTAGTATCAGCATTAATCTGGTTTCCAGGAATAAATCTCTGAGCTCTGATTGCACAGAAAAGTTTGAGTTACATTTAGAATTGAAGTGTTGCTAGATAATCTACACTGTGTATAGGTATCAGAGGACAGGAAGATGGAAAGGGACTTGTGGAAAAGACATGCTCACGTTGGAGATTCATGAGAAATGAATACAAATGCAACATGAAATTTTTAAATTCTCATCATTAGTTAATTGTAGAGATGCCCAGAAATAAAATGTTTCCTTTTTCTGAAGAGACAGAGCCTAGGAGAGGAAAAGGGCTTGAGGCACTCTTGTCACTATACTGTAGATAAATCTTTAGAGGCTTTAACATCCCCATATCAGTTAAAGGCATTTATTGCATTAAAAAAAGTTCCAACCGTGGGGAAATGTGGGGGACGCAGAGGACACAGAAGTGCAGCCGCTTAGAGGCACCCCCAGCAGTCTGGTCAGCCCTGTGGACCTCCTCTCTGTTTTTATGCCTTGTAACAAAGTAATCAGAGCAGTCTATTGGCCTCCCTTCCCTGTAAGGGTTAACAACAAGTCTGTTAGCTCCCTGGAAGAAGAAGCTGATTTTGGGAAACTTTCCTGAGTATCCTTAGTGATAAGTAAGTTATGTACACAAGCCTAATTAGAGAACACAGTGAGCCTGTGGGTCCGTAAGTTCGGGGGTGTGGGAATCATAGCTTAGCCTTGAACATCTCCAGGTGTTTCATGACTGCTGCCAAGTGTATCAGTGATGTAATGATGGTTGGCCAGTGAAGACGCTGCAGCTTGTTTGCTACTGAGAAAGGATTATAAGAAAAAGCAGAGAATAATAAAGAAGGAAAAACTTCTTATGTTGCCCTGAATAAGCCTTCAGATGTTTTTTATTCACCATCACCCCACATAGCAGTGACACATGACAACTACACTTCCCTGCTGCAGGATTGTACAGTGTATTCCATGTGGGGATGCATAATTAAGGCATGCACCAAGGGACATCCCTGCAGGCTGCTTGTGTAGCATTCAGTCACCTAAGTGACCTAAGTGTTGTCTCCTTGGATTGATGCAGATGTCTTGATCCAAAAAACTGAATCCCAAGCCCTCTAATCGTCCTCTCAGTTTGGACACAAGCTCTTCATCATCACTCTTATGCCCACGCTAGATCTCTCTTACTCCAGACTTAAACTGGTCTGCCTCCTGCACATTCCTAAACACACAGGTTACACCTAAAAGCAGCCTCTTCATCCTGCCAAGATCACAGCAGACCCTGATGCCCAGCTTCCCACATGTGGGCTCCCTGTGCCTCAGCACTTACACTGACAACTAGCTGCAGCACGGACATGGGAATCCCAGCAATGGCACCAGATGCTGTCATGGAAATAACCTGAACTGGAATTTAGATCAGGTCAGAGCAGAAATGGTTTATTGCTATGGCTATAGGAGAGCACAAGGGGCAGAAGGGCAACTGGCTCTGCCAGTTAAAAGAGGGGAAAACACATTAAAGTGCTTCAACTTTCCTTTTCCAGTACTACTTGTATCTTTAGGTACATCAGCATTTTAATGATGTTACAATTAATTCTGTGACTTCACTGAAGCAATCCATTGCTCTCACCCATTCTAAATACTGAGAATAGACAGTTAACTGAAAAATACTGCATTAGAAAAGGTTGGGGAAGTCAGTGTAAAATTTGCAGCAAACCAATCCTGTCACAGAAATGCAATTCTTTTCCCTTTGCTGGGACAGGCCACTGAGTGGGCATGTGAGCAAGGACAGGAATATCTGCTGTTCTCATCTCTCAAAGAAACTTTGCCCACAGTTTGCAGGGAGCTAAATAAATTACTCCAGTTGGGATCACTGTGAGTCCTTCCAGCACCTTAAGTAGTTGTAGTATAAAGTGATAAAGTATAGCCTGAAACTTGGATCACAGAGATGTTTTTCAAGCAATAGAAGAGTTATCCCACCTCTCCTGCACTATCTTCTCAGGAACATATCTTAGGGAGAAATTCCTGGGCACATCACAGAAGTTGGAGCAGCTTCATTGATTTCCTTCTACGACAGGGTAACCCATCCAGTTAATCTGGCAAAGCCAGTAGATGTAATCATTTTGGACTTCAGCAAAGCTTTTGATACTGTTTCTTACAGTAGCCTTCTGGACAAAGTGTTTGGCATACAGCTGAAAACTGTGTTATGTGACGGGTGAGCAACTGGCTCACAGGTCAGGCACACAGAGTTACAGTGAATGGGTTAAATTCAGGCTGGTGTTTGGTCACTACTGGGGTTCCACAGGGCTCCATCCTTGGCTCAGCGCTCTTCAACATCTTCAGTAATGAGCTGGATTCAGGCCTAGAAGGAATATAAGTAAATTTCCTGATGACACTAAACTGGGAGGAGCCTTTGACTCCTTCGAAGGCAGGAAGACCCTGCAGAGAGACCTTGACAAGTTAGAGAGATGGGCAACCACCAACTGCATAAAGTTTAACAAGGGCAAGTGCTGGATTCTGCACCTGGGATGGGACAACCCTGGTTCTGTGTGTAGATCAGGGAATGAGAAACCGGAAAGCGGTGCCATGGAAAGGGATTTCAGGGTCCTGGTCCTGGTCGATGGCAAGTTGAATATGAGTCAGCAGTGCCCTGGCAGCCAGGAAGGCCAACTGTGTCCCAGGCTGCATTAAGCACAGCATCATCAGCTGGTCAAAGGAGGTGGTTGTTCTACTCCATGCTGCACTGGTGCAGCCTCACTTTGAATACTCCATGCATTTTTGGGCACCACAAAATAAAAAAGACATTCAGCTATTAGAGAGTGTCCAAATGAGGGCCATGAGGATGGTGAAGAGTATGGAGGAGAAGCCTTATGAGGAGTGACTAAGACAACTTGGTTTGTTCAGCATGGAGGAGATGGAAGGGAGAATTCATTGCAGTCTTTAACATCCTCATGAAGCAAAGTGGAGGGACAGGTATTGGATCTCTTCACTCTTGTGATCAGTGACAGGACTAGAGGAAATGTCATGAAACTGAGTCAGGGAGGTTTAGGTTAGGTATCAGACAAAGCCTTTTCACTCAAAGGGTGGTTCAGCACTGAAACAGGCTCCCCAAGGAAGTGGTCACATCACAAAGCCTGTCCAAGAAGTGCTTGGACAATGCTCTCATGCACATAGTGTGATTCTTGGGGTGTCCTGTGCAGGGTCAGGAGTTGGACTTGATAATCCTGATGGGTCACTTCCAAGTCGGCATATTCACTGATTCTCTGATTTACCTCCCCAGCCTCTGTGGTGTATCAGTTTCCTCAGTTTTCACTACCTTCTTCATTCTTAAATATGTCAGTGGGTGGAGGTCGAGTAGTTAATTTAGAGCATATTCAGTATGAACTGAAACATTTAAAGCAAAGTTCGTGCTGTCCCAGTGAATGAGTTTGACCTCTGTCTCTCTGGTAGAAGGAGGGCCTGAATGCTATCTCAGCTCCTTTCCCTGCACAGAGCCCCCTCCACCATGGAATGCTGCTGCTGCCTTTACTGCCCAACTTCAGGGGAGGTGGAGGGAACACCACATTGGACACCATTGAAACTGTCAATGGCCTGTCCCCTGTGCCCAAACTACTGTTGTTCTTTAAGCCAGAATCTTTTAATGATCCCCAGAAGGATTCCAGCTCCTCAGGGGTGCAGAAGTAAAAAAAAAACAGGCATCCCATTTTTTGTGGCTAGGGTACAGTTTGTGCTGAACAGAGGGTTGATAATATAGTGATGTTTTTGTTACTGCTGACAAGTGCTTACACAGGGACAAGACCTTTTCTCCTTTTCCTACTGCCATGCTGGCAAGGAAGTTGGGGGTGCATGGGAGGTTGGGAAGAGACACAGCTTGGACAGGTGACCCAAACTGACCAAAGGGATATTCCATACCATATTACATCATGCTCACTATATAAAATGGAAGGAAAAATGAGGAAGGGGGAAACACTTGCATTTGTGATTGCATTTGTCAAGTAAGTGCTACTTGGGGCCCTGCTTTCACGGAGATGGCTGAACTGAATTCACTTGCTTTCCCATGGGAAGCGTGAATTAATTCTTCGTTTTTTCTTTTCTTTGTGGCAGCTTTTGCTTTCCCTAATAAACTGTCTATCTCAACTCAGGGGTTTTCTAGCTTTTACCCTTCCAATTTTCTCCCCAATCCTGCTGATGGGACCCTCAACAGCAGTCCCTTTTGGTACCCAAATAAGACATAAACACAGCTGAATCCTCACCTCTTCTCTAACTGGTACAGGTCTATGTTCGCAGGTGAAAGCATATCCTGCCCCACTCTCTAGGTTCACAAGCACACACAGGTTCATGAATGCCCAGGATATGGGCACAGCCCTTCTGCCTGCCCACATCCCAGCCCTCACACCTGCTTTACAGCTCTTTGATTTGCTGGCTGGTGCAGCTGGATGCATCAAACATGAGCATTCACACACTCATCCCTACATGTTCTGGTCATACTCCACTGTACAATTGCCACATTTCAGCCTTTCAGGCAGAAGGTAAGTCACATTCTGTTTCAGCCACCATCAAATGTTTCTCTGTCCTTGAGGATGCTCTACTTGATCTTTAATTTATTTTTTTCCCCTAAGAGCCTCTCAAACTTGCAGTTTGGGATTCTGTTTTTCTTCAGAAAGAAGGTGGCCTCCTCGTACCAACTGAAAAACACAACCCACTGAAATTGGGGTATCTTAAGTCCTCTGGAATCCAAGGTGCTCCTTAAGCTTAAATCCTTCAATGCAATCAAGTGTGCTTTTTTCATCCCCATGATTATTCAAAATGAGAGACTGAAGGGAAAAAGACAAAGATACATGAATGCTTGCTCCTGGTTACAACATCTAGCTTAAGTCCACCATGCTGGCTGAGGGTGGAGTCATTAGCAGCAGTAACAAAGAAGGCTTAGACTGGAACCTAAGTCAGGGAAGGATTAATGGGGTCCAATCACACCACCTGAGTCTTTAACTGCTGGTGTGGTTTCTTTTGCACTTGAGAGACGTCCCAAAAACCTGTCGTGAAGCGGCACAGACCTCAGTGTCCAGCTCTGAAGGATCACCACTCAGTTTCAGTCACACTGTAATTCCAACTTGGACCTTTCCTAACCTACCTCTCCTAAGGACTTCATCAATTTGTGACTGTTCTTCCCTCCTTTAGCCAGTTAAAGAGTACGAACTCTTAGCGGGACTCTGGACTGACCTGCATTAAAAGCTGGGATTCAGCAGCCGCCACACAATGCTGGAACCTACAGACAACCCTCAGCTTCAGTTCCAGCAGGGATTTCAAAAAGATAAGACGCTGCAAGTCATATACACCCATTACACGCCCAGGGCCAAAAGAACCACTCAGGGCTGCCCTGTGCTCCGCTTTCTTCAGTACAAAAACTATTTTATCATGAAGGTTTCACTGTGATTGCTGTTTCAGGGGATGGGGGCATGAGTTTGGCCAAGAGGCCATCAAGTACTTGGCATCTCTACCTCTGCACGTCACAGTCCAAGAACTAAGGCAGAGGGCAGATACCACTGGCTGCTCTATTCCCTCACCATGGCCTGAGCCCAAGCACAGCACAACACGCAGCCCTTCTTTCATATTGGGAATGACACATGGAGAACCATAAGCAGTGAGAAACAAGCCTGGGAATAATTCAAAATGTCCAGGCATCTCTCTCCGTGAAAAGTCTGTTCTGCAAGACTCAATGTGCAGCTTACCATGGAAAGGACCTTCAAAAGGCAGCGTCACTTTCTGTTTCTTTTGCCATGATGTCAGGTCCTCACGTCACAGGCACTGGTCTCTGTCAACAAAGCCTGACCCAGAAAGTAAAAGGCAGTACTTCTCTTTCATAAAGTCAGTTACATCAGAGATCATCATTAGCTTGTCCTATTTTGATGCCAGGAGTCTTAGCTAAAACTGTTGTATCTTCTTTTTAATATTAATAAATTATAATAATGTCTAAAGGTAAGGTTCTGATTGGAAACATTTTCCCTCTTACTAAACAGATATTTTCTCTACTTGCTTCTGACCTCACATTGGGAAAAAACATCCTCCTGCTTTGCTTTCTTTAATGTGGCATTATTTTCCTCATATCGAAAGATTACCATAATTTTGCTGAATTGCAGGATAAGCCTTGTTTTGGTAGGAATGGTGAAAGGTTACCAGTATTTGAAGGTCTTTAGCATAACTTTAGCTTCTACAATTTTTTATGTAAATCGCTTTTCTGCCTCATCCATTTCCCAGAGACAGCATAAGGTCATTCTGATAACCAATCCTTGTAGTTCTTTATTTTTTTTTAAATTGGCCAAACAAACTTTTTCAACTGTCTTAAATTCAGCATTCGACATAGCAAGAACAAGATCATAACTCTACTCAGCCCCACTTCACACCATTTGAGGTCTGCCTCTGCTGACACTGTCATGAAAGATGCCCATTTCATCCTGACTGATGTAAGGCAATCCATCTACATCCTGAGGACCTCGCTGCCACCGTCCAAGCTCGCTTGGCCCCGGCAGATGAACCTTAGGATTAAAGGGTGGGCTCAGTTCCGCGCACACTGTGTCTCACCTAAAAAATCCAATGCGCAGGCTGGAAGGTGTAAAGACCTTCCCCGGATCTTCGTTCGCGAAGACTGGCCATTATTATTATTATAATATAGCACTATAAAGATGAAAGGATTTGCAAGTAACAACTAGTTGGAATATAAAAGAGCCTGCTGCCCTTTTAGAACCTACCAATCCATCTACCCCCTTCAGTGCTTTAGTGCTACATCTTATACCCTTCTATGAACAAATAATGACACAACAGAAACACGTTGAAATCTCTAAAGCCATGTAAAACCCGAAGGCATTAAAATTTATTAAATGATGCAATAACAACAGAATTCTTTATTTACAATAGCATTATTTAACATCAAATAAGCAAATAGCATCAGCAAAGCAATATTAACTTGCATAAATGTATTTAAAATTTCTCTGAATATATCTACCTTTGCATAAACTGCTAACACTAGAAATACAAACATCAATGCAGGTGAACAAAGTGATGTTCAGAGTCAACTCCGTTTTGAAAATAAATCACAACCTGAAACACTGTAAGCTTTCTCCTGAAGAACCATAGTTTATATATTGCTTAATTTTACCCTTGTATAATCTTTTCATATACACACATCTCAGATGCAACTTCATGATGAACTGTACAAATAAAACCCACAAATGACATAAAGGGAAAAAAATTAAATGACAGTAAATGTTTGAAGTAATGTGTCCATCATCTCTATTGAACAACATAAAGATTAAGTGATGATGCACTTATTCCAAAATTGTACACAATTCACTATACAAATATAATACATCAGACAGCTATGTAGGAATATACAAGACTTAAAAACAGATCTAAGGCATTATGCTAGATTTTAGCATTTTGAGGTTCTTGCACATAGCTTTTACCTGTAGTAAGAAACTTAAAAGATTTTGTTTTAGTCTACAAAGAAACACCAGGGAGAAAATTCTAATTAAAATCAAAGCCACTACAGTAAATTTTCTTTTGTGCAGAGAATGCTTTTGCTCTTAGGCAGCATACTACCATACAAATACTAGAAAACTTTTAAATTCACACCAACAATTAATGGCTTAAGTTGCATTTTCAAAACTGATTGTGTATCTTTGGGTTCTGCAAGTGGAGCTGTGCCACCCATTTAATCTGTTAAGCCCATATGAATTTCGCTTTTAAACAAAGATTAAAAAATGTATTGTATAAACTGCAAAAACATTGCTTTTAATTAATACAGGCCCAAAGGGATACTGGTGTGGGACAATATTTTAAGGATCGAGTACAAATTAATTCCTTGTAGCAAAACAGCTCACTTCACTTTTTAAACTTACCACATTACATGAACACTTAAACAGGTCGTACGACCATGTATATATGCTTATTTTTCACATTATGCGCCTTTCACATTTAGTAATGTAAGTAGAACACTGATTAATTGTTCTGTTAAACGAAATCCAAGTACTTTCTCCAACAAATTTACTGTATACAGGATGAAAAATACTGATAATGAAGGGAATTGATTTGGCTTTTTTGTTTCTATAGTGATCAATATGATCAGAAGATTTCTTCACTCACTTTTCTCTTTCATTTCTTAGAAGACGACAAAAGTCACAATGAACCCAAACGGAGCCAAAGCGATAGGTACAATCTCCTTTCTTTCAAAATGGCAATGGATGATGAAGTATCATAATCACTACAGATAAGCATTTGCAGGTCTGTTGTGAAATGGGACAAATTTAAACTATTTTGTCCACTGTGAAAAAGAATAATCTATCTGAAGAGGTTACAGTTAAGAATCGAAAAAGAATGGAATAGAAAAAAATATTTTAAAATTCATTTACACTTAGTGGTGCATGAAGTTAATTTCTTCAAATTTATACACTTCTTACCTAAATTTTTTTTGTCAGATACATAATGCAAGTTTAACACCAATGTTGTAGTAATGAGGCTGTGGAGTTTAGGGCTGATGGTTACTTTGGTTTCCCATCAGCAGGTCAGAGGATGGCTCAGCTGACTAAATATTCTGTTTGAGTTTCGTAACAGAACAGTGACAGCTGAAAAAATGTTGTTTCTCCAGAACGGTGAGACTGCCCTCCTTAGGGACAAACACAGAAACAGTCTTTGTCATATTTTCCTCAACCTTAACATAAAATAGCTGCTATTTTATTTGAACTCCCGCCTGAATACCAGAACAAATTAAACGGCAACAGAAAAAGCCTTTCACTCCCAGAAGGCAAGACCGCTGAGATATTACAAAACACATTGAGTTTTATGTTACATCAAAACATTTGTGTTCAGCTTAGAAAGTTTGTGGATTAGTGTCCTGGTTCCGGCCAGGGCAGGGTTAATTTTCGCAGTAGCCAGGAGAGGGCATGGCTAGGACCCTATACCACCTGATGTCATTGCCGGGGGCCTGGGGCGTTAGGGAGTCCCTTCCAGGGAGAGGGACTCTCTTCTGGGTCAGCATAGTGTGGTGGAGGGAGCAGTTTGTCCCTCTGAAAAGGTCGCCTCTTTCTTGTACCCTCTGTTAGTATTGTTGCTGTTACTGTTTCTTACCTCGTTGCTGTTTCCGGTACATTGCTCTTATCTCAACCCATGATCTTTACCTTTTGTGCCTCAAATTCTCCTCAGCAGCCCTGCCACAGAGGAGGAGGAGCTATGGTTTGGGGAGTCTCAGTGGGAGCACTAAACTGGGAAGTACCATTCCTAAGCCGTGACGATTAGGAGTCAGCAGAAAGAAAACAGAGGTCAAATCCATCAATTTCTTAATATCTCAAGTCCTCAGAAACTGATGTCAGTATAAGAAAAGATTATTCCAACCACAGTGGGCAAGGAAAAAAACCAACATGCCTTAACAGTGGCCTGGTTAGTAACAGTTTTTCTAAGATTTGTTACGAAAGGATATAAACATACAAAAATCAAGAATTGGTTCCTACAGTGGCTGCATATAATATAGGTTAGTTAAACGATATTATGAGCAGAATCACAAGGTTTAGAAAATAAGAAGTCTCAAGCCTACAAATTAGGTCTAATCAAGGCATTGTGATTCTTTACAAAACACTTTTCCAGGAGACACACACGGCTAAGAAGATATCTAATTTAATACTGAAGTACCTCATTTGGAATCAACTTCACAACATGTATATCTCACAAAAATTATACAAGTAAAACACTTAAGTTTTCAACTTAAATTATTGCTTGTTTACATATAAACTGGATTTTATGTACCTTACAAAATGTCCTCATAGTTCACACTGCTTTAAAATAATCAGAAACACATGATAGTGGTGAAGTCTGTAGTGATATCTGCTATAGGTATTACAGGAATTGTTATTTTCCCAACTAAGGGGATGGGAACCAGAAATTATCATGCTTTAAAGCAGGTATCTTAGATATTATGCACCAATTCTGCCACTACCATAATCAGTACATGCATTACCATTGAACTTTGCTGTTCAGCATCCAGTAACTGGTTGTCCAGATTGCTGGAAACACACCTAGGGAAATAACGGAGTAACCTGTTCTTTTATGCTATTAGAAAGAAGAGGAAGATGTCAGAGGTCAGGAGAGCCAGGTTAAAAAAAAAAAAAATCAGGATTTGCTGATTGTTAGGAATTTAATTAAATGAAAATGTAACCCACCTGTATGTTTGAATTCATGACTTGCATTATAAACACTACCACAAAACCCAACCAAAATGCCCCTTATAAACAGCCCGCTCACAGGGTAATTTTCATCTGTTTTACAACTTTAACCCCATTCAAAATTGGTCTGTATAGTTTTCTGCATCAGTTGATCTTCTCTGACTTGCTTGTCAGTGGAACACACTCGTTGAAGGTCTCTGTATGTACCAAACGTTGCTTCTACGCCCTCTTCCATGCCTCCTCTCCTCCCCAAAATGCAGGCCTTAGTCTAAAACACCAGTTTTCAGACAGAACTGAATCCTTTGCACCAGACTGAGTAAGCCAGGGAAAACAAAGCAAAAAACCCCCAAGGTCTAGAACTAAACAGAAACAGAACAAGAGCATGGTCGTTTTTTTCCTTAAATACATACATTTAAATACATTCAATCTGACATGGTTTATGAAAATTGCCTGTCAACATTTACTTTGCAGGAGAGATCTAAGTTGCACTAAGGTGAATGCAGTGAACAGACTGAGCAACTGTCTGTACGCTAGCTCCAGACTGTCAAAGAAGAGGCTGCTCTTCGGCAACCCCCACCTGGCTCCCCTCGGGAGGGCAGGGCTGAGTCCTGTCGGCAGCAGGCAGCCGCCGCCGGTGCTGGCAGCTCAGCTGGGACACGACAAACAGACGCAGCTCTTCAAACTGGTAAGGATTTGGGGCCGTAAGCCCAGTCAGCTGAAGAAAGGAGCAACCAAACCACCCGCAGGGTCAGCAATATTTCTGGAAAAGTAAAAAAAAAAAAAAAAAAAGGAAAAAGAGAAATGGGGGTATTTGTATTAATACAAATTAGTTCTTCCTGCTCAGATGGTGAAGATGGATATGTCAGTGAGATCTGGGATGCTGGAGTGCATCACCCACTGTCATCCATACTTAGTGTAATACTTTAAACCTGAAATTTAGTTGGAATTTATACAGCTTTATAAAGGAATTTACAAAACTATTCTTTGTGTACACAGATACAACTGACCTGCTATTTATTTCCAGAGATATCAGCAGTGGCTTAATTTCATTGCATTCTTAGGTCCTTCATTCATTCCATTTATCATGGATATAATAACAACTCAGGATCATTTCCCTCTTGTAAACTCCAACTAAAGGCACGGCAATAGGGTTTAAGAGAAGTCTAGTTCTTGGAATATGTGCAAATTTTCTATATGTTACTGCTGCATCACCCTCAAAGGAAACAACTGACTTGGTTCACTTTTCCTTCCAAGATGCATAATAAAAAAAAAAGGGAATAAAGAAGTAAAAATGCTTCAGCTACTGATCCCTAGAGATGTTCTTTACCTCATACTTAATACCCTTGCAAGGTCTTTACACAAATACAGTACAAGCTGGTTTCAGCTGAGTTGATTATCTTGTACATTCTTACTTAAAAAAACCCTGAGGATGTGGTTTTCACAGTTGTTTTAAGACTGACCCTTCCAGTGGTTGTAATCTGTGCCTGTCCATCTTCCCTCCCTTGCAAACGCCTGCTCCCATGGGGTGCAGTGGTCAGTCAGGTCAGAGAGTCAATCCAGCCAAAACCCATTTTCCTTCTCCCCTGGGGTTGCTTTCCACTTGTATCCTGTGACACTAGCAGGGAGGAGGCTCTTTGCTTGCAGCCTCCTGCCATGCCTGAGGAAGGCCCTGTTTGCTCGGCGACAGTGCTGGTGGTAGGCAGCTTTCTCACTGGTCCATGCGCATGCCGCCTTCTGGAAGCTGCCTATACCATGCTTTTGATTTCACCACATTTTCTTCTGCATTCACACAAGGCCCAGAAATGTATCTTTATTGACAAAGTCAGTGCCACGAACTGTCCTGCAACTCAGGAAAGCAAAGTCCTATATTTTGTTCATCCACTATTCCCAGCCCAGCTGGTGCCACTGGAGCTATTTAGGGCAACCAGCTATAGGCAGCAGAGTGAGTCTTGATCCTGGCTCCTCCTTTCTTCATCACAGCACAGAGACACTGCACTCACATCCCTCATACCCTGACTAATGCGGACAAACTAAACTTTGACTCCTCTTTCTAGTATGTTGAGAGGCATCTCAGGGACCCTGTTTAGCGGTTTTTGAAGATAAAGTGGAAAACAAAAGTAAAAATCCAAAGATGTCCTTATTTTTGAGGAGGATATTTAACAAACAGTATCTCTAGATAAAGATGCTAAATAAACACTTCCACTGTGCCAGCAACTTGGAAAAAATTATGCACTGCAAAAATTGCACATTGATTCTCTTCTCGGTTTTCTAATTACACAGCTTGAACTTCCTTAAAAATAGTTATATAGGAGTAGTTTCTAGCTCAGTCAGATGAAAAAAGCAGCTATTTAACCTCTACTACAGTTCAAAGTTTAGTAAAAGGTATTTATAGTATATATAAATCATCTACATTTTCATTGACAGTCAGAGATACATTAGCAGAAAAAAAGGAAAATCACAGAGTGCAGTCCAATGTACCTTTACAAAATAATTCAAGGTTTTTAGAAGTTCCCTTTCTTCAAGTGAGACAAAACTGCTGTCATGCATGGCTACTGTCCATCTCACTGTCACGGCACTGACTCCATTGCTTTAAATTTACACCCCAGGGATTCCCTGCCTAACATAATGCCACTCATTTCTTTCCACCTGCACTGTGAATTCTCTCCATCCTCTCTTGTACTCTTTCTGTCACATCCACTCTATTTTCCTTCTCCCTTCAACCATTATTTAAAATCTACATCCTCCTTTAGTCTGCTTCCGCCTCAACAGCCTTATTCCCTTTCTTTCCTCAGTGGTACCTCGTATTTTCTTCTCTGACAGTTGGGCGTCTTTTAGCACATGAAATTTAACTTGTTTGGGGATGCACTAAGTAGGAGACCTTCTATCAGCCTCCCAGTACCTGAAGAGGCCTTCAAGAGACCTGGAGAGGGACTTTTTACAAGGGTACGTAGTGACTGGACAAGCGCGAATGACTTTAAACTGAGAGCAGGTTTTGATTAGGTATTAGGAAGAAACTCTGCACTGCGAGGGTGGTGAGATACTGGAATAGGTTGCCCACAGAAGTTGTGGATGCCCCAGCCCTGGGAGTGTTCAATGTTGGATGGGGGTCTGAGCAGCCTGGTCTAATGGAAGGTGTCCCTGGCTATGGCAGGAGGTTGGAACTGGGTATCTTTAAGGTCCCTTCCAACCCAAACCATTCCATGATTCTGCAGAAACACCTTGGTATACGACAGCTTCTACAAGAACAGAACACTCTGCATGGTTTTATTAATCATCACAGTGACCAAGACATAGCTGCAGATGAGACTCTTTATGCACAGATCCCCCACTCTTGAAGACAGACACTTGTAGGTTTATATGAACCATGAAGGTGTGGAAAGGGATGTTTTAAATGTACACGTGCATACAAAAAAGAGAGGGATACAATAAAACATGTACGGCTACTTCCACCTCAGCACTTTACCATTCTTCACTTTCATTCATGGTGATAACTGTTCAGACCAATCATCCTCATTTACCCTATTATTCCAATTCCTTTTCTCTGGAAGCAGAAAGCCTTACCAGGCCCATGACCAGGAGGGCCCCGGAGGAGTGGGGGCAGAGGCGGCAGCCGTAGCTAGATGGCGCCTGCCCCGCGCCGCTCCACCGCGGCCGCCACTCCCTGTGCCTACGATGCAAGCGGCTCCCTCAGGCTAATTAATGTTTTCCTGGGCACTTGTAACCCTGCAAGTAAAGAGATACCGTATCCATTCCAGCCCACAGCATATTCATCGTTCGGTTGCCTCTGTGGGCCATCTCTTACCCGTGCTGCATCTCCATCCTGCTTTATCATATCCATTCCAGGCAGCTGGTTAGGAAAAAGATTGCCTCCCCTCATAGCAGGATCATTAACCTATTGGTAACAAGATATTAAGGAGAATTAATTAAAAAATACACCGGGAGGAGGGCTGGGAGTTAAAGGAAACGTTATAAACCACTACTACATTACTTGCATATACCGACATCCACTTCTGAGATGATGCTGCAGTCAGGGAAGTGACTGTACAGCCGAGCACCCTCCTCGCACAGCATGTGTTTGACTCATATTATTCTGCTTTACAGTCAACAACAAAGATTTCCTTCCTGATACTATGACCCTTGTGCATGTTTTACAAAGCAGCCTCCATAAATTAGGTCAGTGTTATCTGAAGAGGACATCCCTGCTATGAAAATTCTGAAAGCAGAAACATGTGAACTACTTTCCTAACCTCTTTGCTACTTGCAAACCACCACACAATTTTTTCAAAGCCCGATGAGATAACATGTAGGCTAAATTATATAAACTATTGACTTAGTTTTAATGACACTTTTCTGTTTGTAAGCAATGGGAGAAAGCACTAAAAGGGAAAACATGCAGTGGCATGCTTTCCTAAAGGCATGATCTCCACAATTTTCTGAACAGTCACGGGAAAGAACCGAAGCTGTACATTTCCGCACAACCAAAGGGTCTGTCATGCTTAGTTATATGGAAAAGAGTGGTTTGCCAAATTTTCAGCATTGCTTTCTTAGTAAAAGGATTCATCTCACCATGTAGAAACTGGTATAAAATACAAAACAGAGCCCTTCAGCAAGGTTCTGAAATATTAGAAAAAAACAGCTTTCCTTAGAAGTTTTAGGGGAAGAGAAACATCTTCCATGGTGTTTGCTGATTTGACTCACTTCTCTCAGAGTAGATGGATGCAATAACAGTGAAGATACGCCCCTCCAGATTTGCTGGAAGGAAAAAGATGTTTTCTCTGTCACCTGCCGTTTAGGAGATTTTTGTTGCCAAGGAGAGGAGATTCTGTTAGTGCTCTACCTCACTTCAGCTACAGCGACCTGCTGCAGCATGAGGGGAATCACAAAATCAAAGAATGGGTAAGGGTGGAAGGGACCACAGTGGGTCATCTGGTCCAACCTCCCTGCTCAAGCAGGGTCATCCCAGAGCAGATGGCACAGGCTTGTGTCCAGATGGTTCTTGAATATCTCCAATGAGGAAGAGTCCACAACATCTCTGGGCCAATCTGTTCCAGTGCACAATTACCTGCACAGTAAAGAATTTCTTCCTTGTATGCAGGTGGAACTTTCTGAGGCCTGTTGCTTCTTGTCCTATTGCTTGGCACTGCCAAGATGACCCTGGCTCCATTCTCTTGACACCCTCCTTTCAGATATTTATAAACACTGATGGAGTCCCATCTCAATCTTCTCTTGTTGAAGAAGACTGTCTTGATTTTACCACACCAGTTTTCTCATTTCAGGTTCTCCTGACTGTTGTTTTTCTCGCTATTCATTTATTTTGAAAAATGGTGCAAAGCTAAATGCAATCACATGCAACCACCTAAAGGAGGAGTTTCAAATGCTGCCAGGGAGAAGACTAAAATTCAATAGGTAAGGTTAAAAATCTAAAATATTTTTGCCATAGGTATTTCAACTCTGAAGAAACTGATTGTTTAAGTCCTGCAAGCCTCCTAGTGATGCTTTCTCCTTCTTAGTGTGAGCGAGCAGATTTTTAAACCTGAATGTGAAAATTTAAATCGGGAGGGAAGAGAACCACAATATTTCATTCATCCATTCAGAAAGAGACAGCTTTGCAGGTTTATCTACGCATTTGAATAAGCAATGGAATCCATGTTTGAAAAATCTTTTCTGCCATTGATCAATATTCATCAGAATACACAAGCTCAAATGTCTGTTCTGATTTTTCAATAGACAAAGTGAGATAAAAATCAAAAGCAGAAATAAGTAAGTTGTATACTGAATCAACAGCAGTTGTGGAACGAGAAGATGGCTACATGATTTGCCTCATGGCACTTAGGACAGGTATGGAAAAGGAAGTGGTTTCAGGCTGCATACTATGAAAGTAGCAAAGGCATCAGTGAAATTCCTGTTACCGAATCTCCTTGCCAGTGATGATGTAAGAATCCTAACTGACATGGTATCAGATACAAAAAACCCCAACAACTATTTTGTTTTATGAATACGTTTGCATCAGAAGACCTTAAAACACCCCATATTCACACATTAACTTTTCTGGCTGCAATAAAAACTCAATCAGAAAAGTATGGGGAAGGATAGAGAAATTGAAGGGTTTTTATAATTTCCTGAAGACAAGTCAAGTGGTGTTATCAGATATGAAATCTGACTAAAACAAGACCAAAGATGTTTTACAATTCCTTAAGTGTATTAACACAGCCTCCTGCTAATAAAGCAGAATTATATACAAGGTATCTAACAAGAAAAGTTTCCTACCATTCCTCCTGGATAAGCTCCTTTCATCCAGTATGCTAAACAAAATCAATATACTGTTTCAAGATAACTCTTCTTAGATGCCATTATAATTTTGGCCTGGAGAGTACTGTCACGAAGACAAGAACAAAGTAAGATGTGTCAATGGTGGAATACCAGGAAGGTTTACTTTCTTGACACCTGGGGAAGCTGCTTTGGACAGAAGGAACCTGCAGACCTGGTAGCTAGCATTTCAGCATTCCTGGTAGCAGCCTCCTAGAAGAAACACTAGTTAAGAGCAGCCTGAAGAGCTTTAACGTAATTATAAGAGAGAAGATGATAATGAGCCAAGGTCTCATTCCTCAAATACATAAAAAAGTCTCTAAGTATCATAAATAACAAGTCCATTTTGACCATAATCTTTTCATTTGGTGATGCTGAGAGCCAAGATAGTAAATAAGAGAAGGTGGAGATACACAAGTGTGAGCAGATAAACACCAAACAATATTTCTGAGCTCTGGCTACATCTGTATGATACAGCACAGTGCCACAATGAGAGAGGAGACAGAGCAAACCTGTTTGGTACCAAAGGTAATATACCTGCTTCTTACTAGGTAAATAAGACCAGCTACAGCTTTTTACTATTAGGTAATATATCTTCCACAACCATCCAATAACATTGTTGAGTTTTTTTCAAAAGCAAGAATACATTTGCAGTGTAATCACTGTTACTCACTGTGGTCGGAAACAGACAAGCAAGTGAAGTTCAAATTATATATTACGGAACAAAAAAATGACATCGAATAAGTAAACAGAAGTGTAGGTGACAGCATAAGAAAACCCCAATGAGTGAATGAAATGGCAACAGTCAGCAGAATTACAGAAAACGCAGTCATTTTGAAAACCACCAGTGACAAGAAAAAGTCCAGCACAGTCTAGGTAAATTGCTAAATAAAGATGTCAAATAGTAAAAAAACCACTATGCCCTGAAAACAGAAAAGTGTCAATTTTAGTATTCAAATACAGAATTTTAGCTATTCATGTTTCTCAGGAAAGAAAATGTAAGGCAGCATGGCAAACATTCCTGAGGACTAAGAAGGACTGTCTCATGGCCCAGAAATGGCCCCTCAGCTGTCAGTTGGCCACTTCTGACCTAGATGAAGCATAAAACATTTGCTTGCAGATGACACAGTGCTGGGGTGGTAAATCAGAAGGAAACCAGGTTACTGTTACAGTATGAGCCACGGCACTTTGCTTAAATGAACTCCATCTAAGAAATGCAATTTCATGCAGACAAAAGGGAGGCAATACATTTGGGAACAAAGAACGCAGGTTTCATCTACGTAGAACGTGCTGAGGAGAACTAGGGGATATCATAAGGGCTTCAGTGTGACATTGTCACCAACAGAACCAAGGCAACTCATGGACTGGATTACAAGCTGTCTCTGATTACTCTGTTCATACTTCTAGAAGGAGGTTACAACAGTGGAGTTTAAAGTAGATCCACAAAAGGAACTGATGGGCTGAAAAAAAAACGTTGAGATGGATAAAAAACTCTCACCATATTCAGCTTACTGGAAGTTAGATAAATGTTATCTTGAAACAAGATCTTGTAGACTAACAGGAAGGAAAAGCAGTGCGACAGCTGTGCCTGTGGAAATAGTAGCCTGCATGAAAATCTTTGAAACCAAACCAGATCTCTTTCTGCAGTGCAGTTTCTCAGTTCAGGTTCTTAGGAAAAATTACGCAGCATGGGTATCCTGACAAATCAGAATGCGTCATCACCTTTAAATCTGCACTCTTTTCTTTTTTTTGATTTTACTACTGTTTTACTACATTAAATGTGTGCAACTCTATGCACTTGGGAAGTAATAATAATAATAAAAAACATCTGCTGTAACTGGGCTTAGCAACTGGGAATATCAGAGAAGGTGACAGATTTGGGAGTATCAAAATGACTTTCGGGCACCAGTATGTAGCAGCTGTAAAAGACAAATGTGATCTGCAGCTATATCTGTCGGAGTATTCCAAGAGAAACGGGGAACAATTAGTGTTATGCACATGGCTCTGGTGCTTAGGAAAGACTGATTCAAACCAGAACAGGTGCAGAAAAGGAAAGGGAATTTAAAGCCTAAGAGACTGAAAAACTGTGGTTTGTTTGGCTTACAAGAAAAAACCCAAGAAACCCAAACCAAAATAATCCAACAATCTCAAACCAACAACAACAAAAAATCATGTTGATAGAATCTTTCTAAAATACAAGGAAAGAGCTATTTAAGGTAAAGGACAATACTGGAAAAGTAAATACTCTGTTTTCAAATTTAGGCTGGAAAAAGGACGTACATTAACAACCCATTAATATAATCAGCTTTAAACTGGAACGTTATGGTATCAGAAAAATGGTTTGTGTTATTGTCTGCCATAGAAGGAGATGCTGCCCGAGGATACAAGGGGTACTTTCCTGCCAATGTTTCTAAGAAAATTCCATAATTTCAAGACTGTGTTTTGAACAAACTGGAGTTCAACTTTGAAACAAACATACGAACCTGTTAATTAAGAGGATTTGTCTGTCAAATACTTATTACGCACTGTGTGAACTTAATGGCAGGTCAACAAACAGAAATGTTATTTTTTCCTTATTTCAGAGACCTTGAGTATCAGTCTCAAATAAGAATGAGTCTGTAAATATTCTCTTGGCAGAAAAGAACAGGTTACTTACCTATTGATTCAGCAACCTCTTTTATATGCACCACGTTACAAAAAATGTGGATTTTGTATTCATGAAGTTGCCAGACAGATAGTTCTGGAAGCTGATTGCCTCTTTATTGTCTGGTACTACACTTAGGCAGTTGAAGCATCTTCCACACCCTGCCCGTGCCAGCATCTTTCACTCATTTCTCTAGGAAACAGCTGCCTGCCATTCAGTCCTAGCCTCCACTGCTGGGAAAACAAGCAAGTGCAACTGTGCTATGGAAACTTACCCACCGAGAGCAGGAGATAGATCAGCACGCACTTTCTGCGGAAGTTTGGGAGCAACTACATGTGCTGGCTACAGTGGTGCTAGGTCGAAATAGGAAATTTAGGTGCAAAAAGTGCTCTCTACCTCATTGGTCACCTTGGTTATTCGAGTGCAGAGCTAAAACCAAAGCACTTTTAACATCATAATTTCTCAAGAAAACTAGTAAAAGAAACATAATGGCTTACAGCAGTTACAGCCCATCGTAGTGGACCTGAAAAACTACTGAAAATCAAAGCAAATCCTCTAGCTGTCATCTCACATCCTTAAATTCTCACCTGCTCAGGACCCATGGAGGACAACCCTGATGTAGGCACAGAGGTCGCTGAGGTCATGCTGATCTGCCCTGTCATCTGGTTCATGTTGTTCATACCACTTGTGTTGGTTGCCATGGATACACTGATGTTCATGTTATTGTTGTACATGCTGGTGCTTGCTTGCTGCCCAAAATGTGGTGGGGACTGTTGTGAAAACATGCTACAGCAAGGAATGGAAAAAGCAATGTGTCAGACTTAGAATGCTGAAGCCACTAAGAAACTGCTTTCTTTTTAATATATTTTAAGCTAGAATTTGTATATACTGCCATTTATTCCAACTTCAAAGGAAAAACTAGTTTTCAGCTGCATTAATGTGCATGGAAAAGATTTTAAAAATTTAAGGTCCCATGTCTGTGCACAAAAATGCATGCCTTTGCATGTGAAACTAGAGCAGAGTACAAATCTGTTATGCATGTGCAGTAACGGCCAATTAGCTGTCTAAATGTACTTTGTATTTTAAAGTAATTTTTGGAGGGAAAGGAAAACAGCTTTTTTTCCCTCCAGTGTTAGCACAGCACAGGACTGTTGTGCTGAAATTAGAGCCAGTCTAATAAACATTCTTTTTTTCAAAATAATCTCTTTGCATATATGAATATCAGATTTGCACACAGAATTATGGGCAAGTGGGCTCACAAATATAGACATGCAATTGTGCAGAAATTTATTTACTAAACCTTAGCATCAGATTTTGAAAATGCGCCACCATAAAGAAACAACATAAAGTCTAAGACAATTATCCTCTATGTTCTTTTAAGGCCTTTCTGAACAACTTAAGGAGGAGTAACTGTGGAATATCTCATCCCACATTTTATTCATTCAAGTGCTTTCTGGATAGTATTTCCTTCCTGTTATGTTGTAAGTTGTATTAGAGACTTCTTTACATTTTCTAAAATGCACTTCACTCTTTACATACCAGTCTTTTCTACTCTTCAAGCATAATCCAACAGTCAATGAAGGAATTATTACTGACAATGTACCTGTTTAGAGGATCTGCATTAGACCAAAAGGCTGCGGAAAGGCTGCCGCCTGTCAGATGGCACACGGTAACCACCTCTGTATCCATGGCTAACTTTTAGTGCCCCGCAAAGCACTACTCCCACAGCTCCCACAGCTGAGGAAATCTTTCAGGGTTAACACTCAACCTCGCACTTCGGGTACTCCATTAGGCTATTGCTGTGCACTGTGAGACTTGGTGGAGTGCAACAGCATTCTGGGCACAAGACCAAACTCAGAAAATCCCACCATTCTCCTCTTCCTTCCAATTCCATGTCTTTTCAGGCCACCTAACCCCATTTTTAAGTTGTTATCTGGATGGCTGAAACAGTACACTACAGATCATTGTGAATAATCAGTGGCTTGTGTAAACACATTTGACATGCCTCTGCTGTAGAGCTGCAGTTTAGCAAAGCCAACCACTACGTCTTCTCAAGCTGTCCCTGTGCCATTTTTGGCAGAAGCCATGACAGTGGCAGCTATGCCTCCTGCAGATGCTTCAGGAAGACAGTGAGAATGGAGTATGGACAAGGATGAGGATAAGAGATAAATCAGATCCTTTAAGGGATACTTTATTTGGACCAGCCGCATCAATAAAATACTGGTGTTTTGGGTTTATTAAATCTTTATGAACCAGTGGGAAAAAGATTTGTCACTGGGCTAGGACAGTAAGAACAGCCTGAGAACTTCAGGATGACAAAACCACAGTGCTAGAGACAGCTGTGTGCACCCCAGCATTAAGTGATATAGGCTGTACCTGATAGTTCCTTCCATCTTCCGATGAAAGGCAAAGATCGCTGCCATCTGGAAACTGCCTACCAATAGTCTTCCGTATCCAGGCCATTTGATTTGGACAGACTGATTGTTAGAGCTATACCAACTGGGGCGGGGGCCTCAACTGAAAAGGTGACTGCATGCATAAGGCATGCTACGATGCTGTCAGGGAATTAAATTATACACTGACCTCCAGTATGTGCAAGCACTAATGGGCTGAACCTAGTTACACTCCAGCATTTAAAGTGGGAGGTGATAATCCAGTCACTGCAATTCCAGAGCAGTAGGGAATGCATAGGCTCTGGCTCAGCTGACCCAGCCATGTGGAAAGCAGTGCGGGAGCAGAACATGAAAACTGTATGTACAAGAAATGCATCCACACAAACGTTAGGGGCTGTTCACTGTGCAGCAGAGGTGCTTCTTAAGGACACACAGTGTTTGATCAGTTACCACAGACTAAATAATGCATTGCGTGGATGCAGGTCTTTCAGCTGTGCACTCCCTTTGCCTTGTATGAAGACAGAATTTAAACCAATTTGTCAAGCCAAATTGAAAAGAAATCTCTTTTAGGATAGACAGTTAACAACAAACACACTAACAATTACATAAAACAAGCCCATAAATAAGTGTAGTCTGTAAATGACCCCATTACTCCTTGTGTTCATTTTGGTTTTGTTCTGGATTTACCTGTTACCACCCATATTCCCTTGTGCCCACCCATTCATCTCCGTAGAGGACTGATAGGCAGGATTAGCCTGAGACTGTTGAATCATGGGGCTTTGAGAGTGAGCCAGTCTTGGTGACATTAGGGGACTCTGAGGAGTGGTGGCCCCTGTGAAGCCTGGATCGGGCTGCTGACTTATACCTGAAGAAGAAAACAAGAAATTTACCCATTGTACATTCAGAGTTAAAACATGCCAAGAGCTCATACCTGCTGATATATCTTTACACGGTCCTATTTGTATCACCTGGAACCTATAACCTTGTGTCTTAATGTGGGATTTAGATTTAAAGCAAAACATCATCCACTAATACTGTACGTATAACCTTAAAAAAAATCATTTTGTCTAGGCATGTTAGCTACCTGCCTGTCCCAGTCACACAAGTGGTCTCTCCCCTCTACAGACTGAAAGAAAAACACTGGTGACTCCCTCCCACCCCCTTGCTGCATTCAGAACAAGAAATAAAACATATTTCTTCTCACCAAAATCCATTTTGGTGAAAGTTACGCATGACCCATTGACTGCATGGCACCACTTTTAAAAGTTAGGCTATAATTTCCAATTTTTTCTAAAAGTTCTAAAACCTCAGAATCTTTGTTTCTGTGTCCCTGCAAAAACAAGCAGTGCCATTTTGTGCAAGAACTTAATGATTCTGTAAAATCAAAAAATCATAGAGACGCAAAAAAACTCTAATTAAGGCAGTAAAATGCCAATTGTGTGCAGAAATTTTGTTATAAAACAAGTCACTTTAGTCTTGCTTAAGTTCATTAGAAACAGCATACTGAACATAAACAAGCCACTCAGTGCTGGGGTAAGAATAAGGTATTATGAAATCTATTCTTATATTCATTGGTGTGACTTAACTTCTCTGTATTTTTGGTATATCAGAAAATGGCAATAACAATGGCTCTTCATTTTCATCAAGCAGTTACCAACACGTGGAGTGAAAGTACTGTTATGAAATATTATTAGTGTTAGAAACTGGCATAAAGGAGAAGAGATCATTAAGAGTAGATACCAAATTTAGAATTGGATGGGCCTAATTGGTTATAGCAGCTGAACTTTCACATATATTTAATATAATTATAGTATAACTTATGCAACAGGTATCAATAAAGAAGCTGTATAACAAGAATCAATAAAGAAGCTGTATAACAATAACTGTATGGAGGTAACTGCCCCATGCACCCCCAGAACAAAGTGGAACACAGCTTTGTGAAACACATGAAGAAAATGGTATTAATTACTGTATTTACACAGGATTAAGGACAGGGAGTGGAATGCCTTATCTAAAACTCATTTATATTAATTCAATAATTAGTTGTTAATTTTACATTATAATGTACACATGAAGAACTTTTTTCTATTTTAGAAAAATATGTCTAGTATTTAAGCAATATCTCATTAACAAAATTTTAAAAATCACACACAGCTCTGCTTCTGGTTACTTTATGGTGTTCCTCAATATCTATCCACATCTTTTTCTCCATTTGCACTTTTATCAGATATACTGGTTTGTTTAATTCAGTCAAAATTCAGAGTCCATCAAGCAAATACATACACATATATGAGTCTGCGTGTGCAGACCCACTTTTATCTGTATGTATCTATATATAAACAAACATACACATCACACTTCTACTGTTGCTCACAAAAAAGAGTGATGCTTGGAGAATAAGTGGTGCTAGGGCTGGGAAAGTGGAAAGGCACTACATTGCATTTAAGGACTCCCAAGGGGTCCAAACCCCCATGCTTCACACTGTTCCCAGGGAGCCAGGCAAGAGCCTGTGGGAGGAGGGCTTGGATCCAGCGCTGAGGGGAGCACGGGGGAGTTAAGGACTGCCAAAATGCACTGAGGTGGGGTGGGACCAGTACCGTAGTTTGGAGGAAACGGAAACTGCTGTGCATTGGCCTGCGGGATCCGCGGGTTGCTCATGGTTGCCGGTATGCCACCGGTGGCCACCATGCTGGGGGTCATGCTCAAGCCTTGCCCTCGCATCATCAGCGTCCGCTGCTGCACCTGCTGCTGCTGCTGCTGCATCTGCCGCTGCCGCAGGTGTTGGCTCAGGATCTCCCGCTGCCTCTGCGCCAGCATCTGCGCGTTGATGGGGCCCTGCGGGGAAAACCACCGCCACCCATCAGCAACCCCTTCCAGGGCAACCTCACCAATGGAGGCATCTCCACTAGAGCAACCTGGAAGATTCCAGCTTTTCCGCCCCCCCATCCCACAACTAACAATAATATAAAGCAGGAGAAAATAATCCTATTAATACTTCTGTCAGGAAAGACTTCCAACAGTGCAAGAGTCACTAAATGAACTAATACCGGTGTGTTTAAGGTTGCAGCGACTTGTAATTGCAAATAGAGCAGCTCATTAAAAAATCCGCACCTTAAGAAAATTAGAAGCTTGGTTAAAAATGGAGTTATATCATATCCTTAGTAAACAACCACCTGTCCCATGTAAATATGGGAAACTCTTATAGTAAAACAGTATGATATTTCCTGTCATGCAGACTGCATTATTTGTATTCAAACTATATTTGCTGTATAGCATTACTACCGTATTATACTGGGGGAAGAAAGAAAAAAGAAAGTGACTTTTTTTTTAAAAAAAGGTATTTCTCTCACCTGTGTTGGCACTCCAGGTCTCAAAGACAGATTCATATTGGAGACGCTGCTGATTTGATTTATCAGTGGCTGCCGATTCTAAACAAAAAAACACAAACCACCCCAACAACAAAAGGCAAAAGTTTTTAGAAGGAAAGGGAAAAAGGGAGGTGTTACATACAGAGCTATACACATCTACTTCCCCGATTGGTTGGTCTGTAGACCTAGTTTTACATATTCAAGCAGGGACTAATTTTCCTCCTCAAATCCTATTATCATGCACAGTATGCTGTTTCCTAAGGAGATAATACACCGGAGAAATAATAACACAGGCACTAAGCTGTTTATACCAAACTTCCTCCCTTCACAGTTCCTGTCCATTTTCAGCTTGGGACTGGACTGTTGAAGTTTACTCCAAATTAGACCTTATCCTGATGACTGAAGGCACAGATGATCTTTCCTTCTTCAATAGAAAAAACACTGATATCTCATTTATAGTACTATGAACAAATATATTAAAAAATGAAACAAGAAAAACAACCTAAAACAATCCTCAAAAGTACACCAAAGCCAAGGGGGAAAAAAAGGATGTAGGTAACGGACAGCAATAAAAGCAGTTAGACTGGTGAAAGAGTCAAGATACAACAAATAGAAAAAGACTTGTGTAACAAAAAGCACCAACATAACCTTGCTCAAAGACTTAGTGAGACCTAGGCTTAAATACTAGTCAAGTCCTTAAACGATATTACAGAAAGAAAAATGTAAAGATGCCAAAAAAAATCAAAAATGAGAATCTGCAAAGCACTGTCTTGCCAAACCTCATTGTGGCTAGTGTTTTTAGTTTAAAGGGGATGTACCTGCTGTGCCTGCAGCCTGTGCTGCAGCTGGAGCCGCAGCTGGTTTGGCTGGTTCTGCACGATGCCGGCGGGCCGGAGGCCGGGCCGGGGCTGCATGCGCAGGGCGGTGTATCCCGGGCGCTGCCCCATGGCGTGGAAGGTCGGGTCCTGCATGGGCGCGTAGCTGCCCTGCGCCATCTGAGCCTGCGCCGCGTACTGCTGGGAGAACACTGGAGCCTTCTGCTCCATCAGGATGCTGGACTCCTGGCTGGGGAAGGACTCGGGGTCGACAGCCTGGCTCTGCAGAAATACGTGAACAATAGAAACAGTTGGTGGGACGCAGCTTTTCAGAGGATTATATGAGACTAATACAGACAGCCTGCAAAAACAACCTTTTGGGATGTGAATGTTTTTAAACAGAAAATTACATAAGTTTGCTTTACCTCAATATAAAATTTAAAAATAAACATAACTGTATTTTTGAGGATGAAAACATATCCATGGAGAAAAATTGCTCCTCTCTTTTTTCCTTTTTTTTTTTTTTTTTACACAAATACCCACTGTCTTTCTGATGTTCTTAACACAATCATTGTATCACTCCACTAATGAAAAAAACCCTGAAATGACAAATGTTAGATCAAAATCTGTAAATGAAGTGATGGCAGCATATTTTTGCCATTGAATCTGAGATAAATTCAAAGACATTACAAACGAATAAGTAGATTTTTATCAGTATCCTTAAACAAAATAACGACCTCAAATAAAGATGACTGAAACTATTACAGAGGTTAATATGAATGGAGTGCCTAATTCTTTCAGGGCACTTTTGCACTAACCGATTATCCATTAGCATAAATAAGGTAACACAATTCTAAACTCCATTCTAGATATGCCCTTAATATTTGCTCTAGCCAGAATAATTTTCTACCTTATTCCACACTGACCTTGAAGATGAAGTTAATCTAAATTTCAGTGCCCTCATGAAAGGAAGTCTTTAAGCTGCTATAAAATGATCAATGGCTATTTCTAAAAATATGTTTTAAAATGAGACAGTTTTCTCATCTGCAAACTTCTTCAACTGCTTCCACTGAGGTATTAATTAAATAGAAATGTATTTACCATTTAGTTTGAAATAAACTATTACTCATATTTTCTGGTGGTGGTATTCCAAAACCTATGTAATACTGCATGAAAGTTTCACACCACAAAATTGAAGTTCACCAATAAAATGTATCTCCAGCTTAACACCTCACTGAGTTCTGTGTTGTACCAAATAGGCTTGGAGATAGCTTTCTCATGTTCAAAGCAGAATTTCACTGGTCCTATTTCATATCTAAAATGCAGACATAATTCAGAAGTTATGCTCAGGGTGCTGATGAGTGCTGGAAAATGAAATGGGTATTCTGGGCTCCTCTGAGAATATTAAATAATCATATAAACATGTACAGCTGATTTTGGAAACACAATTCTTATGCTAGAAACATCAGGAACTAACTTTTCCCCAAAATACTTTTATTTTTACTGCATTTTTTTGCACCATGTAAGACATAAATGGACAAGAACTAAGTGAAAGCCACCAAAACTAACTGTCAGGGAAAAGTGATGAAAAAGCATAGAACAATTTCATGCTACAAAATTTAGAAAGCATGCTCAAAATTAAAAAAAAAATAAAATGACAGTTTAAGTGCTTGGAACTAAATCAGCTGCTTCAGATGAAACTCACCTCTTAACACATATTAATCAACTCAGGGAAAAACTACGGGTGAAATGAAACATTACAGGTTTGCTAATCCAAAAAATTGTTGCCCCCATCTCACAAAAGGCTTGATCCTACTCCTAGGTTTTCATATTCTTGTTTTCCTCTTTCCTATACTCAGTTGCTGGCTGTGATCTTACCTTTCTCCCCCACAGGTGTTATTCTGATCACCATTTCCTTTGTTTTGGTCAGTTTACTTGCCTAAGGCAGGTCAGAAGAAGGAGACCTAGATGAGGGTGGCAGGGGAGAGGAGGAAACACTAAACCTGGGGCTGAAGGAATCTTTTCAGGTGACACTGACACATTAGATAGACTTCCACCATCCTAGCTTGTAAGAAGTGTTTTATAATCCTGTTGTTTAACTCCACCTTGACAACATATGTTTTCAAAGCAAGTACTACATACAAAATGCCACGTCCCCACACTGTATACCTGGCTCACTAATTCTGGTATTCCTAGAGCCCTGTCAATTTCTTCTAAGCCATCAAAATTCCTTAATGCCATGTAAAGCTGATCCAGGAGAGCACCCTCATCACTTGGTGACTCTGATGAAGGATGATTACACAAGAGATCATCTGGTGAGCTGCCAAACGGTTGCCTGTGAAAACATGAACACAGCGTCGGTAAACAGCTGTTGAAAAACAAGAGATAATATCAGAGGATTAGTACTCAAATTGAACTAACAAGTGGAGACAGAACTCTTTTAATCACCGCCAATTTTGTTTAGAGAATTATCCTGGATGAAAGTTGTGCTACCCAAAGAAGTAACTAAATAGTGTGATTAATGCCTGTCAAGACCCTACAAGCATGGTGTATGTGACAAGCAAGAAAGCACACCAAAGTTAAGCCTGAGTGCTGATTTTATATTACAGGGTCAACAATGGAATAGAGAAGTCAGTACAGAATATAGTCAATGAAGGCAGAAGGCTAAATAATTGTGTTTTTAAAACTAATTGTAACTTTGAATTTCAGGTGTCAGATTAAGTATATTATCACAAGCAGACTCTCCTCTTAGCTGGTTTTCTATCAGGCTACGCAAGCTGAAGAGGCCACAGAAGGCCATGGATTGTCTGAGCTTGCAAAACTGAACATCTGGAAGAGCTGGGCAGAAGCATGAGGAAGTGGGGAGAAAGGACAATTCCCATTTTTGTTTGCAGCAAAACACGGCATCACCTCACCCCATCTGCACACCCCATCCTCAGCTCACCCCAACTTCATACCACATATAAACCAAGTAACTTGGTTATGTGCCTTGGAAGGACGTCAGCAAGAATTTGGGTACTGTCAGGCAGAGTGTGGTGGCTCTGTAAATCCTGCTTACCTCACCCCTGAATTTGTATGCAAAGCACAATCACAGTTACAAAGGCAGAATAAAGGTTTATTCTAAACCCAAAGGATGAAACTTCCTAAGAAAAAAACTAAATAGGAAATAACACCTTATCTGCAGGCAAATAACACATTTTTGTTTTGCAGCTCACACACCTGCCCTGCTTCATGCACATTACCACAAGACTACAATAGAAAATATAAAGAGCAAAGCATTCTGCAAGGAAGGGCAGCTACAATATGCGCATCATGGAAGAACCTCATCCCAGATAATTACTCAGATACAACAAAAGCTGTCACACACAGAGGGAGGAAAAGCACTATATATGAACCCTTTTTACATGTCTGTTTAGAAAAACAAAGAAACATGTTTGTGTATTTAGTTTCCATAATGAGACATACGGTTGCCATGGAAGTCTAATCTCTATGTCAAAGCTAAGCAGAAGAGCTGCATCATCAGGCTGTACACTGAAAAAAACCCAAAGGATGGCAAGCAGGAAAACTAACCAAAATGTATGCTTTTTAGTTAGATCACAGATAGTAAAACAAATACAAGGATATATATGACATACCCTTAAAACATTGCAAAGTATTAATCAATCTCATATATGTAAGTTTCTGTAACTGTCACAGATGGAATTATAAATCAGCAAAGGGAAAGAACAATTTAAAAAAAAAAATCCTCTGCTTCAAATTGCTTGTAAACTTAAAGATGACCTATAAGAAGGGATCTATGATGTGAAAAAACAACTGATGAGGCTGGCAAAACAAACCTCCCTGAAATTGTAAATGACAATGAACACACATGATAAGAAAAATTTTAAAACATTTGTCAAATCTCTATGCTAAACAATGACAATTACTTACAATTACAATTTTCCCATTTCTTTTATATACTGTAATGATACTTTTAATTTTTTTAAGAATTATTTTTACTCATTTAATATACATGACTATAATCAAATTATAAAAATACCAGTCTTGGGGATTAATAAAATAAGAAATGGCAGAACCAACCAATTCATCATCCCAGTTTGGGTGTAAATGATCAAAATATGATTACTTTCAGAGGCAAGGCAATGGGAATTTTTTTTCCCACCATCTTCAGCTACAAGGAAATTACGAAAAATGCAAAGGTAGAAAAAATAGAAGAATTAACTACCTGGCTTGCTGACCAGATACAACCCTATATTTTATTTTAAGGTGTAATTTTCAAAGTGAATAATTCAGTTATGCAAACAGTGCATTTTCCTTAGGTATACCTGAAGGAAACACCAGGAAACATCTTAAAAAGCAGAGAAACTAATAAAGAAAAAGCCACATATATTTATGGATAGTATTTTCAGACATCCTAATGAAAATTAACAGAACGTAAACAGAAGATTAACATTTTATCAAACATACTTTTCCCCAGTTGTTTCCACTTCCTTTTCTTTTCAGTGATCCCCCTATTTGCTACTGAAAAATATCCCAGCTTATGCAGTTGAAAATATCTAAACATTTTGCACTTGCTTGTCCATTTTTCATCACTTAGACAGTCCATATATATATATATAGTTTCTATAAAATAAGTGCAAACCTTTTGGAGAAGACATGGCTCCTTTTAAAGAAGTATAAACCACTTATCATAGCTTTGCCATTATTTAAGAAGTCTTAAAAATGAACAAAGTTAACACATTACACATGAGTTTAAGAGTGGTGCTCAAACTGTAGTTCTGATTACCTGAGAAGGAGCTAACTTCAGGGAAGAAGCAGCCTTCCTTTCACTTCATCTTTCCTTCCTCATCTTTTACAGAATTTAGGTCAATTGAAAAGAAACCCAAATAAAACATAATTAACAATGTCCTGCATCACTAAAGATGCTACCCCACTGCAGGAAGAAACAGCTATCTTGTAACTACACAGTTATGGCTACTAGTACTGACATTTTTCCACTTTAGTGATAAGTATAATTATTAACAATTAGTGATAAGTATAATTATTAACAATAAAACAGCAAAAGCAAGATGGAATTATGCCCACGTTAACGCTCCAGAGCTGAAAAATGGTGCAACTATCTGAAGTGCTGTGACTGGAAGCATTCACTGTTGAGACAGAACTTTCAATTCTTTCAACACATTAAAGGACAAAGAGAGCATGTATAAGTATTACTGGAACATGCATACATTTCATGAGCATAAAATACTATAACCATTAAATTGATGTACATTTGGTGAATATTTTATGCAGGCTTTTGTTTCCAGGAGGTGTATGAAATACAGGCCTGTAAAATCTCTCTGTGTTCTGATGTGACATCAAGACTCACCTGTTCTGATTACCAAAAGTTGCCTGTTCTATAGGCAAGATGCTGTCTGGCCACGGTGCAGTCTGATTTGGAGGTGCCTGTTGTTGGCTATACTGAGGTCCTCCTATGTTCATCTCCAATTCGGATGGCCCTAATCAAGAAAAAAATAACCATATAACTCTTCTAAAAAGAAGCTACTTTCATGTTAATTCTTTCCATTGAATTATCTATGTTATGGCAAAGGCAAACAAAACCATTAAGGCTTCAGTAACGTTACACTTAGAAGCATCCTTATTTTTTTGTTAAAGTTTGCTTTTAAAATTTGAGAAAACATGAGAACTCTGGTTCAAAATTATAAAATAGCAGGTACAACATCATAGATGAAAAACTTAATAAGACAAGCATAAAAAACGACAGTATACAGAGTCAGTATCGTAATGTACTTGCTTTAAAGGTGACCAGGAACACTTATAACGTTCACAGCATTTCCTCTAAAAAAACCTCTACAGTCTTTAGTGAACAAGAGCAACTTCATATCCTCTTTCTTTGGCCAGACCTCTGAGGAGCAATAGAGTAGCAGGAACTGTCCATCTCAACACATGCATTAAAATGTAGTGTTTTAGACACCTTCCTTCCCACATCCACAGGAAATTTTCACTGCGAAATATGGTTCTCATCAAACCTGTAACTGAAGTCAGTATTTCTTTTTCTTTATTTATTCTCTGCTTCATCTTTAACAATCCAGCACATGCCAAACGGAAAAACTCCACACATGCCCTGACTTACCCATATTCATGACCTGAGATGGAAGCATCTGCCTCGGGCCAGCCTGGTTGCTGGGTCTCAAGGGGATGCTGGCCGTGGGGTTGCGGATCATGCCTGCTTGCACCGGCCTGTTCATGGCGCTGGCAGTGGGTGCACAGCTCACCCTCACAGCAGCAGCCTGGCTTCCCCAGTCTCCAGAAGTCATGGCAGGTCGAGGGGCATTGCCACCGATCATTCCTGCACAAAAGCCAAACAGACCTAAGTACCGGCACATCATCCAGATCAGCTTTAGCACTACTGCTGCCTGATGAGCTGCATTTTTAGCAACAAAAATGCAGCAGTTTCACTCAAAGCACATCGTACCACAACTGCCCATCCAGATGTGCAGAGCTACAGAACGATGCCTTAGTCAAGGGACTGGAGATTGTTCTACATTTTACAAGAGGAAGATCCCCCTATCATTTCCAAAATGCTGTTCAGAGTAAGTGTTCCCATATGTAGTCTGCAACAGGTGCTGAGGGTGTGTGGATAGCCTTGACTTCCTTCCTCAGGAAATGAATCACGTTTGCTGATTTGTATGTCACTGCTTTACTTTCCAAGCGCTAAGTGAGAATGGAGGCTTGAGTAACAATGTGTTAACGTAAACACGCTTACAAATTAGAAGGATTGTATATAAATTCACATTCTGCAAACATCTTTTGGTGACTTCCTTCATTTGGAACCTAGAGCCTTCCTAGCTTCAAGGCTCACCCAGATAATCTTGCACCAATGTACAGTGCAGGGAAATTACTCACAGGAACTTTCCGATAGATGCTGAAGTTCATTACCGTTATTTCAGGGGAAGTCCTCCCACATCTACTGTAAACAACTGATACAGTTTATTTACATTTGGAATATATAGAATACTACACTCTGACAGCAGCCAAAAAAACCTCAACCAAACCCCAACACAAAAAACCCCTAAAATCCAAAGATGGGCATTCGTAGTATTTATACATTTCAATTTTAATCAGTCAAGAGGGCAGGTAAAACACTCATGTCCGATTGGACTGTTGGTTCAGATTTGTTTTTCCAGTTGCATTTTGCAATATCCTTAAATGAATGCTAAAAGCCACACAAATAATTATTACTCGTCAGTTCAATTACTTGGTGACAAATAACCAAAGAGAAAAACTGCCTGAAGAGGGTCTCTGTTTCGTATGCTGTACAAAATTTGCTTTAGTGTTACATCCTCAGGTTTGTTCTATTTGTGCACATATTCTATCAGCTGAAATATGTGGTGTGCTTGAGCAAGGCAGGAACACAATAATACTCTCTAATTTGTACACATAAGATCCTCTAATATGTATACAGAATATTAAAGTAATAGGACACTTAAAAGAATACAAGTCAAACTGCTTAAATAGGCTATTTCATTATCTGGCAGCATGTCTTTTTTAATACTAATGTGAATTAAATATAAAAGTTTGATGCTGAGTGGCCATCTGAAAGGACTTACAGTGCCCATTTATTTACTCAGAGCTCTTATAGCTGTTTTTGCACATTTGCCCACTCTCAGACGGCACATTAGCTGAAGTAAGTCCACCAGCCAGACTTTTCTTGTCAAACATGCTACAGCTTTGTACATTAGTAAGTGAACACGTTGTAACTGCAACATCCAATGGTTCTCATTGTCAGAAAATGATGAAAACATTAGCATTTCTTTAATTTAAAATGAGAGCAAAGGCTACTAAATAAAGGATAATCGACAGCAAAACCAAGGTCTGTAGAGATACACACTGTAAGGGCCACAGTACTGCCCACAAACTTGTTTTGAAAGACCCATCTCTATAGACTAGTGGTTCATTTGCTTTTTTTGAGACAGAAAGATTGGATTTTTACCTATCTAAGCCTCAGCTGAATCTGTAGTATTTATGTGAACAGTCTCTAATTGCCATTACACCGTGTTCATCTAGAAGTTTTTGGGTAGGTGAAAAGCAGTGCATAAGGGCGGGACTGAAAATACGCAGACACAGAAATTCAAAATAAATATGCCAATACACATCATCCCACGAAACACAATTTTTTCCAGACTTTTTGGAAAGTAATAACCTGCCCTTGTAATCGCCTGTCACTCAAGTATATTGAAAAAAAAAAAAAAAAAGGAAAGTCATCTTACCTGTGCTACTGTTGCCTAAAGTTCCTTGACTTCCTATCATCCCTTCATTCCTGCCCATCAGACCTGGCTGAGGTATCACTGAGTAAGGGCTACTCGTCCTTATGGGTGGGAAAGTTCCTGCACCTGTTGGGTTCTGCAGTGTGATGTCAAGTGGTAAATTCTGGTTTGGTAATAACCTGCCCAGTTGCCCTGCTCGTGGGTTATTAAAAGCTAGACAGGAGGAGCAAAGAAAAAAAAGGCAAAGTTACAAAATGGAAACTTTACAGGTTAAAAAGAAAAAAAAAAAGAACCCAGACACAATTAAAGCTCTTGGGCTGAGCTATTTAATGCTGCTTCATTTACCCACTCCTATCTGTCTGAGAAACATCCCTTCTTGACATTTTAATGCAAATTTCAAAATGGAACATTCTGACACTAAACACAAACCAGATATGATGTATATTTTAAAAAACTTTAAATGATGCAATTTAACTGACAGAAGAGCCACTACAGCAAAATACACCCCTATGTGATATGCATACTACTGCCAATTAATCTTATACCTAGTAGGACTGTAAATTGCATGCAGATGTCATCCTGAGGCAGATTGTTAGGAATTATCTCAGTTTTGAGTGTTTTCCAGCACAAGCTGTGCCCCTGAAGAAGTTATCAAAATTAAGGGCAGATTGAGCCTATATTGGATTCCATAGCCCCATTTCTACATGTCCCTTTTAATTTTTTTAATTTTTTTTTCATTAATAGAAATAAATACTTCCATGATTCAGCAACAACAATAACTGTTCCAGAATTAGAGCTGCGCCACAATAATATTCTGGTAAAAACCGAACCATCCTCAATTGTTACTGACACCTCTATGTAATTATTTTCTTCTGGTTTGTGCTTTTAAACTCAGCCTCTGCGAAGAAAACTGCCTCAGAAAAGTGAGTTTCAGATTATGATTGGCAAGCATCTGGCTCAGCTAGTCTTTGGGCAATGTTCCAATGCTTAAAGGCATCTCCTATGTGCACAACTAGTTCTCAAACATGAATTGAACACTGACCTTGTAGCTGTGATTTCATTTCCAATCATACCCACAAAATACATACAAGTGAATTATATACTTTTGTGAAATTATTATTTGCAGTACTTCCTGATAACTTCCCCTAGTAGAGGTTCTGATATAACAGCATCCTTAAAGGAACTTCTGCATTTCTGTGTTCACCACATTTCAAAGAAGTTAAATAACTTCTTTCTTATTTTAGATTGAAGTAGCGCTACTTTAGAATTTGGAAGCTCAGATGAGGTTTAGTAAGCTTATTAAAAACTACAGAAACATTCTATTCCAAAGGTCTCCGACTTTTGTTCTTATTTTATAACACCAGACTACAGGAACTCATTATATTTATCCTTTTTTTTAATGTACATTTTCTTCCAGGTGAATTCGCTTATATGCATGTATAGAAAACACATCACATTACATACACCTAATTCTTAACCATGAGATCAAAATTTTGTCTTGTCTGTCTGTTCAAACAAGAAAACAAAACTTACTCATGAAACAAAAATGACCTTCTCAAGATTAGAGGCATTATCAAGTTTAAGGACTGAAGCAAAAATGAACTTAAGTGGCAGTTTCAGAATAGTTTGTTCCAAAAGTTTGGAAAATCACATAGATGAGTGAATTGTTATACATGTGGTTTTGCCAGCACCCCCTGGTCTTACAAAAGGAAAGCTGGAAATGCAGCACAAAATAACAACACAGCTGATGAACTGTGATGGTGATTATATCACATATTCTGGTCAGGATGGGACTGAAGGAGGCTCCCTGTTCCCGCGTAACAGACTCAAGAAATTTGGCAAATCTAGCATCTTTTTCTTTTAACAGATAAAAATATTTTAAGTATTTTCATGTAAAACCTGTAACATGAAAGCTGGTTACTCCTTCAGAAAAAAAAATAGTTAAAAACCCCCAAACCTCTTTTGAAATTGTATATGATTTGACAATCATTCTACATTGCTTTTCTGTGAGCATGAGAAGCCCCTCACTATTTCTATGCATTTGTTTTCTGTGTGTTCTTCTACTGAAAACAAAGCAGAAGTTCCTAGGGAAATCAGGCACAGACACAAGACTGAGCCAGCTGAAAAGGTTTTAGGGTTTTAATACAGATGGGAAACAGGATGCTTCTTTTACAGAACTGCTGCTAACCACCAAGTCACTCTCATTTACAATCATACTGTTACTATACTGTCAGTAGCTTTGAAAGCAGATTTAAAGCTAGGTTAACTCTAGAAAGCCAAAAGGCTCCATTGGAAGGAACCAACAGACCTGCTTCAGGAGGAATATACTAAAGACTTTACAGGCATAGAGATTTTCTTCTGATTTTTGTGCTGCTGCTGTTAGTACACGCACACTGACAAAAATGAGTACGTCAAATCCAAGCATCTTTCTCTGAGCAACACTGATAACAAGTGATATTTAAGGATCTGAAGTGGCTTTAATATGAATTTAAATACTAATATTTACTAATAGAATATTAATACTTATTTAAACATTTCTAAGTTACTTTGAAAGTGGCCTGGTGTTATTTTAATATTAGCAGAATATCTAAAAATATTATCTAAAAAGTTTTACAAAAAAAGAAATCAGTTTACATCTAAGGAAGTAAATAGATACTGCCACCCTAGCCAACTGGAGTGAAAAATGAAGCAGTGGCTTTTTATGCTACTTTATTCAACATCAGTTGATAAGACTCCTGTGTTTCTTGCTTTCCATTATTCTGTGGAGGTAAACCAACATTTCAGTGTTGATTTGTGAGCTAATTAATAAAGTTAAGGAAAGCTGTCAGCTGGAAAGGACTCAATTAAAAACCACAATTTCAAATTAAAGTTGGACATTCCTCTTTATTTTCTGTCCTTCTATTAATCTTGTGGTTTTAGAAGAAGACTCTCCTTCATTCATCTCTTGTCCCTTTTACTGCACGAGCTGCCGGAAAGGAGCGATCTGCATCACAAAAAACCACTCTGTGCCAAAGCCCTCACAACGGCAGCATCAGCTACAGCAGGGGACATTTGATGTATTTTGAGGGTACCCTTTAAAACTCCTCAGAGGACACAGACTTCCAGGGTGAACTTGGTGTGAATCAGACTGAACCTCCACGTGTGTTTTGAACTGGGACGACCGCAGGTGGCGCTCTGTCATCATGCAACGCCAGAGCAGGACAAGGAGCTGGCCGGTTCCTCCCCGGCTGACCCAGGGACACCTTGACCCCTGCTCCGGGGGCTCACAAGCTTAGTGCACACGCGTATAGAAGGCAGAGTGGACTCACTGCTCTGTGAAATCCTCATTGCTGGTTTCTGGCTGGCCACTGCCACGCCAGGGCTGCTGTCACTGGTGAGCTGCATGAGGTCATTGATGATGGCTTGCTTGTCGACCGAGCCCGCTGGCGCGCCTGGGCGGCTATCTGGGAAAAGCTGTGGTAACTGACTGTTCTGCAGGTCATCCAGAATCTCTTCCAAGTTATCCAATTCACTGCCTGGCTGCAACAAAGAAAGCACAAACCCACAGTACACATCGCTGCTCGCCTGCTGTTGGCATCCTGCTCACACCAAACCAGGCAGCCTGCAATTGTTACACCTGCACCGGTTTTGGATGCATCCGGCAAGACACCCGATGTGGAGGAAGCTCACAAAGCTGTTGAAGGCAGGCTTCCCAGGGCTCAGCTGCCTTGCTTGTGGGGAGACCAGTGTGGCACCGGCACCCCTTCGAAGGCCCAACATCAAGATGTATGATTCCACACGGTTCATACATCCGGCAACAGGGAGACTCTCCCTGTGCACTCGGTGATCAGTGCTGACAGCAGGAATAATTTTGGCAGGAGAAAAGATTCAACGGTGCTGAAGATGGGGGTTTACACAGGTATAACTAATATTCCTTTCAGCACAGTCATATTTCTAGTCTCTTTACGACTTGATTAAAAGCATATGATGGAAAAGTTGCTTCATGGCTAAAACAATTACCCATATGCTTTTTCTTTGTCCCATTCAAAACCTGAACACTGAATAACTCTATGTAAGTTAACTGGCAAGAAATACACATTTCAATAAAGTTCAATAAATTAAAACCTGAGAGCTGGTTACTAGAATTTGGAATTTATTTTGCTCACAACTTCCGAAATAATTGAAAAAAACTTCTCTAGAGTAAGAAAAGAGAAATCTAGTTACACTTAATTCAGTAGAAAATTATGATGAAATAAAGATGCAAGAAAAATTAAGTTCATCCTATACTAACATAAATACTGACCTGCTTGTTTTTCTTAAAAATGTTGATTTTGTAAATACTCCTTTTTGTCAGCTTCTCTGTCTGTAAACTCTAAGAATCAGAATACTTTTATGACTGAAATGTGGAAGTCATCGCAACTATATTCTCCAATCCTAAACCTTTGAATAGGGTAAAACTTGGGTAATAATTAACAACAGGGAGTCCAGTCTCAGTTACCAGCAAGCTGCAGAGGAAACACACTATGACAGCATTTATAACAAGTACCTACTCAAAATCAGCGTCTTCATTAGGAAATGTGCAATGATGGAAGAGAGGCAGAGTGAGCAGCCAGCCGTGAAGGACAGGGAACTGAGAAATAACACCACAAACATGCACAACTGAAATACAATTCTTCCTGGGTTTTTGTCCTTCCCCATATCGTGAACTTCTGACTTACTGACAGCACGCTTAACAGCACAGATCGCAGGATAACGTCGAAATACCTGAGATAGTTTTAAACTAGCTACAGAGGCTCTCACAGGGCTAGCTAGGAAGAACTGCACATTGTACAGTATGTACAAAACTCCTGCTGCCACACCTAACCTGCTCCTGGGAAGCCCAGCTATTTTATTCAGAGATAGCTAAAATGCCTCAAGGTTACATCGCTACATGCCTTTTTTGGGTGACTGGCTGCAAATAAACATGGTATTATTCCTTACTCCTCCTACGTCATCTCCTAGTCTTACAGATTGGAGTATACGGTGCAAAAGAGGAGGGAGTTTACTCCATTAAAAGGCATCATGTGGGTGATCTGGAGGCTGGTGTTATTGGCAAAATGGTAGGAAATCACAGAATCAGAGGACTGGAGGAAATTTAAAACCTCAAGGCGAGATCAGTGTATGCCATTCCCTATAGAAGTTCATAAAGCAGCTTGTTAAAAACATCCAGCGACAAAAAATCCAGAGCTTCCCTGGGGAACTGGTTTCAGCACTCTGCCATTCTTACTATTCCTATGGGGCTTTTTCTTAGTCTCAATGCAAAAATCTCTCTCACTGAAATTGAGGCCTTTCCTTCCACTTGTATTTTGAATCTGGAAAACACATTGTGCCCCCCTTTCTTTTTCTGATTTTTCTGTATTTGAAAACATGTGCCCTTTTGGGTTTTAAGTTGAAATAAATAAACAACCTCAACCTGTGAATTTTTGTCAGCATATAACCTGTTTTTCAGACCTCTTATTAGTCTTGTTACTCCTGTGCATTGCCTTCAGTTGATCCACGCTTTTGCTGAAGCCATGTCCGGAACAGGACTTAAAATGAAGCCTCACAGCTGCTGAGTAAAGCAGAAAATTTACTCTACACATGGTATGCTTTTATGGCATATTCTGGAAAGCCGTAATTTTTAAAATTACGTGACATTACTGACTCAAACTCACCTTGTACTATGATCCCTAGACACAGCTCTGAAAAAGTCCTTTCTAGTCAGTTGTCCCCTCCTTTTATAAAAAAAAATCTGTGACATTATCCTTGACTATTGATAATAAATAGCATTTATTCACCCTGAATGTTCTAACATATTTTCTCTGTATCTCATCGCTGCAGCTGTATTTGAATTCTGTCCTCCAGTGTGCTTGCAGACGTCCAAGTACCACACGCATCTTTACCAAGCATACTCTCTATTCTCCCATCAGGTCATTTAGGTTAACTAAAACACTGAAAAGCTCTAGATGCTGCACAAGCTCCTGCAGCATCTCCATTTTGACAGTGAATCCTTCAATAGCTACTGCGTGTGTAAGGATTTCCAAACAGCTTCTTACCCACTCACAGCAGATTCATCTTGACAGTGCATCTCCAACCTGCTTGTGAGAATGCTGGAAGTAAAAGGGCCAAAGAGCCTTACTCAAACCTAGGCACATGGCACACACTGCTCCTCTTAAGTCAACAAGCCCGCTACCCGCTTGCCAAAGGAAAAAGGGTTGGTCCAACATTACCCGTTTTTGACAAATCCCACTGATGACTCACTACCTTCCAGGCAATTACAAGCAGCTGGATGGACACAGCACATTGACAAAAAAGGCTGAACCAGGAGGAATCCAGTGTGATTGTATGAAGCCTAAATCATGGCATGGACAGGCGATAAGCAGATTCAAAAAGGTGCTCCAAGAGACAGCCATGAGTGATGTTTATAGGAGCTGCAGTTTGAGTGATGGGAGATCTGGTACAAGAAGACTGCAAGAGCCAGTAGAAGAGACTGATATTGAGTATCATAAATTATAGAAGGATGATTCAATACTCTTTGGGGAAATAAGACATATGGCCTTCATTAAACGTATCTGAGACAACAGTGAGGGGAGGTTTTATATGTTGTAAGGGGTTTTTTTTGGTTGGTTTTGTGAGAGATTTTGTGTTGTTCTTTCTTTTAACATTTTGGCTACCGCAAATTGTTGTTTAAACATTAGGTGTTAAAAATAATAACAACCCCAAACAAAACCCAAAACAATGCCAGCGAAGAACATATTGATCCAAATGTGTCAGAAAACGGCACTCCCTAAAATGCCTTTAATTCCTCTCAGGAAGAGGGAAAGAAAGGCCAAATACAACAGGTGTATTTCAACAATACAAATACATAACCTTATCTTTTTTTTTTTTTTGCTTAACATAATCAATATTATTTTTGATGAGGGTTCTCAATTGCTACAGAAGTTCCAAGATAGGTTTAGAAGTAAGACCAAGCTACGATGTTCGCCTAAGTCTTTCCAGACTTGCTCTCAAATGGCACCATACGTGCAGAAACTAGCATTAAATTATTTACTTGGTTAGTTTCATGGGATTTTTCTTTTATTTATATTCTATATTTATTTTGTTAATGGTCTAAGTTAAACTTTATGTAAACAGAAGGCACACCCTAACCTCCCTGCAAAACAATTATTTGTCATGAATTGGGGGGAAAAAAAAAAAAAGCCTGATAAGGTGGTAAGCATCACAAGAAAGTTTTTGTGCATGAATTTTCACTGTTTCTAAGCAATGCAATTACTACAATCTCCACAGAACTTGGACACCAATACTAGAAAGCATAAGACAAATTATTCTTTTAAATACTTCTGCATTTGAAAAAGTACTTATTTTATACTGTCACGTAGAGAAATATAGATTAAAGTTAAGTGCTTGTAGAACTTTTTCAGCTCTACTGAGAGGCAGCTGCACCTCAACATGAAGTTTGGTTTACAAAAGCTGCTATGTCAAAGTCCAGCTTCCATGAATAGTAAAGGACTGGATAAGATCCTTAACTCTCTGGAAAACTCCTTCCTGCCAAGGGCAATGCCCATGGCTTACCTTGAGACCCTGTATTCTAAGGACTTACAACAGGATGCCTTCTGGTGGGGACACAACTTCAAACTGTACCTTCCTTACGTAAATCATAAGTTAGCTCATCTGCTACCTCTGAAGCATGGGCAGAGAAGTTGACCATAAGAGGTAAACAAAAATCCCTGCTCCAAACCAGTAATAAATGAAAGGATTATAAAAAGAAGGAAAAGGAAATTAGAAGTGAAATCAATATGGTCTTTTTCTCCGTGGTAACTGTAATAAAGATAAAATTGGCAAAAATCCTATTATATTATCAGGCTACTCTATGACTAACTTTTGAAAACAGAAATCTAATTGAAACACATTCAGAAAATGGAATCCCCATTCTAAGGTTTTGATAGAATTTCAGGAAGAAACCAATGTTCTTCATCAACTTAACGAATTTTTGACTATTAAACCAGAAACAGGTTTTCGGAAGATGAATGGCATGTGTAAAGAAAATATGCTAGCCTTGGGAAGATAATCGTTTCCACATAAAGCAGAGTTGATAAAGTATGTGAGGAACACCGGAATAGTTTCTGAGTTTTAGGACAAACATGTATATGCTTAAGGTGATTTCTGGAACAGCACTGGTGAAGACTGTTGCATTGTGAAGCTCCTGTCAAATTGGCTGTCTATATTGCCTACTGGCTAAAAAAGAGGAGAGTACACTTGTGAAGATTAGGATTTTATTCCACACTACCCCAAGTGGTTTCTCAGAGAATAAGCTACTTTAGCAAGGCAATATCTGACACTGTTCATCATGTTTCTCTGATGTCCCCCTACACTTTCACTCTCCTTCCCCTTGAAGCTGTCAGCCGGTCCCTGCCACACTTGACCATCCCCTGGCCACTACATGGGCTGCTCCTGGCCAGCAGCAGCATGTGCTGGCTGCAGCCAGAAGCACAACGAGGGGTTTTTCAAGGGACAGCCCGAGCAGTGGTGTATATGGCAGGTGCAGGGTAAAATCCCACCTTGCAGCCACACAGTAGGCAGTGGGCTGTCAGGGAGAGTGGGAGAAGGCAGGCTTACTGCTGAGGGACGCACTCTTCCCTTTTTAACAGTGGTATGAGCACTTGTGCTCAACAGCAGCAGCCCTGCTACAGTTGGTCCTGCAGGAAAAACTCCACTGAGCGTTCCCAGCAGGTCTCTCTTTCATACTCTTCCCTACAGCTGGTGTAACTTGAATAACAATCAGCCTAATAACGCTTGTTAACCATCATCCCACCAAGGAAGGGAAAAAGGTACGGACGGCAGTGCTGGAAATATTCTCTGCTATTTGAGAAAGGCTTCCTGTCAGTTGCTGCTCCCTGCAGAAGTGTATGTTTAAACACACTACCTAGAAGACTGCTATTTTTAGTACAGTGGTGCACTTCAAAGCATTTCCTGCTCAGAAAGTCACACCAAAAGTAAAAGGAGAAAACGCAATTGCTCTGCTGCCTCCCAACACACCCATCTCCCTTGCAGAGGCCATCCCACTGCTGGTCTACGGCAGTTTCCAAAGAAACTGCACACTCCAATGACTAATTACTTAAAAATACAACATTCCTCAGGGAGGAGAAGTTTTAAATAAACCTGCAAAATAGGTAACACAAGCACACGGCTAATTTTTACATATGGAAGGAAGAAGGAGGGGGAAGGATACAGGAGGATGGAAGAATTTAGCACAAGAATCTGTGTTCTGGTCTTGTACTAAATAGTTCCAGCTTTGATCTAAATTTAGGCAATGACCACTTCCTGTGGGAGACCATCTTCCAAAGCTGAAGAGTTTTTGATGCTAAATATTTTCAGTGATATCATAAGTGGTGTAAAGTGGCTATTTGTTTAAAGGCCTGGCCTTCAGACAGTTAAAAACTTACATTATTCTATATTCCCCACCATTTCCTCTCCTACTCCACTCCGGACTTCTGTTTATTCAGCTCCAGGTTTCACTGCATGTTAAGTAGGTTTTAAAACTCGGTTTACAACCAACGGGAGCAACAAAATCCCTTCTGTCATTATCCAGCAGTCTTCCATCACAGAGATGGGACTGGCACCTCTGTACCTTGATGCTGAGGAAGCCCTTACCACTTTATCACAATTCCTGCACAGCTTTGTGGTTTTCTGAATAAACCCAACTCCTGGACCTTTTCTGTACCTCTGGTTCCCCTCTCCTGGGAGACAAACTATGTCTTCAAATTTTAAGAAAAGGCAATACATTCATAGTCCACACTTCAACCCCTCAAATCCCTCCCCGATCTCAGGAACATAAAATGTAAAATAAAAATATGAATAGACTATTCACTTTATGAAGTTCATAACTCTGGAGAACCTGATTTTCAACTGCTTGGTAGTGCTTGTAGACACTGAAGTCTCTGTAAAGTTGGTCTTATACTTAGTTACATGTTTACATTTCAGGTGAGACAACTTCATATCTTTAGTCACGAGAATGTAAGACAGCTAGTTTAAATTCTTCATCTGTGCTACCACTTGTCAATGGCAATAACACTAAAGAGCAGCTCACCTTCTGTATTTTAGACATAGTTAGGATAAGAAAAAAATTTGTGTAATATCTTTCTATTTTTCCATCAGCGATAAAAGGAACTCGTTTGACTATCTTGGACTAGACAGCTAATTTCTAGAGGGGACAAAACTTGCTCTCTGAGAATGGGTTCAGAAACTAAGATGTTCACTGTGTACTCTACAGAGATCATGAAAGCGGATATTTATAGTCTTTTAGAAATTTAAATTTTAGGGAATAAACCATTTAAAGGCCATGATTTTGATCCTGAAGTGCCAAGATACTACTCTTAGAGGAAGTCAGATGGCAGAAATGCAGGTCTAGAATATGATGGACATAAATTTTTTGGTGATTACCAAATGCTACATCCTGGTCCGGTACCTAATACAGAGGACTGAAGATCTCTGCCTTCAATGTAGTCAGTGTATAGGATCTGAACTAAAAATGGAAATCTATCAGATACTTTAAAAATAGTCGGTTTTTGCCAGTTTAGCTGTGAATTTCTTGACATCTGTGTTTTTCTAGCCTAATGAAGCATAAGTTCTACGGAGAATCTAAGCCCCACCTCTACAGAGACTACAAAATAGCAGCTTCTATTCAGAACTAAACTAACATCCAGGCTTGAGGATAAATCCCTGTAGAAATTAGTGTAATTTGGCTTGGTTTCCCCTAAAGCATGGGAAGGATTGAAAAACCACAACTGTTCCTACATAATGGCAATAGCTGTCAAATTCTGTTGAGACAGAAGAAGCAACCTTAGGAATAGCCTGGATAACTGACATTTTAACAATACTGCATCTACACTGTAGTGGCGTGTTTGGCATCTGTGTTTTGTGGTTATAACCACTGCTGAAAGAACTGTCTACTAGTCACAGACTGGCAAAAGGGCAAACAAAAAAAATAATAATCCAGTGCTGTGACCTAGGGCTAAGAACATGTTGTCTATCCCTCCCTAGCCTCAAAATACAATATAGGAAATATACAAAATGATGTCTTTATATACACATGATAAAAAAATACAATAGATTCACAAAAACAAAAAAGCTTAAACCTGGTCCGCACATCAAAAATACACAATATTTTTAAATCCAATATTTTAAAAATGAAGGATATGGCTGTGAATGAGAGCCAAGAACATTTGCAGAGTGTATGATCTGATCGTGATTTACAAACTAAGGCTTCATGCACAGGGCTGCCTAGGGATTAATGACCAGCTGTGAGAGTTGATAGTGTAGGACAAATCTAAGGACCATTAACTCCAGCTAGTTATAACCTCCCCAGAAAATGCCTTATATTAAAATTGATATTGTAATTACCCAATTTATAAATAAAATAAACATATTGAAGTAGCAAATTGCTTTTGCTGCGTCCCTTTTCCTGCAAAGCTCTGAAAACTGGAGCATTCTGGGTGATGTGAACTTGGTGCTTTTCAAAAGTGAATTCTGCATGAAAGCCAGTGAAATAACACTTTTTAGCACAGGTCCTAAAAACACAGAGTTTATTAGCAGGTTGGGCAGTAGAGCAACAAGTAATCTCGCACAGAATGTGAAGAAATTCTGAAAGCAAAATAAATTAAGGTAACCTTGCACAGGGAGACATGATCTCTGCTCCGAACGATTAATCAGCCACAGGAACTTGGGTTGAATATAAAGAAGTTTTAAGGAAAAAAAAAAAAAAAGAAGAAAACAAATCTTCCTAATTGGCACTGAAGTCTATTTGCTTTGATTTTAATTTGCAGGTCAAGTATAGCATGAAGACCAGTAACGCAAAGTTGGTATTAGTCCTTTGAAACAACTCCTGTTCTTGAGCACAAACCTGTTTTCCACAGGAGGAGTGTAGCTGCTACGCTGGGCCAGGTCAAGGACCTATTAAGCACACAGCAGTTCAACATCAGCCTGTGGGAAAAGCTGTCAATTAGTGAGCACTAACCAACAGTCATGAGTATTTTCTCTTCGCCTGACTACTGTCTGAGAAAGCTTTCCCTGCATTATCCATCTTCTCCCAGGCAGAGTCTGTGCTTTTAGACAGTGATGCTCACAACCTAGTAACACCAACTGGAAAACTGAGTGAAGACTGAATTTCAAAAGACAGATAATATTTTCCCAAAGTGCTAAGATACTGCTCTTAGAGGAAGTCAGATGGCAGAAATGCAGGTCTAGAACATGTCATTCACATGTAATGCAAAGATTAGCTTACCTGTTCATTAGGCTCAAAGCTTATCTCTTCTTTTTCCGTCCTCATAGCTATTAACTTTGTGCTACCGGAAGGGTCTGTCTTACTGTCCAACCGCTCCAGTTTTGGGGGTATGTCTGGTAAACCAATATCTTTAGTATCATCTTTATCTAGCAAGTAGCGAAGTAGTGCATTATTATTCTTCTTAGGACTCGCCGGCTCCTGTTTAACAGTCACCTCTGAACCAGGAGCTGTGCTACTGGACTCCTGATTCAGTTCTTTGCCTGTGGCCTCTGCTGTGAGCTTGGCCAAATCTACAGGAGAACTACTGTCCTGCAATAGTCTGTGCAAAATTTTATGCTTCTCCTTGAGCGAGGTTCCATGTGCTGAACCAGACCCAGGCAACCCTCCCGTGGAGTCCTTGCTAATGTCTCCCATGGTACTGGACAAAGGTGAAGGCTCCATCTGATCTGATTTGGTGGTCAGCAATTGTAAGAGCTTTGTCTGGCTTTTTCCATCGTGCAGTTTATTTTGTCCATCAGGTCTCTCGCCACTGACAACCGGTGGCATGTTGCTATCGCTGTTATCTTTCTGTTCTCCTGAATGGCAGCTGCTCTCTGCTTGTCCAGTTGTACCTTCTGATTGCTCCCCGTATATTCCAAAGCAGTCTTTAGAGTCCAGGCTTCCCATCTTGCTTAGCTGGGGAGGATTCATATTCACAGGGGAATTTTGTAAATTTCCCATTTTTAGGTCAGGTGAAGCCAACGACGATCCTAGAGAAACGCCATGGCCCTCGCTGAGGGCCTGAAGTGCGTTCAGGGAACTGTTGGTGTAGTTATGGCTATTTCCTGTGCTGCTGCAGACTCCCACAGGTGAATGTAAGCTTCCTGCAGGGGAGAACTGACTGGGTGGGATGCGAGGACTTCCTGCCACTCCAGGGCTCACACGATGCCTTGGGGAAAGCATAGAGTTTGGCTGCCCTGGGTTCATGCCAGGGCTGCTTTGTGAGGGGCTATTCATTTTTAGTGCATAGTTACTACCCTGAGGAGTGGATGCTTGTATGCTTGACACATGGTTCATTCCCCCTGAACCACCAAACCTGCCTGCTGGCATGCCCATTTGTTCCTTTGGGCCATTTATGGCAAAATTTATATTGCTACTGATGGTCATATCCTGACCTGGGTTCCCACTGCACATGGCCTGATGGGCAGGGCTGCTGGAACTAATTGGGTTCAATATCTTCCCCATTCCTTGTCCAGTCAAATCCTGATTCATTCCACAGACATTCTGCTCTCTATGTGGCAAGGGGAAGAAAAACAGCCTGTTAGCTAAAACGACAGTGGCCAAGTTGCAATCACTTTACAGAAAAAGAAGCAAAACCCCAAACCTTGCTTTAAAATAACACAAAACCCCTACAATCAAAAACAAATCAACAATTTGACAAAAGTGATATGCAACTCTCAACATGGCAGAGCATTAACAGTATGTTTTTTCAGAACCTCATTAACAAATCAGTGGAAGAGAAGAAAAACAAAATAATAATTAATTTAAATGACAGTCTTTAGAAATGCAGGTAGATTACAATTTCAAACCTTTAATGTATCTTTCCTCTACAATTTGGCAAGAGCTAACTTCTAGAACTGACAGAAGTCTTATCTGAAACATATGACCCAACAAATACATGTTTTACAAGACAGCTGTGGACAGCTGTTTGCTGGAGAGTTTTGAATTTCTGTGAGATAGCCCCACCACAAGGCTGGAGTGGGCTATTTGCCCACCAAGTTCATAGTGAAAAGAAAGGTGAAAAAGTCACATTTCTATGCTGCCAGAGTATTTCAATACTGCTCCAAAACAGCATGTCAGCCAAGGGAACTACTGGATACTGCTTCAGAATGAGAACAGTCTGTTAGCAATTTAGTCCTGCACAGGCATTTAGGAAAAGGGAAGAAGGGAAAAAACCCCAAACCACACACACGTGAGCTGAAACTCATATTTTAGAGACACAGTCTGTAAGACAGAGGAAACAGAGCAGAGAGAGACCTCACCCCCCCCCCCCAAAAAAAGCTCTTGTGAGAGCACCAGAAGGTCACTTCTCTTTTCCTCCGTAGATTTTAATTAGCCTATGGGAAGAAGCAATATACTTTTCACTTCTGTGCTAAAACCTAATTCAGAAAAATCAGAACATATTCCCAAATACTAAAAGCTACAAAAGAGACAGAGTCAAGTAGATTAGAAAGAAAAAAAAAAAGAGGTTCTGATAAAAATCAACTCTGAACTTCTAAAAACAAATAGTCATGGAACATATGCATATTCCATGAGATAAAAACCACTCCTACTTGCACAGACTAAGTAAGCGCAGACAAACCTTCACATTTTGCTAAAGCACGAGAAGTGAAATAACTGAAGAACACAGAGTAGTGACCCTTGTTATTCTGTATCTGTTACCTTACATATAAAGGCAAAGATGAACAACATTAACTATAAAAAGAGGTGAATTTTGAAAACCTTATTACAAATACAATAGTACCAGCATTCTGCTAAGAAAAAAAAAAAGGCCAGAATATATAATATGCAAGTGTTATTTTTAACTTAATGGTGCTTTCTTAAATTTAAAATTTAGCACTCCATGAAATGCCAGATATATTCAGCAATCCAAAGGAAAAACAATTTCAGACAACTTTTCATGTCAATTTGCAAATCTACAATTTCTGTAAAATCATTTCAGTTGTAATTATACGTAACAGTATTTTCTTCCCCTCAAAAAAACAACAACAACAAAAAGATACTGAGGATACAAGGAAAACAGCATTGTAATTATAATCAGCCAATACATATGACACAAATAGGACATGCAGTAACTTAATAAAAATTGGACGTTGAAGTTCTGTTACTCATTCTCGACTTCAACATATTATTGACTGTGCTTTTTAAAAAACCCGAAAACTAACAGTGGTGGCATTTTTCAGGATTGGACATGTGAAAGCCACTACTCCAAGCACCAGAAAACACAAGGAATGAAGAGAATCAAGGAATAAAACATGCAGTTTGCCCAAAGTGCGGACCTAGTAATTATAACATGTTCTTTTAAGAAGACTCAGCACCAATGTACGATAGACTGTGAAATACAGAAATTTAATCCTTCCAAGTTTTCTAGGTTTAATTATATTTGAAAAGTTTCTTGTGTCTACTACGCAAAATATAGGAAATTAAAATACTGAAATTAAGAACGTGACATTAAAGGAAATTTCGTACGTTTGATGGAAGATCTTGATGTGAAAATCTAGCATGCCATTTTTAAATCCTGAAATAATCTTACAGTCTTTTCCTGCTGCAAGCATTGATTTCAAAATCTTACGCAACCTTGTACTTTGCAGGGTGTGGATGTAGCAAAGCGGCCAGGATTACCTGTGAAGCATATGCAAGGAGATTACAAGCTGAGGTTCATTAGTCGTCTGAGAACGGATGAGCTTGCTCTTCGTTTGGGCCGAAGCGATAGTGCCATCCGACAGGGAAAACCGATAAACAGGACTAAAAGCCAGTCCCTGCCTCAGCACTGCAAGCAAACGAAATAACAGAATTAAATTAATGGGAAACTGTAGTACAGGTAGCTTGGCCGCTCAGCATCTGATGCTCTAAATCCATCAGCACTGATACCACAGATACTGTGTTACTTGAATAAAAAAAAGGAGAAAACCCCCCATTTCAGAAAATAAATAGTGGCAGTGCACATAAAATAAAGGATCCCACATACTTCAGGGTGACTAAAAGAAAATCTATACGGAGTGACAGCAATAACAGGAAGTTACTATGAAGTACAGTGTATTTCAGGAGTAAACAGGAAGTTCTTGATGTCCATTTCACTCTTCATCAAATATGTGCCTAATTCCTTTTGTTCCTCATACATTTTTTTATCTGTATCATCTATACTGTGATGATTAATATAAATGTCTTTAGTTTTCAGATCATGTTTCCAGTATCCTGTATCTTTTCCTCCTTATTACCTGCTTGAATTGTGTTGTAACAGTTACTTTCCCTACATCTTCAATTTAAGAAGTACATAAATCTCTTACATGAGAATAACTGCAAATAAGAACAACTGTAATGAGAAAGTTGTACCCTTTAAAGAACAAATAACAAAGATATACAACTCAAAAGAAGACAAATATAACCACCTAACCCAAAATTTGGGCTGTCCTACCTTTCCTCAGTGTTGACTGCATTTCAGGTTTGGTGTTCACTTCACTGTACATATTCTGCAGCTCTTTAAGTTTTCAGCGTAAATCTGAACTTCAAGAAATTCAACCTCTACAAATACTTTTAATTTCCTATTTTTTTATAAATATATATTTTCTGTGGGTTTCTGTTTTTTAATTAATAGTATAATCTAATCTTCATTTCATTGCTTGTCTTTCAGTATTTCCTGTTGTAATGAAATGATACGGTTTTCCAAGGGTGGCCTTTATTTGTCTTGTCTACAGAGCTACCACATTTTCAGCCTTGCAAGACTGGGTATGATTGCTTTCCTTCCCTGTTCCCCGCTGTTATATATTGTTCTGCAAGGTTTCAAAGTATTATTTAGGCACTGAGAAAACAGGAAGCACAATTTACACAACCAGAAGGGTTTTTTTCAGAGTAAAAATGTAAAGAAAAACAAAAACCTACAACAGTGAAACAATACAAAGCAAAATTTCACTGTTAGGTATGTCATTGTTTCAGTTTAACCTTTGGGCACCAGAATGTCCAAAGCTCTTAACTTTAGCATATACCACATCAGGAAATTCCAGTACTCAATGCCAACAGGATACAAGTGAAATCTCTACTTAAATCATTTTCCAAACCAATTCTTTAAGCAAACAAGAATGTTTCCGTATTCCTCTTGAGGAAATGCTGTTTTTCTGACTGTGGCCAATAAAAACTTACCATATATTCTGCATTTTATACTGACATTTCATTTCAAAGCACGGTTTATTGCTTATCAAGCTAATGCTGCATTTTTTTTTCACACTGTAACACTGGATTACTTATAGGAGACCATGACTTTCTGTTCTCAAGCCATAACGACTTAAAAAACGCAAAGGGTTTCTCAGTCAAGCACAAAGATGCTATGACCCAAGATATGCCTTGTTTTTCTTCTCCACACTCTGCAGGGCAGCAGAGGGAAACACTTCAGCCATTATTCCTCTCCAGTGCTGTATCCTTTGCAGTAAAGCAATTCCAGAGGTTTTTCCTCCTCCTCTTATCACTCACTCTCTTCAATTCCACAAGAAGAGAAGAGCCTTCTCATTTAGACTAATTGTACAGCTTATACCATGGCCCGAAGCCTCTCCTGCAAAATGATACAGCGTAGACTCCAAAGCACATATATTGTCATCACTTCACAGATAGTGTAGAGGGGACTCATTCAAACCTTGGCACTGGGTGTAGGAGCTGCTAATTTGGTCAGGAATAGCTTGAAGAGGACTGAAGTAAGCAGTAGTGGGATGCCATAACAGATACTCCTGAATCACCTTTGGCGCAGATGGGTTCTTACCCAAAACTGCTCTCTAAACCCCAGTGTAACTTTAACTGCATACTACGCTCTTCAGTTCTGTTTGAAAACACAGCACAAGGCTGTGAACTCTTAGCACTTCTACTGTATATACCCCAAAAACTGTTATCTAAAATACCACAGTATCTCTGTGCCCCCACATTCCTAAAACACCACATGAAAGTTTCCTGAAAGCAGAACATATTAAAGACTATTTAACTAATGCCTCGTGACTAAAGCTTTTTTTGTGTGTATTTGGTGGAATAATTTGATATTTCAGTTACAATTTGGTTTCCAAGATGGCATGCCTGCTGCTTAATGACCATAGTAACTATTTGTTACAGGCTGGCTGTAAACCCTGTTCTACAAACATGAACCCAAAGAATGATGCTCCTGCACTGGAAATGTTCCAGTTATTCCCCACTGGTTTTGAAATTACTTTCCCATGGACTAGAAAGGGTCATTTGTTTTTACTAATTTGGATCTGTGTTACTGGAATTAGCAGTATAAGGGTTTTATCAAAAATCCTCACCCAGTCACTGCCACAGAAACCTCACGAGGAACCTTCCACAGTGCAGTATTCTCCTACATCTTACCTACCATAATCTTGACTAAGTAGATGTGCTTGTGGTATATTCTATAACGCTTTATCAGCTAGATACAGTGCAACAATGCAGGTTTGCAAACAGTACAAGTGCTGCAGCTTTGGCAATTCGCACTGAGTGTTTCTCATGTCCATTTTTGCAGAGAAAAGGAATACAGGTCAATGATCTGCAACATGTGAGCTGAGGTTCTGAAGAATAATTGGCAGTGAACATTTCACTGGGCAACATGCAAGGGTCTTTCTTTCCAAAATAACTGACATTTTGAAGCTTTAAAGCACATTCCAAGGTGGCACAGTTATAACAAGCAGGGTAAAATAAACAGGGAGAAAGGTGCCACACCTGTACAGAGAGCCATCAGTGTGTTACGTAAATCAGCTTGAGAAGGGGACTGTCAGTAGCCCTTGATTATTCCATGTAAACATAACAAAGAGAACAACAACCAAGAGATACTAATGACAAAGAGTTTAAATATAGAAAGTGCTAAAAACACAAAACCTAACCTTCCTGGTGATGCCTCTTGGCAAAAGATATTTCTCCCTCGTGCTGTGAATGGAACCTCTGAATGCATCTTCTCACCAAATCCTCCCAGCCAGGTTTCATAGCTGCTCGCATGGTACTTGTGTCCAGTGATGTTATTTTGCCTGGTATTAGATACATTAGAAAACACTTGTTACACCAATTTCCCCATTGAGGAAAAGAAATTAAATTAAAAACTCCTACTTGTCTTCCACAATACCTTGTAGATCCTGGCGTGTAGTAAAGCTCTCTGATGAAGGAAGAAGTGGTCTTTCCTTCATTGGCGCTCTTCTTGCAACACAAATCAAGCAAGACTGCAAATCTTAAAGAAAAATGTTACTTTCTTTAATTTTTATACAAGGGGAAGACTTTTTTTACACAACTTCAGAAATATTTTTAAAAAGTTCCTTAAACATATTTGAACCAAAAAAATAGGTCTTGTACCAACAAAAGGACAGACAAAACTAAGTGAGTTTATATCTTCATTATTTCCTACAACATTAAAAAAAAACCCAACAGAAAAGGTGGGTTTGTTCTCTCTTTTTGAAGAAACATTATCAAGGACTCCAACACAACCAGTAAGTATTGGCACATGTTTTGCATATACCTGTAGTAACTCAACCATTCCAGAAATAAACTCACAAGATTAATAAACAAGAATACACTGCAGGCACAAAGAGTACATTTCTTCAACGCTCACCATTTTGTATCTTCTAAGCCACATTTCTTAAACATGCCCTAAATGCTTGCTGTCTCTGAGAAAGCAGCTTCAGAATAATCATCCGTACTTACCTGAATACTTATAAGACAATCTGAGGAAATTTACCTGCTGAAGTAGTAAATTGTAAAGGAAATGGTAAACCACGATTGTCTTCAAATTCTAAGAATTCGAAAAATTGCCCTTCAAAACTTTCTTCCCAGTCAGCTACATTCTTCTTACAATTGAAGCAATATAAAACTAGGATATCTCTTTCAGTTAAATGGTTTCTCTCAATTTCAACTATATTGGTTTAACAAACAGGTTCATGGAAGTGTATACATTCATAGCCAAGATTAAAGTATCTTTCTACAGTTAAATGAAAAAGGAAAAAAACCTTATAATTTTTCCATTTTTGTCAAGACTTAGAACTCACTTTATCAATTGCCCCAAAACTTCAATAACACAAATCTAAAGTGGTAATTACCTTCACCGTCCTCCTTGAAGGAATTTGGTTGAGAAACAGCAAAGCACTGCATAGTTTCATATTTCTGATGTGCTTCCTGGTTATCATGGCCTTCTTCAGAATCAGCAAGAGGTTTTACCAGCATCCGACAATTAAAGGTATGGCTATTACGCCTAGGAGTGTCACCAGACCAAGATCCCCCATTCACTGAGCAAAAGCAAAGATCATATAGTGAGATAAATCTGGTAGCAGGCATTTCTGCTGCTTATCCACAGGAAATTAATCAAGGTGCTTTGCAGATTGGTCGGGAAACAAGCTCATTTAACAACAACAATCTACTTTTAATATTAAAGCCCGAACCAGCATATAACAAGGAGATTTACAAAATTATCAGATTTTAAGAGCACTGCTAATTTGTTCAGCTATCATGCGTTTTTCAAATTACTTAAAATGACATAGTAGAAAAGCAGAATAAAAGTCCAAATATTGGTGCATGTAAAAGTTATATAGTACTGCATAGATCAAGTTAATCTGTAAGTCTGGAATAAGTTAAGGCAGCATGTAGGATCTGTCCAGTGAACTCAAAAGGAATTAATACAAAAGAGATGTCTGCATTGTACAAAAATCTGTGTCCAGATTAGAAAGGGAAAGAAAAGGAACTAATATGCATTTATAAAACCAGGAAGCAATACAATAGGGAATATATTGAAACACAGTCTGAGCTACAATGGGAAAGACTGGAGGGATGAGAATGACCTGGGTGGAGTGATGGATAAAATTAAAGCCTAACATAGTGGTTAAGACAAGGAAAAAAAAGAAACAAAATCCCAAGATGCACAAATATAGGTACCGGACATTAGAGCAAATTAATGTAGCACAACATAAGGAAATAGTAGGGTCATATTTAAAATACTCTTCGCTTGCCCTCTTGAGTCATAAAATGCAATAAAGGCAGTAATATATTGAGTTTAGCCATTTACATTTTTGCTTCTTCAGAGTTTATAAGTACACTAATAAAACGCTACAGTGAATTGCGTAATACTTTAAAAACTGCTGTAGGTAAGTGAGGCACCACCCAGTATTGACTTTCTCCTTCTCTTCACCTCCTCCAAAATGCAATCGCATTAAAACTAACATTAATATGAATCAAAAAATGGCTGCAACGAACAAAAACAGGTTTTGAAAGACAAGCATAAATACTGGTAAGAATAAAAACATTGAAATAAAAATTCTAGTATAAGGAGGTTTCTGATTTTTCTTTTATATTCCCCCTTTCCTGGGCCATTCTTGGAATAACCAGCCTAGACAGAGAACTAACAGAGAGTTCACATAGCTAATGCTGTCTTTTAGTGATTCACTCGGGAGATCCATTAAAAAGTATCAGCTAACATGAGTTACTAAGAGCAATTTTAACAAAGAAAAATTTGAAAAGAGTGGAGGACGCTTTTGAGAATTATATTAATCATTCATAGTCTATATATACATTAAAAATATATAGTGTATGTGATGAAACTGTAAGTAATACAAAGACACTGAAAGTTATATAGAAGGACAGTTATTGAAACACTGACTTACAAAACCAAAGTTAAATAAGTAATGGTATGATAAAAGGAAAAGTTATATACCTAAAGATTTTGGCAGCAGGATTTTGACAAATTCATTGTGGTCCCCTACATGCAGGATGCTATATATGCTTGTGTTCATCAGCTCTTCTTGGTTGTACCTCAGGTACTGTGTCACATTCTCAGAAACAAACACGACATTACCTTCTGGGTTCACTACGAAGAAGAACCCATCTAGGGCCTATAGGGGGAAAAAAAGAAAACCAGAGAGAGAGAAACACAATACAAACCAATCAGATTAACAAGACACCCAGAAAATAAATACTCCATCCAGAAGACACAGCAGAATCTTTCCACATCAACCCTAGCTCTTATATTATTGCCTGTAATTGCAATGGACACATTTCAGATTGAGCATCTAATCTTACTTATATCAAACTAGTGTAAAAGCACAGAAAGGTGCACACCTTGCAAAATAATGAAACCTACCCCTGGAAAAAACCAAATCTCCCAGCCCAAACAAACAAACATAAATAATGGAAGAGGTTGCTATCTCTGCTGGCGTATGAAGTAAGAAATCTGGACCAGAAGATGGTTCCGCTAAACCTACAGCCCCTTCACTCCTCTATGCAGTACAGGAAGACTGATCCCAGGAAAACACCACAGGACAACATTGGCAGAAAGACAGACTCTCTCCCCATTCCCAGCAGTGCATCTTCACAGAGGCGAGGTCCCATGCAGCCAGGAATGTGAGGGATTAAAAGCAGAGAAGGGCAAAGGGAGCTGAGAGCAGGCGGTGAGTGGTCAGGATGGGGGAATTTTAGTCTCTACTGCCAGGACTGCTTTCATTTTTTGTTAATTTGACACCAATTTAATTCAGTCCAGACATGATCCAGGGAACAGGAACCAGATTTTCACCTCTTCAACTCAGCTTCATGGTTTTCCAAAGGACTTTAGGTTTCTGTGAGGAAGTGTCTACATTAGTATTTTCTGCTGATTGGTTTCCCCTTGTTATCTCTTGTGACAGTGATAACCTAGCTGCAGCATTCTTTCCAAGATACCTCCCCTACGTTATCTGAAGCCTAAGCCAAATACTACATCACTTCTAGACAATGAGGATAATGTAAAAATTTGAGTATTGGTAAGAAATTCTCATGCAAACTTTATTTTTCTTAAGATGCAAGCATGACTGCGGATGGTAGAAACATCAGAATACATCCATCTAACTTTATCTCATAAGAGGAGATAAAGGGGGATACATTTAAACTTAAAGCACCAAAGCACTCCACTAATGACCTACACAGACTTCTTCAGCTTTGCTTGATTTATTCACCTCTCTAAGGATTGGCAGAAAATCACTAGAAGAGTTGTGAGTTATTGTATCTCCAGAGACAGAAAGAAATCAGAAAAGCAGGCAACCCCTGATTCATTATGGGTCAAAACCAAGTGGATCCATACTTAACCTGAAGACAGCTCACTGCAAAACAGCCTAAGAAGCAGGAGCTGCCATAGCAAGCATTTGGCATTTTAGATATGGCCACACTTCTATAGTGTACAACTTGCATGTTGGTCTTAGCAGGCAGTTCTCAAGTCCTCTGATTACACAGATGTTAAAAATATTGTACACTACTGAACAATTAGCAAATCCAGACAGTAAAAGAGAAGGCTAAGGATGGACTTTACTTCTGTCTTCAGCCACCTAGCAGAAGGCTAAGGAGAAGATAGAGCCAGGCTCTAGTCAGAGGTTCACAACAGAAGGATGAGACACAACAGACACGCGTTACAAGACAAGAAACTTCACGGAGATACAAGAAAAAAAATTCACCATGAAGGGGGGTCAGATATGGGAAGAGGCTGCCCAGAGAGGCTGTGAAACCACCCTGCCCAGAGATATTCAGACCTTGGCTTGGATCTGGGCTACCTGCTGTACTTGGACCAGCTTGCCGTGGGAGGTAGGAATATACAGGCTTCAGAGGTTCTTCCCAAACTAAGTTAGATAATGATTCTGCTCCAGGGGAGGGACAGTTAAAGCACAGTGCCCAAGCAGAGTGGCTGAGGCAATGGTTGACACACACTTTTTTTTCCCTGCTGTATACTATTTAGTTTAAGAAGCAAAGATGTACAAATTATTAATAAATTGAGGCTCTAATATAATTTTCTTTTAGCATCTTCGCTACGGATTAGGGTTTTAGACTGCATTTCACCACCATTTGAAACCAATGTAAGCGTGATCTCTTTGATTTAGTCCTTTCTACCTGATGACAGCACTGTGTGAGGATATGAAGAGCTGGACCAGGGAACTGAGCTGGCTGAAAACTAATTGAAGAAAAAAAAGATGCTAGCCACATCAGTCCCCTGAACTGGCCCACCATGTAATCACATGGAGTTTAGAGCTGGCAGAAGGGTGTGGGTTTGGCTGAACCATTCCGCTTGGCAGCTGTCCACACATCAATTCAAAGGGATTGCAAAACCAAAGCCATCACAGATGTTTATTGGAGTCCTAAGGAGAACATTTTCAAAGGTGAAGATGGCAAGCAAGAGATTTTGAGAGTTACTGGCATCTCACAATAATCTTCTGTTTTCCCTACTGTTTTCCAGTGTGGCAACTTCTTTGGCAAGGAAGTGCTCTGTGCTGTTTTCTCACAGCTGCATCTTGGGTTGACCACAGAAGTGGTCTTTTGGGCCTAGAATAACAAAGGGCTTTATATTTCAGTCTCCCATTTCTTTTGTTCTATTAATAAGATAATCTTGCAGATAAGCAGCAGGCTTTTGAGCAAGTGCACTAAGTTACTTAAATATTCTAAAAGCTTCGACGTTTGTAATAATTTCTTAATTCTGTGTCCAGATGTGAGCCACCACAATCAATAACTTTTCTTCAGAGCTATTGGGACAATGGGTTAACAAATAATGGACAACGTGATGGAAGAAAAACCAAGAAAACAGATATTATTTTAGATGATATATTGGAATGGAAAATACATTTGTGTTCTTTGAGATGTTGTCAGTTCTCTCTTGACTATTTTTCCACTTTCATGCTACTTACTTTATGCTTTAATCAAGAAACACGTTAAAATATTCCTCAGAGGGAGCTGCTTGATGAATATTACCCACTTTCTTCAGCTGGAAACACTCGTTATTTTGAGGATTCTTCAGTTTTATTCTTTAATAAAAACAGACTAAATTTCTAAACCAAATCAACTAATAAACTGTTCATCAGCATTGCTGCTTTTATTTGGCAATGAGAAAGGGTAGGTTTTTTGAAGAGGTTGTATAAAGGGGTTTTGTAAAGATGAAATAACTGAATTGCATTTCCTTAAGGTGATAAAAACACAAAGAAAGTATCTGTGGTCTTTTCACAGAAAACATATAACAACTTTCAGTTCTTTTTAAGTTTCTTGGTGCAAAAGGACCATGGTTCATTAATTGAGTTCCACAATCTTTCACTGTTAATATGCAGTGGTTTTAATGCAAAGAAAAACCAAATTAAACGGAATAATGGGATAAACAGGTGATTTTACATGTCATGTTTGCTGCAATAGCCAATCATGCAAGATAAGCCAGGAAAAATACCGCCTTATTCTTATTTTCCCGGTGATTAAAACAGGTCTTTATAACTAAATTAATAGAAAACTCACAGATAAATTTTAACATAACAATGTAAAAAATGAATGTTTAACCTCATTTGATAGCAAAACCAACAACATTCAATTCAGTGAGTATGCATAATAAATATTAAATTAAATCAATTAATCTGTTAGCCCCACTTTGTAGAGAACAATGTTTTTGCTCCAACCTGTCCAATCTTTCTTATGTTTAGTACTCTGTATTTGGAGCCCTTATTTCATATGCAGTATAGAAAACTATGTGTTCACTTAACAAATTACGAAAAATAACCGGTGTATCGGCAAAGTGTTGGCAAATAGTTAAAGCTGTTATAAACGCAGTTACAAACGATCAATAACTATGCTTGCGCCAAAGCTGGTTCCTTTAGCTTGACTCAGAGTTTGTGTTTTATGTTATCTAAAGTAACATTTATTCTTCCTTACAGATAAAGTCCACAGCCAGAACAGGAATAAACAGTTTGCAAGTGAGCTTAAGCAGAAAAAGCAGGAGTGCCAAAGGACAGTAGCCTATGACATTAGGATCCCAGACAACATACCTACCCAACATTACTATTAATACATCTGGAAGCTAGGTTTTACCCACACAGCCTTTTGGGATATCAAAATAACAGCTGAAATCAGACAGAAATCTTAACTGAACAAACTGAAATACACATTTTGAAAAGCTCTCTAGATTACTTTTATATTTTAGAGGGGAGAGTCCTGCTGTGAGTGCTGAAATGCCAAAATATTAAACCAGTATAGCAATGACATGCAATTCCAGAGGAAGCATTATTCACTTGTATACTACTGTATATACAAGTTAATGTTTAGGTACAACAGGTCTTCCACAGCTGTTGTGGTTTAGAACAAATAAAACAGGCACAAGCAGGCACCCAAGACTTGCTAGCAGCTGAAGCCCTTCAAGTTGACTGTATTCCAAAGAAGCAGAATTCTCTGCCTCTCCCTACCCCAAGTTAAGGAGAGTTTCATCACTGAATCCAATTGAAATATGCTACTTGCTCTTAAATGACAATCCCAAGTAGCCAAGATGGCTTATCTCTCCTGACCATTTCTTTATGGTGACCTCTGGCTACACCTTTTCATTTAATTCATCCTAGGAGGAGCAGAACTACCTTAAATAAAGGAATTTTGTGCCCTTTACCTCAAGCATCATTGGTCCAAGTGCATCCTTGTCGATGACACTCTGACCCGTAGATGATACATCTGCTTTTTGCACTTCATCTTCATTAGCCGCTGCTGCTTTTTCTGCAATAAAGAAAACTGTGTCTTAAACGACAGAGCAGTGATCTCTCAGTGGTACACCAAGAGCCCACAGAGAATTGAGAACAGCTATGAAACGGTTACAGTGCAACAGTTCTGAAAATGAGATTAAACAGTCTTCCATAATGATTCAACGGAAACATAACCAGCCTCTTTGCTTCTCAGTTTTCAGGTTTTATGACACAATTGAAATAATTTCTGCTGTTTCTCTGCTAGACATTTTACTGAACTACAAAACCTAACACTGGGCAAAGACAAGGGCCTTATATGAAAATGCAATGAGCAAAAGCCAGGATAAAGGTGTATTAAAAGACTGATCTAAACCAGCATGCAAAGCTTACAGCTGCACAACTTTTCTACGACTGCTATATTTAGAAGGAAAACCATAAGTCCGCAATCTACTGTTTCAGTACTGAGAAACAGCCATCTCGGTTCTGTTCCCATGCCTCCACCCACATTCTTACTATCGCACAATTTTCATACCACCTTATTTACCAGTATGTTATTAGAACTACATACAATTTCAAGCGCTGTGTTGGAAAATTACAGGCAAGAAAATAATGATTTAAGGTTCCTGGAACACAATGCCAGACATTACAATGTGTTATATACAGCATCACAGATCACACCCAACTCCAAAAGTATTGGATGCTCATAGAACTTTCAAAGCTTTTAGTTTATTTTTACAGTTCGTATCAAGTAATGGACTGTATTAATTTTTCTACTCTAAGAATGATTCTGGTGTTTAAGGGTGAAGTAACAGAAGAAATAAAATCACTATACAAAATACCTATTCTAGTACATATTGTACATTGTAAATTAATGAAATCAGTAACTTTTTGTTGCTAGTTCTATACTCAAAACATTCTTTTATTATTTTTCAAGCAGCACCTATGTAAAAGCAAGGCCACCTTGCAATCTAGAATATTAAGAATAGTTAAAGATTTCTTATTTTTTATACGATGCAATAGATCATTTTAACAAACACAAAAGCACACTGAAATTACAATCATAAGGATTTATGCCTTCTAGAACAATAAACCAGAGATGAATTTAGGAATTACTGAAAGTACAATGTATGGATGGTACAAAGGGCCTTTGGAAAATCACCTTTAGTGAAAATTAAAGCATCAGTCACAGAAATTGAAATGTATCCAAAGGTACAGTATTTTCTGCTATCTGTAGATCTGCAACACTGCAGCCACAGTTCTTCTGAACTTTCCTTGGCAAAGGTTATACAGTCAGTGTGAATATATGCTGGTTAGACATACAGTAAAGAAATTGCTTCTGAGAACCCCTGGGTGTTCTCCTATCAGCGATCACCCACTGGCAGTAAGGCTTTGGTCACTCGTGCTGTCTTATCCTAGATTTCTATGGTTTCCTGCTCTCATGAGAAGAGTCATGAAAATCTTAGCTGTCTTCTTAGGGTATGTCCTTACACTATATAACACCATTGTGAACAGTGATGAAACAAAATTGCTCTGAAGATGGACTGTTGCAACTAAAAGACTAATTTTAAATCACTCTCATTAGCATAATCTCACAGAAATAAACACACTAGAAATAACTATTAGCATTTCCTTTACAATTTAAATTCATCAGGATACAAAATTAGTATTTTTGGTTTAGACTAGCAACTACAGGGAGATATTACACATAATTTTTTTTTTCCTCCTTACCTTTCTTCTTTTGGCAAAAAGCAGAAATTAGGTGTAACAGGAAAACAATTGAACAATCCTTCCCATACCACAATACAGCGGAGTTGGCACCATATGATGATACAAAACTGAAAACATGTTCTAAAAATTCTAAAAGGATTCTAAAAATAGAGCTGAGCTTTTAATAAAGTCAGTGATGATATCTGTTTCCCATCTGTTCCTGGTAGCATAAAGTGATCTCTAGTTCCACAATGTAAAATTTTATAAAAGATAGGGATACCAGCTTCCTGCTCTCATCCCTTCACACTGCTTCAGCCACTGAGATCATCTTGTCTATGGGAGGACATGGGATTATTCCCTGTGCACCAGAAATGGAGGGGCTGCAGAGATGGTCCAGCAATGGTGTGCAAACACATTAATTACATGCTGTTTCCAGCACGTAACTGGCACCAGTTTAGAGAGACTACTTTTACTGATTGTTTTTCACATAATACAAAATATTTGCTGTGATTTTTTTTTGCTCTTACAACCATGGTGTTCATACAAACCACCAATAACATCTATAAAACAATTGTTGTCTTTTATGCACACTGGTGGGGTTTTATACAAATGAAAAAGAGAATGTTTCTAATTACTATAATGGTAATCAACACAGAATCTGAAATACCAGGGCACATCAAGGATCTCTCAAACCTCACATCCAGTTCCTGAGTGGCTGCTTTCTTCTCTGCTTCCCCATTTTGACTCTGAATCCTAACTACTTGTTTTATCACCAGCTGTCCCTCACAACCATTTGACCTCTCCATTTTCTTTTCCCTTTGACATTCTTTTCCTCAGAGGGCCCAGTTCCTTTATGGGATCAATAAACACAGTGCTTGCTCAAGGGAAAAGCGTAATGAATGGAGAAAATATAAAAATGCTATTTAGACACAAATGTTACCTGTCCACCTCACCCCAAGACAGTGACAACATACACTGCATTACTGATGACATTTGGTGAGGCATTCTGAAAAGCATTATAAATCACAAGTGCTCCAAAATTATGGACTTCATAACTGGATCTGTAACTTAAATGTGCAAGAATTCAAGTAACTGCAGAGCTTAGAAGAGGTTACACATTCCGGCCACAAGCCACACTTATTTAAGTGGCACTGTATAGGAAACCCTGGCCTCAGACTGCCTCTGAGTAGGACCAGCTGTAACTTAGGTCATTGTTATAAACTGCAGCTACTGATAATGTTCAACTATGCAATGAATTGTCCATTTTTGACTGAACTACAAAGCCCTCATGAAAACTCTATCAGCACATCCAGGAAAAGTAAGTCCAAATCCTGTCAGCGGTATTGTCCTGACAGTCAGTCATGGTGAATGTCTTGAAAAGCAAATCTTTCCTTCAGCAACACAGCACATGGGGCTAATTAACAATGAAAATTTGTTGCAGGAAGGCTGGAAAAAAAACAACGACTGATACACAAATTTCAAATGCTGACAACACTCATGAATTATCATAAGCCAGTATTTTTCATTTTTCTTAACAGTTCCAGCGTATGGTGTTAAGTAATGGTGCAAAAAATGTAAAGTTGACTTTCCCTTTTCTACTTCTCCTATCTTTTCTAGGTTCACTGGGGGCCCTGCAAACAAATAAAAAATTTTATGATTTCCATACTAGATTAATGATTTCTGAAAGTTAGGGGTTAGGAAAATATTTGTAGAGGCCCAACCTCGCAATGCCTCTCAGAAGCCTTTTCTCCAGCCCCACGGGAATTGCAGGTATTGCCCTGTGACTAACCACAGCTGCTAGATTTTTCCACTGCAGCCACTCACACGGAGGGCGAGAGCCGGTTCCCTGATCTCGCACCTTCCAGCGGTGCTGCCTCCTGGAACAGTGATGTCCCTGTTCAAATGTCAGCAAAGTGTTACCAGGCATCCTACGGGCACAGTGGCCAAAGCAGAGCACAGGTCTAGTGTGGAAAGAGAAATACAGCCTTGTGTTGGTGGAGGAAGTGAGCTGGGTGGAAAGGGGCTTCCCATGGCTTCATCAATTCTCCACTGGAGAGGGAGCGTTAAATTAGAAATTGGTCCCATCCTTATGCATATGGCTACCAAGGATCAAGCACGTTTTATCCAAATTATAGTGGAATAAACTTCATGCACATGAAATAATTATTATCTCTGCTCAATTAAGAGATTAGCCTACAGAGAGAGAAAAATTTAAATAAAATAGAAGTACCCCTGAGAGAGATACTACAAAGAGTATATACATCAAACTATGTAGTATTTTAGTGATGTTTGTAATTTAGACTTTAAACTGTGGTTATGTTTGCAACTGCATAAGCATTAATATACTAAAATACATATGGATATTTTCAATTGGGCATCTTCTTAGTCATCATTAATTGTATTTACTTTTCTACATTTAAAGTGCAGAATAAAGAAGGAAAAAAAAAGCCCTCAAAAATATTTTCAGACAAATTTATGAGTGCGAAAGCCTCAAGCTTTATTTGAAGCTCATTCCAGATTCTGAAAGCAAACCTTTGTGAAATCACATTAGTTTAACAGAAATTCGTAAGTCAGAGAAGGAGAAGCCAAAAGCAATAGCTGGAAGTCTCCTGCTACATTTTAACTTGGGAAGTTTTCCTGGTTTTCCATCCTCCCAACTCAAGCTATGTTGGTTCTCTCTGGATGTCTGACAGCAGACTCAGAAGTGCTACTGATGGGCATCACCTTCTCTCGGTTGTATTTTAAACCTTACTTTCCTACATGTGGACAGGCAGAACCAGCTGAAACACCTAAAAGGCTGTCTTTGTCTGTATTCAAGCTCTGCTCCAGTTTCCTTAAGGAAACCTGCTACAGAAATATTTCTCCCTTGATGCTCTTTGGAAAACCAAGATGCATTTTTGAACTGAAGAACAAAACTGTAGTCTCTGCAGGAATTTCAAAATAACTTTAAAGAGAAAATGTACATGAACACACATTTAGTTTATTTTTCATAGGAGAAACACTTAAGGTTCTTCACAAAACAAGAAGAGCAAAAAAGAATTGCTGGTGAAATCCTCAACAGGACAGTACTAATATTCTAGAAACTGCTGAAGAAAGAGGTCAGGCCAAAAAAAAAACCTGTAACAGGTAAAATCAAATTTATTATCCAATATTGTTTAAAACAGGTTTTCTCCAGTGCCTTGCATATAATTCCTGCTTTTCATAATTTTCTTAAATTGCTATTGAAATGCCACACCCATCTCAAATCACATACCCTCATTTGTATAATAGGTAAAAAAATAAGCTAAGAGATTTATTACAAGGGACATTAGAAAGCTCAACTCTTGCACATTCAAAAAAATCATACAAATCAAGATCCTTGTAACAGTAACAGCAACATTACTTGAAAGGGAATATAAATGCTATACAAAGTTTAAACATGCAATTAAATTTTACACTGACTGAAAACAACTTATCTTCTCCATTTTTTGTATGCATTAGCCAACTACTTTTGTCTTGCCTCATCCATATTTGTAAATTTGCCATGTATGATCCTTCTAAATTGCTGAGTGTAGTGGGTTTCTGTGGCTAGGTTTTGGTAGCAGGGGCGCAACAGGCGTGGCTTCTGTGGAAAGATGCTGGAAGATTTCCTTGCCTGTGGAGCCAATGCCAGCCAGCTCCAGGATGGGCTCCCTATCACTGGCCAAGGCTGAGCCAATTAGGAATGATAATAACACCTCTGTGATAACATATTTAAGCATGGAAAGTTATTTCTCAGATGAAAATTCCAGCCAGTGAAGAGTAGAGTAAGAACATGAGAACAACAATGTAGACACCAAGGTCAGTGCAGAAGGAGGGGCAGGAGGTGCTCCAGGCACTGGAGCTGAGTCCCTGCAGCCCGTGGTGCAGCCCATGGTGGGGCAGCTGTGCCCCTGCAGCCCATGGGGGACCATCGGAGTGCAGAGACCCCCCTGCAGCCCATGGAGGAGCCCCTGCTGGAGCAGGTGGATGCATGAAGGAAGCTGTGACCCCATGGGAGGCCCAGGATGGAGCAGGGTCCTGCCAGAGACCTGCAACCCATGGAGAGGAGAGCCAATGCTGGAGCAGGTTTTTCCCAGATAGGAGTTGTGGCTCCTGTGGGGGACCCACGCTAGTACAGCTTATCTGTGAAGGACTGCTCCCGATGGAGGAGTGACCCGCAGGACAGCAGTTTCATGAAAAACTGTTGCCCGAGGGATGGACTCACTCTGGGGAGGTCCAGGAAGGACTATCTCCCATGAGAGTGACCCCACGGGAGGAGGGGAAGGACTCCTCTCCCTGAGTAGCAGCAGAAACCACAACTGACTGTAACCCCATTCCCTGTCTCCGTGCCCTGCTGAGGGGGAGGAGGTGGCAGGCGTGGGGAGAAGGTGCTTTAAGATTATTTTACATCTCAGTCTTTTGTTCTGATCCTGTTAGTAATAAATTTAATTAATATCCCCACTTTGAGTCTGTTTTGCATGTGATGTTGATCAGTATACGTGACCTCTCCCAGCTCTTATCTCAGCCGATGAATCCCTCATTAAGTCCTATTTGCATATTAACTTTTTTGCCCCTAAGAATGCAAATTAAAAGAGAACATACTTTACATGTATGATGACAGTCACCAAAACCTCATCTATAACATGCAATTGTTCCACCCCTTTGGAAAGGAACAAATATTATCATATAAGAAGCAGGGTTTTGGAGCAAAACCAAAAAAAAAAAAAAAGGAAAAAAAGAAGAGAGGAGAAACATATCTGTTTGTTTGGGATCAGTCAACAGATTATGTCTCTCCTCCTCCCCTGAAGGGATGCCATAAGGTGGGCTTTACAGCTCTATCTGCATTGAAGCAGATTTGGGAATATTTATCTATATATATCCTGCTAATAGATCTCTGTTACTGTATCTTCTGTAGCGACACATATTAACACTGTAGTTAGTGCAATTATCACTGACAATCCTGAATCTGTTTTCCTCTTTCTTCTTTAAATTGCACTGTTTAGAAATCAGAATTGTGCAAGTTCTCATGAAATCAGCCACATCTGAGTGTACTGAACTGGTAAATTGCACTGTTCGTGAAATCTGTGATCGCACAAATTCTCTTTGCACTGACTTCTTGCTGCTGTGTCAAGGACATAGCAATCCTTCAGACTGTCAAATGAATGTTGTGGGCAAACATGGAAACTAAGGGATAATTTTGTGCCTTATACATGCATAGTATTTTTTGTTCCTATGAGGCTGGTTCATGGGTTACTAGTTTGTAGGGAAAAAAGGGAACTGCATGAGAAATTTCCAGGGTGTGAAGTTCTTTTCTCCTTGAAAACAGAACAAACCCAGGAATTTTACAGCGACCAATAATACAAAATTTTAAAAATAAATTATAAAGAATGATCTGGATGTCTTATTTCAATACAAATTCAAAGGCCTCCTATGGGGGTACTTTCAGCTTATAGGTTGTCTTGAACAGGAAACAAATTTCTGAATGTGTAGCAACACCAGTGTCAACAATCCCAGAGCATATCCTCTTAGGTTTTTCTTCCACCAATTGAGATACCACACTTCTATTAAATATTTAACTATGGGTCCTTTTCATTTTCCCGTTGAAAAGTTTTGCCCCACAGAATGTACAGCCAGTTCTTCTAAATGCCAAATAAAGAAAACATAACTTTCCTGAATCTTGAAGAAAATGGTTAACACAGAATGTACCTGTTGAACATCTTTATGCTCAGACTTGCCTCAAAATCCAGAGGCAAGCAAGAGGCAAACTAATTGCTATCCCAATATGCATTCTCCATTAACTTATGCACAGCATAAAGTACACAAAGACTAATCTGCTTTCAGTGGCAGAAAATATTGGATAAAATTGACAATCATATTCAGTGTGGGTTTTGGTATTTCATGATACTCTCATAGTTCTCCCTAGTTCTCCATAAATAGATGAGTTTCTTATATATACAATTATAATGGAGATAAAGTTGTGTAGGATACATTAGAAGCATTATTTTATGAATTAGAGTAAAATTAATCTATTTTCTATGCCAGCCTGTTCCAGAGACATTATTATCATTCCTGATTGACTTGGCCTTGGCCAGCAGTGGGTCCATCCTTCTCATAGAAGCCACTCCTGTAGCCCCTCCACACCAAAACCTGGCCACAGAAACTCAATACATACTTACAAGTGAAGAATAGCTAAATCTAATTTGCCTAGATAAGTTATACATTTAGGTAGAATACCCACAAAATTAGCTGCAAGACAAAAGGAACTTGGAAATTTATCACTATTATCTTGAGAGAAGGATGACTATGACTTCTGGAAGACTGAAGGATCCCTAAGCTAACTGAGGAGCAAGTTTAAATATGTCTCTAAATATTTTCATAAATCTATATATACTTCAGGAAGAAAACAGAGATGAGGTGTACTGTATCTGCCCAATAGATGGCAGTGAAACACTGAAAATACACCAGCTTTTTTTGTTTTTATTTTTAAATATCTTCTACAGTGAAAATAACCAGCTACCACCTAATACTTCTCCTGAACATCAGGCAAATTTACACTTCTCTGCAGTTCTGAGCTGCTGTTTCATAGGAATCTGACATTTTCATATACATCATAATATAGACTGATAGACTAGTCTCTTTGCTCTCTGATGTTTTCATGACTGTTTCTGTTTCTGTTCCTCCTTTCTTAACACTTAATGTTCTTTCTTAACATTCAAAAAAGTCTGCACCTCTTTTTTATTGGATGTTGACCACTGTTGACAAGGTGATGATAAATTCCAGTGCTTATCTCTTCATTAAAACAGCATAATCTCATCAGTGTCTTCAGGAAAGGGACCAACTGATCTACTGAGTATATACAGAAGACCTTTCTGTGTTCTCACTTCCAAGAAATATGGAAACTTTTACTGAATTACTCTAAGTTTTTGTATAAACTACATAAAAAGAGTAGGTTTTTCAGCAATGAAGGGAAGGAGTTGTGTTTGGAGTTCAGAGTAGGAAGGTTGATTTTCTCTGTATGTAATATTCCAAGTTTCATTGGATAGCAATAGGAGTTTTCCGAAAATCTTAGAGCAAATATTTCACGTGTTATTAACTGGCTGTTCCCAAGGTCATTGCTGCCTTTTCATCATAAGGCTTCATGCTAAAACTGTTAATTTATTTGCACTTCAGAAAAATGTGATCTAGAGAAACTGGTGATGTCCTATTTTATGACTTTGCTTGCAGTCTAGCAAGATCTTCAAAGGAAAGTACCATGAAAGCAGTATTTGCTATTTGAGAAATACCTGAGATGACAGAAGGTATGAATTATTTCCAAAAGGATGCACATGATGTCCGATAGCCATGAAAATTACACATCCACTTTATAAACAGACTTGCGTTTTGTGCTTCACAACACATATCTTTCCCGCCCCATCCCCCTTCTGTGGAACATATGACTCTTTAATAAAGAATTTGTATTTATAGTTCCATTTGCTCAGAGAGTTGCTTTACAGCTGGTTGCAGGAGTATGCAACTTCTCTAAAGTCTTGAGATTTTGTCCTCACGTCTTCGAATGGTTGGCCAACTTTATAAAATGGTGTGCATACACAAAAAGGGATCTTGATAAGAACAGTATGAGACAGGAAAAGAGGCAAAGAGAAGATAGTATGAAAAAACTAACTATGGAAGGTTCCTAAGCAATGATTTTACCTGTCACATGCTGAAATTCTTTGCAAGAGAAGTTTTCTACTTAACTGATTTCACCGGTTGACCTCTGTTGTTGCCATAAGGACTAAATTTTAACATCTGTCTTGTGATATATACTTCAAAGCAAATGGTAGGCAAAGGTTCTGGGGACTTGCCACTGGTGGTGTTTCTCACTGCTGCCTTTCTAGCAGCAAAAGCCCAAACTTCAGGCCTGCCATTTTGTGGTCCCTGCAGTAAAGCAGCTATTCCACCCAGTCCCTAAAGGGTGCAGGTTTGCAATAGAGATTCAATTTTTTTTTTGCTTTGGTGGTAGAAAATTAATACAATTGACTATGCTTTTTAATTTTTTTTGGATTTCAGTTACTATCCAGTAATTTTTTCCTAACTTCAATATTCATATCATTTTGGCTCACACCTCTTTCCTGTAACAACATTATAATAGCTCAGTGGTTTGGATGGAGATGATACATCTTTGTATATCATGTCAAAGATCAGCCTAAATAGTTCAAAGAACCGTTTTTGGCATTGGATCAAAATTCACTTGAAAAAATGTAAGCTTGTATTTATATAATGAACTGTGCTAAACAATGTAATTATGGTTCATCATGTCAACTTGAATAAACTTGAAAGGTTTCACTATTTTTAATGCCATTGTAAAAATGTACCAAAAGTGAAAAACTGAATACTGTGTATTTTCTACTGAACCACAAAAGCAGACTAAGTCCAGATAATACTAAGGCTCTCATTTAAAAACCACAAACTCCTGAGAATTTAGAGTTAAGGCTAAAAATACAGTCTTAACTTATTTTGTTGCATTTAGGTATTGAAGAGGGGAAACTACCTACACAGAGCAGGGTTAGTTAAGGATCCTAAACAGAGTTTGAAAATATTCACAGACACAGCATTATATGTCGCCAGTCCCATTTACGGATACTGCTATATTAATGACACAATATTTGTTTTAGAGGCCACCAAATATCTTTGCCAGATTAAACATTTGTAATCTGGATCCAACTTTAATATACTCTTTCAAATGGGAAAGCCACAAACAGCTATAGGCACCATCAACACAGTCTCCCTCAATCTGTTAATTTGTCAGAATTATAGACAAGGTAGAGCCAATAATAATAAGCACCTTCCATGAGGACATTAATTAGAATGTTAAAATAATGAGGCTCCTTGCTATAAACAAATCTGAGTTTAGTGTGCTGGAAGGAAAACCCTACACTATTTCCACAAAAGATCGGCAGTAAACTGAGATCAATCCAGTGAAATGAGAGCAGAGTATAGACTCCCTTCTTTCTTTTTATCCAAAAATGCTCATGATCTTTAACTTATGAATACACCTGCCCATCTTCTCTTTTTATCATTCAGTCCTTGCTTACTGTTTGAGGCACAGTGGGTCCGTTCACTTAAGCATAAAACATAACTCTTAGACATACTCTTAGAAATGTCCATTTCACTTCCTTAGGTGGAGCTAAGGAGATTTTACTGTATTTTCTCTACAGCCACTGGATTTGCTTTTTCAACTCCATGAGCTTTTGATGCCATGGCAATAAGGCAAATGGAGGAGAAAGAGGAACAAGACTGTGAAGTACAACATTAATCTGAAGTAACTTCACCAGTGGAGACATTTTTCTGGACAAGGGCTGCTTTCTAGACTAGTTTATTGATACAAATATGGGACAACTGGCCATGATACTGATCTCAGTGGTAAGATAGCTCATTTTCTGTGAAACTCTTCTTTATTCCTTTCAGTTTCGATATTTCTGTCCTCTGCTCTTACAGAATGATTCTTCTGCAAAGACAAAACATTATCCCTGAAAAACAGTCTTTGTAAAAGAAGTTGAAAGGTTTGATCAATTTTGAGGTTGCAAAATGGGTATGCATTAGGGGTCTGTCCACATGATGTCTGAAGCGGCTATATGGCAATGTAGTAATTCTCTGTGTGTCTTAGCAGACTGTACTTTACAGGTGATTGCATCACCTGGTGTGAATATTCAAATGCCAGTGGCAAGACCCTTTTAGAAAAGGATCAGGGCAAAATAACAGCAGATATTATGCTGCTGTTTCACATAAAAGTTTGCACTGAGATTACATAAAAATAAAAGAGAAGCTCAAAACCTGATGGGCTAATTTGCTTTCAGTCTGCTTACCAATATCCTGTAGCCCAAAATGGAGCCACTGTACATTTTTAATGGTTATTTTATCTTTTCTGTTTATCACTACATTGCCTGGCAATGCAGTTATTATTATTTTTAGACAGATACATATTGATACTTAGGGACATGTTTTAATGGTAGACTGGGCAGTGCTAGGATAACAGTTGGACTCCATCATCATAAGGGTTTTCTCTAGCCAAAATTGTTCTATGATCCTCTGATCTTCACAATCCTGTCAGTCAGAGATGGCTAGAGAGAACAAAGGGACAGGAGGTTGTAATGGAATAAGATGGTTGAAAGGATGGATCCACAAGCAAGAAATGGGTTGGAGAAGGGACCGGTGGGACTAAATGCTGGGATAACTGTTTATGCTAGTAAATAAAGATTGAAGTTTGGCAATTGCAGCATTTTTTAATGTACTGACAAAGAACGAGGGAGACAGTGGGAAAAGAGGAAAGTTACTTACAGAACACCACCAGAGAAGCATCAATTCTGCCTTATTTAGCCCATATCCAGAAATTTGTGAAAACTATGTGGTATAATGGCACACAAAATACTTGCAAGCATAGTGAATTTCCAGGTTTGTTTGGGAAGAAATTCCTGATGGCCACAGCGATAGTTTGCCAATCTCCATGATTAAGAAAAGCAATATACCTAAAAATCTGAGTTTGAGGCTGCTCTAATTAAATGTTTACTGGTGGGGGCCCATATCTTACAGGATAGAGTGCCCTGTATTGCATGGGATTTTTTAATCATATTTACAGCAGTGAAATTTTTTCACTTTTCAATGTTAAAACAAACTTACAGTCCATGTCCTTATCATTTAGACAGCAGAAGATCCATAAATCCTCCCTTTTCTGCCTCACTCTGTGATATCTGTATAAGGACGTCTGTGTTTTGTCAGTTCTCCGGATGGCACTGAACATGCTCCAACACTGAACATGCTCCAAGCAGGGCAATTGAGTCCAGCAACTCAGAGCTGGCATTCAAAGCTGTGGGGACACTCTAGGAGTGCTGTTATAAATATCTGCCTCCATTTTTAGACTACAGCTTCCTGAGGTGCAGCATGAAGGGGAGCATCTGGAAGAGCTCAGGATAGGCAAGTGCCTGAATAAGACCAATCTAAACACTAAGAAATGGGGGATAAAAGTTAAGAGCATTCAGAAGTAGGAGTGGATTTAGACACATCCTGGTGGAGAGAGACAGGGCCTTCTGATACTGAAGAGGGATTTACTTCCTTCTGAGACTTGCCAGGGAATTATTACCTTGGGTCAGATAGGAAATGATCAGCACAGTGGGCAGGAGCAAAACAACTGGGCTAATTACCTGCATTCAAATATTAAGAGATGCAAATCCTAATAAAATTCTTTTCAATATGGGACTCAGTGCTGTTAAACTGATGGCTCCTGCCTAAAAGTCCAATTTGCACACAGAGGAACTATATACACAACTTACTAACACAACTCCTTGACCTTAAATTTAATTAACTGCTGCAAAATGGAGTTTCTTTTATTTAAGACAATTTTAGAGCCCTATTTTCTTTTGAGAACACACGCAGGTTCACTCTCGAGGAGAACAGACAGCGCAGAAAGAATCACATCTTGTCGATATCACCTGGGGAGTCTTTCTGCTGTGCCTTTTGGGACCGGACTTGTCTGTCTCGCATTGGCCTTTTTAGCCATCAGCGCGCTTGTAGCAAGCGTGGGTAGAGCCCTTCCCAAATCTTCATTCATGAAGCCTAGCCATGATGATGAGAACCCTATTTGCTTTGTTTGCTAGAAAGCAGTCAAGTTTGAAAAAAAACTTATGTTTGGAAGTCACTTAATAGTGAAGTAATTAAAATTGTTCAGATTCGTTTTTTTGGAGTTGAGACCTGCTTATTGTGTTTAACAGTCTGCAAGCGCACAGTCTAAAATATGTAGACACTGAAGTACCTGGGATTTTGGTTTGCTGCTTGGTTGTTTTACTGTGGTTACTCTACTACAGATCCATACCATGTACAACATATGAACCTTGAAAGATCATAGCTGGAGGGAGTGACATTGATTTTATAAAATTAGTTTTGAATGCTGTTATTGATTTCTATTCCAGAACATGTTTAAAGTAAGATGCTCTCGAGAATCGTGATTGATAGGGAAATAAATAAACTAGTTTAAGTGTGCATCACCTTTTTTCTGCTTTTGCAGGAGCTCAGATAAGGAAAAGATTTGGAAAATTAAAGTCTGTTAAAGTTCTTTGAGCTCCAACACATATATTTGCAAACAGTAGTTAAAATTGCATATTGAAAAGTATTTTTGGAAGCACCTCTAAGGAAAAAAAGAAAGTCCTACTATTCTGTCTATTTCCTCATCCATGAAAGAAGCTGATTGGAGTACTCACATATGCCAGGCAGTTTTTTACCAGCATTTGTTTATGTGCAGCCAGCAATTACAGGAGAGTGCGGGACATCCAGAAACGCATAAGAAAGCCTCTGCCACTTCTGGTAAAGCAGAAATGGACTCCAGCAAACAAATATTTACTCAGATCTGTGAGTCACAGCTGCCGTAACTTCAGGTTACAGCTTCATCTTCAAGACTGCAAAGCTCATCCAGTTCATGTTTACCAACTGCAGCACTCTGCTGCATGTGCTCTTCGGCTTTACTCCAAAAGTAGAAGCTCCATGACTTGATTCCATGTCTTCTTTAGGTAAAGAGATAGAAGTCATTTATGTATAGAATTTGATGATGTATATTTGAGAACATAGTTAACTTTTCCAGTACATAATATGAGGAAAAAGAGCCTTTTTGTTATTTTTGTGCATGGTCAAAATATATTTGACATATTTTTTGTACTTGGGGACTGATCCAACACCTACTGAAGTTAGTGGAAGGACCGTGTTCTTTTTCCATAATAGATGCCCTCAAATCACTTTGTTTGTGATATGTTAACATAAAATAATTTCTCATGTGTTCATCAACAAACTTGAGAAAATTGCTACATATATATAAAAAAATTCTTAATATGTGTCAAATCTGCAATTCATAAAAAACATCTTTTCCAAGCCAATTAGTATGCACAATCTTCAAAAAATTAGTCTTTTTAAATATTCAGATGGCTCAGAAGACATGATTGTCTTCATGGGGTATAATTTTTCGTGATGTGGTATGAGAGCTGTCTGCAGGGTGTAATGATCTGTGACCACAGACAAACTGACCCCAGGATCATCAGCCAGCCACAAACATAGCACTGGGATTTGAACCTGGCTTCCAAAACCACAAAACTCCACCCACTGAGCTAAAACAGCAAGTCTACTAGATCAGCTAATAGAGGACTGATGAGCAAACACATCAGGAGGTGCATCATGTTTTCATTGCAACACACGTGTACTTCAGTGATCACATCATTAGCAAGTACCAGAGAGTTAAGCAAAATAAAAGCTTCTCACACAGAGACAGAGGGTGTACTGAGGGAGATCTATATTTGACAGCAGCCTCAGGATATGCTTGGTCTCTTTTGAAATAGATGAGCATTCTCCCTGGCTAGTGTCCCCTTTGGAGCCTCTTCTCAGTCCTGCCTAATTCATAATGTTTCAGTGTTTTCTGTCTCTGTAACTAGAGGTGGAGTGCTGTGGTGGAGCCAAATAAACAGGAAAGTAATGGATGTACTGTAGAAAACTGAAGATTCAAAAAGCAAAGCAGCAAAGCTGCTAAATTCATGACTCTTATCTGAGGGAGGAAGAAAAAAAAACCTAAAGAATAAATGAAGAGATGTCATACAATGTTATCAGCTCCAAAAAAAGAACTCCTTCCTTGCCAGGTTTCCATAAGAGCATATTAAAACTGGAGAAAGTAAAATGCTTCATCTGGGTAGCCTTCATCAAGAGCCTTTGCTGCACTTCTCATTTCACTTGTGCAGCTATTATAATAAACTTACCCGGGGGCAATATTTGCAAATCTTCAACATCAAGGTTAAATATTAAGTGAGAAGGAAGGTGAAAAACAAATAATATTTGGTGGAAACTCTGAAGGACTGAAAGACTCACAAAGCTAAGAGAGATTTTCAAGCTAGCCTTCAGGTACTTAAGTTCTTCATCTAATGAAACCCACATAGTATTCTTTCTGCCATAATTCCCTGTATTTAAGATGACAACTTTTTTTAAGAAAAGCAGGTGATGTCATTGTGTTGCAGCAATGTGACTAGCTGGAAATAAAAAAAAAATCAAAAAATATATTCATATTCTCCCTGTATGTTTACATTAAAATCCCCGATCCCAAAGGATTTGGAGTGAGTCTGTTCATCTTGTTCAATTAGCTCGGTAGTGAGTTTTCTTAAGAGGTATCTGTGTTCTGTAGAGACATTTTTTCAGAAAACTTTCAAGTAATTTCAGTGAACACAGTATAAAATCAACAAATAAAAGTCAGATCTTCAATGAGTGTAAAACCAGAACTATACTGATCCTGTCATTCCGGATCAGGAGGAAACAGGATTAGCTCAGATGAAACTACTGGGAAAAAATTTGGTTTCTCCTCAAATCCCAGTCTTTTGACTGCCTGTTAAATGCTATATGACATTAGACATTAAATGGCTACTTAAGCATCCAAATTCTAGAAAAAAAATTGTTTCAAGTAAACACTGGCAATTGCAAACCTAGGACTATCAAAACTTAGCTCTTTGGGAGCCTATATTTCCACTGCTAATGTTGCTATGGTACCAAAACCTTTTTACTGGGTATGTGCATATCTGCCTGAAATCTGACAGCAGTAAACAGGAGTTCCTGTCTCATAGCTTAACTCCTTCAGGGCTCATAAAACATGCATTCCTCCACTTCACTCAAAATACAGTTTGATTTGGCAGATGATCATCCTTATCAACACTTCCCTTGTCCCCCCTTCCCATACATTCCCAAGATAGCTGAAAGAGTAATTCCTGGTTTACTTGACAGGCCAGTCATCAAGGCTCTGGTGCTTTTAACTTTTTCATCCCTCCTTTACTGCAAGTTTTTTCCCACTCTATAAACAGCCAGGCTGGGAAACTCCAGGACTATATCTGTATCACTTCAGCTTGTAGTTCACATCAAATTTTTAATTTTATGTTGAAGGAGAAAAGGCATAAAAAAGTGAGAATGAATGTCCAATGAGTTCAGGGACTCCCTGAAAAGGGCAGACTGGGAACCTTTACTTACTCAAAAGAATTATTCCTGCAAAGTGAAGCAGCTTCACCAAGGCTATGGTTGAGCCTTGCACTGAGTCCTTGCATTATTGCAGCATCCTAGAGCTGAGGTTTTAATCTCCCTTCAGGCAGGGACAAGGACTAGGCTTTGAAGCCAGTTATCATACACAAAGCAAGGATACTGAGAAGTGACACAGATATCTCTTACTAAAACCATATCCTGATCTGGTGTTTTGGAAAGGACTGATCTGTTCACATGATCCGCTCGGATTAAATATCAACCAGAAAAGTCTTGAGAATTTATAACTTTTATATTTAGAGTCAAGTTATTTATTCCAGTAATAATAACTTTTTTCTGGCTTATGGAGTTAAAAAGGGCTATTTTTACTGATTTGAACCTTTATAAAAATAGTCAATATATTAATTTATTTTGGATTTTGTTTTTGAATAAAAGTCTCTAAATCAGTCACTAAAAAACACATACTAATACTTTGTATACATGTGAAAATATACTTAATGTGTGTATCCTGTAACAAAATAGTTCCCTAAAACATTGGATACAGGAGCAAAGACAGTATTATTTTTATGGAGAAACATAAGTTTTCCTACTGAAATACTTTGGGTCATATTTTGCTTCTAGGTTAGCAGAGAAAATAACAACAAAACATTCCTTTAGAAGTTTTGAGTGATACCTGAGAAGTTCCAGGAATTTGCTATCAAACACATTCAGTGTCTTCTTAAAGAAAGTAGTAACATAAATCTGAGATCAAAAGCCTTTGTCCCTCAGGAGTGGTCACTGTCTGTTCCAAAAAGCCTATTAAATGTACTAAATTCTGCTTTCCTACCTGTTAAGCCATAAAAATGCAACTGTACAACTCTTCACTAATGCCTCTGTAATGAGATGCAGTTAGCTCAACACCACAGGAGGTTTGATTCCACTGATGGTTTCCTGCCCCTTCATGAAGGATAGAGGGTTTTTTTGGTTGTTGGAAGGTTTTTTCCCTTTTAATGAACATCATGTTTATGATGTCCTTCTGCCAGCTCCAGGGAATGAAACAGCTACAGATTAATAGTGTGATCTCAAACAGAGGTGCTGGAGTATTATTAAAAGACATTGTCTTCTATTCAGCACTACAAATGGAGTTATATGGTGGAACTGCTGGGCCTCTTCCACCTCTTAATTGCCTGCAGTTCCCTCCAGTCTTGTGGTGAGGGTACTAGGCAATTGCCAAGGCGCTATTAATGAACTTGGCTACAAGGAGAGGGGCCAGTATTAAAAAAAAAAAAAAAAAAAAAAAAAAAAGGAAATGTTGAATAAACACCTATTTAGCTTTCATAAAAATTCTCAGACATAATTATACTGTCTGATGATAGACATATGTGTCTCATTAACAGCATTATATTTATTTATGTATGTTTTGGCAAGGGAGACTGAATCCCAGAATTTTTCATAATGACAACCTTGCTGCTGTTAACTTCACCCTACATTCTTGTGATGGCACTTCATTCCAATATTTTCATACATTTTTCGTACAAATAACTTGGTTGGAAATACAAGATTGTTTTGAAACCAACTGTTATATTCCTTTGAAAATAAACATCTCTTTGCATTTCTCAGTAGGGAACTTGCTTTGAACTTACTCATGTTTTTCAAACTCTTCCTTCAGAGCGCCTCAGGTTCAAGCTTTCTCTGTGCCTGCAGTTGATCCACAGAAAATGAAACACTTCAAGAGCTACACCAAAAACATGCCGCTTCAGACTCCTACCGTAACTGCCATGGTACGGTATATTTTACAAATCCGGATGTGCTCAGATGTAATGACTTCTTGATAGAGCTGAGCAGATGCTCCAGTGTCCCTGTGTGATGCCCTTAGGGTGATTCCCTAGTTCTGTCCCTTGTGGCTTCATCAAACTACTCATCTAAAAAGCAGCCACAAGAGCAAACCTTCAGGATAAGGTTTAGCACAAAAATCTGATGTCACAGAAAGAAGTATCATTGCTTTCATTTTGTCCCAAAGGTCCCGTAATTAGTCAGATGGATTGTGATCAGTAAGGGTTTCATTTACCCTTCCTTCTAAAGGAATTTGGACCCTGAGTAAGCACTTCTTTTCCTTAATGTGCTAGGATGGGCCTCTTACCTCTTATGGCACCATTTCTTGGGGATCAGGTTTAGCAGTAACATAGTGGTTCTGGGTTAACAGTAATGATCTTAGAGGTCTTTCCCAGCCTTAACAATTCTATGATTCTTTCTCAATGGACACTTCAGTTTCTCACCCTATGCTAGCTGTTTCACACTCCCCATGTACCTCCTTAACTGACTGAAATTACGGCCATAAATTCTTCTAGGCAGGAAGTTAAAAAAGCTACATAAAAAGTGCCCATACTCAATACAGGTAAGCCCTTTTGGTCAACTATTTTAGTGGGTCCCCAGTAAGCAGGGGCACAGGGTCAAGAGTCCAAGGACATGATATATTCCAGCAGCAATTCCTAAATTATGTGAGAAGAGAGGAGAGAAACAAATACAATGTAGGCATGTAGGTAGGTCTAGTAGTAAGCAGCAGCAACCATTACACTCTGTTAAACTCCCTACATTTGCTCAGTGCCAACCTCAGTGTGCTTTCATGCTGCAGAAGGGAGTTGGAGCCAAGGTCCTGCTCCTTCAAGAAGACGCACTGCCCTCTTTGAGAATGCCACAGCTTTGTGTTTTCCCTCACATATGGCCCTTGGCAAGTGATAGCCAACATGCCAACTAGCAGTGTTACAGGGTAGACAGTTCCTATGTGCTAACAGATTGTGGCTGTCCTGTCTTCTGCAGGGTAGAAAGACCCTGACAGGTTGGAGAGATGGGCAGAGAAGAACAGTCGTAAATTCAACGGAGGCAAATGCAGAGTCCTGCAGCTGGAGAGGAATAACCCCAGGCATGAGCAGAGGCTGGGGGTGATCTGCTGGAAAGCAGCTCAGCAGAGAAGTAACTGGTGGGCAACAAACTGTTCATGAGCCAGCAGTGTGCACTTGTGATATCCTGGGGTGCATTAAGAAGAGCATGGCCAGCAGGTCAAGGCAGGTGATCCTGCCCCTCTGCTCATCCCTAGTGAGGCCACATCTGGAGTGTCCAGTTCTGGACTTCTCAGTACAAGAGAGACATGGAGCTCCTGGAGAGAGTCCAGCAGAGAGCAACAAGGATGATTAAGGGACTGGAACATCTCCCTTACAATGAAAGGCTGAGAGAGTTGGGCCTGTTCAGCCTTGAAAAGAGATTACTGAGGGGGGACCTTATCAATGTATACAAGTGTCTGAAGGGAGGGTGTCAATTGGATGGAGTCAGGCTCTTCTTGGTGGTGCTAAGCAATAGGACAAGAGGCAATGGGCAGAAATTTATGCACAGGAAGTTCCACCTGAATATGAGGAGGACCTTCTTCATGTGCAGGTGACCAGGCACTGGAACGGGTGGTCCAGAGAGGTTGTGGAGTCTCCCTCACTGGAGATATTCAAGAACTATCTCGATACCAGTCCTGTGCACTATGCTGTAGGATGATCTTGCTTGGGCTTGGAGGTTGAAGCAGGTGACCCACTGTGGTCCCTTCCAGCCTTACCGAATCTGTGACTCTTGATTTCAAAGGGTTGCTGTTTGACTGTATCTGTCAGAAGGATCAGCCAGGCTTTCACAGAGGGCCAACAGACAAATTAGTGCTTTAAGGTGTTGGCAGGGAATTTCAAGCCATACTGCCAAAGCTACTCTCATAGCTCTTCACTCTTCTGCCATGTTAACAAAGATTCTGTGTTTATTTCATGAAGAATGACATTGTACTTACAGAGTAAGTATTACGTTTTTCAGTCTGCTGTTTTATAGGATTTTACAATACCTGATTTTAAGATATGTTAATAAATAATGAGAGGAAATTTAAAGTAGTGAAATTTGAAAATTGCACAACTACAGTGACTTAGTTTGAAGAAACTCTGTCATCAACACTGTGGGAATAGCAAAAAGTAAGATACATTGCATAATCTCAAACTGTTGTTAGTCCAACACAAATATCATACAATTAAGCAGCAATAAAAAACATATATATCTTGGCTAACAGAGCTTCTGAAAAGATAATTCATATATTGTCAGAATTGATATGATGACAGCTGTAGTACTCTATCCCATGAATTTACACACAGTTGTCTAGAACACTTTGTTTTAAGGAAGAAGAGTGGGTGGTGAAATTACCTTTGTTTAGTCATGCTGATTTTCACATGATCTTCAGGATACGCACCCCTCATAAAGTTGAGAACAGGAAGGCTCATTATGTGGTGAAACCTTAGTTTAGACTTTTTCTTTTTTCACTTTTTTGATTCATATGAATGCGATAAACTCTCTTCATTAAAGATGCAGCATTAAAGCTCGCACAGATGGATTCATGTTAGCAATAGAGCATTACAGACTGGACAGGACACACAAAATCAGACTGAACAACCTTTCAAATTAAAGCCATTTAATAAATAGCTCTTTTGTTTAAAAGCAGCATGTGTATATAAAAAAAAGATATTATATGCCATACAGACTTTATTAATCCTTGTTTCAAATGTTTCCATATCCCCTTATCCAACATTATGCTTCTCTCCTTCTCATCCCTAGAGTTCCCAAAAAAATTTGAATCTGCTTTTTTAAATTAATTGACAGAATTCGTATTGCTGTGATTTACAGTAATCTAAAAATAGGTTATAGTAATCTAAAAAATAGTTCATATACCTCTCCCTAGCATGAATGCAGACAGTGCAGGGGAAGTTATAGGTAGCAGATCATGTCTGAATTTCACTATAATACTGATGACAAAGCTGTCAGCTTCTCCCCTCTGCTTCAAATAAAGCACGGGAACACCATATGGTGAGACTGGAAGATTATGACTTCTCCTTCTTCCCTGAAAATCTTCCTTGGCAAGCTAAACATCTGAAAGTTCAAGTTTTACCTATATTTTGTTTTCCAAAGTAAGGATTGATGGCTTGATTAATTGATTGATTGATTGATTGAAACAGTGCTTGAGAGAATGAATCATCTCCTCAATAAAACTCATTTGACAGCAAATTGGTGTAATTCACATACAATGTTGAATAAAAGCTGGAACTTGTTCCTACTTGTAACTCTCGGTTTGTCACGGTTGTCCATAAGAGGTCTCTCTGTCCCACCAAGGACAGTGACAAAGAACACTCCTGTATTGATAAACAGGTAAGAATTATAAAATGTGACAAGATAATGATGAGAAGTACTGGGATGAGAAAAATAGCCCAGACTAGAAAAAATAAAAGGTGGGTTAGGTTAGTTTGAGTTACTTGATTTTTCAGTAGTGAGTAAGGGATGAGGCATGCTCCACACATGTGAGCAGGGCGGAATCAGTCAGGACCAGTGGCAGGACACGTGCACTTGAGGCAATATTCTAGCCCTGGGAATGAATGGCAACTGCTTCCTGTAGAAGAGAAAATGGGTGTATGAGGCTTGATGAAGGTGCTGAATACCCTCAGCCACCAGAAATATGGGCTGGCACTGAATTCTGCAGCAGGACAGCAAGAATATCAGTAAGCAGTGAGAGACATAGGATGGTAAAAATGTGAAATGACAATGCCACAATTCTCTTATACACCTTTTAGCAGGGGTTTGGTTTAGGGGAAGGAAGCAAGCCAGCTGCCTGGGGAAGGGGTGAGATGTCTTAAAGATGAAATTAAGAAGCAATACATGTTGTCTAACATGCACGTTGAAGAAAGGAGAGGCCATGCCTCGTCCTTTGTCCCTGGGGAAGTGGCTACACATTTCAATCTTACGTTGTCTTGATTTTACCCTTAAATTTTTTTCTCACTCTTAGAAAAGTTATCATACAGTAGAAGTTAGAACTGATCCCAGCCAAGGCAGACTTAACAGTACATAACTTTTTATTTTTGTTCAGTACTCTCATGTGCTTCATGTGACCAACCTGGCTTATACCTTCACTGCATTTGGAAAAAGTGTTCTGTATTGGAACTACTCTGCTGCTCTTTTCTTTGGTACAGTTTTGCTTCTAAGATCACCTTAAAAAAAAAAAAAAAAAAGGAGAAAAATCTTCTCTCCCTGACTGGCTATTAGAGGGCTGAATGTTTTTCAAAATTAAAAGCTGAAATAATAGTCCTAATGACAGAGTGATATCGAATGTGGGAGAAAGTTTATTTTGGTATGTAAAAGCAGTCCATAGAATTACAAGTTACAGGGATTAAAAATTATTTTACCAAAAATGGTTTATCCTTGCCAGCAGATAATCTAAACTAGAGGTTTCTTTTAACTGTCACACTAGTTAAATCTAATGTGCATGTTTCTATCATCTTTGTGTTTATTCTGCCTCTTATTTTTTCTGCAATTCCTCCTTCTCTCACTTTCTCTGATTTCTGCCTTCTCTTGGCTTCCTGGCTATATGCCTGCTTCATTCTCATACTGCTTTTTTGATCAAATCCTGTGGTTATACCCTTACTTCTCCTCAGTCTTATTGATCTACCAGATTCACTTTTTTTTTTTTTAAATCTATCTATGTGCAAACAGTTCCCACACCATATTTTTTTTTATTTCTTCCTTAAGTTCTAATTCTTATATTCAGTCAGATTTATATATTTTCTTTTGCCCTTAAAATCACCTCCTTTTTCCTACAGAAATGGGAGCAAGTTAGAGAAATCACAGAAAAAAATCAGTAGAATCTTACTTTCCCTTTTTTAGAATATATAAAGTCTAGGAGGACAGTTCAGGTGTGTGCAGATTTTAAGTTTCTGATATATAAAGGGAAGCTACTTGCTGAAGGAATGCTGAAGGCATCTGGGTTTTTGAAATATAACTGATTCAAAAGATATGAACGGTATGATTCCTTCTAATAAATGAGCTAATTTCTCTTCTCAAAACATGCACATCTCAAAAAGACATTTCTATCTTGCTGAAGGAGCAGGACACCAGTCAGGAAAAAAACTGATCTGAAGGTTATTTGGTATAGCTTTGTCTGTCTAATTTTCAGTGGGTCATGTCAAGAATGAGACTGGCCAGAGGCTAGGATCTCTTCCCTCTTTGTCTGTGTAAGTTATTTCTCCAATTGCATGTAAGCTAGTTTGTTTGGGGTTTTTCTGACATTTTCTTAATGAACATGCTTCTTTGAAAACTATTTCAGCTACTAATATTGCCATTAACTATACCCACAGTCAGCTCACGTCCTAATTCAAGGTGAAATGACTGATACAGAGTTGATTTTTTAAGTGGAACAAATTTGCCATCCCATGGCTATGCCTAGAAGGAAGAGACAGAGCATAAGACAGAGAACTTGGATCCCATCTCTTCTAGCATGTCTTTGTCTCCTACAGTTCAGTAGAGGGCAACTGTTTCTTTCTTCAATTAACCCCTTAACAGAATTGTTTCCACAGGGTTTATAGACTCTCAGCCTTTTTGCATAACATAGTTTTCAAGAACTTCAATTTTGCCTAATGATTAATTCTGGTGGCAGGTGTTGGTTTTGCAGTTGGATATAAACTGGGACATTTTTCATCTTCTTTAGAATGTCAGAGAAGGTCGGCTTGGTGGATGACTTAGACCTGAAAGCTAGTAATTTCTGTAGGAACAGTTTAGGTCATTCCAAGTGGCAGCTTGTACAGAAAAATAAAGGATCCAAATACCAGGAGCAGAAGAGTGCTGGGATCTTGCTAGGGGATCTTAAACCTGAAGAAGCACAAGTTGTGAGCTGTTGCCCTGTGAGATCCCTAACCCACTACTTTTTCTACTGAAGAGGAGGACAGAAGATTCAGCAAAAGCTACTTTGTGACTATATGGTAGAAAGACGCAGCCTTGCTCTGGACCTCCTCAGATATCGCCTGTGTTTTGTTAATGAAGCTGTGGCCTTCTCCATCCATGTTCTGTCTTCTGATCAGCTTTCACAGACCCCAGCTGTTGGGGACACCCAGCCATGGTGGCATGACATGACGGGAAAGGGAGAAACCTGAGGGCTTCCATGACACACAGACTGTGTAGAGCTGAACCAACTTCCGCTGGAATTACTGGCAAACTCTCCTGTCTGGGATAACGCCAGATCAGATCTATGGAGTTGAGCTTAATTGGAAACCATTTAATTTAAAGAATGGGATAGAACAAGAAAGAACACCTCTGGTTATTAAAGCATCTGCACTAACAGGAGAAAACTTAGCTGATGCTATAAATTAAGTGGCAAATAATGAGAATTTGAGTTTTTAGCTGCAGGAAAACCAAAATCATCCTGTTGCAATAGTTGCTTTAACAGCAATACTGACAGGACTTGCACTTAGATTTTCCGATGGCAGGTTCTTTTGGCTCTAAACTTTCTCCATGTATCTTCAGCTTTCATAAACCTAGGTGCCAAGAGTAGCACTGGAACTACCATCAGTGCTTTCATTGCACAGCTTATGGGTAGGTAGAAACAGACAAAACTATTTTCTTTGAGTTTATCAGACCATGCTTTCACTTGGCATCATTTACAGAAATGGTTCTCAAAGTGTAGCTTGCAGAACAGTCACTGGTGGTTCACAAAGAATTAGCTCATCGCATAGTGCATGTTTCGCTGCCTTTCTTCTCTTCCCCAAAAAGACAGCTAAAGCTGCATTCAGTGCTTTCCTAGTACTCCTTCTTGGGGCAAGAACAGGCTGTACTACTTGCAGGAATGTTGCAGGTTTCTGAATGCATTGGTTAAAAAAATGTTTATCACTTCTTCCACTGGCACCTCCTGAAAGTTAACAGCTGGCCCTCCTTAACTATCTGGCAAGCACCTGGTGAAAAGCAATAAGAAATTATAATACTTGTGTTCTTTTTTTAAAACATGACAAGGAGGCAATACAAAAACAAATCACAATAATGCATGATTATTCCAGCCTTGGTTTGTGCACAGTCAGCATGCTGAGATATTCCAAGCCAAGAGGATTTTTTCCTTGCTTTTAAAGAAAGATTTATTCATAAGGGTGAAGAGGGCAAATTCCCAACATTTCAGCCCTCAGCTGGCTTTTGTCAAGGGTTTCTAGTGCACACACATGGTGAGGCTTGGCTAAGGTGCAGGGGGAAAAAAATCGTGAAGTAAATTCTATGGATTGATATATACTCCTTGTAGTAATGCTAAGGTTTGCCAAGCTTTTCACGGATGAAAAATGTGAAAGCTTAGGAATATATGCAGATCTGCTTATACTTTTACATGCAGAGATAAATAGCAAAGTCTTTGTTTTGTCTACCATTGTATTATCTTACTTTGCCATTAATTCCATTAAAAACAGTCAGTAACCCTTTCAACTACACCACAGGAATAAAAGTAACAAAATCTGGCCTTCTGTGACCCTAGCACTATGGAGCTCACTTCCCTCCCTCCCTCACCCCATATGTAGGGTAAGACCTATGCTCATCTGATAAAGCTTTCCTTCACCTTAAATTTTGAAAACACTGAAGAGAGAGCACTCATGATGTTTGAAAAGATTTATGTCTGTTTTGAATTTTTTCTGCATGAATTAATAAGGTGAACATACACTGCAAAGTTGGCTTCTACCTAGTTCTTTTGGGGACTTGCCCAGCCTGTGTAAGGTTTAGAGGTAAAGTGATATCCCTCCCCTCAGGTAAGACACATACTATTCCATAGCAGGTGGTGGGCTTTAGTCTGTGTCCCTTGAAACAATGCAATTTACATTCTATGTTTAAAAATAAATCCATAATGGTAGACCTTTTGCATTACATAATGTTAGACATTTTGCATGCCCAAATCACTGTCTACAACAGCCACAGTCCTGAGAGCAGAAGTTAAGATTTGTAGCTCTTCCAGTTAGGTGTCCAAACCACCACTTTTTTTTCCCTTCAGCCTCTTGCATGACTCTTGCACACCTGGTTGTGCAGCAGTGGCTCCTTGTTGCTTGCCCACCTTCTTCTGACCTACCTTCCTCTTCAGCACAAGTACAATTCTTTATTTGGGAGTCTACTGAAAGTATGAAAGTAACTCTGAGGCTCCTACTTTGCATATAGGTTATCTAACACGTAATAGCCAGTATGTAAAAAACCTGAAGATTTACACAAGCAGCATTTGCTGCCACAATTTTAGCCTCTTTTTTTCCTTCCTAGCCAGCAAAAGGAGCAAACTCCATGCTCTGTATCTCTTTTAAGCCCTCTGTTTCTTCCTGGGAAGAAAGCTCTAGCCCTAAATACTTGGGATGTCAAAGTTCAGTTTTCCTTTCACCAGTGAAAGCAGATGAACATGCTCTGCTTCTATGCATGTGCTAACATTGTTGGTAGCAAGAAAGGGTTGTTAAACACTTTCTTGGGTTTAGATACTTACATTCTGTGTAAGTAACTCTTTAAAAAAACAAGTGACTTTTGGGAATTTTGCCCTTTTATCGAGGTGTTCTACTACATGGTGCATGGATTGTCTCAATAACTCTCACTCTTTGTGAGAAAGCATAAGATTTTTATGAATAGAATGGTGAGAAGTTTTGAAAATACATATCATATAAACAGCATTCTGAACTACTACTTAAAACTAATTTAATTAATCTTGTTTTGAAAACACATAATTTATATGAAAATAAATAGTAAAATAATGTATTGCAGTTTGAAGAACCAGTCATTTCTGATTGGTGAAGACTCCAAAAGACAGACTTAATATTGACAAGGATATACCATAACACTTGTTGAATCAGAAGAAACTATTTTAAAAGTGGTAATTAAAATGTAATTGTAGAAAATATGTTTCATAAATAAAATTGTAGGAATTTGGAGTGAGAGAAACTAATTTCTGATACCACCAGGTAAATAAACAACACTGTTTACCTTTAGAAAATAAAGGCCCTTAATGAAGTTAATTTTTTATACCAATCAGATATTTTGCTTTTAAGTAGGAATAGTTTAATAAAATACTTTTTTACTTTAAAAAGGACTAAAAGTCCTTTGCAGTTTAAGGACTTTCATCAAATCAATTTCTTCTGTAAATGCAGGTGTCAGAAATAAAAGTATTTAAAATGAGCTCCACAGTATGACATCTTCATTGCACTAAAACTTGAATGAACAGCATATGCTAAAGTCTAAATTTCCAAAGATTCTAAGTTAAAATTTAATTTTGCATTTGCTTAGTTTCATTCTGCTGGCATTTTTCTCCTTCTGATGTATTTTCTCATTTTCATAAGCCTGCTCTCTCTGTTATGTGCTTATGCTTTTGCAGAAGAGGATATAGCTTGCAGGTATCTTTAAAGTTCCTTCTCTAACTCAGGAAAAGTGATACTACTTAAAATGGTTTGTGTGCTGGTTTTGGCTGGAATAGTTAACTTCTTCATAGTAGCTGGTATGGGGCTTTGTTTTGGATTTGTGCTGGAATCAGTGTTGACAATACATAGTTGGGCTTTTTTTTGTTGATCAGTGATTACACAGCATCAGGGCCTTTTCTGCTTCTCACCCCACCACGCCAGGGAGCAGCTGGAAGTGCACAAGGAATTGGAATGGTACACAGTCAGGGAGGCTGACCCCAAATGATCAAAAGGATGTTTGCTGTTGTGCTGAGCATTTAGAATTGTGGGAAGAAGGAAGAAGAGCAGATGTCGGGAGTGATGGTGTTTGTCTTCCCGAGTTACTATTACATGTGATGAAGTCCTGCATTCCTGGGGATGGTGGTGGAGTCTCCCTCACTAGATATATTCAAGAACCATCTGGACATGATCCTGTGCAATGTGATCTAGGATGACCCTGTTAGAGCATGGAGATTGGATCGGATGACCTACTGTCCATGGTTCTTGACTTCATAGGGTTGCTGTTTGAGTCCATAGCTATGTGTCTATATAGCAGTACATGAATGTAACTGTCAGCATTTAAAAGGAAAGTTTCCTGGAAAGTACCACTACATGGGTCTCTGTGAATATGTTATTAGCATCCACAGACACTAAGATACTAGTTCAGCAGAAGAAAAAGGGGAAAAAAAATAAGATGTCTTGCAAGCAGCGGGTACAAGGTTATCAAATATATAGATGGTTCAATAATATCACCATCCACAGAGCATGAGTAACAAGCTGTAAAGATGACACAAAAGAGAGATGACATTGGAGGGCAAGATGTTTCCTTGTCTCACCTGGTTGTGAGAGAGGGAAATTATCTGCATCAAAAGCTGTATTATCCACCATAAACCTCTGGAAAACACCTGAAGAAGAGAATGGCACGAAGATAAAAAGAAATTAAAATATCTTGTATGGGAGGAATAAAAAGCTGAAAAGAGCCAGCAAAGTTGAAAATCTATCCATGTATTGATTGCAGACTGTAGTTAAAACATTTTTTTCGACATGGAAAGATAATAAATGGATACAGATAAGAGGAGAGATAATTTTAAAAGTTAGCTTCAATTTTTCCTAAAACATTCCTCTCATTATTCTCAGAGAAGCTACAAGTAATAGAAGACGAGTGGATACAATTCAGGTTGAGTTTATGCCCACAAAAGAGTAGAGGAATTACATGCCTGGGTGACTAAATAATGGCAATTTGGGAACTGTAATAAAAAACTGACTAAAGAGTGTGTGGTGTTTTTTTTTTTCTAAATTAACAGTGTGTCACTCCACTGATCTTATGAAGAAAGTTCATACTTTGGGAAGACAAGAAGCAAAGGAGGTAAAGAATTTGACACTATTTTCAAAGGAGAGGAAGATCTTTTACTGCTGTTCATTATCCAGTCAGGCTGTCCTAGCAATAGAACATGTTTCCCACCTACGATTCCTGAGTTGCCATAAAAATTACATTTAGACCTCTAGCTGGAGCTTTGTCATACAACCATCAAGACTACTGTGTGACAGTTTGATGATAAGGCTTATGGAAGGAAGTGAAACAGACTTTGAGATGTAAATGCCACAACGTCATCATGAGGTCCAGCTGCGGGGACCATGTGGCCTTGTTCAGCAAGGAAATAAAAGTATTCAAAGACATCTTCTATTTCTGACCCACTCTTGAAGCATTCCTTGCTCTCAGCTCACTGAGCTATACTGTTCCCAGGCATTACATTATGGTATACAGCTCCAGGTGAGTGCACTGGAGTTAAAATAATGGATAAAATAGATACGCTAACTAAAAACCAGTGTGCTTATTTTTGCCTTTGGACATACCCAAAATAATCAAACAGATATGTAGAAGAGGAATATTTTCCACTACCTGCGAGGGGAAAAATCCTTCAGGAGATGGCTAGTGACAAATGTTTTTCCATGGCTGATATATCAGCAGGATTCTGGCACTGCCGGTAGGAAAAAACCCCACATGTCTGTGCACATTCAACACATCCATAGGGAGACACTGTTTTTTGCAGACTGCCATCTCAGTTATGTTTGGCACATATGTTTTTCATTGGAAAATAGAAAATGGTGGTGGTATACAGCATACTAAACAGTACGCTTTCTACTGGGAGGAGAACAAGAATGACTAGAAGCTCATGCAGCTATGGAAAAAGCTGAAGATTTTGAGAAAAGATAAAAAAGTAAAAGCCAAATCTGTGTAATGAAAATAGCAAATATCGAGAGAAGTTGATATAGCAAGATCTGCAGGTAGATCACAGTAAGTATGAATAATTTATCAACACATCTGATCCTACAAACAAGGAAGAAATACAAACACTCTTCGAAGAATGATGCAGAAAAAATGGTGCCAAAATAAAATCCAAATAAAGCAGCAAGCCAAGGGTCCTACAGTGACTAAACAGAGACAGAGATACTAAAAGTTTAGAAGACAGAATGGTACTTACTTAAATAATGCAAATTATTTATTCATCTTCTAAATGGATATTAGCACATCTCTCTGTGCTCTATTCTATGTCCTAGTACAACAGTATGGTCAAATGCTGTGATTGCTAATAAAGTGAATTTCAATATGTTCAGTTAAAGAGGTCACTTTGGATGTGATCTGAGTGAAAAAACTCCCATTATTCAAGGTCCTTGCTGGTTGGAACTACTGTCACCTCAGTGTTGCCAGTGTCTACAAAATACTGTAAAACATCTCTCTAAGGCGTAGCTGCAGATGTATTGACCAAGGCCTCAGTGAGTTTTGGACTTACTGACATACTTTCAAATTTTTTTTAATAAAAGAATGCAGTGGAGCAAGTCCAGTGCTAAATTTCACAGACAAAATCAAATAAACCTGTCCTGCCTCAGATGAAAAGGGGATTTAAAACAATGGAGCTAGAGCTCAGGATGAAATCCCACAAAGTAAAAAAAGCTAGAAGCACTGCCAAGTTGAGAAAACATGTCTCTATTATCTGTTAGGAACTATTTATGTTGTTTTCCATGAAATATTTTCATGACGTTTCTGTAAAGGCCTCTTGTATGTGTAAGGAATGCAATTACTACAATGGTCCCCCAGTCAAACATAAAGGAATACGTTAAGGGACAGGAAAAACCTGTCTGGACAACTAAATAATTTTCAGCCTATTGTGTTACTAACATGGAAGAAAAATAATAATAAAAAGAAGTCAAATTATAACAAATTAACATATCTGATGTCAAAGTCACTGGGATTTGGAGAATTAGAGATTATGGCAAATTCAAAAACCTAGTTTAACTGGACTCTCAGGCACCGCATGATTTCTTGAGAAGGAAGCTGTCTGCCTCTCTCGTAGGTTGTAAATGGCTAGGACTGACTATCTGTGATATACGGGGTTGTCACCCTGTGGACATATACTCTGTTGGCGTGGTAGACATCTTCTCAAAAAAATAAAGAAAACATTGTCTCCTAATTTACACGAGGGGTTCTCAGCCTGACAATAACCACTGTGCAATAACGTAAAGGTACACCAAACCATGGTAATACAATAACACGTGGACTTGCTGTCCGCTGACAACAGTTATGTCAATTCCTCCTGTTGAAATCACAGCTTAGAGCACCTTGAGCTGACTGAATTGTGGACTCCATGACTGCTTTCAAGCTCCCACACCTGAGATCACACACCCCAACTACATCTGCTCTCCATATCAGGGTGAGAGCTACACACATATCAGCTTCTCCATGTTCTGGTTTCTGTAGGTGAAAAATCAAGGTGTGAAGGCCTGATGGAAACAATGATTAGAAAACTGTGAGACTGAGACAGGGCACTAAGTGGAAATTTTCAGTGATCAGTTCCGTTTCATTCTCCGATACAGATAAAAGGACAATAGAGAGAAAATGAAAAATAATATAGAAGATTGATGTGCTTTAGCATTGTCTTTACAAAAATTGCAGACCGATTCGTAGATCATGAGAAAGATGGGAGAGAAGCAAGATAGGAAGAGAGAAAAACAAAAAACCCAAGTCCATCAAGAAATAAGAAATTAGGCAAAACCACTGTTCTTTTTGTCTTTTACTGGGTTCAGATCAGGAAGAGACTAGCAACACAATATTGTTGGTGAGATACTGACATTTGACATAATCCTATTACAGTTGCCCAGAGACTACCAACAGCTTGCACTGTATTTATTCATAATTATTCATAATATTAATTCCAAATTTCTTTGAAGTTCTACATCACAAAGAGGTATGATAAAAAACATAGAATGTCATTAAACAAAAAAATAGTATACTAAATAAATGGTGGCATTCTGAAAGAATCCACTTTTCTTTCTATTCCTTCCTAGTTTCTGTGAGATTGTGTTCTCCGAGCTGAATCTATAAAGGATGTATAAAATAACTTTGTGTCATGCTGAATTTTAAGAAAAGTAGTTTTTGTTGTGTCCAACTTGTGAAGGATAAACCAAAGAGAACAAAAGATTTACACACTGAATTTGAATAGCTTTTGCGATGCTAGGTCTTAACATTTTAAAAATGCGTTACTTTCCTCCCTGTGGTCTTCCTTGTCCTCATGATATAGCTTCTTCTTTTTCTTCTACATTTAAGTTTCTGGTTTTTTGTTTTCAAATATAGCTTTTACAGCTTTGGTACTGCCTTGGGAGGAAGAACAATTATTCAGGAACAAAGACCTACTCTTTTTCTGACTGCAGCATTGTTCCTTCCATGGAAGAGAACTTGGCCAATTCACCATTGTACCTCCCTGATTTTCTGACAGTATCTCCTTTGGTTACAGTTCAGATTATTCCTCTTGGCCCAGAGGAACATAAGAAAAAAACCCCTAACCACTAATTCTGATGAAGAGTTCTGTCTCTCAGTACCAAAATGCAGGCTTCTATCCATATAGGTGGTTACACGCAGACAGATTTCAAGTACGTAATGGAGCTCAGGTATAAAACATTTGTACTTAAATAAATATATTCAAACTCAATCAAAATTCAGTTTAGATCTGCCCTGAAAACGTCTTCTTCAGGGAACAAATCAACGAAAGAAACAACAAAAGACGTCTCAAAAGAACATCAAGTGTAAATACTGATAATTTTACTTGTTTATTTAAATGCATAGATGTTACAAAATAGATCAAAATGATGTACACTTCTTTATAATTTCATAGCATTAGACACTGAAACAGGGATACAAATTTATAACATGTATATAGCATCATATGACAATATGAAAGAAATGATACATTGATAAAGTCACTGAAACACGTATTAGACAACAACTTTCTTCTCCAAAAAACCAGATACAACCTCACCCACAAAATTACCAAAAAATCTAAACAAGAAAATTGAAAATACATAATGAGAGGGGGGAAAGGGCATTTCACACTATAAACTCTGAACTTTTTTTTTTTTCACATGGGTTCAGATAAAAAAGCATAGAAATATAATAATTTGCCAATCCTCAGAAGCTTCTGCTTCTTAAATGAAACTTGCCTTCAAGCACCATTTCAATTATGTAAGAGCACCCTACATGAAACAAAGCTGTTTAACTCCTCAGAGCTATTAGATTCCAATATTACCATTCACTCTTAAGGAACAATTTTATTTCTTTAAACATCACATCTAAGATACTTTCTGACTTACATGATGATCTATGGAAGCTGTAGTGAGTTAGCAGCATGATGAACAGCCCAGTGATATGAATGACAATTACTGTCGTGAGCTAAACATGCAAGCTGAGAGATATTCCCCCTCTTTCCTGCTGGCCAAAATAACCCTGATCATAATTTATATGAATTTGTCAGTATGAGGGATTTTAAAGAATTTACAATCTGATTACCAAATGATAATATGCCAAAATCATTTTCCATGCTGAATTTTGTCTTTTGGCAGACAACAAGGAGATAATACTCAATTGCAACCATTTCAATCTGGATTTCTCACACACACTCAGAGGGGCTCTGCAGAGTGTGGATAACAATCAAAAGTTTCTATCTGTTCCACTGGCTTGTCTCAATTGAAAAATGTATTGCCTTGTAATATGAGCAAAAAAAATCTTCTCTAACAGAGAGTAACTCTATCCTAAGGGAAACTCAGTAAATGAAGGCTAAGCAGCAAGGAAGTATTAAAACTACCAATAGTAATCAATTTTGTTTATCATTTCCTGAATCAACCAGGTAGGCTGTTGCCCATCTGTTGAATTAATCAGATGGGTCATTGGGTTTTTTTTCCTGATTTTTCAATTATTTCCTATTGAAAGAAAGCAGTTTGAGATGGCTGTTGTTATTTCAGGCTACTGTTGTCATTTCAGGCTACTGTTGTCAGAAGTTCAACATTCTTTTATGAATTTAAACAAGGTTTGTGCACTTTAAGTCCATCAAATCAGTGTATGAGCTGAGAACCAGAGCATACAAATTTTCTATTTTGCACAGTTTTAAAACAGCACCATAAAAATGCTGTGTGCTTGGATTCCAAGATCATTTCATTCTAGAATAGGAAACCAAGAGTTTTGTCTTGAAAACTTCACAATAATGGGAAGATTGCAACAGTAATTTGGGCCTTTAAAGTTTTATTAGGGATTGTTATAATTTAGTATCTGAGTAATGAGGCTTTCCACACCCTCTTTTTTAAGAACTATATCTGATTTAATGTTTCTAAAAATTCTTCTGACATCTGAATACCTCTGTTTTACCTCATAGTCATAAAACTTTTTACAATAGGAAACCAACAGCAAATACAACTGTGATTGAGTTCCATACTTACAAAACACATAAAACCAAGAAATGGATGAATTATGCACTGCACCTCATTTCTCAAAGGAAACAGACACACTAAGTCATGTGTCTTTAAAATCAAGGCTGAAAAATTTAAATTTGCATTTGCTTTTAAAAAATCCTAAAACCTCTTGGATTTCAATGCAATCAAGCCGACATAGAAGAATCCTCAACCACAAGAGGGCATCCATGCTTTCAACCTGGTCCTCGGAGAGACTATATTAGCAGATCTATCTACATATCTATCCCTCAATCTATAGACGCAGACATGGATATAGATACAGATACATCTCTTTCTGTTAGATCACAGCACTTCTGCCCTGGGAGGTTTCCTCTTTCAGAGCCTCACGGTATTTCCCAATGTTGATAGCAGATGGCACATGAAGTCTAATTTTGCTGGTCATAAAGCTCTCAAAAGTTATATTAAACCTCCTCTGGCTTTCGCTAAGACCTGATCCAACTCATCTAAAATTCAGAGGGAAACAAACTGACCTCAGAGAACAGATCCCAAGGATAAGTGTCCCAGGTCAAGCCCAGATTTTCTGAAGTCATTTATTTTCCACAGAGAGGATCTGGAATCACTAAAGCTTGTTCAGCATCGATATGAAGTCATGACTGTCAGAGGTCTTACTCGATAATTTGTTCCACAGGCACTTGCCTGTTGTGATGAGGGGAGAGTGTTGTTTGTTTTGGTTTTGAACTCGAATACATTTACCTCTCTGATGCACATAAAACTCTTATTAGAGCCTGAAACAACCACAAAAAGGAACTTTGAAAGCAAATTTGGCCTAGTAAATTATATACTTAGCTGAAAAAGATCTAACAAGCACTGGAGTGTGTATGGTAATATTGGAAGAGAACCCCTTTTCCACCAAAAAAAATTTCTGTAACTTCAGCACCAGAACATAGAAGTTAGCACCAAAAGATATCAATTGCTACCCATCATCTTAGATGCTTAAATGAGGCAGAAAGTCACAAGCAGATATCATAAACAGCTGCACTCAGTAATTAATTGTATCAATTACTCCATTTTTTACTCTTATGCTTCTCATAGTATTTTGACAAAAATATTTTTGCCTTATTTTAGTTTGTATATCCTTTTATAATTTTATATTCAGAACAGAAGTCTGAGCTAACTTCTCTGTCTTTAAAGGCACATCCCTCTGCTGAGAAGAAATTATTACTTCAGGGCCATCAGAACTGCAACTGGGGTAGTTTGCTTCAGCATGGCCTTGAATTCATCAAGCATTTTCCTCAGCGTGTATTAGAGCTGCCAAAGGCAACTGAAGGTGAAATTTCATGTGTTAATCAAATATCTAATGAGCTGTAATCCTCTCTGTTCAATGAAAAATATTAAGTTAATGTTTGAGTGCTTGTGACTGGTTTTATCAGGAGCTGCTCGTATGAAATAGCTTATATCCAGATCATTTTTTACTGCTGTCAATTACAGTGTGATTTACAATAGTTAATCCCTAGCACCATTATGGGATACTGTGAAAAACTTGCATACCTGTTTGTTAAAAGCAAAGTTTTCTATATCCACAGAAAACAAAATATTACACAAAATCAAGGTATTTGTAGCAACTTAAAAAGTAACAGATACGATAACATATATACCCGTGATAATAATTTCAGATGAATTACAGAATTATAAATTAATTTACAATGTCTAGTCCTGTTTGGAAAGTGTACCATACAACATACAAGTTGCAAGTTTCAAAGTGCATAGTCATTTATTGTTAGACCTACTGTTGTAGGCTCCATGGTTTTAACCTGAACTTTTTCTTATGCTCTGCTTCCTATTTTGTGTTGGTTTTTTTTAAAAAAGAATAAAAATACTGAAAATGGCTAGATGCACTGCTTTAACTGTGCTGTCTTTACCTCTACAGAAGATTCCTTATGCAGAACAAAAATGCATTTGTCACATGCATTTTGTCAAAAATTGTGCTGGCTGAGGGCTAGTGACCCACCAAGTTGTTTTGTTTCACTGAGTTATTTCAGTGTGCACACAGATGATACAAAGAGGTTGTCTTTCACAGGACTGGATTTTACTCAACCAAAGCACTTTACTGATTGAGCACTGACCAAGACCAAACCCCTTTGAAAACATAGGGAAAAATGTTTATATTGTAACTGTTAGGATAAATGTTAGTAGAATATTAGAACTGTTATTCTTTTACAGCATGGACACATTTAAAGGCAATATACCTGTCTAGTTATTGTCCTGGCAGATACAGAAGTGTCACTAACCAGAAACGTCCGAAGAGCCATAGATCAGCTGCTGACGTTCTCTGAGAGATCAGATTATAGACAGATAGAGAGGGGCTGCTACATTTTATACACTATAGAGCCCATTCCCCCCATCCCAGATATCTTGCTCAAGAAAAAGAGTAATTAACGTGAAGAATTCAAATTCTGATCTTTCTTTCGTATCGCCAATATGTTATTTCCTACTCTGGTGACAGACTGTTTCAAATACCCTCAAAAGACTGAATTAATGACTTAGAGATACACACATAGCACTAATGAAATTATCCTCTGCGGTTCCACTTGCTCTAGTCAGTATCGCTTTTCAAAGTTCATAAATTTTAGAGGTCTAAGTGTAGCAGTGCAAGCAGAAAACATGCTACATGCTACTAAACATGTATATTTAAAGTGGAGTACATTCTGCCCTCTAATACCAACCCGAAACTAGAGGCTATTCAAATGACATAGCAGTTGTGGCTGACATTTGATTTCTTCCTTTCCATAACCTGTTTTTCTAGTAAAGTACCTGTATAATATCCTAGCTTAATGGGTATGCCCTCTTTATAAATGTTCTAGTAAGCACCAATAATGTCTTCAGGTTTTGGCAGGAAAATTTTTGGCAGACTTGGTTTTTAATAATTCACAGAGATATTTTCAAGAAACAGCACAATATATTTTAAAGGACACTGACAATTGATTTAGAAATTTGGAAGTTTTGTAAGAAATTTATATGAACTTTTAACATTTCCTGATGACTTTTATTTATAAATCTTCTTATCTACTTTTAGGTCTGATCTTTCCTGGTTCTTGACTGTGTTTCAGTTGGGGGATAACCCATATACTGGCAAACTGATAGTGTAAAAATCAGTATGGATGTCATGTATTGATGTATGTTGCTTTGTAACAATATATTTCTTTGCTTTTCTGTGCAAGAAAAAATATACTCCTTCAAAGCACCATTATAAGCATTATGACTGTGTTCAGAAATACAAGAAGGTAGATTCAAGCTGAGCTGTTATGCCAGTATATTTAAAATAATGTAGCTTTCTATCTAGATAAGACTTCAGGCTTGTGAGTTAACAGCCACTGCATCTTGGCCAATGTGGTTCCTCGTTCTCCCCAATATTCCTGTCTGCACACAGACATTGTTGATGATAGCAGCAGCCGTGCGCTGAACTCTTGAAACACCACAAACCAATTGACGCTGTGCATGAGGTAGGTAATAACCGGTAGTTTCTCTTGCACATATGTATTTCTCTGCTCACTGTCCCATTGACATTGCAGGTGGGAGGAATCACTGGGAGTGTGAGGACCACTTATAGCTTTGCACATCACACTCCAATTTTAAAGCACAGTATTAAACAATGATCCTTCTCTTTCTGGAGCTATTATTTTTAAAAGTGAAGTAATATTCTATATTTTGATGTGTTTTTAATATAAACTAACCTTCAGGAAGCTACACTTGCTAAGGTGAAAATTTTCTCTCCTTGAACAAAAGGCTTATCTAAAAGGGACAATGTGAGTCTTAAATCCCAAAGTGTTAAAACCAAATTATACTACACTTTGAAAGCTAATTATACAAAAGCATACAAAAAAAAAATCAGAGTATTATTACAATATCTCTCTATATAAAATATGTGCAAAATTCAATATACAAGCTTCTTGTTACTCATCTGTGGGTTTTCTTCAAAATAATGTAAACCTTAACTTATTTAAACCAGTATAAGTAGTTTGATGTTACTCCCGGGAAACAAAGATTGTCGGTACAAGAACCTCCATAGCTTGGAGGACAAGCTGAACATGGGACTCCTACTTTATAAGGTGCTTCTCCAATCCAATTCCCCCTGAAAACAAAAAAGAAAAAGAATGTTAAGTAATTTCAGAGTGCAAGGAAAAAAAAAGTCATCACACTTACTTGTTTTGAGTGACTACATTTCACATCTTCATTGATATCCAATAAATGGTCTGTTACTAAAAACACGATATTAATTTATTTCTGTAATTTACTGACAAGCAAACCAAAAACCAGCAGGAGAATGACCATGTCACCCCAGGCTAGTGACATCCATGCCATGTCCCTTAGTGTCTGTGGTGAAGTCCTAGTCTTCTTGCTTTTGCTACAACAAAGCGATTTTTGACTTTCTGATCCTGGGGCAAGAGTATTTTTTTACTAGAGGACTATATTTATGAAAAATTATCAAAATAACCATTGGTACAAGGTTTTCCTTGAGCACCATTTTTGTGTAGCAACTATCTTAAAAGCTTGTACTTAGAAGATGGAAAAACAAACTCATTAGATCTTACTCTTAGGTTGCACTACCCTAGGTCCACACTGTAAAGCTCTGATGCTCAATTCATGGTTCAAGAAAAGGGAAGATAAAAACTATTTGTACCAGTAATGTATTAAAAAGAATGGTTTTGGGCGTTTTCAGGGGTCTCATGGATGCTAATGAGAGGAGAAGGAGGACTCCTGTCTGGTGAACACAGCTGTGTAGTATACCCTAAAGGGAAAGGGGTAAAAAGTCTGGAGAGTGATCATATGAAAAGAGGTAACTCTGAAACATCCACGAACATCTGAAAAACACATCCAGACTTTAAGGAGTTTATATAAACCACAAGCTTTTAGAGATTCATGTAACACTCATGATGTAGGCAGAAAGTTAAAATTAGATTTTTATTTAAATGTTATGTCTCACAGAGCAGAGAACTTTCCTTTAGTTTGCATGTGACGTGGAATAGCAGTGAGTAATGCAATTATTTATGAAACATTTTGTCAGTCCCCACCTCCCAGCCAATAACACTGGATCAAAAAGCCCTGGTCTGGGCTGTGTCTTGGAAGAAAGTAGGAATCTCAAATAATTTGCTCATTCCTACTTCTCTTCCAAATGGGTACAGCAGATTAAGTGCTCAGGAAATATATTTAGCTTGATAACAGATATGGAAATCCAAAAAGAATTTGCTGAAAACTGTTTCCTGTTTCATTTTCTATGCAACACGTAGCTGATTTGTGTCAGACTGTTAGATAACCTGAGGCGGGGCCTTTCTAAACTTTGCAATTATCTTCCTTAACTTTATTTTTTTTCCCCCTCATTTCAGAAGCACAAATATTTTTCAGTGTTACTGCATGGCATCAGTGAAAATTACTAGAGTTCTAAATCCTAAATCTTTGCCAAATTTCAACCTTAATAACTCAGGTTGGGGCTGTAATATTCACTCCCTTATTCTGTAGGGGAGGTTCTGATGTGCTGGTTACTCGGACACAGACTACCGACTGGCAAAGAGACCTACATGTGGGTGCCCAAGGGCTCTAAGCCCAGTGTCCTTAACTCAACCTAATTAAATCTTAGGAATACAAACTTAATCCCAGCAAGACCACTCAGTATAATTTTTGTGACTTCGCAAGAAGTAGATGTGAAAATCGTTATTCCACTACCTATGAATGAAAGGACTATTCACAATCACACCCTGAGAAAAAACTTTTAACTCCAGGCTTTGGTTTGTTGTTTGAGAAGCAGTGGGATTTTTAGACTCATAAAATACAAAATGTCACTAACTCACTGGTAACTGATACACAAACAATGCATCAGCTTTCAGTAATGCCTAACGTATAAAACCATTTTCTTCCTATATATGAAAATGAGAGAAGTATTCTACCAAGTTTGCAGTTTTTAATAATTTTTTTTTTCAAATGGAGATATATAAAAAATAATATTTGGGTTTTTCTTGTAAACTTTGATTTCACCTTGTCCATATTGTGGAACTGCAAGTCAGATACAGTTTTTGCTGCTTAATCATTGCTCTCTCACACTCATTTCTTACCGTCCTTTTCTAGTAAATATTAAAGACAAAAGGACAGAGAAATCTCCCTGATTTCTAAAGCTGGTTTTTTCCCCAAGTAAGTTTTCTTACTAAATCCTATCTTGCAAAATCTTTCAAAATTCTTTTACTCATATAACAGCTAGAATAATGACATACTCCTGCATACTCTTTACCACAAATGGACCTGTGCCACCAAGAGTTTATGGAAAACATGCTCAATTAATTATACTTAGATTCCTATACAGAACTATGTCTTTGCCTAATATACAGTCAGAGAAACCAGTCACTTAACACTGTCCATACGACTTTTGAAATAGTGGTCCGAACCAGACCACAAATTGAATATCTCTCAGAACTGACTCATTCTGTACCCAGAGTAAGCTTGGGATGACATCTAGGAAATGATGGGAGAAAACTGATTTCTTCATTTCAACTGAACACTGACCTCTGCAAGCTACTGGATATAGGGCCACCTATGCGTGTCTGTGACCTGTACTTTAACAGACCCTAACATGAAAGGCAAGATGAGACAGACTTGTAGACATGGGCCTTAGGTTGATGGACTTTATGTGGAACTGATGTTATGGATGTCATTATGCAGCATGGTCATAAGCAAAGGTATCTGTGGACAACAACAAGTCTCATCACTGTTAAAGAATCATAGAATGGTTTGGGTTGGAAGTGAACCCACTGCCATGGGCAGAGAACTTTTCACTAAACCAGGTTGCTCAGAGCCCCATCTTGAACACCTCCAGCGATGGGGAGCCCACAACCTCTGTGGGCAACCTGTTCCAGTGCCTCACCACCCTTATAGTAAAGAATTTCTTCCTAATGTCTAACCTATACCTGTCCTCCTTCAGCTTAAGGGCGTTTCCTCTTGTCCTATCACTACATGTTCCAGTGATTAGTCTCTCTTTAGACTTCTTGCAAGCTCCCTTCGGGTACTAGAAGACTGATACAAGGTCTCCCTGGAGCCTTCTCTTCTCCAGGCTGAACAACCCCAATTCTCTCAGTCTGTCTTCATAAGAGAGGTATTCTGGCCCTGTGATCATCTTAGTGGTTCTCCTCTGGACCTGCTCTAAGAGATCCGCATCTTTATTGTGCTGAGGACCCCAGAGCTGGAGCAGCACTTCAGGGGGAGAACAGAGTAGAGAATCACCTCCCTTGACCTGCTGGTCACGCCTCTTTTGATTCAGCCCAGGATACGGCTGGCTTTCTGGGCTGCAGGTGTGCCTTGCTGAGTCATATTGAGCTTTTGATCCACAAACCCCCACAAGTCCTTCTCCTCAGGGGTGCTCTCAATCCATTCTCTACTCAGCCTGTATTTGTACATGGGATTGCCTCAAGCCAGGTATATCTGGCCTTACTGAACTTCGTGAGGTTTGCACAGGTCCACCTCTTGGTAAATCAAAAGCCTGATCTACAGAGGACTTGCTTCCCTGAGGAAGTCTAGTTCACCATGTGCATATATAAAAGAGTGAAGAAATAGGGAATTCAAAGTAAAGTGGAGTCAGGCAAAGAAGGAAGACAAAGTTTTTATAATAATATAAACAGCAACAACAAAAAACAAGACTTGGTTTTGCTTTGTACACATCAAGTTGGTTCCTTTTCTTTCTTGTACACCAAAGTCATACATTTCTGTATGTTCAGATGAAAAGTTTGAATAAAGGAACAGCCCGAATCAAAGTTACAAATAGAGGTCATGCTGCAGAAAAAGGATTAAGCAGTCCTACAAGAGGAACAAAACATGCACAAAGTATAAAAATAAACAAAAATAAAAGAAAGAAACTCACTTTGGGGCATAGTTGCATACCAAGTAAACAGCTCGTCGCCAAACAGATCCCCAGACGTTCATATTGTGGCACGTGTGGATTGCGCAGCCTATACGATTGGAAGTGGCCCAAACCATCTGAATAAATATTTATTATTGGTGAAGTGCAAATTGAAAAGAAATATACATATATACATATATATATATTTAGACATTTATTTGAGAGAGAGAGGCATAAATACATCATAGAAAAGTTCAGCTTTGGACAGTATATTTTGAATAGAGGAAAGTAATTTATACAACCTGTGTGTAATGGGTGCACATGGGTCCGTAACATCTCATGGGGCACCTGGGATTGCAATCTTGAGGATAAGGGAAAGCATAATCCTTCACCTCATCGTACCATGGCTTTACCAGCTGGAGAATAGATCGATACCTGTGTTTGTTTAAAATACAGAAAGAGTAACACTAGAGGCAAGTATTAAGCAATAATATTCTTAAGCCAAATGAACACAGATGGATATAGACTATAGAATAGCTATACAGATGATGCTTGCACCAGTACAAAATCTGGATCTCAAAGTTTGTTCAAAGACTGACAAAATAATTGTTTTGTAGGGTATTCTTTTACCTTCCAGTTCTCACAGACAGGTTTTGGCCCAAGAATCTCAGTAAGTAGGAAGGTCCATGGTCCCAAATGCATGTAGCAGCCCAAGCTTCTGCAGATTTGGCAAGAGTTTCATCCCAGACCTGACAAAATAAAATATCCTTAGCAGTAGAACAGGTAAAAACAAATACCAATCATAGTACTAGAACACAAGAAACAAGTATCTTAACTCACAAATATACTGTTGTAACACATCAGATCTGGAAAGACGTGAGGTAGCATGTATAGCATCCAGCAGAATTTGCCCTATTGCTGGACAGAATTCCTGCCCACATCATTAGAGGAAGCCAAGTATTCAGATCTCTCCCTTTTTTTTCCGGAAAAGCCCTTCACCTAACAGACATTCTCCTACCATTTTCCCTCCTGTGTTGATGAGTTCCACATGTGGAGTGAAATGTTGGCTGAGACTCAGATAGAAAGTGAAGGAGAAGAACAATGGGAATGGGGAAGAACAATTCAGCATAGGTATTACATAGCCCACAAAAAAACCCAAAATTTGAAATAAGACCTTAGGAATATCTATAGCTAGAGTGAATGTGTGTGGCATATTTGAGGTCACAAGGTCAACAAAAGGGATTCCACAAAGGTAAAGACTATGGATAGTTTCCAGGTGCAGTATGAGTTTCATTACTTTATTCTGCACAGGAGCTGACATTGTTCACTGCCTGGACTAAAAAGATAACAGCTCTGTAAAAAGAGACAATTTCAATTCTTAAGTTCTGCAACGTTTGGAACACAACAAATTCACTTAAACACTATCTCCTTTATATGCCTTGCCTACTCCATTACATGCCTGATTTGCAACTGCTGCTTTCTCTGCAGCAAAATAAGCTTGCCTCAGCAATAATGGAGATACCGACAAAATAACCTACTGGATCAAGAATATCTCACTGTTACATTGTAAGTGGACACAAATACTAGTATATCTTAGTGCTTAAGGGATACCCAAGTAGGCTGTAGATTCTGGAATCAGATGTATATTTTGAATACCCTGAGTGGAGTGTTTAGGTGCAGGAGAGTTGTAGTGACTTGCAGGTATAAAGGCAGGAACAGAATGTGGTCAAATTGCCCACGCAGCTCTCTAAAGACAAACACAAACCCAAACTCATAAATCTCAAGTGGCTACGAAATAGAGGTATGAAATAAGAGGGAGAGTCAGAAATAAGCTTATCAAAGCATAAGGTGGCCCACATCACAAATATTTTCTGAGCTGCACGTTAATAATGATTTCAAACACTGAATTCAGTTTTAATTTCACTAACCTGCAGAGTGAAAAGACTGACCATTCACTAGGACAGCAATTCATGCCCTGACTCTGGTAGTTTGTGAAATTTCTCTTAGTGAAAAGGACAAAATTCAGTAAATTTTATGAAATTGCTAGCTAGACCATTGAACCAAGCTTTTGTGAATATGGAATGGGTTAGGTACTTCCTAGATTGAAGATGAAGAAGTGCAACAGAGACTAATAAGAACCCTTAAGACAAATCATCCTCCATTCAAGTGGAAACACCTTAGGGACAGAAAGACAGGTGATGCTTAATACAGAGAAGATTTATTTTACACCTGTTCAGAAAAGCTCCCAGAACAAAGTCAAAGCATGCCAGTATTGAGGACAAAAGAGAGAAAAATCATGGTATGAAGGAATGGTTTTCAAGCCAAAGAACATTTAGACTTCAGCTCTGAAAAATTAATGGAGTTTCCTGGAGGAGCTGGAGATAAGTGTGTAACTTGGGAAGATAAGGCTAAGCTGGAGCATGAGGGTGCAAGGGAGTGGACATAGGACTGTTGTGGCACCATCCAAAACTCAGGATATGCTCCAGGGTCCAAGGCAAAGAAAACGGTGCATAGACATTTCTTCTGCTTTGAATCTCTGCCATTTAGTTAACTAGCTGCATGTCACCAGTGTACAAAAAAACCTTCATAATCCCTATGGTACAGCAGTGGTCCCAAAATGAGGGCTTAAAGAGCAGGTACACGCATAAAAGTCTGCCTGGGGAGTGAGCTGAGAGGCTGGGGCCACAGTCGGCGTTTGGAGCCTGCCCAGACCCAGGGGAGCAGTGGAGCACACGGATCCAGCATGTGGGTCCAAACACAGCTGCCTGATGTGTATCCATAGGGGCTTCTCCGCCAGGACTGCGACACCCCATAAACACCCTCCTTTGCTGGGATTAATCATGCTTCTGGCATGAGGACTCCTGCCAGGAGGCTGAACATGAGGTTTGCGTGCTTGCTCCCTAGTGACCTGGCTGCACTCCCACAATAATCTAAATGTGTACTTTATTTGCACAAACAGTGCCGAGATCCTGATTTCCACACAGCATATTTTTGTGTACCAAATTACCTCGCAAAATAGCATACTAGGTGTTTGAAAGAAATGTGAAGACTGGATTAGGTTTTCACTATTAGAAAGAACCCTCTCAAATGACAAACAGCCCCTGCCTTGGACACTGAGAGTACTTCTAGTTCACTTTCGCTTCTCAGCTTCATTTTCTGGTTATCAGGAATCATCTGAAGCATTTGATTGGTAAAGTTTCAGGGTGTTCTTTCAAACTCAGTTAAAATGTCATGGGTTTGTCATGTACAGTACACTCTGCTTTCCGTTATCTATTCACTCTTGACCACTGTCTGGACAGAAGAAATTTTTGGCAAACATTAAAAAAATAGAGACAAAGAGAAAGAAAATAACTACTAGCTAAGAAATAAAGGGCAGGTGAGCATATGCAGGATTTTTAAATTTCCTCTATTTCTTCATTAGCAGGCTGATAAAAAGCCTTTGTACAGTCCCCTACTGTTATGTAAATCACTTGTAGTTCAAGGGAGAAGTTGAAGTGGTTCACTTTTCTTATTTTATTATACTTTATATTCCTAAAAGAAAAGGTGGACTAGCTCTAGATTAACAACAGAAGAAGAGAAGGCATTAGGGAGACCTTATAGAGTCTTCCAGTACCTGAAGTGAGCCTGCAAGAAAGATGGAGAGAGACTTTTTTTTTTGCACGGGGATGAAGCAGTAGGACAAGGTGGAATGGCTTCAAGCTGAAAGTCGGTAGGTTTAGATTAGATATTAGGAAGAAATTTTTTACTGTGAGGATGGTGACACACTGAAACAGGTTGGCCAGAGAAGCTGTTGATGCCCCATCCCAGGAAGTGTTCAAGGCCAGGTTGGATGGGATTCTGACTAACCTGGTCCAGTGACAGATGTCCCTGACATGGCAGGCAGGTTGATCTTTAAGGTCCTGTATAACCCAAACTATTCTATGATTCTATAAAAAGGCAAACAACTAATACAGGCTGAAGTAGAAAAACTTATAATGACCAAAAGTCTTCTAAATTGTCAAGAGAATGTACCATTAGTTCAGCCCTTTCAAAAGAAATCTAATCTTGAGTCCACACTTGTAATAATTTGTATCTCAGTTCAGTCCCCTGTTTTGGGCATGCAAGAGAACAGGACAAAGACATTTAGATTTTTGAACCCACGAGGCTTCATTGTTGTACACAGATAAATAGCACATAAAGAAATACAAAAATACTCTAAAAAGAGAAACTGAAGTAACTTGAAAGCATAGGTACAGTTTCGGTACGAAAGCTCAAAATAATTAGAAAAGAGTTAAAAAACCCCACAAAATTATAAACAAAACTATAAACTCTGAAATTATGGACAATCCAGTGTTCCTGTTAAACACAGGAGAGAAAGCTGCTTGACATGAACACAAAATTGTAAAAAGGGAAAAAGGAGAAAGGCTTCCATACTCAGTGGGTTAAGATCTGAGAAGGTGATTCATCCTCAAATGCTGATCATGCAAACTCCCACTGTCAAACTATGCTTATTCTCTCCCTGGAGATACCAAATCTACATTTGCTAGGTTGTAAATAGTTGAGGAAGAAATCACCTTCCTTCCATCCCATATAAAGATCCGCTCTGATTTGGTCCAGCACGGAAACCCTCCCACTCCTCAACTGGATCTAACTGAGCTGCAATAGGGTTAAAGTACGTCACCACACTTCCACTGGCAACTTGAAAAGAACATCCTTTGGCCAAATGACTTTCTTTCTTGAGCCAACGACTAATTTGGTAGAAAGCTGTCCGACTGTGCTCTCTGTACTGCTCCCCGCAAAACAACACTTTCAAACTACGTGTCACTTGAAAACTCCCAAGAGGATTGAACACAAGGAACAGGACAGTGCTTCTACACACAGTATTTCAACACCAGAGACCACTTTGTGAGGCAGCTCTGGGATGTCCTCTGCACTCACACAGCACATGCTCCTTGAGAGTTAGAAGTAAAATCTTAGCGTTAATAAAGTCAGCAGGACTTTTACCAGTGAGCCAGAATTTTATCCAAGGTTTTTTTTGTTTGTTTTTGTTTCCCTCTGTAAACAAATAGTAAAATATTTAATCCATAGAATGTGTAATAAGCAATAGAGTGTACAACAAAATCTCCTTCAGGTTGAATGAAATTTCTTGAAGCCCAGAAAGTGAATTTCCTTCCCAGAGGGAAGCCTTTTAATGATGTGGGTCACAGTTGCTTCGTACCCTGCCTTTTTATAGATGTTTCTATAGCTGCCTCTCACTTATCCTTAGATAATTTATATGTAGAAGGGATGAAGTTGCCCTTTTGTTCTTTGTTGGAACAGAAAGTGCTGATCATAACTATGGTCTTATGTATTAAAATAATGGTGAAGCTGAATAAAAAATCCGATGATGAAAAAGAAACCACTACAATATTTTAAAGATGTGTCCACAACATTTGGTGAAAAATTCCCTTCCTACACTGATAGCTATGTTTTCATTTGAGGAATTGTGTACATAACCATTTTTAACTATAAGTTGAATGGTTCTGCTCGTTTTAATTGCAGGCAGAATTGTACTCCAAATATCAATCATTTAAATGGAGTAGCTTTCTCTTGACACTGCTCAATACGTATCTTAGGAGGCGAACCTAATCACTTGTTCTTACTGTAAACTTTCTAAAGGACTCACATATTATTTAAAACATACTGCTACTCTGGATACATTTACCCTACGGTAATCTTACTTGTAAAGAAAAAAGTTTAAAATTTCTAGTTTTAAATGCACTATTGCAACATCTGTTATCAGAGCCTGAACAAGTGATTAGAAGCGTTCCATGAAATTTGTTTTGGTAAACTTGTTCAAAGTCTTCTGGTTACAGATAAAGTAGTGAGGTCACCTTATTGCTTTCAGCTTTACCTCCTATTCCTCCAAGAGAAAGAGAAAGCTATTCTATTTAAATGAGTATAGAATCATCAAATCAGTCAGGTTGGAAAGGACCTTGGAGGCCATCAAGCCCAACCCTTGATCCACTACCACCACAGTTACTAGACTATGGCACTAAGTGCCACATCCAGTCTCTTCCTAAATGCCTCCAGGGATGGAGAATCCACCATTTCCCTGGGCAGCCCATTTCAATGCCTGATTACCCTCTCTGTAAAGAATTTCTTCCTAATATCTAACCTAAAACTCCCCTGGTAGAGCTTAAGACCATGCCCTCTTGTCTTACTGGTAGTTGCCCGAGTACTTGCAGAGAAGACTTAGAGGACTATAACCTTCTGTATGGCAAAACTGAGAAGTGTTCCATGAAAATAGAAGGTTGTTAAGGAGGGTCTGATATTAACTCTTTCACCTAGTCACACTGAAGGCCTATAATGAATATATGCCCCCTGCTTTAATAAAGGCACAGATCCAAAATGACATATTTCCTTGATATCAATAGAATCCCAAGGCCCAAGGTTTCTGTAGCACCAGTGATGGGCTTCAGACCCTGCAAATGATGCTTTTAACCCCTGCTTTGTTTTAGTCAATGTAATTGAACTGTGAGTTCACATAGCCATCATTTTCAGATGTTCTCAGCAAACCTGACTTAGTACTGTTGTATCTCTTTGCAGGTCTTGTTGTATGAGAGAGGCATCACTACCAAAACAAATTACAAGCAACTCTCCTTTTCTTTGGGAGTACTCTGAAATGGTTATTAGCAACAGGTAGCAAGAATTTGTGATCTAAATACAAGGGGAGCAGAATACACAGAGATACACTGTATTAATGATTTTCTCATTCTGTGTAGGTATCTGTGTGTAAAGTGGGAGCTTTTAGAAGCATTTAAGTATGAAAAAAATTAGGGACATAGTAGCTTCCTTCCCTGAGACTGCAAGATAGGAGACACGGGCTAACTGGGGAATCCATAAAGACGTGTTCAACCTGGTAGCCTAGGGGGTCTGCTAATGATCATTTTAAAGCACTTCACGCAATCCAAAACTGTGCTTCTGTTCTTCTTTTGCCATCATGATCCTTGATCTTTCTTGGCTCAGTTTTATTGCCAGTAGCAAGGAAGCTCTCCCCACTTGCACAAGAGTAAAAGGGAACCTCAGCAGGACACTGCTCTGAATATTAAATACCAGCAGCAGTCTGCAGTATTTCACTGTGTGGGTTTGGTTTGTTGAGTTTTTTAATATGACATATCAGCTAAGACACTATTATGCATATTTCTCAATGGTAAAACAAGTACCTTAAGCAAAACATGATCACCCACTGCCTTCCTACGAATTCCCCAAGTGCCCCTGGAGTGAGGGGCTGACCACAGTGACGGAACAGTTGTGGCATGATTAGACCCTTAGCTGGCTGCCTCCAGCTGTACAGCTGGAGTGACAAGCACCAGGTACAAATCCAGACAGGTGAAGTATGCTGTTTTAATCAGCCCCCTCTACAACAGCTTTTTTTTACATGACTGCAATTAGGTGATGAGATGGCAAATGAAATGCTGAGATAAGCAATTTGAATAGAGTTGCATGGCAACACTGCTACACTTCGAAATAATAAAAAGTGGTAATTTGTTTCCTAGTTTTGGCAGCTTATTTGCCATTAATATATGTTTACTGTGGACTCACATTAGTGATATTCAGATTGTTATTTTGCACAGACAAATCCATGGTGGTTCCTAGGCAAGATAAAAGAAAAGATAAAAAGATAAGAAGAAAGATAACTAGTAGGACCTTTTAGCAGTGATCAGTCAAAAAATTAGCCTTTTCACCTCAGATCTTTTATTTTACTCTCCAGTAGCCCCGTGCTTATGTTCGTTTGCCCAGTGGACGATCAAAAGTTCTTACTTCCAGAAGGGCAGCAAGTGAGAAAGAAGACCATCTTGACTCAAGCAATTTCTTCCTCTGAGAAAAACACTGTGAAGCCAAGGGATGAAACCCGACCTGTCCAGTCCATCTGTGCAGCTGCATTCCACAGCTGCTAGTGCAAGCCCCAGAGCGGATTAGCACATGGAGGCTGCTACTCTCCAACATACAGGTCTTGTCCTCACGGGTCACTCAGCCTTGCACCAGCCACACCATTTGCATGTGCAGTGGCTGTTTCTCTGAAATCCCACAGTGGTGTGCAGGGCAGAACTTCTCCCCTTCATTTTCATACAGTCAAACCTGTAGCATTTTCAGGTCTAGAAACTTTCTGTAGGACCCCCTTTCCACGTTCACTACCACAAATCTGGCACAAAGCTTAATAAAACAATCCAACGGCCCTTGTGCCTCCACGCTTTTTCAGCAGAGTGACTGAAAGGGCCTTGTCTCTTTGCCTTCACTTTTTCTCAATACATACTGTGTGGTGAAAACATATGAGCTCATTGGAACTTATAGACAGATTTGGCAAACTTTATGTATTTATTTGGCCTCGAGATCATTTGGACTCTAGGTTCTCTCTCTAGGAATATGAATATTTTTTAATCTCAACTTCCACCTGTTAGAAATTTTTCTGTGCATAGTGTAATTGGTGCCTACCACACATGTAGGTCCATTCTCATGTGCATTAGGCAATTAATTAGAAAGTTTACACAGAATTTGTCAGTCTGCCCTTTAGAGAAAAACTTCTTCATGGGAATCACAGCTCTGTACGTCATTTTTTTGCAAATAAATAGAGGGTTAATACATCAAGCTGCTTGTCCAATACTCCACTGCAACTCAAAGTAAAACTGTGCAATGTTTTATGGTAAATTTACTCTCATATAACCAAACCTCCAAACATCTGATTCACACTTCTGAAGGGCTCAGTATTAGAAGGTCTGTCTTAATCAGTGCATCACCAGACAGATGTCCAAGAAATCTCATTGCCAAACACTCCTCTTACGAAAATTCAAGTCTATATTTTACACAGGAGTTTATGTTCCTGGGTGTCTAATTTGTGCAAATAAAAAGTGCTATCATTTAAGCTTGCCCACTGCAAATAGTCAATTTGTTTCGTCTAAGGTTGTCTGCATTTCTTTTCATGTTTGGCACCAGGCTTTTAAACAACAAGAAACAAAGAAAATTGGTAGGCTGTCAGATTTAATAACAATAAGCTTCCCTGATATGCTATTATTTGTTTAGTTCCTGGAAAACTAAAATATCAGAGCTACATATCTTAAAATATTCAGTGCTTTTCTAACCTACTGCAAGACATATTTTAGTTGGCAAAAACTTATCTTAGAAGTGGTAACAAAAAGGACCAAACTTTGTCTAGCTCCATGTCACCCTGACAATTGGTCATAAGTCTGAACAGGAGAGTGTCTGACCTCTATTATTTTATATACGATTAGAGCAAACTTTCATTTCTTAGAAACATAAAATATGAACAAAAATGCATTTGTTCTGTATTGTTTTGTTTCTCATCTATATGAAAAAAACCCACATTTTCTCTACTTTTTTGTTGTTACTAACCACTCAAATTTTTTATTAGAAGATTAAAATGTTCCTAATTTCTTTAAAAGTTTTCAAAGAAAATACTTACTATATTCTAAGTAGCTCTAGCTGAAAGACATGGCAGTACAACACAAAAGAAAACACATAGAAGCTTTCTCTTTCTACAGAATAAAGATTAAGAACAATAGTTCTTTATTCTCAGAAGAAGAAAGCTCAATTTAAGATTTTCCCTCTTGATACAGATTAACAGATATCACAAAGATCAAAAGAGGTGCAAAACCTGTTTATTCTCAGTTGTGTTAAAAAACAGACCCCAAACTTCATCCGAGGGCACCTGCAGATGCACTCGTACGTGGAGAAGCCTGTGCTGAAGACACTGTTCTGTGTACAAAAAGCAAACAAGGGGCTATCCTGGGCTTTCCATCTTTTGCTGTCTTCAGGATACACATTTTCACAGACCTGGATAGATTATTTCTCTTTTCAGGTATGGAAAGAGGATAAAAATGTTGAGAGGTTTAAGGTTACTATCATCTCCATTCATGTATGAAACAAAGTACTGTGTACTTTGGATCAAGATTCTTGTGAAAAATGCCCTGTCTCTGTTTTTAGCCAAAAAGTTCAAGAGGTGCTACATTTAATAATAAAGGAATGTCTAAATCTGAGGGCTCTGGGCAGGCTGCTTTTTTATCTGTTGTTTTCTGTTTGCTTAAACTCCTAGAAGGTTTTGCGCTAATACTAAATTTAAATAATGTAAATATTCTCTTCCAAAACACCATCAAGATGGATGTTACACATAAAAGATTGGAATGGAGCTCTAGTACCAAAGAAGTTTAGCACAGTCATTCTTTCTCAAAATACTTATCAACAACGGCATTTTTGGGGAATATTTTCAGATTTTTCAAGGAGCACTTTCCAGGAAGAGTCTTTTCCATTCAACTCTTGAACAGGTCTTCTATCATTCACTCTGAACATAACAGATGGCTTTTGCACTTCATATAGCTAGCATCCACTTGGATTTGACCCCAGATGAACACCAGTTACTGAGACTGAACAGGCTTTCCTAGCTTTCTGTAAATGAAACTGCTAGAAAAATGGTCAGCATCCTACATCTCAGTGATAGCCAAGTGCTGCATTATTGACAGTGGTGCACTAGGAAACAAACAAGTGGCTGAACTCCCCTGTGAGAAAAAAGAGAGGATGGTAACTCTACTGTGCCAAAATTAGCAGAAAGTAAGCTCCATCTACTCTTGCTTTCTTTCAGCTCACTGTCAGTTGTCACATCGTGCCTCCACTGAAGAAAAAGGCTGAGTATGATGTTAAATAACTGCTTCCTTTCTAAGCTGTGATGCCAACACCCTTAACTGTAACCATGTAAACCATATGAGTTCATTCTGTACTATTCTGAAAGGATCAATATTCCATATTTCATTAGCCCATGATCTTCAGACACTCCTAGTGCTGGGTTATGATAGGTACTAGGCAAAAGGGACATAATCAATTGATGTACAGAAACACAAGTGGTAAGAGGCAGAAACTGAAACCAGTGAACACATTCCACCATTACATCCCTTCTCATTTGTTCTTACAACACTTGTGAATTCCCAGCATAGAGCAAGCTAAAAGCTATGACAAACTGGGATAGGTGGACCACACTGGGGAAGCTCCAAGCATCTTGATCTCTCTCCTCCCCGAAGACTGGGGTGGACTACACTTACATTTACTTTGTGCTCTGGCATGATGAAAAGTATATTAAGATCTTTGAACCCTGATTCATCATCTGATTACTTTATTTCAACTTTCACCACGTATATGGGATTTAAGGGAAAAGGGCTACTCAACAGAAAAAAAAGTAGGCTGCCAGTAATTTCCACAGTAAATCCTTCACTGCTTTATGGCACTTGTGCTCTTAAACGTGCATAGCTAAAATGATGGGCCTAATCTTCTTTGACATTTAAGGGCGTGTTCACTAATTTAACAAAGGAGCTGTAAATGGAGTGCAACTGTCATTTGATCCAATATGCAGAAGTATTGTAACGACACACACATGGAAATTAAGAAATAATAATATGCATATATGCATCCTAATGCCAAGAAAACTGTCAGTAAATATGTAAAGGGTAATGATTGAAATGAAAAAATATAGCAATACTATTGGCAGTTAAAATACATATAAAGATTAATTACCTGAGTTTTAAAAGGAAATATTTAAGTTAGACATTTGGAAATAATTTCTATTCCTGAGGTAAGATATTTGCCAAGAGATGTGACTGAGACAGCATCACTATATGTATTCAGGAGCAGACAAGATGAAAACCATATGTATGTAATGCAGAAGGAAGTCCTGCAGCAGGCCAGGGATAAACTACATGAATTAAGAGATCCTACCCAACTCATTAGACATAAATCTTGAAGGAACTAGCCCTGCAACCCTTACTCACAGACACGTATGATTTCAGTGGGACCATACAGATAAGCCAGGGCAAATGACTCGAGAACAAAATGTCCTTTAAAGTGTAGAATGGTCTGTAAGAAACCACGCTGACAACGGGGGGGGGGGGGGGAGTAAACAAGTTCAGAAGCTTTTTTAACAGAAATGCTTTTGAATTGGAGAGAAAACCAAATTAACTCCGTCTTTCCATGCCCATATAAAAGGTATTAAATAGGACTTTGGAAAACTAGAAGTAGGTTTGTTGGATTTTTTTTTTCATTTTGTCTTACCCATCACCTACTATATATTCACAGAACAAGACAAGACAATTGACAGCAAGAGATTTTTATCAAGACTTTTAGATTTAGAAGTGAAATAACAATGCACTTATTTACATTTGTGACCACTAAGTGGGTTATTTCCTTGCTTCTCTGACCTGACTTTGTCTCGTCCGCAAATTTTCTGGGACAGGAAGCAAAGTATCTAAATTCATCACCTCAGCAAAGAGGGTCTTTCCTGGAGCATACAGAGTGCATGACACACGGAATCCTTCACAGGACTACGGGACTTTCTTTTGGAACACAATTACTTTTCTTTTAGAATAATAGGTAATTTCCTTTGTTCCTGTTATCACGCTCTTTTATGTGGATTTACTAGAAATTGACAGGCTCATATTCTCCATTCCCTTCCAGTTCCTCTGCCACCTGCTGATGAGAAACTCAAAACAACTCCTGGGTAGCCAAATTCACTGAGTCACAGAGTATTTTAAGTTGGAAGGGACCCACAAGGATCATCCAGTCCAACTCTTAAGTGAATGTCCTGTATGGGGATTAAACCTGCAACCTTAGCATTATTAGCACCATGCTCTAACCTACTGAGCTCAACTCATTTTTGGCTAGTCTGCAAATCTTTTACTATTCTGAGTCCTACAAAGTGACATATTCAACTAGGGGCAGATTTTCACCAATACAAAAGTGCACTTACACATCACTGAACAAAAAAGAATTAAAACTGAATATCTCAATATCCAAACATCTTCTGTTCGTTAGTAGGCTTACCTGGAGCACTTTTTGCTCCAAAATCTTCAGGCAGAATTCCATAATCACACTTTTGAGTATGCAGTCCTGCCCCCTCTATTATACCTCTGATATGCTACTCCCAGTCTCTTAATGGCTGTATAGATCCGTTCTGGGCTCAGGACTCATCCTCACAGAACCAGCAGTGAACTACTCACAGCTTGTCCTTCATTATGGCTCTTCAACAAGTTATTCAGATCACCTTAGAGTACTCCTAAGTAAAACCCACTTTGCCTATGGGAATTCCATGGAGGACAGTGCTCAATGCTCCTTAAGGCCCTGTTCTACCAGAGTTACTACTACGTGCAACACTGAAAAGAGCGTGCCTGTATGTAAGCACCTCCTCAGCCAGCTTTTGCATGCACACGTGACATGGGTTACAACACAGACCATATGGTCTATGAAGAAAGTGACCTCGAGTGGGAATGACTGTAAGGAAGGTAAAAACAACATCAGTGCCTATGAGAATCAGATATTTCATTAATGAACGTTTTGGGAGCCTAAAGATAGTATCAATGCACACTAAAACACATGTTTTATGAGACTCAAATTTCAGCTGGCAGTATATTGCAAATATTTACTGGCCTACGAAGTAGCTGTGATGTTCCAGAAAGGCAAACCAGACCTCTATAGTACAGAATTAATATTCAGAGAATGGGATTTGTTTGTTCACAAGCTTCCGCTGTTATCTACAGATTTACATACTTTTCACACAAGACAGCTGCTGGCAGTTCTACACCTCACTTTTTCTGAATCATGAATTTTATGGAATTATCCTGCTTTCTCCAGAAAAAAATATGCAAAGCCAAGTAGACAGTTTTCACCCTTTGCCGGGTCAAAAGTATAGTGTCCTCTTTCTTCCCGCAGGTACGCCCTCAGCTTTCAGAGCACAAGCAGACTGGAGAAAACCAGTCTTAGGATGATGAAGAAAGATCCAAATTAAAATAAGAACTATTATAGGCCTAGAAGTACTTGTTCTCTTTCACTTTCCTTCACATATACAACAACTAGATTTGTACCTGTAGAAAAACTTCCAGTTGAAGGCATCAGTAACACCAGAACCAAAAGGAGAAACTACTTTGAAGTCTAACACATAGGGTGCCAATGATCCAACAGAAAGATTTATCAAAATATAACTGGCATTAAGACACACCAGTTTCTTTCACTGGGGACTGATAATAAAACAATGCTTCCCACCACAGTTTTTGACTCCTCAGTTGTTCACTTTCCTTGGGGACTGCATACAACAACAGCCTGGAGCAGCACTCAGACACACCTATCCCAAAGGGAATTAAACCACTACTCTAGCTGTTACTGCAGTGTTTATCTGACCTTCCCCTACCCAGTGCATATGAATTCAAAGCTGTTCGTCAAGACCTCTCATCCAGAGCCCTACAGGACATAAACTTTCTAGACAGTAAGGGCAGAGAGAATAATGTCTGGGAAGTGCACAGTATAAATGCACTGAACACGAAAGAAGCAGACTCTAAGGGGAAGGAACAGAACATGCCAAATAAAAAAGCACCCAAAAAGGCTGGGTGTGAAGAACTGCAATCACAAAAACCAACCCATACAGCTAAATCTTGAGTTGTTACTAGGGTGGAATAAAAAGCAAATGGAACTGTATAGAAGTGAGAATGTGACACAGTAACTCATGAGAACAGTTCCTAACAGAATTAGGAAAAAACAACAAAACACGATTTAATATGACTGTGAAGAGAGAAAATACGAGAAAATATATTTTTCTTGTGCTTCTAAACTGCTTAGTTTTTCTCTACTTTAACACACTTACAAAAGATTTCCACAATCTACTCCATCTGTAAGCAATTCCAGCTCTCTAACATGTGACATCCGTTTTAATCATTGTTAGGGAAAATGGGAAAGGCCATTTTCTTCACTACCCCTGCACTTTTCCATAGTATTCAGGACAAGAATACACACTCTGTAAGGTTCTTTCCAGTACAATGAATGTTCTCTGCTGGTAATGACAATGTATTTGCTGTCTTATTAATGAAAAGGAGTATTGAGTGACACAACATATTTTATATATAACAGCAGCAATCTTGTGTTCCTGTAAGATACAACAGGTGCTGTGCCACATACTGAAATTATTCAGAGAGCAAAGAATGGACAAAGCAAACTGAAATGGGCATTAGTCATATTGGTGTCTCCAGCCTTGGTATGGCTTACAGCACCACGTCATCTTCATGGCCTTCCTATCAAAACAGAGGAAAAAAGTTACACAGATGCTGCTATGACCTCAACACAGATAGCAGAGCACACCATGTGTGATGTTGCTCAGTGGGCTTTTTTTGCTCTGTAGTTGCACGGGGGACACACAGACTTACTCAATTTTGAAGCAGAATCAATGGCAAAGAGGTTGTGTGTCATTTAGGGAGCCAAGCTCAAGCTCCACTCTGGATCATCACCTATGCAGCCTGAGGTCCTGCTTTGAATTTTGCAGCATGAAGTCACAAAGTACTTTCAGACTGGAAAACCAAAGTGAAATCAAGCCTTAGACTTTGCACTTGAAACTAGTGATGGTGCTGATGCTGACAGGAACACAGGTACATCCTACAGCTGGCTCATACTGGTAAAAGCAGTAGTAAGAAAGGCAAGGAAAAGAGTAGCATGGTAACTGTAAAGACCATGACTTCAATCTGGATTTTGTATCAGTGCTGCAGCAAAGCTGCAGTAGAATATTCAACCAATATAGATAAAATATTCATGGGTTATGTATATGATTAAATAGATTTAATCAAAGAAGCTTGATTTCTATTTTAAAGGGTTTTTTACTGAACAGGCTAAGAACACTGTACTCTACAAATCCCTTGGGAGTATGACAGGGTGCTGGCTTCACTTAAGCAAACTGCAGGAGCACATTTCTAAAACACACAAGTCAAGGAAGGGCATGGTAGGCTGCCATTCCCTCAGACATTACAACAAAGTTTATTTATGCAGAATCAAAGGAACATCAGTGGAGAGCACAGCAATGAAAATGATGACTGAGCTTGACTTCTGACCTCTTTGTTTTTTCTGTCTCTGACCTTTCCACTTAACCAGACTTCAAACTCAGCCTATGGTCTTCATTCTGCAATATTCTGAGTGCACTCAGCATTTTGGGGTGCTGCTTGGATGTGCTGAACAGATTATATGATCAAATCCAGATTTAGGTAATGTCTGTGATTGAAACCATGCCAAAAATGCTACTCGTTAGCTGCTAAAAAGGAGGAATTGCTATTACTGTTATCCCCTTTTTATGTTAAGCTGATGGTGTCCTGTTTCTCAAACCTGTTAACCATCTGTTGTCATATGAGAAACTCTGTGACTTAAAGCATTTATTATGGTGCTGACACAATGTGTCTGTGCTTTCAAAACAATGTGAACACCTTACTTAGAAGATAAAAATTTTGGTTGACCAGCCTACGTTTAACATTAAAGGTCCAGTATGCATGCATTCAAACTTGGAACACTGCTTTAGCTATTAGACCTAAGTATGAAATCACAGTGAATGAATAAATTCTGTCATACCTGTAGGAATAGATAATTCATACAATAAGTATTTGGCCTAAAGGGGAAGATAAGCGCATTGAAATCCTACCTATCAGAGAAACATTTAAAAGCAACACTGTATTTGATGGAAAAATAAAGGTATTAGGTGTTCACAAAAAATATGCAGTAAGTAAAACACATGAACAGGAGACAGTGCATCAGATGAATTACTCTGCAAATATAGTCTTACCATATTCCTTCTAAAAGTATTATGTGTGAAAGAAATTAGAAATGGTCATTGGCTACTTTTTTGCCCACATCAGGGCTATCAATGATGAGAACTTGAAACACTTGTGATCCCAGGCTGTGTTTGCATGCTCTTCCTCAAGCCAACAAGCAGTTAACTCACCACTACATTTACTTGGGTCTTAGAACCTTAACTGGGACAACACATGGAAATGAAAATTGAATAGGGCAAGTAAGAGGTTCAGACTTCAGCATTTAGCTTTTGCTTTCTTAAGTTAATGTAAGCTAAAAGAATGTAAGGACAGGACATTTTAGTAAGCAATAATAGATAAAAAAACATTTATCTACTTAACTGAACCCTTGAAATCTGTTTCAGAAAATTACAACACTGACTTGCAGTTTGTCTTACTCTGAAATAAACAAATTTCACTTACCATATATTCCATGTTGGAAGCAGGTGGGAAGACTTTGCCTCTGACTTGATTATGATAATCAAGAATGGCAATCATGTCATTCTGTGAAATGTAGCGCTTCCGCCTGGTTTTGGGAATTTTTGCAGAGTCCAGATGAGCTGCCAAAGCCGTCTCAATGTCAGTGAAATTATTGTCTGACAGGAATAGGTCAGTGGAGTTGGGTAACACTAATGCACTTGTTTCACAGAGAACGGAAAATAAGAGAGTACAACTGATTGCAGCAATTACTGTCATTTTGGGGCCAAAGGAGAGAGATAGGCCACAGAGGTACTCTGTTTTAAGTCAGGGCAGCAGAGAACAGATCTGTAGAAAAGAAGATGTCAAAGATGTGATTCTGTGTATCTGGATAGCAAGACAAAATGAACTGGCAGGCTGTGATCAGAAAAAGGATTCTGTCTTTCAGCTCAGTCATAAAAACAATCCAGTCAGAACACGTGTTGCTGAGCAGTTTTCAATAACTGTATTAAGTGATAATAATATTCTTACTAAACACACCAAATGAAGTATCACTATACCCTTAATTACGTGATCATAGCTAGTGGTATTCCTGAAATAGTGACAGTGCTATCACACCAGATCAATCCATAAACCACACTATAAATCTTAAGTGGGGAGACTGCAAGAAACCTCACATCACATTTTCCACTGAAAGTGAAAAAATACATCCTAGCCTATGCCTATCGCATGTGAATTGTTTTGACACAATGTGGCAGAGATAAACTCGTAGGCAAAAGAAAACATATAAAGCATGAAAGCAGGACATCTTAGAAATAGCATTCAAATCTTAAATTCAGCAAAATGTGATGAGCATTGAAAAAACTGCATGCAAAGCAAACTTATGGAGCTGAATGGCTTACCTCTGGATAATACCAAGAAAAAAAAAGAACTGAGTCTATTGTTCTCCCAGTATATATAGCACTCTCCTATGTGATGGCATGAACCTTTGTGAAGGAGTGTCTCTTATTACAACGCCCCAAAGGACTAAACTCTGCTAGTTGTGAAGCTTCTGGCCAGGGGCGCTGCTAACAGCTTTTATATGTTACAGCCTGTGAGAGCCAGGACGGGCAGTCCCTCGGAGGGTCCCCCTCCGCCAAGGCGGGCGGGAGGGGCTCTGCGAGCCCACGGCAGCCATTGGGTGGCACCCCGGAGGGTGGGGGCTTTGGGGACTCCGTCACACCCCCGGCTACTGCAGCACAAAGAGGCAGCGTGCAGGGCTGTTTTTTCGTTACTTCCTACCTTTTCTCTCTCTCTTTTTTTTCTTTTTTTTAAACCCCTCCGTGTTTGTTTCTCTCCTCATTTCCCGAGCATCGTACTGACTCGGTAAGCGCTGTTTAACGCAGCTCCACGAGCCCGCACGGCGCAGTTTGCAAACCTGAGTTGGTTGTCCCAGCCACAGGAAATGGAACCCGTGCAACGCCGTCCCCCCGGCCTATCCTGACCCGTCCTGGCCCGCGGGCAGCGCCGCGGGGATGTCCCCGCACCCCGCCGGGCAGCGGAGGGCGGGCGAGGAGCAGCGCGGGCGAGCGGCCCCGCTCCATCCATCGCCGGGCACGGCAGCGCCCCGAGCCGCCGCTCCCCCCGCCGCTCGCCCCCTACTCCTCCTCCCTCGCCCGCTCACCCTCCGGGGCACAGGCAGAGCTCCGGTCAGGTCGTGGCTGTCCCATTGCAGTTACCTGAACGTCTGCTCGGGGGAAGCTACGGGAGCAGTAGGACCGAAAGCTCACGCCAGGGAGACATGTGTTTCCCATTACCTAGCCTATAGCTGGAGTTACTTAAGCACAGAAGGGTCCAGCCACTCACACAGCAGAGCTAAGGGCATAACACTGAGACCATGACGAAAGCGAGCAGAGAGAAGCAGCGTCAGCCAGCAATTGTGTACTGGGGACAGCGGATGGGAGCTATACAATGTCAAGCTGATCCCCCACCAGGGCTGAACGACTTGGGGCAACCTGTAAAATGAGACCCTTCAAAGTGTATTTACAATGTTTGTGACATCATAAAGGAGCTAGGAGAGAGAAACACAACCGGTTTGATATTACACCAAAACTCAAAAGTTTCAGTAGCTCTATTAGAGAAGCAATATGGGAATTAAGTAGTAAGGAAATGCAGTCCAGTAGTTGGAGCACAGGGCTGGTAGCCAACACTCACGCTCTCCTTTTGGCTCTGCTACTTACTTGCTGTGTGGCCTAACCCAAACTATTTAATCTCTGTGTGCAATCTCTACAGCTGTATAGTAGTCTTCTGCAGACATGTTGTAAGGCCCAAATAACTAGTGTTTGATAATGTACTTTGTGATGAAAGGTGTTAAGTAAGTATATAGTATCATCACTAGTTAGATTACTGTGTATACCCAGCCTGTCCAAAACTGCTACTTACAGCCCAGGTATTTCTTTACATGATTATACAAGAAACTTGAACACATCATTTATCTTTGCAGGACTAGATGTTGGATGATTCATTTAATCCAGTTTTCTTTCTGCTGAAACGAATTGCATATTTTTTTATGTTAATGTCAAGAACTGTCTTCCCATTGTTTGAATACAATAAGAATTCTCAGCTCCTTTGAATTGCCGCAGGTCCTTTGATTTCATCTGAGCTGCAATAAGTTATAAAAGAGAAGACACCAGCTTAACATGTCAGGAAGTTCAGAGGATAGATTTTACTAGTTAGTCACATTTTAGATTGCGGTAATTATTTCCTCATACTCACACTGTGGCCCTACCTGGAGGCTGTTATGGTACAGAGCACTGTACTGAACAGATAGGATTATACAAGCAAATGTAAAATAGCCATAGCATTCACAGCTGCAAAATTGAGCTGTACTTCCAAACAGACCATCTTATAAGAGAATTCTTTTATTTCCCTTACCACCTGATTATTTGTTTCCATGTCAACAGACAGTCAGTGTAACTACTAATCTAAATGTAGAAAAAATGGTATTATTGACAAGCATTATCTCAAAAAGTATATTGTGAACATGAAAGGCGTTTAGAGCATGAGGGTGTCTTGGCCCAAGCCTGTTGTACTGGTAAGTTGTCAAATAAGCAGTTACAAATGGTGAAAGAGCAATACTAACTCTCAAACTTGACAAGAGCACAGACAATCAGACACCCATGTGCATTCAGTTTTCTTCTGAAAGAGTCAATTGCCGGACATGCAGTGAAATTTAGCAAGCAAGACCAAAGGTCCGTGCCAAGAAGAGGAATGTCTAAAATGAAGAAGAATGAAATGAATGAAAAATCAGAGATGTTTGCAAGGAGAAAAATAAGAGATGGATGGAACCATCTGCAACATACACAAAAAAGAACAGTTTCCCGACTCTTCAGCCTACTCAGAAAAGACAAAAAGAATAATCAGACCACTGACAAAAGAACATTACAGGCCAAACAGAGACATTAGTGAGACTGTTGAATGAGTCAAAAATATCTGTAAACCTAATTAAGAGCAGAATGTGCAGCCTAGGAAGCCACAACATATTTAGTGAGCAGCCTGGGGAAAAAAAAAAAAAAAAAAGATAATTCTTGTACTTAATGTTGGCAAATGTAACTGATATTGAAAAAGTTATATGATCAAGAATGAGAAAGAATGTTGAAGAAACTGAGAAAGAAAAATAACTCAGTTTATCTTCTGAAAGACTCAGTTCTAGGATATGGGTTAGATGTCAAGGTTTCACTGGAAAATATCAACATTTTCACTGAAACAGTGTTCACGTGTAGGAAAAAAGCAGAAATGGTAATACAACATATTATCATAAGATCTGGATTTTATCTGGGGGGTAGACTATACAGAGATATGGGTCAAAAAGAACAGGTTGTAAGTTTATGAAATGCACTGTCTTTACCTTCATTGCACAATAAAAGTGATGACTCACAATACTTATGGTTCTTCTGTAGTGTATTCCTTGCGTTAAGACTATAAATTCTGAACTTCTGAGTAATGAGTGATTACCCATTGCTCAACAAAGTAGAATGAACTTTATTATGTTGAGTGACATTTATTTTAGTAAATAAATTATGAATGTATGAAAGTTGAGTTGTAATTTAAGAATAGTGTATTTACGCCAAAATAACGTTATGCTGGTTGCTAGTATTACACAATTAAGCTTGAAATATTTAGTATAATTTATTTTACTTGTGACTAACTTGAGAATACTTGTCTAGGATTCGAGATACTTTTGATATTATAATTGCAGTTGCAGACAATTAATTAATAAAATTGAAATCTAAAATGCTTTTTTTTCCCTGTTCTGTATCTCCAGGCATAGTAAAGTTCAAAAAAACTCACACATTCATATTTCTCCCTTGTTTTTTTTGATATTGCATCATACTGATAACCATCATACAGAGACAATGAAGCACTGAGAAACTAAGTAGTATCCTATAGTTACTCAAAATCATGTAGAGAGCAGTACCTTAACCTGAGCTCCAGCAGGGCCTACACTACAGATCTACCCCTACCTCTGGATCATCCTGGGAAAGAAGACAAGTTTCCTGATGTATCTTTTGTTTCAAGGACCAAAAAGAGGCAGTTGTAGCACAGAGAGAAGTCAGAAAAAGAAGCAAATTATTTGTTCAAGAATGCTTTGGCAATATCTACCTCCATTTGGCAGTATGGTGACAGAAATGTCATCAATTATAGCAGGGTTGTAGATGGAGTTTGAAATCACAAGCCAGTCAGACGTACAGTGGTAGTTTTTAGTTTGATATTATAACAACTAACTGTAATTGCCAAAGAGCTATCTAAGCTCCTGAAAAAAATAATGGCAGATGTGGAAAAGTGTAGCCTAGAGACAATTTCAGCTTACTGAGGTAGATTTTCCATTGCCTTGACATAGACTTCTAGTTTCATTTAAGATACCCAGACACTTGAGTTGCCTGCTTCACAGATATGAAGGGCTTAAAAAAACCTTGGGACTTAAGAATAACTGTGCCTTTTTGAAGTACAGCAGGTGACAAGATGATGAAATCTCAAATTGCATCAGACACCCACCCTGGAAGGTTGCTTGAATAACTCTTTCAACATCATTGACTATATTGACCATATCTTTGTTGATTATACTGGGGGCTTAAGCACTCAGCTTATATATAGACACTACTTTTGGTGTCTTCATCTTGAATTGAATCCTATCCAGTATGTCAAAATGTACTAGATCAAATTTCTGCCAAAGATCAAAGCCTCAAACAAGGAGGATAGAACAAGTACAATATGGACAATCATATTCTCATCATTATAAATTTTTTGAAACAAGTTTAAAATATAACTTCCATCAACCACAAGCTTTAATATTCTTAATATCCTTTGGAGCCAATGGCACAGGATTGTGTGGCAACAGCAACAAAATTTAACAAAATTTGCACATGGAAGGCTCGTGAAACAATTTCGCAGAATCACATAATTGTTAGGGTTGGAAGGGGCCTCTGGAGATCAGCTAGTCCAACCCCCTGCTGAGGGAGGGTCACCTAGAGCAGGTTACACAGGAACACATCCAGCTTGGTTTATGGCGTTTGAATGTCTCCAGAGAGGGAGATTCCACGACCTCCCTGGACAGGCTGCTCCAGTGCTCTGCCAACCTAAATGAAAAGTTCTTCCTGATGTTGAGGTGGAACTTCTTGTTGTTTAGTTTATGGCCATTACTCCTTATCCTATCACTGGGCAGCTCTGAAAAGTGTCTGGCATCATAGTCTCGACACCCACCTTTGAGATATTTATTTGCATCAATGAGATCCCCTCAGCAAATTGGGGTCTCTTCTCTAGATTAAACAGGCCCAGCTCCTGCAGTCTCTCCTCATAAGAGATGCTCCAGACCCCAATTTGCTCAGGTTTGTCTATTGTTACGGTAAGTACATCAACAGTGTAGAAAAGAACTAGTGGAAAATGAGGAACAATTATTTATAATGGGAGGAAATGCTAATTACATGTATCAAGAACTCTTCTTTGCCAAGAAATTACTGGTTCTCTCATAGCTCCTTGATGCTATAGTCCCTTTAGATGGTGTTTTAAGCATTTCTGTAACTGAAAATGGAGTTGAAAAATCCAGTTTATACCAACACTAAAAAAGGCAACATTTCTCACTCAAAGTACAGAAGTTCATGTTTCATTTCTGTGAGATTGAAACATCCTTTTTAGAACTTTGAAGAGTACTGAAGTGAAAAAGAATAATATTTGGGTGGGTCTTCAACATTTGTGAACTGCCATTCAAGTACTTATTCTAGCCTTGTGTCACTTTCAATACTTCAATTTTTGTTTTGTTTTGTTGTGTTTTTTTTGTTATAATGAAAAGATAAGTGTCAACTTGGCACCAGTTTTGAAGAATGAGTGTGTATATTCTGCAGTATTTCTCCTGACCTTTAGAGGATTCGTCTTAGAATCACAGGATCATAGAATCATTTAAGTTGGAAAAGACCTCTAATATTAAGTCCAACCATTAACCCAGCACTGCCAAGTCCACCACTAAACCACGTCCCTTAGACATCTTTTAAATACCATCCGGGAATGGTGACTCAACCACATCCCCGAGCAGCCTGTTTCAGTGCTTGTCCACCCTTTTGGTAAAGAAATTTTTCATAATATCCAATCTAAACCTTCTCAACACAATTTGAGGACATTTCCTCTTGCCCTGTCATTTGTTACTCTGGAGAAGAGACCAATCCCCACTTCACTACAACCTCATTTCAAGTGGTTGTAGAGAGCAATAAGGTCCCCCCTGAGGCTTCTTTTCTACAGGCTGAACAACTCCATCTCCCTCAGTTACTCCTCATCAGACTTGCGCTCTAGACCCTTCCTCAGCTTCGTTGCCCTTCTCTGGAAACAATCCAGTGCCTCAATGTCTTTCTTGTAGTAAGGAGCCCAGAACTTAAAACAGGATTCAAGGTGTTGCCTCATCAGTGCTGAGTACAGGGGAACAATCACTTCCCTAGTCCTGCTGGCCACACTATTTCTGATCCAGGCCAGGATTCCACTGGCATTCTTGGCCACCTGGGCACACTGCTGGCTCATGTTCAGCTGGCTATCGACCACCACCCTTGGGTCCTTTACCTCCAGGCATCTTTCCAGCCACTCTGCTCAAGCCTGTAGTGCTGCCTGGGGTTGTTGTAACTTAGCACTTGGCCTTATTGAATCTCATAGTATTGGCCACAGCCCATCAATCCAGCCTGTCCAGATACCTCTGCAGAGCCTTTGCAGACCAGCAAGAAGCCTCCAGGATATCAACACTCTTGCCCAGCCTGATATGATCTGCAAACTGACTGAAGGTGCTCTCAATTCCCTCATCCAGGTCATCAATGAAGATATTAAACAGAACTGGCCCCAGCACTGGACCTTGGGAACACCATTCATGACTACACATCAGCTGATGTTAGGGTTAGGGTTAGGGTTAGGGTTAGGGTTAGGGTTAGGGTTAGGGTTAGGGTTAAGGTTAGGATTAGTCACCACCACCCTCTGGGCCTGGCCATCCAGCCAGTTTTTTACCCCTTGAAAAATACACCCGTCCAAGCCATGAACAGCCAGTTTATCCAGGAGAATGCCATGGGAAATGGTGTCAAAGGCTTCACTGATGCCTGGATAGACAACAACCACAGCCTTTCCCTCATCCACGAAGTGGATCTCATAAGATGAGATCATGTTGGTCAAGTAGGACCTACCTTTTATCAGCCTGGGATGACTGGGCCTGATCCCCTTGTTGTCCTGTATGTGCCAAATGATGGCACTCAAGGTTACCTGGGTCTGCTTCATGACCTTTCCTGGCACTGAGCTCAAGCTGACAGGTCTGTAGTTGCCAGATCCTCCTACCAGCCCTTCTTGTAGGTGGGTGTCACATTTTCCAGCTTCCAGTTATCTGGGACCTTCCCAGTTAGCTAGGATTGCTGGTAAGTGATTGAAACTGGCTTGGGGAACACTTCCACCACCTCCCTCAGTACTTCTGCGTGGATCCATCTGGCCCCAGAGAGCTTTGTGTGTCTAAGCAGTGTAGCAGTTCACTGACCATTTCCCGTTTGGATTATGGGGGCTTCATTCTGCTCCTTATTCTGTCTTCCAGCGCTCTGAGTACCCAGGGAACAACTGGTCTTGTTATTAAAGACTGAGTCAAAGAAGGCATTAAGAGAGGATTCCCCTTAGCCTTTGTTCTGTTGCTATGTATTTATAGAATCATTTTTTATTCTTTTATGACCCTAGCCAGATTAAGTTCTAGTTGAGCTTTGTCCCTTCTAATTTTCTGTCTGCTTAACCTCCCCGTGTCCTTGTAGTCCTCCTCAGTTACCTACTCCTTCTTTCAGAAGTCATAAACTCTCCTTATTTTCCTGATTTCTAGCCAAAACTCTCTGTACAGTCAGGCCAGTCATCTTCCCCACCATCTCGTCACTCATGAGGATGATCTGCTTCTGTACTTCTAGTATTTCCTCTTGAAGAATATCCAGTTTTCCTGGACTCCTTAGCCAGTCTCCTGAACAGGTGGAAGTCTGACCTGTGGAAGTTCAGGGTGGCAGTCTGCTGATCCCCCTTCTTGCTTCCCTGAGAACCCAAAACTATCTCTGATAGACAGTCTCAGACAGTCTCTGACCATAACATCACCCATCGACTCTGTTCAAAAGCAACAGATCCAGTGGAGAACCTTCCCTGATTGACTCCCTCACCAGCTGTGTCAGGAACCTATCTTACACACACACTCCAGGAACCTAGAAGGCTATTCTCCTTCTTCCTTCATAGGCAAATTCTGCGAGCAAAAGGACCTTGTAAATTATGTTTGACCTGAATATGCCCAAATGAAATTTGCTTAAGGAAACCAAACTTAAAACTGAGAAAGTTTCTAAATATTTACTTTGAAGACAATAGGGTTTAGTGACCAGTTCACTGTATTCAAAGCAGAAAACGTCAGTTTCATCAGTTTCTGAATCTGATGTGACATCTGAGGTGACAAAAGCCTTATTTGTGCCTCTAGGCTGTGGAGTTTACTGCTTACAACTTCAGACAAGAGTCTAAATCTGTGTCTATAAATGTCCTGTCTTTTTTCCTATCTCATCTATTTGCACTGAACCTTTTGAGGCCCCTGGTAGAATACAGTACTGTGAGAGTATTGCAATTTTTTTTCTTATGATAGAGATCTGCTTAGATGCCTATTTCTCACCTTCACCGCATTTTTATTTTTATGGTCCTAGCTTGCTCAGTGTTACGTTGTCACATAATCTGACACAAGTTTCCCACAGACCCCTCTCTGAGGAAATGGAGGAAGAAACTGTTTCTCAAAACATGAAAGTTGAAGTGGTAAGTTATTAAATGCCTAGTAGCTAGTAAGCTAAACAATTAAATGCAGTAAAAGTTACTTAGAAATGCAGCAGAAAAGTTGAGAGTGTATTTTATCTTTTCATAAAGATGAATAAATGAACTTAAAAATTAAAAAAGGTAAGCAGAAGGTATTTTTTTTTTTACATATGTACTCATGGGCCAGAAGTATGAGAACTATTTATTATTCCAGAAAAGTGAAATGTCATAAGGCAGTTATCAGCCTGTACTACAGATACTTTGGGAAAACAAAACTCCTAGAGAGAAAGAGCCTTTTGAAAGATATCTGTTTCCTATGAAAACTTAAAGAAAGGATGAAACTTTTCAAACATTTACAACAGATTTGAGACTGTAGAGTTAAACATGTAATTTTGAGGGTTTATGGAATCCCTAATTCAAGACTGAATTGTAATAAGAATCAGAGACCCAAAATGGAGAATGAGTTTGCGAGGAGAATGTGACTTTAACATAAAAAACCCTGCTAAAATATATAAAACTGAAGCTAACAGATACAGTAGTTAACAGAGCAGTTTCCAGACTTTTCTGTCTCTTCTGAGACTTTCTCCTAATGTCTTTGGGGACTTCTAGAAAGTCTTCTAGGAACTTTGGAGTGACTGTTGCTGGGAAAGGGTAGCTACTCCACAATTTTTAGTCTACCAAATCTAGCAGCTGCTAAATACTTTTGCCAGCTGTTTATGCTAAAAGGTGCATACATCTTTTATCTTGTCTGCCTTCTGATTTGGGAATTTCAAGCAGCCGTTCAACTAGTGTTGGGAAGAGACCCATGTAACTGTCAGGCCCTGGAAGCAATTTGTGCCGCTCTGGGAGTGGAGGAAGGCTGGTAATTGAATACAGTGTGGCACTGGCAAACATAGGGCACTGTCCCCAGCCCTGCCTGGAGCAGCTGCCTCTGGCACAGAGAAGGCCTTGACCCAAGCAGGACTCTGGAGGAAGCCTACAGGCCGACATGGCAGAGACCATGTCCTCACTTGCAGCATCCATGTGCTATTGAGCAGTCTGGTCACCACTCTGAGGAGATGCAGAGCAACAATCAGAATACCCAGCATCTGGGAAGGGAACAGAGACCTTCAGAGAGGCTGAACCCCAACTGCACGGAAGGTGGAGAAGCTCTATGATGTTTGGAAGTGTAGAAGCTGAAAATGGTGCGAAAAGTGATAGAAAGGCGAAGGAACGAGACAGCAGAATCTCTGTCAAGGACAGATGCCAAATCCTTCAGCTGGGAAGAAGCCCCTGATGCAAGCTGGGCCTGCTAGAATACTAGCAGGGAGCAGCTCTGTGGAAAAGGAACAGAGGCTTCGGTAGACAAAATGAATATAAGCCAGCGGCATGTCCTTGCATAAAAGGCTGACAACTTCATGGGATGTATTAGCAGAAACAATTATTCACTTTTACTTGGCAGTTTTTAGGCAACATCTAGAACACTGTAGTGCATCCAGTTTCCTCAGATGACACACCCCACTCAATACAAGAAAGGCACCAGTAAGATGGAGTGACTTCGGCAGAGGGCCATCGAGGTCATCAAGGACTGGAACATTTGTCCTGAGAAGAGGCTGAGAGCGGGCCTTATTTAGCCTGGAGGAGAGACGGCCCTGGGGAAGACTTACAAGCAGCCTGGCAGAAGCTACGGGAGGTAACTGAGCAGATGGAGGCAGTATCTTCAGTGGTGCTCAGTAGAAGAGAAAATGGATATAAATTCAAACAAGAAGTTCATAATATATTAAGAAGCTTTTCCTTCATGTGGACAGCACAGCAAGCAAACAAGTTGCTTAGGGAGTGTGGGCAATCTGTTCTTTTAAGACTCAACTGTACAAATCCCCAAGCAACCTGGTCTGAGCTCAGAGCTGACCCCGCTTTGACACTTCTTCCGACATGAGTTATTTTGTGATAGCAGAAAAAAGCCATAACAATTTCTTGGAAGAAAAGCAAGACAATACTACTGCAGTAGTGGACTTGTAAAGCATAACACCACAGGAATATCCAACATGAAGTCAAAAGTGACAGTTTCAAAAAGACTGTAAGACAAAAGAAAAGTGAAGCAGTAAACAAGTCTTGTTTCCAAGAAACAACAAAGGCTCCATATAATTTGAAAGCAAGTATAGCGCTGAACTGTGTCCTGCGTTTGGACAGGGGGTTTATTTTAGAAAAGTCTAGACTGAGGCTGTAAAGAAATAATTAGAAATACTCTGAACATGAAGACATCATTTGCCATGCTGGACAGAGCTGAGTGCAGCAGCAACCACTGTCATTAGTTCTGCAACTGTCAAGAATTATTGCAGAAATAGTTGCCTCCTGAAATTGAACAACCGTCTGAAGAAGCCTTTATACATTATAAGTGAGACGCACAGGCACAGATCACCACTATATATGAAATATAGGAAAAAAGGCTAAAAAAATCCAAAATCCTGGAACACTGTAAAAATTTAGTCAGTTGTGACAAAGGTGATTTGTAAAGGTAAATCAAAATCTTAGAAAGGCAAGGCTTATAATTGTTTCAGAAGACCTACCTGAAAGGTTTATAATAAAAAAGGTAATTAAAGGTAAGTAAAACTGACTAAAGACAACAAGTGAAAAGCATAAAGGACAGATGGCATAGAAGAAATTCTAAAAAAATATCAGTTAAACCTTTTTACAGACTCAGAAAAGAAGTCACCATGAAGAAACATTTGTTTAAGCACATGATAAAGAAAAGGTAGAAGGGAAATCAGTGTGGAATGATAACTTCTCAGAAGATTCTCCTCCTTCATGATATACAGTCATAAGGGAAGACCTTGGCTTTTGTATTCAGTAACTAAAAGACTGGTGAGATCCAAATCCTTCTTTCTTCATCTTCCATGTCGTGGAGCTGCTCTTGCCATGCTAATACATTGTCATCGTTCAGTTTCTGAGCTGACTTAAAGTTCAGTCTTCCAGCAGTGGAACAAGCTTACCCTCAAAAAGGGAGAGCAAAGTCCCTGACTCTACCATGTCCTTTAAGAAAAACATTCACTGCTCTTGAACTGTTACTGACACTCACCACTAGTGTTTGTTTTGCTGAGAGAAGGTCAAAGATATTGACTTTGTCTGACTTTGAACTTCATCTCAACCCTATGACACTAGAACCCAGGGGAAAGAACCCTCTATCTACAGAAGGCTTCTTTCCATTTTAGGAAGATCTTGTTAAATCTCTTTGTGCTTAGGTCAAGTTACTCTGATTTCTGACATGATTTCATGTTTTGGTTCCCAAAACCTTTGAAAAGCCTGCAATGCTATGCTTTCGGTGTTATGCTTTAGACTGAGTAAAATAATTCGCTCACAATGTGGAATAGTTTTGTTTTATCCAAAGGCATAGTCAAATGACATTAAAAACCATTCATTTGAACCACTCTAATTTAAAACACCACTCCCATTTACCAGATGTCAGTGAGAGAATTGAGAGTACTTAGCCAGATACAATTATGTTCTGTGAAGTTGCCATCTAAAGAACTTTTTGTAGAGGAAAAACCAACTCTGCAGGTTCTGTTTGACTCCTGTGACCAGTTTTGCCTAGTGCGCTTAAAACAAAGACGGTGAGAAATGTGAACACTTATCTTTTACAGAGTACTTTATGTCCTGCAATAAAGAACAGATTCATGTAAACTGGGTAACTTTCCTTCCAAAGAAAGATTAGTGATCAAAAAGTTTTCAATTTTCTGTCCAGTTCTGAGGTGATATTGTCCGTGTATCCGTCATTCTTACATAAGGATAAGCAATCGTAGGCCATTCAGAGGAGGAATTCCCCTTTGTAGATGTGTGAAGGATAACTGTCTACAGCTTGTGCTCTATGTACTTTTCCTCTTTCACTTCTGCTGTTTTCCTGTGGTTCAATTGCCACTGGGATGTGAAAAATGTAACAATATTCAGCAAAATGTCAGCTTTACATGAGAAGAAACAACTCATATTTTCCTTTTCCTGCTTATGGTTAAATATTGTCTTCTGTTAAGAAGTGCTGTTAGAAGACTTTGAAACAAGTCCAACCCTAATGACATGGAGATAAAGAGAAAGCCACTAGCATCAGGCAAATTTTTGATATCAGTTACCTCTGGAATTTTTCCCGTACAGGAGTTTGTTCCTGAACGTTGACATTTTTGGTGCAAATACCCCAATCACTTTGAATCCCGGGTATATCAACTTTTTTCATTTGCTTTGCATTTTCTATGTAAACTGAAACGTGCAGCCCCTGGAACCAAATGTGGTTCACAAAATATTTTCTTAAACAATATATAAAAGCCTTACTTTCAACAAAGAGGTGGAAAGTACACCATATAGAAAGCAAGTAATACATAGTGTTGCATTTGAACTAAGAGTCCTTTCATATTAATGTGAACGTTCACTAGGGAAGAAGGATAAATGGCACTTTTTATTTGTCACTGAACCACTGACTGAAAGGATACCTTATGAGGCCAAGAGGATGGGTAAAAGTCATTTCCTATTTCTGAACATAATGGCGGCAACAGTTTTATTAATCTTGATCCTGAATTAAAACCTTGGATTTGGGAAAAGATGTATTTTTTATTGTTAATTTGTTTCAACTAATTTTGTGACACTTATGCCTTGGGAATAAAAGATTTGAAGAGAGATGTGTTTCTGTTATTTATATCACCTGGAATAAAAATATTGTCACTGGAAGGGCAACTCTTTCTCTACTTCATTTTGAGATCATTCCTTTCATCAGTAGTTTTCCCCTAAACACATGTGCATTCAATTTGTAAAGAACTGGCAAAGGCTAAAGGAGACACCTTCAACTCATGTCAATCTTCTATGTCGTGTTAGATTATTTACACTTTTATGAATACAGGCAATACAATGGCCTCTTTGACCTCAAGCAAAAATCTCTGACAAAGATTGCTGGTAATACAACTAGACAAAATATTTTAAAAAAGTGGAATGGCGGTGTTGAGTTTGTTTTTACAGCAGGTTAGCCAAGTGATGCAAATGCAAATTGGAATTCTACATTCTCTATTAACAATAGACAGAGCACAATATTTTTCTCTGATGCCCTTCTGAATGTTTTTTTCCAGCTGTATACAACAGTGCTGATCTTTTGGTAAGAAAATGGCATTCCTTTCTTCATCAAAGTTCAAGTTCATAAAATATAATAAATTCTGATGTTAAAATCCTTTTAATTTAGTAAAATAAATTCATTATTTTACCAGACGTTTTGATATACTGCTAATCAGAGTTATTTCACAAAATTATTTTAAGCACTCACATAAATTACTAAGTTGAACAAATGTGGAGGTAGAAATAGCTCATATGAAATCAATTAAGGTCCACTGATTACACTGAGGTTTCATTTGGACTCTGTGTTTGCATGGTTTCTGTGTGTGTTCTTTTTATTAATTTAATAATAACTATTTTATACTGCATAATGACCCTAAACTAGGAATATTATCAAGTGTTTTATGAGCTACATACACAAATAGTTTCGCTCAGCACTGAAAAGCTGCGACTCCTATTTCAGTCCTCCTCCTGTTGACATTTTCAGTCCCTGAAGTCAGGCATTTCCACTGACTGCAAAACTCTAGGTTTTTAATAGCCAGCACTGGATATGTTTAAGAACAGGGTAATGTAAAGAAAGTTGTAAGGGCCCACCTAGGCTGTCTATGCAAGGCTGAAAGTTCTGCTGGCATATTAAATAACTGAGACAGAATGATCCATATATAACAACAGCTTCCATTTGTACCTGGGGCTACACCTTGAATTTCCTTGATTACAACAGTTATAACCCTTCCATGATACACTAGTATATACTTGTTATGTCTTGCACAACATTTTTTTTTCTTCTAAAAGGAAAATTAGAGGAAGTATTTCCTAGAAAAAATAAATGAGAATGGCTGAGGCAGAAATTAAAGAATTAGTGATGAGTCTCTGGCTGAGAGACAGCACTTGCTCATCTTGTACAGAAGGAGCAAGCTAAAGCCATAGGCATCATTCATGATCTCAAAATATTCCAACACAGATCCAGGGATAGCTGAAATTGTAACTTAATTTGTACCTATATAAAACAAATGTTGTCTTTTCATCTATTTTCGCCCTCAAGACTTGTTTAAGACAAAGAAGGAACACTGAAGTTAGGATGATATGGTCTATCCCAATGGAAATTAAGAACTGTGATATATATTTTAGCAGAAATCCTTGAAAACAAGACCACCAGATCAAAAAAAAATCACCTTAAAAATGTTTTACAACTTGACTTTCCCTTCACAGTGTACAAAACTGATGGATCTCAGTCAGTGTCAATACATGAGAGAGGAAACAGAGGCTTTGTTTAAGCAAATTTCATACAGTACTTCAACTGAGAGGAAATTTCAGTAATAAATGACAGAAAACAAATGGAACAGTGTCACCTTACCCTAATAGAAAAAACACAGTTGTCACCAACAGGGATGAAGGGAAGTTTTTTGAGGAACAAAGGTAATACATTTTGTTCAGTCTGAAAGAGTCATCTCAATGGATGTGTTCCAAATATTTTAACCCTTCAGGCAAATTATTTCACCCACAGTTTTGTTTGCAATTTCAGCTAACTGATCATCAAAGATGTCCACAACACCTGAGTAACACTGGAAATTAGTGAGACTAAAACTCCTAAGTCAGACACCAGCATAAATCAGAACTACTAGATCTGACAGAAAGTCAGCTATTGGCCAACGGTTACTGCCAGGTTCAAACTCCAGATACAAATAGGAAGATAAGCATCTTATTTTTGTTAACCTGCTAGACTCAATCCATTACTATTGTCTTGAAGTGATTTGTAATCAATATGTACCGAATCCAGCTGTGCCCTTGTCAGTACAAAATACTTCTAGCAGATCACAGCAGGGAAAAAAAACCAAATTAAAACAAACAAACAAGCAAAAAAATCCCTAACATCAAAAACAAAGCAAAACAGAAAAAACACAAACCAATAGGTTAAAAACGAAAGCATTTCCTCTCAATCATCAGGGGGAAATGGAAGAAGGCTGAATACAACTGTCCAAATTAGAGTACAGATAAAACATCCAGAAAAATAACTCCACTCTTCTGCAAAGTTCAGTGTGATCTTTACTGACTATAGTTAGTCAGGTATTCAGTTTCAGATTTTATAGGAAAATTTGATCCTCCAAAATGATGCCGGGTCAGTGATTGTAACTGACTTGCCAAGATAAATGCAACTAGCTAAATCACCATTTTGTGTTCTGAATCTTTATTCATGCCCGTGCCCTTTCTCTAGAAGTGAAAAAGCCTTATAGCAGAAGTAATATGGTGACCACGCAGGTTCCTTTAGTTATTTTAAAAATTCTGGGGTTACAAGTTCCAAGCAGCCCATTTTAGAGTCCAGGGCCTCATTCCTCAACAAATAGGCATAACACTGGTATATTGTGCTGTGTCAGCTTAAAGATGGTACATTTAAGGACATGTGAGGATGAGTGAAATCACTGCTGATGGGAATGATGAAGCTCTCAATGCTGTGTTTATAACCACTGTACTGTGCCATCAGTGAATTGTGGTGTCATAAATATCGTGACATGCAAAATGAGATTTTGTATTTTTCTTACAAACTTTTCCACTCCAAAGCAACATTTGAAACAGTGTTAATATTCCAAAAAGAATTCCTAGATGTACAGCGTGATTATTTAAAGCTATAAAAATAAAAATGCTGAAGCCTATGTGCAGAAATGGATAGTGTGAAAACAGTGCAGACACTTATGCAGTAAGAACACAGAAGTAAGTTTTTGCATTTTCTTTCTTTGCAGTTTTAGTGTTCTCCATAACAAAATAATCTGTACAAGTAAACACAGACTGATCCAATATATGCTGTAACATTTTATCTCCCAAGACAAGAAAAAGGTCCAATTTTCTAAGAATAGTCTTCAATCAACACAAAGATTAAAAAGAGAGAATAAAAGCAAAATACAACAAACCACATAGAAATAGTCTCTTTCTGATACAGGCCTCAGTCTTTGTCAGTCAGGATCTGACCTTGCATTGACCTCCACCCTATGGGGCAAATTATCAGCCAGAGTAAATTAGTAGTTCCAAAAGATTTTCCACAAAAAATATATTGCTGACCCCCAGCCATATTTACAAGAAATTATCCTGAAATTAGTTACTAACTCAGCATAACTAGTGCTGACAGAATTTTTCTCTAAGAACAGAGGACACTACATGTTAATGATGCCTTCTGGTGTACATTGAAGTCAAAAGATGTCTGTTCTTAAATGTGACCATAATTTCACTCCAGATGTTTACATTGAGTTTAGATATGGTACAGGGCAAAGGAGATGGAGGCCATTCATTCCCTTCTTCATGCTCAAATTAGCTTGATTTCTCTCTCTCAAAATTTTTTAAGAAACTTGTGCACCCTGACAAAACAGAAGCCACAATCACTGTAAATCTTATAACCCCTCAAGAAAAGATTTGTTAGTTAAATCTCTCAGAAAGTCATATTATATTCGCAAGACCCTTTAATGCAATGCAGAGAGTGCTGGCGCACAGAATGGTGTATTTGTTCATAAAGTAAATGCATGCAACTGTCCAGAAATCCTTGCCAGTTTTATATCTTGCCAAGAGAGATGCACTTCAACAGATCATCATTTATATTAACAGTTGGACAAATGAAGGCAGTATGACGCATGAACTGGCTTAATAAGAAGCACCAACCTTTTACTAAGATTAACTGGAAATACCACTTGTCATTTCATTCTAAAATGTTTCTAAATAGGTAATTTAAAATAATAAAAGGGCATTAGCAAACTGGAAAAAGAGATAAATATAATTTATATCACAGCAAGTTTTGCACTAAAAATTATTTCTTCTGTTCTTTTGTGTTTCAATCTCTCTGAACCAGAGGAAACCTGAGTCTTTCACCGCTTTCATCAGTGTACCTTATTAAGTTTAGTGCTGTTGCTCTCACACCTGTGGTGGCACCAGTAAGAAATAGGTGGGTTTGCTCTTATTTTGGTACTTAATTGCAACTTTGCCACTACAAAAGCTGAAAATTACTTGACAAGATAGTTTAAACACACTCTGCAATGAATTAGCATATGAATTTGTTAAAATCTGAAAAATCCAATTATCCCAAACTAATATCAATATTTGGGGCCGTATTCAGATGTAAACTAGACCCACATTAAGTAGAGTAGATAATTTTAAAATGATGGTACTACACTAACATTGCCAGGTAACAACTGGAAGGAGATTTGATATGTCCGAACTCCATCCTCAGGGCGAATCTGAGTGGCAAAAGGAGTCTGAAGTTCCTTATTTAAAATTACCTATTAAACCCCAGGGAATTATGAAAGAAGAAACATCTCTCATCCACACCATTTAACTGGTCCATCTTTTTGGTTTTTCATTTAGTATCATCAATTCATCCCAAAATTTCCACATCCTAACATAAAGTAATGTTCGCTCCATACAGAGGAAACTACTGGTTGCTACTACCACTGTCAAAGTCTACAGCTCGTGTGAATTTTGTTGCTATTCTACATCTTGGAGCGCACATATAACAGATAATGGTAGCCAGAGCCGTGAAAAACCACCCTTGCATGATCTTTAACCTGTGGGAAGTGCATCCTCAGACTGAGATTGCATTTACCAAACAGTTTGCTGATCTTCTGAGTCAACCTAAGACCTATTTCTAAGGACTCTTTCTGCACTTTGTGTTTTCATTTCAAGAATGTTTTCCTCAATGGTTTGCTCTTTACAATGATTTCATTGAGATGTTCTGATATTATTGCTTTCTGAAATTGTAAGGAAAATGCAGGCTTTGAGAAGCTTTTTGAAGAATAACAAAGAGGAGGTTCACAAATCCCTAGGATTTATGCTGCTTATACTGATTTCTTAATTTTTCTCTTCAGATGAAAATCTATTTCTTGGGACCTAGATATTTGAGTCTTTTAAACTGAAAAAAAGCATGCAGGAACAGAAAAGTGATCATATTTGTAAAGAATTATTTCTATGCAGCAGAAATGTTGTGTTTATGCAGCTAGCAGAAAATAGTCTAGTAAAAATGATACTATCCCAAATTTTTAAGGTATAACTTCTCTGCCAAAACCAGTATGAGTCTTTATGCTTATTAAAAATCCATTACTTCTGAAGCAAGCATACTACTTGCCTAAGCAGAAATATGGTTTCTAGTATTTCTGGTACTCTTGTACTCCCTGCATTCTAGTATCTTCAATTTATGCTGGTGTTTTTCCAGCGTCATCACTGTTATGGAAACTTATGTGAAATTAAGTGACCAGAGACATTTTTGTTCCACTTCAATTTTGTTGTAGAAAAACAAGGGGCAAAAACCTTAGATTATCTTTAAATAATGCCAAAACTGATGCTTATTATAATGACACAAAATAGTTTCCTCACAGTCTCAAATTTGGAAAGGAAAAGGTAGAACTGAATATGCAGTTCTATCTTTCATATTTTTCTGAGAAAATAAAATGTAGCAAAATGTTATTGTTGTCAATAAACCAAGTAGAAATGATTCAAAATGCAAACACAGGAATCAGACCTATGACTAAGGCGCAATTTTTAAAGTCAGAGCAAGATATTATTATAATTGAGACTTCATTGCTATTTTTCATCTGCACCAGATGCAATGTTTTCCTTGGGGAATAGAAAAACATGGGAGTGAAACCCCTCTGAGAACTAACCTTGTCACCCCTGTCTTTTACTCACCTCACTAAATTCTTTTAGGAGAACAAGACCCATCTCTTTGCCCCTGAAAACACAGAGCTCTAAATATTATTTAAGCACGAGGGAAGGATGAATGAGAATGAGAAAGGCTATCACGTATCAACAGACCAGCATATCCATATGGGGTGACTGTGTGACCCAGTTTCAGTGTTTACGTAGAAGAAGATATCAGGCTCTTTGCCTTGTCTGCCATTGCTAGTTAATGGAAAGACAGTAGCCTTTCAAAAGAGGAATCTAGTTTATCACCAGTGATTTGAGAGGGAACTTATGTAAAATTCCCCTTCTCCTCAGTCTCCTGAGCCTCCCAGGATATTCAGTAGAGAAACACAGATTTTTCAAGCCTCACTTAATGGGCCTTTCACCCAATGATTATACGGGTGACTCAGCACTCATATTCTGTTCTGCTGATCCCAGCTGAGGATGAGACTCAGAAGCCCAACAGCCCTCCCCGACCCTTTCCTCTGCTTTTCTGTTTCCATAAGACCACTGGGGAAGTGACTTGGAGGCAACTTGCAGCACATTGTGCCCAAGTCCCCGGGGGAGGGGGGGTGATTCAGGAACCTGGACTCCAGGGTGAACAGTGGCATATACACACGCTCTGTCTGGTGACAACTCCAAATGAAGATAATCTGAGATTATTAGTAGAGCTGAATTGCACCAAGAACTCTTTCACTGGCACATTTCTTCCTTGCGTGTTATTTTGTTCTTCTACATTTTTTTTATTATAGATTAATCCAAAAGAGCCTTTTTCAAGAACCATTCTTACTGTACTCTCACTGGAGGGTTTATTTTAGCCAGCACTAAAAGATGTGGTATTTGCATATACAAAAAGATGTGGTATTTTGCCCTCACTATTCATAGATGGAATAATTATATAAATCCATATAAATCCAGAGTGCTAGAATTATGACAAACCTCTTGTACCTTACCCTAGATTATAAGAAAGCCTATGACAGAGATCAAAGGGTAAATTCTAGCTCTTCTCTCATTCTTGAATGGGCTTTGAAGAACTGTGTCCAGAGAGCATTGGATGTTTTGGTCACCTGGTGGCAATCTTATGGAATTATAGGCTAAGGAGGAAAAAGTAGGAAGCAAAATGGGCCCAAATATTTTGCCATTTAAATCACCAACGTTCCAGAGAAATCCCTCCTTTAAAAAGAAAAACAAAACAAAAAATCAGTTTTGTTGTGAACTGCAGACTAGTGCAGGCTGGAAAGATAAATTCATCCAAGGTTATCACCTCCTGACAAACAACAAAGACAACAGAAAATATTTGGAATATATTTCTATGCCTTCAAAGGTAGAGTTTGAGTTTTGATTTGTATTTATATGAACTAGATTTGTGGATAAAGAAGATAAAGGAATCAGATCTCTAGTCCAAGATTGTCTCAAGGGCTGACCGATTTCCAGATCTCTAGCTAAGGGATCATACAACATTTTTTCTCCACTTATAATTTTCCCCTCTTTCTTCTAAAAAGTTCATTCAAGTTTTTTAAAAAGTAAGGGAAAAGGAAATTGTTATATTTTGAGTTTTATTTGGAAGTTTGGTCATAAAATCAACTCTTGGATATCCCAGGCTTGTGCATGTTTGTTTTGGCTCCATACTGTCAGGGGCACAGGCATTTTTGTCATGCACTGCACTAGCCACTCCAGAGACATTATTAAAAATTTTCCTTAGAGTCCAGGGTAGCCATCACTGTTCTGTGTGACCCACTGAGAGATCTGGCAGCAGCTAGGACCTGCCACCAGACCTGATCTCTAAGTCAACCTCTGCAAAACTCATTGCAGAGCTCTAAGAAATACATGAACTAGTAAATTATAGAGGAGATGTCTTCTCCTTTGCTTCAGCACAGGCCATTTTTAAATTTTTCTTATTTTTTTTATTCTAGGCCTTTATACTACCACCCATCATGTCAAACTTGGCTCGTATATGAACAGCGCATGTATACCACATGACATATGAAATGGTCTTCTGAAATGAAATAAAAGCTATAAATACTTACATGCTTGCACCTGAATTTGAAATGTAGAATGGGATTTTATAGATCACCCCTTACTGAAAGTCTCTTTAGGGAAATTTAGCTCCTCGCTACTACTCCCCTGCACTTTGAACCAGACTGAATAATTCTGCCAAATCATGTATCACATTTAGTCCATAGCCTGTCCCAAATCACACTTTCTACCTGGAATAAGGTTTTCTGCTTTCTGACTGTCAGCCCCACAGCATTACAGACTGAGGCAGTGGGGAACTCATGTGTCCCTCCGTTTAGCATGGCCCTGTCTGGGGCACTTTTTTTTTCCTCCAGTTTAACAGAAGACCCACAGGAACAGCTATCCTACTTCTGCTGTAAAATTCTATACCCATCCTGCTTGCCTGCACTTCTGTCCTCTGTGAGACAAGCTTTTCTCACGCTCGTTGTGTTCCCTATCACTACTCAGTGGGGCATCCCCCACACTGATTTCCCATCTGGTAGATTGTCATATTTCTCTTTGATCACTCAAAGAGTGCTTTTAGCAGATAAGGTGATCTCTCCTTGGAGTCCAGCTTTAGCAGTTAGCACAATATAGGAGACATTTAGAAGCTGATATAAAATTTGATACAGCAATGTGCTCTGTGCTCCCAGGAACCCTGTTGGCTCAGGTTTTTTGAATGGTAGCTGAGGAGTCAGACTCAAAAGGAATTTAAAATTTATCTCTCCTAGACACCTTTGAAATACCTAGTCTTAAAGCAAGACTAATTACTAAAAATATATATGGTTTTTAAAAAGTTTGAGAGTAGCTGTTTTTACGAGCTGTAATCAACAAGCCTATTACATCCAACTCATTTAACTGCATCTTAAAGCCATCTCTAGATTTCATGCACCCTTCATGCATTGCTCTCTACAAATCTTCTGTGCTGCTTCAAAATGAGAACGCACATTGGATATTTTCTCTGTAACATTTGGCTGTCTGTCAGAGTGAGAGCAACATTAGGTGTAAATCACAAGAGCACTTGTTCCAATTTAAATATTATTTTTGTAATGTGTCTTAGACTATTTCCTCACATATCAGCTGTTCCCATGCAGACCAGCACAAGAACATCTGTTTAAAAACAATCTGTTTATTTTATTACATCTCCCAAAGTTTTGCTTGTGAAAGCATACAGTACTGGGAATGGCAGAATCTGCCTTCTTTCTTTCTTTGAGTTCACATGTGTGACTTAGCTTGATGAAACAAAGCCTGACTAATTAGCTCACACTGCCATTTTGTTCATGTGCTGTTTCAAACCAAAGGAAACGGAAGAGAATCTAAGGACGAGAACATGGCATTTGTCAAAACTACCAGACCGACAAAAAATGTGCAGCTAAATAAACTCTAATGAACTACTTTTATACTTTTTATACCTTGCATTTATTTTATATCATGAAGTAGGCTGGTTGTATTTGCCAAAATACTACACAGGATGTATGTTAAAAAATATTGGCTTCAGTGTTTTACTTATTGCTGATACAGTCAAAATTTATCAGTTAAAAACTGATAAATTGTGGGACTGTAAATCAGTGCTGAAATGTTGCTGATAGAGTTCTGTAACTAATTATTGCTGCTCTGTAAAAAGAAAACCACCAAAAACAAAGCAAAACAAAAACCACAAACAAACAAAAAACCCCAAACAAAACCAAAACAAAAAATACCAAACACATATGCATGAATCTTATGTGACAATTTCAAAATGCTTTATTTATTAAGGCATACAATAAGTCCTGAGAATTAATCAAGCAAATCTTACCTTGCAGGAAGGTAAGTTGGTGCCCACATGCCAGTCATGTAATGCCCTCCACGTAAGAGACTGTTTATTTCTCAGTTACACAGAAAACAACCTGACCTGTTGTTGTTCAGCAACTGAGCCCCTAATAGTAACAGCTCATGTTGCTTTCTGTAGCCAAGATTTAGATCTCTGATTTCTTGGTCAAAAGAAACATCGCATTAAATCAAGTATCACCCATTGCATGAGTCTGTAAAGTGGTTCCAAAAGGCTCAGGCTGAGTCAATAGAGCAGGGAATGTTAGACAGCTTTACTGTTTCCCCAGTGTCTACAGTGATAAAAATAGATTCTAGAAATATGCTGGCTGCAACAGAGCCTAATTTTGTTTTCAGGAAATGCTTTGGAAGAAAATAAATCCCCTTAAAATATAACATTAAACATCTTGTTTTCTGTGTATATTTTTTTTGCTATTCCAATCACCTTCTTACTTCCTCACAGTGCAATTGGTATTACTGTGTCCAGAGCAGTTAGTGTAGCTGAGCTTTCAGACAACAGCTTTATGCTTTCTTTCTCGAGCTTTGTTACAGTTGCCACAAAGGAACCACAAGTTTCCAAACTCTAGGCATGCAGCAGCGTCTTTACTTCTCTGTAAAGTCTCAAACGTGCTGATACAGCACAGAAAGAACATATACCTGTTCAAGTTGGTCCAGAGGAGAGCCAGGAAGATTATTGGAGAAGTGGAACACGTCTTCTGTGAGGAAAGGCTGGAAGAACTGAAGTTACTCAGCCTGGAGAAAAGAAGGCTCTGGGCAGACGTTATAGCAGCCTTCCAGGTACTTGCAGGGGTCTGTAAGAAAAATGGGGGAAAACTTTGTAGCAGGGCCTGTAGCAATAGAACAAGGGGTAACTGAAAAAGAATCAATTTAGATTAGACAGAAGAAAGAAATTTTTTAAATGAGGGTTTCCCAAAGAGGTGATGGGTGCCCTATCCCTAGAAACTTTTAAGGTCAGGTTCTGAACATCAAGGTTCAGAGCATCTTCTAATTGAAGATGTCCCTGGTCATTGTAGCGGTGTCGCACTAGATGATCTTTGAAGTCCCTTCCAACTAAAAGCATTCTATGATTCTATACTTGCTGCAGTGACTATGCAAGTGACTCTTCCTTTTCTCCAGGTCCTTCAGGAAGATGGCCATTGCTGGACTTAGACTTTTGTCTTAGGACTAGTGAAGAGGACCACCTGGGGTAAGTAAGGGAACAAGATGCAGAGAGCTGGTGGATTGTCCATCACACAGGCCCAGTGTCTCCTGGTTTGGAAAGGAAAATGAAATAGGAGTTGTGAGTGGGAATAAGGGCATGGAGATGAATTCTTCTCACAATCAGGTCACTTAAATGTATTTTTTAGTGGTCTTGACTGAATATGTTCTCTTCAATGGAAAAAATATAACAACAGATGGATGCTTAAGGACTCAGGAATACTAAGATCATTTTGCTAAAAAACATTACTACCAGTCCAGAATAAACTATTTTTATTGAAAATGTATTTTCAGAACGTATCTTCTGGTTAAAGTTTATAAAAATACACATCACCCCCCTTTGTGGAAGAAATATTTTTTGAGAAGGAATCCTCCCTAAACAAACAAGGATTATTTGAGACTGTTCTTGCAACTCGGGGCTCATTTTACTTGCCAGTTTTTGTGATGGGGAGTTAAATGAGTTCTTTAGAAAATCACCTGCAAAGTCAGCCCAAAGACACAAAACATGACTTGAGGCTTTTTTACTGGTACTGCACAGGCTGCTGGTGAAGCCACTAGGTGCTGCAGTTTTAATCTTTGTTTAGTTAAAGCTGGACAGTGTCTACAAAGGCCATGTATGCACACTTTGCCTTCCTCATTGTTTTCCCTTTGATTTTTTGGTAAAACACTGTGGTGAGGTACCATAGAGAGCCAGTACTTTCTGACCCACCAGTGTATGTCTTCTGATAGATCCTGATGACTCAAGAGGTTTGAACATTTTGACTGCATGAAAAGAAGTGTCGCATGACACCTCACCTGGAGTTCTGCATCCAGCTCTGGGACTCTCAGCGCAAGAATGACACGGAGCTATTGCAGCAAAATGCTCCTCCAGAGGAGGCCACAACAACTGATGGCTGGAGCATCTCTCCTAGCTCTGCTCTATGATTCTATGATTATTCAGTAACTGCCTTGGAAGGAAAAAGTAATTAGGAAAAAGCTACTTATCCTGCCTTTTAGCCCTGGGAAGCCAGATGAGTAGCTGTGTGTACTATATTTGGCCTATAAATTTTATATTACATCTGCCTGCTTGAACACCTTGGAGGATGTCCGAAGCCCAGATTGTGTTATTCATGCCAGGGTCTACAACAAGGATATTGTCATGAGAAAATTCAGAAGCACTGCCAAAAGACATTAGCTACCACACTTAGGCCAAAGAACCAGAGTTCTATTCAGAGAGACAGTAAAGAAAATCTGGGAGTTTTAGGTGGGTGAACTTGGAACAAGTCTACAGTAAAACGTAATTGTTCCCATCTGTCTGAGAAAGGGAGTGAAGGATTTGCAGGATAAGAAATATGGGTGGGAAAACCAATAAGTAAGGATACAGTAGACAGGAAAAATGATTCGCTGAAGGGAGCACAGAAAAGAGAAATAAAAGCTGGAGAAATAAAAAGGACATTTCTGAGGGTGTATGGATAGAGTGTTTTTTGAATTGAAGCTGGTGAAATTAGAAGATCTTTATGATGAAAAGAGACGTATTGAGAAATTTATGAAACCTATACATTAGGTTTTATTAGAGAGAGGTAATACAATCAATTTTTTAAAGATACAACAAAGTAGAAAGGAATTTCAGTGGTTCTAGGATAGATAAACCCAAGAAAGAAAATACTAACGCTAACAATAGTTGAAATTGTCTCACTTCTGAAGCAATGACTGTGTGTTGTCTGTGTAGAAAACTTGATCTGATTGGTGGCATGGAGGAACAAAAAGAAACATTTCATATACACGTTCAAGCAATTTGGGAAACAGAATGAAGGGAGCAGAGTTATGGAATGGGATTGAACAGGGACTAGCAGAAACACAAAACAAACAAACAAACAAAAAAAAACAAACAAAAAAGAGAGAGAGAAGAAGGAGTTTTACTGGTTTCGAGCTCATAGAAATTTAGAAGCCAACAGGGAAGGAGGCTATGGAGAGGAATCCCTAGGGTATTATTACAGAGCAATGTCTCTGTAAGCTCTAATAGTGTGGGAGACTTTGCTTTCACAGATATAGGTTGGAAAACAAATACTGTTACTCATTATGAGACATTAAAATGTGATATTTTGCACATAATTACTGAGAAAACTAAAAGCCATACTACCTAGTCTGAAGAAATTTAGATATAGTGGAATAAGAAAATAACTTTACCAAGGTGTGCTCATTGACAGATTCAATTTAAAATACACAGAAAAAAACCCCAAATCTGCTACCTCTATTCCTCTTTTACTAAAAGGAAAAATCTAGTTAATTAAATCATCTGGCCTGAACTCAAGACTTTTATATAGGGGAAGGCTTTAGGCAAAGTTTCATAAACTGTCTAGAACATGCTTCCATTTGAAAAGAAAAACGTGCAAGGAAGAGCATCAAATCTAGCTGAATGAATAAACAAAAAGGATATTAGAAGTAAGCAGAGAGCTGTAAGGAATGGAAAACAGGACTGAACAGCCAAGAAATCATCTCTTAGAGGTCAAGAAGGTTCGGGATGAAATGAGAATAGTGAAAAGTCAAGCTGAGTTAGACCTTTAAAGGATATTAAAATAAATAGGAAAGAAAGGCACTCTGTGAATATAAATAAAAACAGAATAAATAAAAAGAAAAAAGAAGGCTGAGGTTGAGGTTAAAGATAATCTAGATATGGCCCTCATACTAAATGAGTAGTTTGCCTCAGCTTTCTGTAAGAGTAATTATTTCAGTATAAAATGAAAGAGGCAAACTGAATAACAGAAATCAAGATTAAAAAATTCTCTGAATAGAACTTGACTTAGAAATCAGACATCATAATTTAGTCAAGATAAGATAATTGGTTAATCATCCATTTCAAAATTTTTAGGGCATGCAGAAATGTCAAAAGAATGAGATTGTAAGTGAAAACATAAGAATGGAGGACAGAAAATGTCACACCTGTATGAATGGCAGGGAAAAGGGTGTTATCTGGGAAACTACACATAAGTCAAACTTCAGTATTTTGTAAGGAATTAATCAATCTGTTTAGAGGAAAGCAGAAGTACAACAGAATAATATGTTTAGGTGAAAAAGTAAAATTGAGCTTATGAAAATTTTGTTTTTATAAACTCTGCTGTTGTCTTTGCTGCTGGAAGTTGTATTCTTACTGAAACACATACTGTATCTCAAACATAACTATGCTTGCATAAATTATATTATATAACGTCTTAAAAGAAATTTTGAGCTGAAATGAAGTTGCTGAACAACTAGAGAAGGCAAAAATTTGGACTCCTAAAAGGAAGATCGAGTATAGAAAATGAATAGTGAAAATATCCAAAATTACTGGAAATATCTATAACAGACAATTCAGAATGATTGTAAGCTTTCCCAAAGATTGCTGTTGAGACAAGACTGATTCATTTATGCTCTTGACAGAAAAAAAGAAATAAGTGGTAATGCCATGTTGTTGCTGATCAAAAATTGGATGACTTTGAAAACTGGAGAAAAGAAAAAAAATCAGTAGGCCAAAAGAAATTGCAGAATGTCCATCAAGAAGTTACTGAAAACAATGCCAAGGAGAAAGTGCATTCAGACATGGTCATGAAAAAAAATGTAGGAAGTAAAGTAGTCATCAGACAGCAGAGAAATAATGTTACATATAATCCTCTTCTACGGAATGCCAAAATGTCTGCATCTACAAAAAATCAGAAGAGATGCAAAAGCTGATGGATGAGGTAACCTATACTGAGCAAGGATAACTAAATAATTTGGTCTGTTACATTTAGCAAGATCAGTTGCAGAAACTTCATGCAGAAACTATCAGAGTTATGGAAGCATACAATAACTTGAAGTGTATTCCAGACTGTCATCTGGTTCTGATGCGTATATGCCAGTGAAAATACCTCAATTTTTTGTTTCATATCTCCTGCTTTTGTGTTTGAACACACTGAAGAAGGATTTTTTCCTGAAGCATTGTCACTGTTTTGCTTTAGAGTAGGATTCTCTAAATGACCAAGTAACTGACCCATCAGACTTTATTCTTAAATGATGCTTATGGAAATCTAGTCATTGCTACTGTAATGTCTGATTTCACTATTGTGGTTCACAGTTCACCCCTGATTTTGAGGGTGGCTGTTGTCATGGAAAGTCTAAATCTTAGGCAGAAATGAAATTCCTTGCATTGTCCAAGGAGTGCTCTTACTATTACATTTCATCATAATTACTATTAAATTTCATTATCAAACTTTGAGCTAATTGGTGTGTTTCTTAGCAATGTGCAGAGAAGATGAACTCTTTCCAAAACTAAATATGATTAATATGGACTAATTGTAAATCATGTCACAGAGGGGAAATAATTATGAAGCACATCTATTGACTTTGTAAATCTTTTTCTTAATCATTACATTTACATTAGTTTTACTTTAAGGCTTCTGTTGGTCTTTTTCATATTCATAGTAATACACATTCTAGCTACTTGCAGCATCCCTACTACATCCATTCAACATGCAGAATACTTTTGTTACTCTCCCTATTTACTCACTGAAGTTTCTGGATAAGCCATTTGCTGCAAACACAATTTACAGGCTCCAAATTTCCACAGCCCTTTCTGTTTTGCTTTGGGTTTTGTTTATCTTAAATAAAATGAAATTTAAAAAAAAATGAAGGCATTAAAAACTATTTTCAGGGCACCATACACCAAAACTGCAAACTTTTGACCCTGAAGTGTGGAGCTGTTGAGTGAGAATGACTTACACTAGACTACACATAGCTCTCTTTCTAGCCAAATAAAGCAGGGAGAAAAAGCTTTTCAGTAGAGTCTGTAGCTTTTCTGAACACTTCTAGAAAAATTTACACTTATATCTTAGTAATTTTGATCACGTGTGGAAAAAAAGTTTTAAAAAAGTTAAAATAAAGCAATAGTCTCTGAAAATGACTGATAATCATCTGGTAGCAAAAGAAGCTTTGTATAAACAAGCATGGTGTTAAAGATGTCTACAGCTTGTCCCCTGAGTAGCAAGAAGTACACAAACCATATAATCATAAGCCAGAAATAATGGAGAAAGTGCAGATGAGGGGATGATAATTCCCATAGCTGTTCCCTTCCAATCTGTCTTTTCTGACACAAGATATCCAGACTTCTGTTGTTTTTTCTGACAATTATTCTGGTGAGAATGCAGAAAAAAACATATAAAGCCATCAGGCCAGATCTAAGTATTCCTATAATACTTTTAGTCAACTCTCAAAGGATCAAACTATAAATATATATTTCAATGGGTCTTAAACCTAAGATCCAATTTCTGCTACTTCTTAATGACTAGTTTCTACAAAGTTCTGAAAAAGTACAGTGACATTATCATGCCTTAAATTCATGCTAATAACCAGTAAAACTAAGAGTGTTTCATAGCTAAATGGATGTTGCTGAGAGAAGTTCAATAGAACTGCAATAGAAATGAACCCTCCAAAGTTTCCTCTGCACTGTCTTTAATACCCCATTCCCATGTAAGAGCATAACTGTTTAAATATTTTGTAAACAATAAGGATAAATCCATTTCTGTAAGGATGTTACTAGCAATTACCACAAAGAACTATTATTTATAAGTGCTACATTACTCAAACTACTTGTGACCAGAATTGTAGTAACTGTGTAGTTTGCAATAAAAATGCTGCCCTCTATTACACAAGGTTTTCTGTCACTATCCTCTGCATTAAGAGCAGCAGTACCAAGTTATGGATCTTAATTTGAGTTCAGTTTTTTCCATTTCCTCCAACACTTCTGTTTGACCTCAAATTAAAAGATTCCTATTACAGTTTAGCTGGCTGGTTTTTGTAGGATCTACTTTATACCCTATATGCTATTTGTTCTTCCCAAATTCTTCCATACGTGTTTTATAAATTTGGGGTTTTTTTCCCTACTTGCTTCCTTCCCTATGCAGAATTTGCTGGCAGCTTCTGTGGTAGCTAACTAGAGACAGACAGTCATATTCAGGCAAAATAACAAATGACTTGGACTTTCACCCCAAGGCTGTAGTAGAGGGAATCTGGAGCTGGATCTTTTCTAGGGTAGAAAGAGACAGAACAAAGGTTTCTGGTTTACTTTTATATGTCTTATGCACTGAGATTGTTAGAAAAAGTAAAATGAGTTGTAATGTTGCAATAGTTCTTAGCTACCTTTTATCTGACAATCTCACAGGATAGCTCTATCAGCATAAGGTAATTAAAGCAATTATGTAAGAGGTATTTAATTGACAGTAAAGCTCTTTTTTAAAAAAAATTACAGTAAACAAGCAAAGAATGAAGAATTGTGCATCCTTTGACATATTCAAATACTGGTTTAAAAGATAAATTTTAAAGAGTGCAGATACAGGAGAACACAGGATAACTATTGAAACTGTGTTTTCTAATGTACAGGAGGTGACATTATATAATCAAAGGGTCTGTCTTGGAGTTACAGTTTATGATTTCATGAAAAAGAGGCAAGTTAAAATGCATGGTTCTCAGTGTGTTTGTCTTCCATCTTCTTTTTCCTTCTTAGCCTATGCACGCTGGAATAATACCTTTCCAGGCTCTCCAGGATTGTTTTGCTTTGCTTGCACATGCAGCTTTTGCTTTACCTATTAAACTCTTTATCTGAACCCACGATTTTTCTCACGTTGGCCTTCTGGTTCTGTCCCCCATGCACTGTAGGAAAGTGAGTTGCTGTGTGGGGCTGAGCTGCCCCCTGGGGTTAGATTGCAACATCATGACAGATTCTGGAAGGGGCTTTTATTTTCTAGAAAGGTTTGCACGTTGTAGCACTGAGCCCTGCAAAGTCCTGAGCCCTTTCATCTTTCTTTTCATTACATATCAATGCTTCTCTATGATTAATTTGGCTTCCCATGTCTGACTTCACGATATATGTTTGGCAATCCTGTACTTGTAATTTAAGCAGAAGGGCTTTTTATTGCATGGGTATTTGGTCCCTCTTTTCTAGATTACACGAATGCGCTGACAATCAGTGTTAGTAACAATTCTGGCTAATCATTGGTATCCTGCACCTGCTCACATCTACATTACTGTGTTAAAGATGAGCCAAGCACAGGCTTGAGCTTTGACCAAAACTCCTCCACACTGTTGAGTTTTTTGTACAGTCACGCTTAGTTTGATTTATGGCAAGTACATCTCATACAGACGAAGCATGTGTAGGGCAGCACAAACCTACAGCTGTACCAACAGGCAGTGTGGAAGGACCATCCTGTTTTGGGGGAAGAGAGGTTGACCACATGGATGGAAACTGTGCCGTGCCCCTTGCCCTTTGAGTCACAGAAAGAAGTTTAGCTCATTCCACTGTCACCTTCAGAGTGGCCATTAAAGCACTTACTCCACCTGGACTACACAACACATAAAGAACTGCTTTTAAAGGCACATATGAAAACTCTAAAATACCGTTTTCCCCGATCCTTTTTGCCAACTCCAGAAGATTACAGAAATACAACTTAATGTCATAAAAGCAGTTGTCAGAAGGCAAAATAATAGGACTCAGAGTAACTCAGAATGCAAGGCTTTATTCTCTAATTTAGCCTGTGATATAAAAAATTCTGGTTTTCACAGGCTAGAAGAGAAATTATAAGATCAATAATTTATTATAGGAACTAGGAAACAACAATGAAGTTATAAAAATTGCCAAGATGTCTTACTGGATCTGAATAGTGGAGCCATTAGTGATCAAAAAAAACCCATATGTGTCTAGATAAAAGGAATGGACTGTTATGACAAGCGAATGAGATGAAGGAGTGGAACAGATAACCAATTTTTTTCCACTTCAAAAAATTCTGGGAAATAAAGTGGCTATCTGGCAATATAGTTCTACATTAAGCTGGGCAGTTTATTATTTTTCAGTTTTCACAGTGTTGAAGTTGCTACTTGATTGATTGTCATTTTAACTATAATAAATGTGAAAGCTTCTATTCAGCACTGAAAATCTAAGGTTATTTCATAATCATTACCAGATATTTGCATATGGTTTTCTCTGACAAAGAGAACACCACTTAGGGAACAAAAGAGCAATTTGTTTTAGGTTCCTCAAGACAAAATGTACCTTTGACTTTTACTTTTCCTTCTAATAGGAAAATGAGTAGATTATCAATCAGCTGGAAAGGTAGAGTAATAACAAATTTACCTTTGGTAATGCTTTTGACATTATCTTTGCTTATGTCTAGAAGCTGTGGCCTGAAAGAGCACCTTTTTACATTGACTGAAATTCACTGGATGGATGGTGCCTCTGGTCAGCAATTGGCCAGCAGGTACAATACACCAACAGTGGATACATGGACCCCATCATTAAATGTAGTCATTGGCAACTTGGAACACAAGACATAGAAGGAAAGACTCGGAGCTGCTCTGGTTTAGCCTAGTAAAGAAGCTACAGGGGGATCTGATAATACAGCTACTTGAAGTGGTGTGATGGAGATGAAGAAACCAAACTTTCCCCTAACTGTGGCTTGAGGTGATTAAACATCAAGTCAAAAACATTCACTGGGGCCAGTGCATCACTGGAACAGGTTGTCCAGGAAGGTTATGGACTATGACCTTAAAGATTTTCAAAACAAGAATGCTTGATCTGATGTTGGTAATAGCCCCGTTTCAAGCAGGGTGTTGGACTAGAACACTTTAAAGCAACATCTCTGCAATTCTGAGTCTGCAATTTGACTATTCCTCAAGGAAGGCGTTTTATGCCAGCCAGATTGCCACTGCTATGGTGATCTCAGTCTCTTCCAGGCTTAGTCTTGTGTATCCAGAGTTCATACATATGCCAAATTTGCCTTGATCAAAAGGAAGACTTTGATCTTTTTCTTTCATTAAATAGTTCTTAAAGTAACATTAAACTCACAAAATCAATCAAGAAAATATGCTTTAATCTGACAAGCCAGAGAACTGGAACCACAGAAAGTTAAAGTAAAACCAACAAAACCCCATGATTTACCTAAAATGACTGATCCCAGGTATAGATGGTAATACTAGGTAGAGAAAACAGGAGCTTAGGCTAAGAACTGTGTGACTTTTATTTTTATTTATTTATCTAGCAATGAATTTAAAGGTTAATACTTTGCACTAATATCCTGAGTTGTTTGTCATCAAGGATGGATGCAGACCTCTAGGCACATTTTAAAAAATCCAATGAATCTACATATAGAATTGGAAAGAAGAACATCACTAAAGAATAGATTCTTAAGTACTGAAGAAATCATTTTCAAAGCAGATCTGTGCACTCTTTAAGGCAGAGGAGCCCTGCAGAGGGACCTTGACAAATTAGAGGACTGGACAATCACCAATCATATGAAGTCCAACAAGGGAAAGTGTTCATACAACCTGGGGAATGAGATGCTGGAAAGCAGTGCCATGGAAAGGGATCTGGGGGATCCTGGTTAATGGCAAGTTAAATATGAGTCAGCAGTGCCCTGGCAGCCAGGAGGAACAACCCTGTCATGGGGGGCATCAGGCATAGCATCGCCAACCGGTCGAGGGAGGGGTGGCCTCACCTTGAGTATTGTGTGCAGGTTTGGTCACTGCAATATAAGAAAGATATTAAGCTATTGGAGAGTGTCCAAAGCAGGGCAAAGGAGATGGTGAAGGGCTCTGAGGGCAAGCTGTATGAGGAGCAACTCAGGTCACTTGGTCTGTTCAGCCTGGAGAAGAGGAGACTGAGGGGAGACCTCACTGCAGTCACAACTTCTTCATGAGGGGAAGAGGAGGGGCAGGCACTTATATCTTCTCTGTGGTGACCAGTGACAGGACCTGAGAGAATGGCCTGAGGTTCTGTCAGGGGAGGTTTAGGTTGGATATTAGAAAAGGTTCTTCACTTAGAGTGTGGTTGAGCACTGGAACAGGCTCCCCAGGGAAGAGGTCACAGTGCCAAGCCTGACAGAGTTAAGAAGCATTTGGATTATACTCTCAGGCACATGGTGTGACTTTTAGGGATGGTCCTGTGCAGGGCCAGGAGTTGGATGTGATGATCCTTGTGGGTCCCTTCCAACTTAGCATATGAACACTTCTGATATCCAGAGGCCATACCACAGTGTCAACATATTCCATTCAAGAACACAGCCAGTAGCAGGACATTTGGCTGCAGAATGTGCACTGAAAATGGAGACCTGGTTTCTACAGCTTTGCAGTCTGACCAGGATTCACATTCCTATTTGCTACATCCAAAAAACATGTAATTTGATTGGAATGAGGAAGAGTAGCAGTCCCCTGTTACAGCTACGCCATGGGGCACGTAGGAGTGCAAGTGTTATGAGGCCAAGAAGATCTCAGGGATAAGATACCTGGTGGCTAGGTAGTTCAGAAGCAAGAACTGGTATGAAGCTGTTTCCACCTGAATTACTTCTACAGTTTTATCCAATGGTGTAAATGCATGAATAATCCTAACATAAGGACCTGGAGTCAGTATAATAAAGTAAATATAAATATAAATATAAACATAATTAGACTTCCTCAAGGTCAGGCAGTTCATTGTCTCAGAGTTCAAGTTCTGCAGTCATAGAAAGATTCATGTTTATCCCATAGCAGGTAGGTTTTTAAGATAAGTTGAATGAATTATTCTGTAAGTCACTTGCTTTCTGTCTCCTTTCTCTTTTTTTTCCTCTTCTTGGAACATAAAGGGAAATGAGAAAATTTTACTAGACTAGATACAACTTCTAAATTGACATGCCCCTTTAAAATAAAGGTTCTACTTTGCATTTTGTGATTGTAAAATATCTAGTAGTAACCAGAATATTCAAGATACTGTCCTTTCAACTCTGTGAGAAGGAGATGTTTTGCACTGGCTGCTCCAAATGCCATTGGCTCCTTTTTGCTATACTGCAGGCTCTCACATTATCTCACTGATCATCTTCTGTCACCTCAAGGATATACTTCAGCATCATTGCTTTTCAGATTTAGTCTTCTTGTGGAGTGGCTCTTTTGAATAAATTTTCTGCAGTTGTATTTTGAGTTTTCCAAGTTGACTCTCATTCTGTTATTCTCAGCCCATGTTTCTATTTTTTTTCTAGGACCCTCTATTGTTTTTCTGGCTTGACTCCTGCTGGCACAACCAGTAACCTAACATCATCTGTGAATTTCATTATTATGGTTGTGTTTCAATTCCAGATCATTTATGTGAATTTTAAAGAAGACAGCACCTTGTGGCAGAGCCTTTTGGCACCCCTATAGTCAGCTTATGCAGGTCAATATGTTATTATTTATTATAATATTTTTTGTGTTCTATGTGCCAGTTTTCAGTCCATGTGATGGAGCTCGTACCCAAGCCTATTGGAATTCATTTGAAAAGTAAGATTTCGTCAGACATTGTATTGAATGCTATACCAAACCCCAGATGATATCCTCTTTCCTTTCTCAATTGCTTTTGTAACTGTTCCACAAAAAATAATCAACATTTGTACTGCACAGTTTTCACTTCATAAATCCAGACTGCTAATAGGTCATGGGTCTATAATCTTTTTGTCTGCTTTATGCCAGTTCAGGATTAAGCCTTGTATAAAACTATATATAACTTGGGATCTAGCTACAGGTAAGTGTCAAGATCTTGCTGGAACTCAATGAAATGCCTGGGCTGATCTTCATGGGGGAGCAGTGTTTTGTTACAAGAGCTCTCTCTAGTGGTTCTGGCTACTTCACTCGTTGTGTGACTCCGGTGTTGCAATCTAGAATGGATGACTGTGATGCATTTTCCTTCTGTGAATCTTTGGAGGCATAAACCTGTTTAGTTCCAGCGTCAAATTACACAGTGAAATCATATTGAGAAGAAAAATAATAATAGTAAAATAATAAAAAAAAAGAAGAGTAAACTGAAAAGGGATATTGTATGGTAAGGCTATACAGGAAGCCTGTTTGTACAATGCAGCTGGCACAAAAGGGTCCAGATGATTCCTGAAACACCTGGATGGCAACTTCATGGTACAGGCACTAAGGGAGCTGGCAAGGAAAGATGTCCTCCTTGATTTGTTGCTTGTTAACAGAGAGGGTCTTGTGAGCGAAGTGAAGATTTGTGGCTGTCTTGGCCAGTAGCCATGCAGTTGAGTTTAAAATCTCTAGTGTCAGGAGAAAAAGTGCTAGCAAAGCTTCAACTGAATATGATGAGACCAGACTTCAGATTGCTCAGGGAACTAGTGAGTAAGGTCCCCTGTGAAAAAGCTTTTGAAGGTGCTGGGGTCTATCATGCTAGTCACTTTTTAAGCACCGCATTCTAAGAGCACAGAACCAGGCAATTCCAAAATGTCAGAAGTTAAGCAGATGAGGCAGAAGACCAGCTTGGCTGAGCAGGAATCTTCTGGAACTAAGGCAAAAAAAAAAAAAAAAAAAAGGAAGTGTATGCCCAGTGGAAGCAAGGGTGGGGTAAAAGCAAGGGTGGGGGAAATGGGAGGAATGCAGAGGTGCTACTCAGCATTGTAGGGAGAAAATTTGTGTGGCCAAAGCTCAACTGGAGCTGAGGCTGGCCAGTATGCTGAGGGGCAGTAAAAAGAGATATCTAGATATGTCAATAGCAAAAGGAAGTCCAGAAATAATATTGGCCCATTACATGGTTAACACAGTTGCCTCACAAACAGGGACGTAGACAAACCAGAGATGTTTAACATTTTTTTCACTTCAGCCTTCAAAACTGATCATAGGCTCTGGGATCCCAGAGCTCTAAGCTGGAGGACTACGACTATGAGAATAATAAAATCCAAGTCAACCCTGAACTTCTGCATGATCTGCTGCTCCAGCTGGATCCCTACAAATTTATGGGGCTTGATGGTATTCACCTGAAAATACTCAAAGAGCTGGTTGATGCTGACGCCTAAACGTTGCCTTGAGGCCTCTCAATGATTTTTGAATGGTCTTGGGAATATGAAGAGGTCCCAGTCACCTGGAAGCTAGAGAACATGGTCCCAATTTACGAGATGGACAAGAAGGATGATCCTGTGTCAGAAGAGATTTAGGGTGGATATCAGGAGAAGATTCTTCACCCAGAGGGTGGCTGGGCACTGTAACAATCTCCACAGGAAAGTGGTCACAAGCACCAAGCCTGACAGAGTTCAGGAAGTATTTGGACAATACTCTCAGGCGCATGATGTGATGCTTGGAATTGTGCTGTGTGAGGCCAGAAGCTGGACCCAATGATCCTCGTGACTCCCTCAGGATATTCTTATGATTCTGTGACTCTGAGCTTTTAAAAAATCTATTAGAGTAGGAGTTCTACCACCTTCAGTGCTGGAATATATGTATATTTCACTACATAATATGAAGTCAAATACCAGAACACACATCGAAATAATATTGCCCACATAATATAGACAACAGGTGCTTCCTAGGATTGATAAATCATTATGGATGTTACGTGCTCTTAGAAAAAGCAGAAATTTGAAATGGATAGTCCATTAATATATTCTATTTAAAACAAGAACAGCTTACCAAATCATATTTGAAATTGGAATTTTTATTGCTTTCCCTCCTGGATTAATGAGAACAGGGTCAGACCTCAGACCAGCATGCTCATAAGTTAACAAAAAGACTCCAAGAATTTTAGTACTCACTGGCAATAACCACTGGTAAGTCAATGTACATAAGTCAATGTTCGAGACGATGGCATATATAAAAAGGTGTATAAATACTTTATAATAACCTTAAGGTAACTGCATATTATTGCATTGTGTAGCAACTCCCAGGAAAAAAAGCAACTCAACAACATGTAAAAATAATTTGGCCTTCTTTTTCTCCTGAATCTAAACTGAAAATATAAAAATATTAATGCGCTTCTGTTTGCTCTGTTGCTAGTTACTGGATAATGATATATGAAGATAAATGAGATAAATTAAGACAATGCTATAATACATTTGTTTAGCTGAAAAAAAACGATATTTTCTTGAACCTATCGATTTTTAAAATACTATTCCAGATATATTTGCCTTATTTTTAAAAGTCAAATTTGTTGGTATTGGTTCAGTAAATAAAGGTTTATTAGATACCTGCTTTAAAAAATACTTTACTGAAAACACTGTGTTTACAAATAAATATGCTACACTTCTAGCAGGTGTTCTCTTCAGAAGAAACCATTTTCTTTTATGATGGTCTAAAAATTTTCCCAAGTAAGTGAATCCTATGTGCACAACACTTCTAAGAGGACACGCAGGCATTGAGCAAAATCCTCCAGAAGTATTTTGATCATGTTTGAATTAAACACATGAAGTGAGGGGAAACTAAACATTGGTTTAAAGGCCCTCTTGAATGGCTACTTAAATCACAGCATGGAATGTCCCTGAAGCTGTGGAGCTTAACCAAATACATGCTAAGGCACTATGATGTAAATGAGAGATAAATAATTAGATAACCATTTTGAGAAGATCAGTCCTTTTCATCCTAATTAAACTCTTCTAAAAGCATTTTTTACAGAGTTCCAGGACTCTTTAGTATCTTTAGGAAACTAAAGTCTGATCCAGGTCATTTTGGACTCAAAGAAAACCTTGCATTAACTTCAGTAGAAATTAGACTCCTTAAGAAGCAGATGTGCTTACATTCCACTGTCAAAAATAGGAGCTAAGCATCTGCTCAAAGTTAATCACACACTTAAACACTGTCCAGGACTAAGGTCATGGTTGCCAGGACCTGATCTTGCGGCACATACAAATCCAGATGATTAATGGTTTCGTTTGCCTGCTGCATAAAACAAATGTAATAAGAAATAGAGGGTTTGGGGTTTTATGATTAATTTTTGTGCTACTTAATAACATTTTACAAAAAAGAAATCTATCACAAATAAATAGAGTTCTGTTGAGTTAGTGATATAGTAATGCAAATTACTATATATTCTCATTTATTTCAGTTTGAAAACCAAAGAGTACTACTAACACAAACAAGGTATAACAGAAAAGCATTGTGTAACAAATAGACATACAAAGAACAAGTACAGTTTGTCAAGGAAATTGAGGTTACTTCTGAAAAGTGCACATTGTGTCCTGTAAACATAGATAAAACTTAGCACAGGGCAAATAAATGTTCTCCATATATAGATAGGGCTTCATGAAAGATGATGAAATGAAAATTAAGACTGAGAGAAAATTTGGTAATATATGATCAACTGGTCATTTTAGTTACTGGAACTCAGATAATCTGTCCTCTTCCAAGTACAAATTTATATAAATTAGAGGAAAGTGATGGAAAGGGAGGGAATTATGGGAAGCAAAGGGAGTGAGGATGTAATGGAAATTGTGGAAGGAGAATGCAGAGGTACAACTGAAAGCAGAAAGGGGCAGGTGTCTCAGGTATAGAACAACTGTGTGGTGAAGGTGTACCAGCTAAGATTGACACTTGTAACACAAAACAAAAAAATTCTTGTCAAAACCTACAGGAAGAAGGGCCCAACCTTTTGCTTGTCTAGGGAGACTGGGAAGGCACTTTCTGCTTTTACTTGCTGTTATGTTCATGCACGATCCTATGAAAAATTGTAAAATGATAAAATGGCAGCTAATCACAAAGTTTTTCCTTAACCCAGCAATAATGACACAGCAATTCTACAGGTTCAGACAATACATCACCACTTTAACAAAAATCCCACCAATTTAATGTCTCTGACAGTAATCTAATGGGCTTTCAAGTAAATTAAGACACAAATCATCTACAGACTTCAGAAAATGGATGCTGTTCATGCATCAAGTCTCAACCAAGACTGATTCCAGAATTTCTAACTGAATTTTTGCAAAGCCCTGCATTTATGTACATCTTAGCCCATGAGAATTTAGGGTTTCAATTTCTTTTAAATTTAGCTTACCCACCTCAAGGATGTAGGACATATCATAAAACAGGCTATGACAGCTTAAAAGTTCAGGTTGCTAGTGAAAAGAACTAAAAAATATTGCTATTATAATCTCATTCTTCTAAGTCAGTCTCATGATATCTGTATCACAGTATATTCCAAAGGTTAAAGCTGTCATGCCTGATGTGTCAGTTCCTTGTGTAAGCAATTTCCAGTTGCTTAGTTGGTAAAAACAAGAGAAAAAAATCTAGTCCCGCAGCTTTCACCTAAGAGAAAGAGCCTACATTTCACCTAAGCTGCTCTTGCTGCTGAACTGAAAGACTGTCCAGAGCTCTGGGGGTTGAAGCAATATGCTTTCAGGGTCTTCATCATGTGTTTCTTTGAGAATATTCTTGTTGCAGTTGAATCTGATTCAAGGCAGGCCTTGAAGTATTGGGACCCAATCCACTAGCATCCCTTTCTAGAGCCATCTTTCCATTCTCACTCTGAAGGTGTCTGATGTATGGCAACTGTGCAAAATCATTCTACTCCATTTGCTGTATCATTGGGCAGTTCCAATACATTATTTGTGCTTCTATCTAGCTCTTCCTTTTTGGGATAGTTTATTTTGCCCAAGTTTTATTTGAGTTGGTTTCTCTGGGCGTTGGGCCCAGTTTTTGTTTAACTTTGCTCTTAAAAGTTGTACAAAAGCCCAGATGTTCTTTCCAAAAAAAAAAAAAAGGCAGGGGGGAGCTTTATACATCCATTTTAAAAAATGATCATGTTGTAAAGCAGCAGAAGGGATAATTTATAAACCCACTGAATGCATTTGTATGGTTTATAGCAAAATTAAACTCCATTACTGTTTGGGACTAGGGTTTACAAGGCTAACAAAAATGCTGACAAGGTGGAATAGAAAACACAAGAGCATACAAGAAATGTTTTGATATTGGAACATTAATTTTAAATTATTACTAAGCAGAAGGTACAAAACCTTTAGTAAAGATACATCTAGCTTAACTATGTCAGAGCCACACATTTATCTTTACCTCCAAAGATAAGGTTGGTGAAACAGTACAAATCAACAAGAGGCCCAGAAGCTTTTACTGGAGCTTAAGTAAAAGTTTCAAGTTGAAGTACAGATTTAAGAATCAGAACAGTACAACTCTGCATAGCAATGAGTAAGCAACTGTCAAAAGAGTGTTTCAAAAGAGATGCCAGGAAATATGGAATAGCAAAGCAGGAACTGTACCCAAAAGGAAGGGACAAAGCAACAAAAGTCAAAGAAACAACTGACCCCCACTAAATTACTATCAAAGAGTGGTTACTCATGTATTTAGCTAGTGCCACAAGTGACGTCATGAGCTGACATTACCAATAGGTTACCACTTTCCCAGTCAACAGTAGAAGAAAAAGTTTGAACACATCTTTTATCAAAGGCTAGCTGTAGAACATATGATTTTTTGAAACCAAATCCTCAGTTCTGAGAAAGAAGGCAAGATTTACCCATAACATGGGGTAAATGCCAGAAACTGTAGAGACAGCAGAAAACTCATGAGAAATGCTAAGAAAGCAAGGTAGAATATAAGAAATACAGGGTCATTACAGTATAGAATAATTCTTAGGTTTCTAATTAGTCCAGGCTCACAGTGCTCTTCTTAACACCCCTTGAAAATGAGCTCTTCACAGAATCTCATCCAAAAATGATCCCTCTCTAAGCAAATTAAGAGCATCAAAAGAGATGTTGAATACCAGAAATGCTTTAAACATTTAAGGGAGTACACTACCCTAGTTTACAGATAGTTTGTCTATTCCGAATGTTGAAGTCATGTAATATCAGCTTATAAATGTTACTGCCAGTGTGTAAAACAAACCTGGGCTTCCTTGTGGTTTTTTGGAAACTTTCTTGATTATGTGTACAGTTTTGTTCCTTGGTTAATGAACACAGTATAGTCACACTGTCTGCGTTTGTCTGATGACTGATTGCAAAACTCTGTCACCACTGAAATTAAACAGAAGTCCTTACAACAGCAACCATGACTGAAAAAAATATTAGTTCCACACAACTGTAAAACATTTAATTATTCAAAAGTACCTATGTACAGTAGAAATATAATTTGTAATTTAAAATGTATCTTTTTAATATTTTTAATATTTTTTAATATTTTTAAAAATCTTCTCCTTTCTTGGTGAAAAGATTGGAACCCTTCCTTTCCCACAATGAGACCCAGAAAGCCCTGCCAAGGTTTTTTCCTCTTATGGGAATCACAACATTTTCTCATTGCTTTCCCTCTGAAGAAACCTGGGATCTTCTGAAACAATTTCTATTCTGCCAGTTTCCACGCACAGCTTTAAAACAGAAGTCCTTCCTAAAAACTCAGGAAAGAGATTATGATTCAAGAGAAAATGGAGACTGACAGCAGTATCCTAGAAACTTGTGCAATAATGATGCGTAGAACAAGCTAGATCAAAGTCTTTGAAATGTTTATTTTTATTTTGTAAATAAGATAAGCAATCCCCATTGCGTCTCAGTCTAGTCAGAAATGAGTTCATATTTTCACTTTTACAAAGCCAATGTTAACAGAAACTGCTGTTAAGATCAGTGACAAAAAATTCAGCTGAATCTCTGTAGTTGCAGTTGCAGTAACATTTTCATCTTTGGAGGATCCTATCACCTTTTTTTTTTCTTCTCTCAATAAAATCAGCCAATACATACAAAATCCATGTTTGTAAAGACAATCATTCTATTAGACTAGTTCTTGAAAGGCAGACTCTAGATGGGAACAAAGGTTTTCTCTGCTGAGCTCCTGGTGAAGTTCTACTGAATTTTTCCTGGATTGACTCAGTGTGCAAAGAAAAGAATAATAGTCCCATGTGTACCAGTTTTTCATGTGTCACAGCACATAACACACATTTTCTCACACTAACTTTCTTCTAATTTAACAACATGAGCTGGCAACTGCTCCTGATTCACCATCATTGACAATACAGATATTTTTCTGGTTTTCATTCTTTTTGGCTTTTATTCCTGAACTGGAACAAAAGCCTGCCACTCACCAAATTCTTAAAACTGAGTCAGCTATACCTGTGCCTCACAAGAGGTAGTGTAGACATTGGATGATCAGATAACCAGTTTTCAGTTTTGTTACAGGCTATGGATTCATAAAATCTGTGCTGCCTATCAGGAAGATGGTCTTAGACACAAAGAAATACGATCTACCTCGCTTCCTGAACATGTCCTCCCCGAGACACCTGACATGTCCTGATAGAATTTTGGCTGCAAGGCTGGCAGCCTGCCTGGGATTGAAGGGAGCACTCTCATGAGTAGCCAGGGGGTACATCCAACAGATTTCATACTTCATTTATTCTTAAAAACCTAAAATCTGCTGCATAAAAAGGTTGAAGTGAATGATTATTGTCTCCCATGGGACCCCATATCAGATTTGCAAGGTTTAGAAGTGGATCATACTTCTGTATTGTTCAGTATTACGTATTGTTTCCAGGAAACACAGCCTAATTTTATACCTTAAAACCTTCTGAGGTGTTTCCACCTTTCAACAGTAGTAAAGGCTCATTTGTTAATAATTCTGATGACAGTACAAGAGGCAGATTACACTTTACAACTGACCCTCCTTTTTTGCTTGCCTTTACAGCTTAATAATTCTTCTGAGGGACGGGGGGAAGATGTGAGGTTTAATTTTTTTTCGTGGAGTCTGAGGCAAATAATCACTAGATCATGTAGCCTGACAACTTGTATATGACAACACATTTAATATCACTCTTTTACTGTCCTAGTGAACCCAGTGGGCTGGATTAGAATAATCACTTTAGCTCTCAAGAGATTTATGTATCAGGAACAGTAGGAACCAAAATATCTTCACAAAATCACAGAACAGTTGAGGCTGGAAGGGGCCACTGGAGGGCATCTTGTCCAGCTCTCTGCTCAAACAGGGCCATCTGGAGCCAAATGCCCAGCACCATGTCCAGATGACTTTTGAATGTCTCTAGGAAGGGAGACTCCACAACCTCTCTGAGACTTCATTGGAAAAGACCCCTGAAGCACCAAGAAACTGGTTTAAAAATTTTGCAAGGTGACAATTTCTTCTTTAGCTGGAGGTGAGGGTCTTCTTGTCATCCTGAACTGCAAAAAAACTCCTTATAAGAATGTAGAACAATAGAATTTCATTTAAAAGGTGACTAATTCATACATAACATTGTTAAAAAGTAATTTAGGCTTTAGTCAAAAGAAAACAAACAATCAAAGAATGTTTTGATGAACAGAGAAGTACTGAATTTCTGTACTAACTTTCTAGTTGATGTAAAGTACACATTTCTTATCATCTCTGTAACTATTTGGCAGAGAGGTAGTTCTCTTATTCCTGCAAGTTTTCATGCACTTCAGAATAGCAACCATGTATTTTTGTTAAGCTAAGGATGTTTTTAGAGAGAGAAAGAACAGTCATTTTGCTAAGGAAAATGTTAAGATTTAATCCACTTTGTCTCAGCACAAACTGAAATCCCATAAATTTAATTTCAGAGATAATCTAGAAGTCTAGAAAAGATACAAAGATGAGGACTGTTAACATGATTAATATGTTGGCCAGGATACCAAAATATCCTTAGTAATATTTAAAAATATCCATTGACCTTTTACAGGAGTCCTGATCTTTGCATCTTGAAAGTCTCCATCTGCAAAAGACAGCTAACACCTTATTTATTCTATCCTTCATAATCCAAAGGAAAAGATAGACCATTCTTTGGTAATCTGCATGGCAAGGCCACATCTCAATTTTAGTTTGAAGCACAAGTAAAACAGTATTGTTCTTACTGTTCTGTTTTATATAAATATCAAATTGTTACAGAGCACAGACATTTATAGCAAATGAAGATTCATGTTGTTAAGAAGTATCTATGATTTCTCCTGGCCTGTGTCTATCTTATTTTGGTCGTGGTCCCTGTGTAAAGGCAATGCCATGTGCTACAATGGGAATGACTATGCAGCACTTTCTCTTACTGGAAGACCATACTTTAAGATAAAAGTTCTTCAGATTTTGTTTGGATGAATGCCCAGTATATCAGCAAGAACATGTTGTTCTATTTCACAATTACAGAATGTTACAACCTCCATTTCTTAATTCTTTGGATGACACCTGTGCTCAGTAAAATGTTGTGTTGGCTTTCCAATTAGGCACTTCAGGATTATGAAGCTAGAGAAGGAATATCTGATTCTATAGGGAAGGAAGAGCTGTTGGTCCTTTCCACTTTACATTAATAACATTTAGGGTTTCAATCTTTTATTCCAGACAATAATAACAGAACACAAACAATCCCACCAAAACAATTTTTTTTTTATTTTCATAAGCCCATTCTGTTTAAATATGAATTGAAGTATCAATAACTGGTTTCCTGAGATGTAACAAGCAGCCTTGTGGATTCCTCCAAAGTTCAAAGAGAAAGTCTGTTATCATTAACTCATTGTAATTATTAGTGGTGTATCTTCTTTATTGAATACGTATTAAAACAAACAAACAAACAAACAAACAAACTTTGTGGATTCTTTTTGTCTGTGTTCAAGTTGGTTGAAATTACCCAGTGGGTTCAGACCTTACTGAGAAAGAGAGCTGGACAAAAATAAATACCAAAAAAAATCCTTTTCCCTCTAAAAATCAAGATAAAAATGAATCAGAAGTAATAGAAGTAATTCTTTGTAATGCATTTGGGTATGATGCTGCAAAAAATGTTCATGCTTAAAGACGAAAGATGTATAGAAAGTGGATGGTGAAATTTTTATATTTGACTGCAGTAATATTTTAATAGAATAATTATTTTACACATTTCCTTATCCCTACCATTATGTTTGGGCTGAAGTACTGAAATAAAATGCCAGATTTTGCCATTTCAGAATTGTAGGGAATCAAACTGAGGCAGGAAGAAGCAAACTGTGAGAGAAGCACACAACTTGAGTTTCTGAAGTTTGATTCCTGACTTCTGTTGGTAACATATCTATGAAAAGACCCTGGGAACAGTGGAGTTAACCATTTTACACAGGCAAAGAGATGCAGAGTGCATAGCTGGCCAGGGGCAAAAGGCAGTGCATTATTTCCCTGAAAGCAGCTTTAAACCTTTTACAGAAGAGGCAGGACACTGGTTACAAATGCACAAACCAAAGCACTCGGAGTGCTATTTTGCTGACGTCACCCTTAACCAGCATAAACCGGTGTAATTCTGTTACACTCGGTGGAGATATACTGATCTACAGCAGCACACCAGTGACTTCACCTCCAGGTGACGGAGTATGGTTAGGGTGATCTGGGAGTCTAGGTGTTTCATTAAGCCAAGCTCTCTGACATTAAATCCCCGAGTTGAAAGGACCTGCTTTGTTTGATGCCATTGATTAAACCCGCATGATTTTAACCCCCACAGTTTGTGTGTATATCAAGAAATTGAAGTTGTAAAAGCACATACACCCTTCACTATATAAATGTACAGCATAAGATAGGTCTTTTATAAGCATTAGTAGAAGATGATAAAACCATATGTGAATAATACCTATCCAGAAGTCATCAGTTTATAAATATTAGTCATAAGAAACCTATATATAGATACTACTCAGTACATCAAAAACTGTACGACATATATTATTTATGTATGTGGGCAAGAGATTGAAACGTCTCAAAACGAATAGTAGAAAAATGGACACTGTGAAAATATTAAAAGAAAAATAATTATAAATATAAGAAATGGTGAGAAAGTTATTTAAGTAAAGGAGCATAAAGAAAGAAGGACAGAGCACATGGCAAATTATATAACATAAAGTCATTGAAACCATATGAATAAATTCAGAAAATAGAACCTAGTAAAATGAAGCTGTCTAGTTAATGACTACCCGTCAATGACATGTTCAGGAACCTTGTTATGTAGCCTCTTTGAAAAGTTTTTAAACAACCACTACAGTTGCTAGGAGAAGAGGCAGAGAAGCATGATAATGCATAGAGGACAACACAATGTTACTCCTTTACAATGGTAGCAGTTTCGTGTTTACTTCAATGCACAGGAAGTTATGCCTGTTCATATAAAAAAATTATCCATTTCCTTGATCATAAAAACAGCTTTTCTTTATTTATATTGCATTTTAAAATCCAAATGACGTTTGTTATACTAAAAGCCACACTACTGAAATATTTTCCGAACTTCATTTAAAATGCTTCAGTTAGCAAATTCTCAAATCATATTAGTCTGTTTTCACAGTTTGCATCATGCACCTAGCTTTTAGTTGTCCAGGGATGTCAAACTCCACCTTGGCTTTCAATCTTTATTTCCTACAAGTGAGTTTAAAGCATGAGCTCCTCAGTAACTCCTAAGCATAGAATCATATCTTGTATACTGCAGGATATCAGATCACTTCCATTGCTCAAGTCTTCAAGGACATTCAGCTCCCTCAGTGTCATGGGTTTGCCTAGGGGACAATTTTTTACCACACCCCCCACAAATTGCTCTAAGGTGAGAGAAGTTTATGCA
>JAWMRA010000078.1:118134571-118205844 GCA_035584735.1 Pseudotriccus pelzelni
CCTGCAGCCCATGGGGGACCATCGGGGTGCAGAGACCCCCCTGCAGCCCATGGAGGAGCCTGTGCTGGAGCAGGTGGGTGTATGAAGGAGGCTGTGACCCCATGGGAGGCCCAGGATGGAGCAGGTCCTGACAAAGACCTGTGGCCTGTGGAGAGAGGAGCCCACGCTGGAGCAGGTTTTTCCCAGGCAGGAGTTGTGGCCCCCATGGGGGACCCACACCAGTACAGCTCATTGGTGAAGGACTGCATCCCATGGAGGAGTGACCCACAGGACAGCAGTTTCATGAAGAACTGTTGCCCGAGGGATGGACTCACTCTGGAGAGGTCCATGAAGGACTGTCTCCCATGGGAGGGACCCCACAGGAGGGGGGAAAGGACTCCTCTCCCTGAGCAGCAGCAGAAACCACAACTGACTGGAACTTCCATTCCCTGTCCCCCTGCACCACAAGGGGGGAAGAGGTAGAGTTTGGAAGGAGGGGAGGGGGAAGGTGTTTTTAAGATTGTTTTACTTCTCACTCTTTTGCTCTGATCCTGTTAGTAATAAATTTCATTAATCTCCCCACTTTGAGTCTGTTTTGCCTGTGATGGTGATCAGTAGGTGACCTCTCCCAGCTCTTATCTCAGCTCATGAATCCTTTGCTGTTTTCTTTTCTCCTCTCCTCTGTCCAGTTGCAGAGGGGAGTGAGAGTGGCTTTAGTGGGTACCTGGCATCCAGCCAGGGTCAACCCACCACACTGTGCAAAAACAACACCCAAACAAATATTCAAGGAAACAGCAGGAGTATGTAACTGTAGACATAGTATTAAAAACTAATGCTAACATATAATACAAAGTATACTTAGGAAAAGGCTACATTTCAGCTCACCTTACAGTTTTGAATATTAGATAAAATAACATTTCAATTATTAGCTGTAATAATATCTGTGTGTGAATACTGCTAAGTAATTATATTGACTGTGGTAATGGACAGGAGGTTTTTAACATGAATAGGGCTGTACAGAAAGTGCCTTCAAATTTATCAAATTGAATACAACCAGAAAAAATAAAAAGAAGGGAATAAAAGCTTGTATTTGGTAACATGAGTAGTTTTGGATAACAGCACATGATGAAGCAAAGCAGTGAAGAACGTGTAAGTTCTGTTGATGGCTGGCTAACCACAGGGAAAGCAGCTCTGCCTTGTAGCTGTGTAATTCAAAGCAGTACGATGCACGGCTCACATGGAACTTGATATCCACATGCGTGTTCTTACCCAGTTCCCATTGCCTCAACACAAGTTGCTTTTATTCCCTGAAAGCAAGTAATTTTTCAAAACACTAGTGCATAAGAAACAGCAATGATTTCAGCAATCAATTTTAAGACCAGCTTATCCCATCCCTGTGAATAAAGTTAGCTACTATTTTAGGGAAGTGATTATGTAGTGAGGTTGCTCTTTCATCACACAGCACACATCTGTCCAGAGCAAAGAAGCTATTAGACTCTTGGATACATATTTTCCCCCAGAAACTATAGATCAAGTATTACGGGAAAAGCTATGCAACATCTCAGGAAGGTTTTAGGAGGTAAAACAAGGGAGAATTATGCATCTGCACCGAACTAAAATTAGAAAAGCTGCCATATGGCTCTGTGAAGCCAGCAGCACGTTCTTATTCATTAGGAAGCATTCTGCTAACATAAAAACACAAGGCCTTCCTGTGCTCTCCAAATGTGTTTATCTTTTCAACATTAATGCATGATATATCATCAGGCTGCTGAAATCTCCTGCAGTGCATATTAAAAAAGCACAGCTGCACTTTTTCTCAGCACGTTTATTCACTGAGAGTAATCTAAGAGCTCAGTTTTGCCCACCTCCCTGACACACAGCCCTCTTGTCAGCCCGGCTCCCCTTTGGTTGGAAAGGGCTGCATTTCCACTGCACGCTCGCCTGCCCAGCTCATCTCCCCATGCTCTGCTCAGCTCATCACACCCACATGGTTTAGCTTCATATTTACTACTGCTGGTAGAAGCACACTTAAATGGTAAACGACCCCGGGGCTTAAGCTAAAAGCCCCTGGAAAGCTGTAAACTCAATTACTCGCTCAGGAGTAACAGCACTTACAACACTGCGATTTCTCTTTTCTAGTGTTTTCAACTTCTAACTGGCACAGCTGCTCTCCCATCCCACACATACCTGCCCCACTTTCCCACAGCAAAGAAGCATCAGTAAGGCACTAGCTCTACAAAAACCTTTGCGTTCTCACAAAACCATTGAATATAGATAAACTTTCATGGAGCTCTTCAAGCTTTGAGTGAAGTCCGCTCTTAGAAAATTCAGTAACAGTAGCCAGCGTATAAAATTTTCATGGACACTGAAAGTAAAACAAGCACTGAAAACCCATGCTGGATTTAGGAATAGCAACAAATGGAAGTAATAATATCTAAAATTAATACTAGTTTTATGTCTCCTAATAATTTTCACATTTTGCCATCATTCTTTTCTTGTAAAGTCAGCATTTTTGTCACTCAATACAACTTCTGTAGCAAGTACTGCCTGAGAAATAATTGCCCCCAGCTCAGTTAAACTGGAACAAGGAAAAAAATCGTGAAATTCAGCTTACCAAAAATAATATTTAACTGCTGGAGAGAAAGAAGCCTATTATCTATCTCTGCATGTATTTTTTTGCTAAATACTTCAATAGGCATTTTACTACCTTTTCCTTGGTTTCTTCTCTCCCACCCCCCAATTTGCTTGTCTTTCCTGTCATCACATCTACGACCTCTTTTTCTTCTCATTATCACAAAACTCAATGGTTTACTTCTTGAAAGTGAGGGAGAAGACAGGTGGCAGCCGTGGAAATGCCCACTCCTTCCTCCACTCGCCCCAGGAGCCAGCTGGCTCCAAGCCCCCTGAGCTGGGGTCTCACAGTGCTGCTTCCTGGCACATGGCCCCATTCAGAGCACCAAGGTGGAATCTCACCCTCTATAAGTGCACTTAAATAACTTCTCTGAAGATTGCTAACCTTGGATTTAACAGTGACAGCTGAAAATGATCTTACATAAATTTGTACCTACTATTCCCAGATTTATCTACTTAATGCAGTAGCAGAGATTATTCTCACCTGAGATTACCTCAGAAGGTCACTAGTTTCTGGTAAATTAAGGCCTGGGGACTGCAGTAAAATCCAGAATGACAACCCTCTTGCTGCTGCTGCTGCTTAAGTAAAGAATAAACCATCCTATCTGGGACCCCAGATTTTCAAGGAGTTGATCCATCCCCAGCACACAATAAAAATATGAAGCAACACAACAATTAAAATAATTGCTGATACTATTTCTAGTATTTATACTTATCAGTAAAGACACAGAAGGACAACTGTCATGCTACCCTTTAAGTGAAATCTAAACTAAGACTTAAAAGGAATTTTGGATCCAGAAAGTGTTTCTCACTCCATGCCTTATTTTCAACTGAGAGGATATGTCAAACTACCACACTGTCAGTGGGAAATTGTTTTTCATCTCTTGCGCATGGAAATAAGCTTCCATCATGACCATCACCTGTTGAATCCCTGGATGTGCTGCAACATTAGCCCTTTCCACTAATTTTTAAAAAAAGTCGAAAGGAATATAACTGGGTAGAGTTTTAATCCTGATGAATTTTTAGACAGGCCCTAGATTACTAAAATATTTGAGAATACTAAACATATGCTTTTATATAAAATGAAAGGGTATGCTTAACTTGCAAACTGAAAAATCAAATGTGCATGTATATATTCCTATGTTTTACAGCTATATTCTTTCTCTTTTCTCCAAGAAGACCACCAACGCTATCTTCCAATGTATAGTGACTGATTAGAGAGAGAGCATAAACAAATTAATCATTAAAGGTGCTGACTGCCCAGGAGACTTCCTTATCAAAGGCCAAAATCCAGGATGACACTGAGAATTTATAATATTCACTGGTTTAAAATGCTGGGGTTTCAGGTTCTTTTTTGCATTTACACTCCCTAAGAATGTCTAGTAACCAGTAAAATGATAAACCTCTGCTTCACTGTAGTGTAATTTAGAGTATTTAATAAGTGCCTAAAATACAATACTCAAACAGCAAAGGAGTACACAATAGATTAAGTACATTGGCTATCAGTTCCTTACTCCAAAATATCCTCACTTTAATCACTTATTATTCTACGCTAAAATCAGATAAACAGACTCAAATATATGTAGCTGTAGACTCAAACACATATCTCTGAAAGTTTTGCATCTGTTGCTATTTACATGATTTCAAAACAGTCACATAAACTACTCAACTGTACATGATAACAAACAGCACACATCCATCAGCATTGACTTCAAATCTTGTTGCGTTTATATGGCTGCATTTCAAAAGAAAGAGCCAAGCTAACTGACCTCTGCACTGAAATACTAGATACAAATATTTGGCATTGCTCAGTTAACAAAGTAATTATTTTCTTTGGTATGTACTGAATTAGAATAGAAAATTTTACTGTATTTTTTGGCATTTGCAATTTTATAAGCGTTAGATATTTACTCAATGAGTAACCTCATCTTATTTTGATAATTCATCTCTCAAAACAATATTAATATGAATGTCTAAATGGTGGGAGCCCAATGTTCTTTAACGTTTTGGCTGAGACAACGTTTTCAAAGACAAGAAACATGGCAGGATCTGATAATTTTGTTCAAAACAGGGCTCCACCAGGGTCTCAGAAATAATATATTGCTTTTACAAATGTTAACAGCTCTCCAATTGGTTCTCTGACACATAAAAACACAGGCAAGATTTTGAAAATAAAGATACAAGGGTTAACACTCTTTAGACTAGAATCAGTAGATGTAACTGCCAAGCTAATTAAAGTTATAGGTTTTCAAAACTTAGGCCAAAATAACATACTGGAAAGGAATAAGACTATGTTTCTTGAAGCCTTACTCTTATGTAGTCAACCAGCTGCTAAAAGGAAACAGATGACACCCCTTATTCGAATGTCACATCGCTATGATTACAAAATATCTGTCTTATTTTGGGATGCGGATGATAAATCTTTGTGACACATCAGAACATTCAAAACAACAGGAAAAGATCTTTTTGCTTTTACAAACTGCCACTGACAACTGCAAAAGTTTTCTAGAGACCTAATATGGTGCACCAAAAAGAAATATGATGGATCATGGGCTCCCTATGAGCCCACAAAAAGAAGTTTCCATAATAAAGCATAGGCCAAAATGGAGCACAGATAATTGAAGACAGCTAAGGAAGAACAGAAACAGTTTTAATTCAATGTGTCCATGCTAACATGGATAACAGGGCTCCTACTGCTTCTAATAGTCCAGACTATGGTAGATAAATCTTTTAAGAGAAAGCTCTGAATCATTAAGGACAGGTAAAGTTTTCTTCTATAATAGCCCAGAAATAGAAGCTTAGGCTCTTCTTCTTGCACCATCACAGGCATCGCCAAACTTTTATGTCAATTTAGAAACAGAAACATTCCTAGTACTGCAAGAAAAGCACTAGGAAAAACAAATGCTTCTTAAAAGATACTGTTTACTTCTGCATGTTATTATTTAAAGGAATTTTTAAAATCCAAATCCTTTACAAAACTGTGTTTAAGATCAATTTATTATATTTCAATAGCGGTTACATTACTTCAGGTACATTATGAATACAGCATGGCTGTTTGAAGGATGGTAATGATTATTAACATGCATTGTTTAAGATATTCTCTAAAATTAAAAGATCTTTTTTCATTACCCTAAAAAATCTCTGCTTATCTCATTGCTAAGATTTACATCCAGACAAAGTCACTTTTAACCTCAATTGCATTAATTTGTTCTGTCACACATTAACTAGCAGACATTTTAAAATGCCTGCTAATAGAACTGATAGGTACAAATGGGTTCCCTTCAACAGACCAAACCATACTTAGAAAGTTAATTAATTACGTGTTACCATTTCTGTTTCTCTAATTCAGATTCATGAAGCAGGGATTAGCACCCAGTCTTAAATAAATCTGTATAATCCATAAACAGAAAAATTATTAAACACTGATCTCACCGAGATTATCAGTTTTCTTCTTAGAAGAAACTTTGAGCAGTCGCAGCAGTTCCCTTAACCATGGGCAACCAGCATCTCAGTGGCCACAGCCAGCTCTGCAGCCTTGCTGCTCTTCCCCAGCCCCAAACTGACATGGCACAGGCTGGGAGTGAAGGGCCCCTGTTTGGCACTTGTCACACTGAGTATGCTGAACAAATGTGGCTTTAACCAGGAAACGCTGAAAACGATGGTCTGGCCCCAGCCAGGTCCCTGCTCGGCACAAAGGCTGGTAACGCAGGTCTGCAGCCAGGCCCGTCCATCAGATCAGAAGTGATAATCCAAAACCTTTTCCTGCAGTCTGCAATTTACTTATCTGCTTGCAAAAAGAGCATGGGTGCCCCTGTTCCTCATTTCACCCATTAGAGAACCAACAGGTGAGACTTTTTAAGTAACAGTTGCTATTTCCACAGTATTACAGGTCCACCTCAGCATAAACATTTCAGGATACTGGGTCTTGAGCTGTTTCTAAATTCTAAGCCATTTGTAGACCTAGGCCAAAATCCTTATTAAATAAAGCAACCAACTAACCAACCAAAACCCCTCCTCCCAAAACAACAGAAGAAACCATACCCCCTCCTTTGGAAAGGGTTTAAGCTGTTGAAATAAAGGATATATGCGCCTTGTCTGAGCTTGAAAGAAAGAATGAATGTCAATGCCCATGACCATCACATAGCTCAGGGAAAGGAAAAGTATTCTTGTACCATAAAGGTTTTACAGACTGGTTTCTCTGTCTGTATTGTTGATATAGAAAAGGAAAAAAAGCTTACTGGGCATCTTTACATTTTAGATTGTCAATTGCAAACACATAATTATATTTTGAACATTAAGTACAATTGCTTGACAAATTTGTATTGCGATGTTCACTTAAAATCAGCACCTGTAGCAGCTAAACAGATGGTGGCTCAACTTTCAAGCTCAATAGTAATCACAATAATCCTTGATATTCAGCAGCACAACACTCAAGGATTCATTAGTAAGTTTTGTCACATCCACTAAACTGTTTGTAATTTCTTACTGAAGCAACTAAGAGTATAAACAGTATCAGAGAGACAATAGTGAATGGAATAAAACTATTACTGGTATGGTGTTACTGGTCCTAAAATTATGGCTAAAGCCACACCGAAGGCAAGAGACGGCATAACTGGGAAAGAAGTGAAAAATAAACCAAAGGACAGTTATTGAAGAGAAAAAAGTAAAGGCTTAAAAATAAAGCCCTTCAAAAAAAAGGAGAGAAATACAGAAATACACGGAAAATCCACTGAACATGAAAAAACATTTTTTGGCACAAAACACCTTCCTATTTTTCCACTAATCACCAAAACAAACAAACCAGGAAAAATCTAAATGAGGGCTCCTCTGAGTATTCTAACCCATATTTAGAAATTACAACCTTGATATCTCTTCCTCTTCTTCTTCTTTTTTTTTTTTTTTTTTTAAATTTCCAAGTGAATGAAACATTATATTTAAACACACTTCCTTTTCAGTGTGGAACATAGGCCCAGACCTAATTTGATGTAAAATAACTTGTCTCTGCAAACATCTCCCCCAGAAGGATCATGGGAATCACAGGTTGTTCCAAATCTTTCTAGGAAAGAGCGCCTCAGGAGAAATAGTACCAGTATAATGCTAGTGGCTCTTCATGCTCACACATCGTAAAATGACAAGGGACCATTCTACCTGTCTAGTTTCACTGACTCCTGTATCTCGACAAGAACCTCCACGAAATGTTTTGAAGACCATTCAGATATCTTTGGGAGGGCTGACAGAATCTACCAACTTCTTCATTAAGTTGCTCCAAATTTCAGTTCACTTTCCACTAATAATTTGCACCTTATGTATGAGTTGGCTTTGGTAACAAATTCTAACTGTTAGGCTGTATCCTGCTCTTGTGTGTTAAGAGTCCTCTGCAGCAGGCAAACGGCGTAGCTCCATTTCATTTTGTGCCAGTAAGCAAAGCAAGGGGCAGGGACATGCCTTTCTGCCCCGAGATGACTAGGGCCTCAGTGAAGAGAGGTATCACACTGCTACTTCAACCAAAGGGGCATATGGATACTATTTCAGACATCATGGTAATACCTGGAGCATCTCCAGTTATGGAGTATCTACTTTGTAGATTTATGGTTTATGGAATTATCTACTTTAGCAGAACCTAAACTTGAAGTACTTTTCTGTCTTCACCTTCTGACATTTTCTCTGACCTTGTGCTGAGCTAAAGGGAAAAAAAAGTACGTGTGTGTCTAAATGTGTAGTGTACACACCGGAGTACCCCTTGTCTTGTAAAACACATAGAGATGTCCTAACACACTATAACAACGAAAGGAAACAGAAGGCATGTATGTCTTGGATCTTTAACTATCTATCTGAGGACATTCACTAGGAGCTCAGCAACGTTCATGACAGAGAAAGCAACCGATCATTTGCCACATCATCCTTCAATCTTCAGTCTGTGGGGTTTTTTCTCAATTGCCCACTATGGGTTTTCATGAAAAAAGCTGAAAGCTGAAGTAGCAATTCTTTCTCATATTCCTGGTGATTTCACATTCAAGGAACCCTATTTCTAACTAACTGTCCATACACAAAATCTTCTACAGCAATAACAAAATGCATGACTTAGAATAGATGCAATTATCTTGGTTTTAGTTTGAACATAGAGGAGTCTTTCATCAATATCTCTTCCATGTGCTGTGAATCCACAGGTTTTCAGGATTCAAACGTGGTGTGAAAGGCATTGCATCCTATTGTGAGTAAATATTATATTATTGCTTTTCAGACTGCAGTCTTTAAAAAGAAAAGATAAAAGCTGTGTAACAAAAGCTAGATTCCTTATAATAGATGATCTTTTTTTGACTGAAGTATCATCACTACTCCGAAATAACAAATTTTACTTGCTTTACATGCTGCTGAGATTAGTACGTTGCACTCACTAACCTAAAGCACACAGCAAGATCTGGTGTTCTACAGCCAGCACTTTTTAGATGCAAACGTTCCAGCTGCAAGAAACTACAAACACAATCATTAAGACTTGAAGCAGAAGGCTCTAGCCCTTCCTTAACACCTAAGCTCAGTATTTATTTTTTAGCACCTAAACTCAGTATTTGTTACCGACCAGACACCTCTAAGGACAGAGTAGCTGGTGAGAAACGCTAGACTCAAAAGCTTAGTTCATATTGTGGAGGACTGGCTTCAGTGTGTATTTCTGTATTTTATTTTTCCCTCAAATTAAAATGTTAAATGAATTTATGATGTTTACAGTTAATAACAGATTACATGATTAAATGCTACAGAATATAAGGTAAACACCCATCCTCTGCTAGTTTGAATTCTTTTTTTTCCTCTTGGTCATTTAGAAGTTATGAAAGAAAACAAAAATAAAGATCAAAGAAAAGCAAAGTACAAGTAGGATGCAAAGTAAGCAAGAAAGTTATCCTATACTACCTGCCAATAATGACTATTTCTACTTGAAAAAGGCCACTATCTTAACAGTTAAGAATACCATTTAGTTTCTCTTCAACTTTGAGTCATAACTTGGAGTCAAAGCTGACATTTCTGGTCTAAAACTTCATGGAAATTTTCTCTAGAACAGAAGTCATCCACCATTGACAAAGGTCAAGTATAAGTATCTAGATTTTACACTGATTTCACAATTCCAATTACCAGTTTGATGATTGTTTTTGTCTGTTTTCTTGAAGCAAGAGAACCACAGAATCACAGACTTGTTTGGTTTGAAAGGGAGATTTAAAGATCACTTAGTCCACCCCTCCTGCCATGGGCAGGGACGTCTTTCACTAGACCAGGTTGCTCAAAGCCCTATTCAACGTGGCCTTGAACACTTCCAGGGATGGTGTATCCACAACTTCCCTGGGCAACCTACTCCAGGTGCCTCACCGCCCTTCATTGTAAAAAATTTCTTCCTTACGTCCAATCTAAATCTACCCTCTTTCAGCTTAAAACCCTTGCCCCTTGTCCTGGCCACCACAGGTCTCAGCAAAAAGTCCCTCTTTATCTGTCTTCTAAGTCTCCTTTATATATTGGAAGGCTGCAATAAGGTCTCCCCAGAGCCTTCTCCACTCCAGGCTGAAAAATCCCTCTATCTTAATAGTTTGAGCCCAGTGTAGACACAGCTTTAAGTCATAAAGCTGCCTTCAGCTACTTCTCTCATAAGTAATATTAATTAAATTATAACACTGCTTCCACAGGAAAATATTAATATAGTTAAAATGCCTTATGTGTAGATAAGGTCTAAGTCAACTATTTTGCATGATATGCAACCCCAGTAAAACAAGTAAACCCCACAAGGTTTCCCACTTGATGAGTCTGCTGGCTAACGACTACTTTTCATCAGAGCCAGAAAAGAAACTGATGGTCTGTACTACCTAAAACCAGTTTAAATTCTTCAGTGAATCAGTAGTTCTCTGGAGGCATGCAAATAGTAAAGTCAACATAAACTGGATATTTAGCCAAAAAGCTTTACCATGTACAGAGAAAGATCAAAGACACTTTCAGTGCATCACTCTCAGCTGTAGGTAGGGGAGACAGCAAAGCAAATTCAGTAATAGATTTTTTTTTTGGTAAATACTCTGCATAAATTCCTTGACTTCACAGCACAAATTCCCCTGACACTTAATTCAGTCTTAAAATCCTATCAGGCTGAAAGTACAGAATATACAAATAATGTTAGCCACGCGGAACTCCTTAGGAAAAAAGAAATTAAAAATTGTCATAAAATTTAAATAGTCCATCACAAATATGATTAATATAAAAATATAATTACAGTAACATTGACCCAGTAAAATATTTGCAAAACAAAACCCAACAAACAAACCTCAAATCTGCATACGCTCTCTTGTCTTAATATCCTGATTTGGCAAGATATTTATGCACATAATTTTAGACCTTTAAGTAGTTCCACTGACTTAACAGGGATTACTCATCTGCTTAAAGTTAGGCAGTTGCTTAAATACCTTGTGAAATATAGATCTAAATTCAGATCTGACAAATTCAAAGTAGCAGCAGCCAAAGCAATACCTCATTACAGCTTTAAGGCCAGGCTGTTTTCATTTAGCAAGCGCTTTTACTTGCACACTGGCGCTGGAGGCAACAATAGACTATCTGCTGGAGTGACCCTGTGATTACATAGTACTGCTACAGGGAAGCAAAAACTGTTTTAGCTATCACATGTGAAACCAGAAAAAGAAGACAAATATGATTAACAACAAGCCTTCTGTAAAAGTTCATACAGGTTCCACAGCTCTTGAATGTCTCTGTTCATCAAATACTTCTCCTTCTCTCAACATCATTTAGCTTTCACATAGTGATTCATTTTGTCCAAGGTCTGTCTTTTAAGGCTATTCTGAAAACTAGATCTGTCAACTCAAAAGTGTACATTAATAGCTAGACTGATATTCACCACCCTGATATTCCTTCCCTGAACTACTGGAAAAGCTGATCTACAGAACACAAAACCTCTTCAGAAACTGGTGACACATGAAAAGTGGACTCTGCAGGAAAATGGAAGTGACATAAAATCACATTTGAGGATACTTTAGCACAGTAGGTTATACCCCACCTATGTGAATCTAAATGAAACTGGTGGATGCCATCTTAAAAAAAAGGCTACAGAATACAGGCATGGAGAGTAGAAGGAGAGAAACATGAGATGGAGACCTAGAGTTTAATAAAAGGGACTCAGGGGACTTGAGAAAAAAAAACAAAACATGTCTTGTACTTGATGTCAGGACACATTTTTCAGCACTCCAACTGAAGGGGTCAGAGGAGACTGCTTAGCTAGAGAAACTGCTGAAGAAGCTTAAGGTGATCTTCAGTATCCTCTGTACCTACTGCATTGCTGATATTGAAAGAACAGAATAAAAGCACAACTAGATAATGAAGAAAAGGAACTCTCAAAGCCCAAACCAGGAGATGTTCAAACAGCGAAATGTAAAAAATAGTCTCTGCTTTAAAATGAGAGCTATTTACCTGCTGAGATTGAGGCTAGCATGATAGACAAAAGAAGCTTTAAACTAAGCGCAAGGGTTTAATTTTTATAACCTTCTCTATACCGTAAAGGAAAAAAAAAAACAAAAAACAAGAAAAAACAAAAGAGAGGAAAAAAAACAATCAAAAAACAATGAAAAAAAAACCCACTAACGTAATGAGGTGAGTCAGGCAGGGGACAAGGAAAAGGCCTACTGTTGGAATAAAATCAAATGAGATTGATGTGAAACAGTTCAACTGATTGTCAATTAAGGAAGAAGAAATTTCAGATTTCTTTTATTTGCTGTCAGGGTTTTGTTGTTTTCAAATATGAGAAAACAATTCTAGCAGTAGTTATACAACTGAAATTAATGTCCTAAGTGCTGAAGTTTCTTCTTAAAATAAGGCAGGATTCTAAAATCAATCAGACACTACTTTACTAAACATACTTCTTCTTAATAACAATCAAATGGCTTTATAGTGCCTTGGGTGCCTGGCATATAAAAGAATGTTTATTCTCAGTGGTCTTCAGACTTGCCTAAAGCAAGCTTTTTAAATTAAGCACGTGCAAATCAGAACTTCTGTGCTTGTACACATCTGTGTACATTATGAACACACCTGCAACATATATGACTATTACTCCTTCAAAGTAACTTAACACAGACTGAAAATAATAGGAGAGTTTACACTTTCATGACCATGTAACACAACCATAAAATCACCATTTCATATCACTTTTATACTATAAATAAGAACCTGAATGTTTTCCAAAGCGCTTGAAAAACAAGTCTCAAATCCCCACTAGAAATATCCACTTAAGATTTACATGAATATAACTTCTGTTTCATCTTCATACTAAAATCATAACTTTTCATCTCCTCTGGACATTCACAAATCTCTATCCAATCAGTGTAAGACAATATGATTAAAATCCTCAGTAGAAAATTTTGTAAAGGAACCCATCGTCATTTTCCCAAGTACTGAAAACGTTTCAAACCCCAGATTAAAACTGCATGCAATGGTTACATCTACCAAATATCCTTAATTCTTTTAATGAATTCAGCTTTACGCATATATTTATAGCTTGCTTTCAAATTGTAATCAACTGACTCTCTAACATACCACAACTTAGGAGTCTTTGAAGTATATACTGTGAGAAATGATGTAAAGATAACAGATAAAGTATTGCATATATACATTTGCACATAAAATAGATCAGGATAACATTATACTAAATTATATAGTATTATTAAAGTAAAAAATCTATTACTTTTTTCAGCTACCAACCCAGCAAGCTTGACATGGGAAACGAATATCAATCTGCCTTTTACCCTTCCTTGTTTTCCTTCCTAGAACCTAGAATAAAGTCTCATTGTCAAATCTCAGTACCAGCTATATATTGCTTTCAGTGGCTTTACAAGGTATTTATAACCGATTGTGCTTTCGTAAGTAATTAGACTTTCATGTGCAATTCTATTTATAGATGAAAAAGAAAATTATTGAAGAATTATTAGTATTTATTTAAAAAAACCCGAACTCTTTACTAAACGTTCTAAATAATAAAACTGTAAATTAAGTTTTCACTGTTTTAATCTAATGTGCCTCAGAAGAAATGCTGAGCAGACCCACTGTGCGAAAACTGAGCCATCTTAATTTGTCCATGTTAGTGTAGAATCACTCCAGAGTTTCAGGACATTCATTCAGTTTTCTCCTACAAGTATTCCGCATAACATTAAAAAGCAACAAAACATCCTAACTGCAAGAAAATATTATTTTAAAACTGAGTTTCATGGCACTTTGTGCAAGTATAGTATTATTTTAATGACTTTTGTTTTAAAAATACGTAATACAAGTGTTTGAGCGTTGTAAAGGTCTTCTAATGGGTCTTGGCAGTGGAAAAGATTTGGAGCAACCTAAAAGTTAATAATTTAAATGAAGAATACATATAAATACAGGATTCCTAATGTGAGGTGATAAACTACCTACAAAACCTGAGAGAACAATAGTAATAGTGTCACTAGGCCTTCAATCTGTTTGCATTGACTACGTCAGGTTTTTTGTGGTGCACAACAAAAGTACAGGTGTACTGTACTGTTCATGCAGTTTGGACGTTTACCACATGTGAGACATATTTGTTCATGAAATTCCTGTCCCAAAACGATATTGCATTTCAGAGGATGCTGTCATTTTAATTTTTCTTAAAAGGAAAAGCCTTTAAAATTTGCTCTTACAGCAGAATTAGCTTCTATGTAGGAATAGCTATCAAACCTTTAATCAGTTTAAAGGAATAATTTTAAGTACTCTCATCTTTGCATCTAGACCCTGAGATGTTATTAATCACCACCTTGAAGGTCCCAGTATTTTGTAATGCCCCTTAAAGAGGCTTAAAGTCAACCTGTATCAGCTATGATTTTTATGCAAACACCCAAACAGTTACTAGAACATCTAATTATTCTCAACTGTAGAACCTTGTGTAACAAATCAACATCATAAAGAGTAATTTAGTGTCTTTATTGCTCAAGGATGGCAAACTACTTCTACTTGTTGAAATAAATTCATGGCATTTACTCTGTGTTTAGAATTGTATATTCAGTTGTTTTTGCAATAAGACTTTATAAGCTTAAAGTGCACATTCAGCTTTGGTACAATTCTGGCCCATGATGACTTCAGTAACTTACATGTAACCTGGTCTGATGAGTGAATATTTTATAACAATATCAAAACTATTTTCATGATATTGAACTGAACAACAAATCCCTGGATTTGACAAAGTTAAAATTACCTAGAGCCAGATTTTCAGACTAGATTTTCAAGAACTGCAGATGGAATGACCAAGTGGACCAGCAGATTTTAATTTCTGCACCCACTACCCGAGAAAACACACTTTTTTTTTTGTCCTTATCCCTTTCTCAGGTAAAGACAAGGAGCACGTGTCTCTTGGTGACAGCAAATCAATAATTTAAAAATAAATTTGAGAAAAGGATGAAGAAAATAAGGGCAAAAGCGTATCTCAAAAGCCAGCAAGGTGCAAAGCCATGACGGACAATGTGCCAGCTTAAGAAGTATACTTCTAATATGTGGCATGGCAACATCACTAGAATATCCACTTTAAAAATCATAGCAACCTAATAGGAATAAGAAGAGAACAAGCTGAGAAAAAGGAGCACTCTCTAAGATTAATCAGTTAGAGCCACTCTGGAGGCAGCTGACACAATCTGACACTTTCCACTTAGCTTTGAATAGACTAATGTCTAAAACCATAGATCTACTTATATACTTGTTTTAGAAATGAATATGTATGCAACATGTAATCTCCACTTTTATAACTTCATACATACAGTATGGAAAAGGAAGCATTATTTTCCCAGAGAAATCACAGAATACTGAAAAAGTGAAAGATGTATAATGTGTTCGAAAACCAAAGGAATCACTCTAAACATAGATAACACAAAGAGATAAAAATCTCCTACATTAAAAGAAAAATGATATGCACCTACTTTAAGAATTTGAATCTGCCCCAAACACCCGCAGTGCTATTTATGCCTGCCCAGACAGACCTGTGTCACAAAACCCACTTCCAAAAATTCAAAGTTTCTAGAAGATTTGGGGTTTCTCTTTGAATAGGAAATATATCAAAAGAAAAGAAATACAAAACTAATCTTCTAGACAAAGAACAGGAAGAAAACTGTCACGTTCTCTGGTTTACATTTATAACAGGACCCTATCTAGAGATTAGAATAGTTTCAAATCTATTGTAGTCGAGGATATGATGTCATCATTTAAAGGACGCAGATAATTTAGTCCACAACATCTATTCATACCAACGAAAGATAGCAAAAAGGGGTATGCAGAATATTTACATACCCCACTCTCCTGGATTATTCCTCTTCTGCATGGATTCATCATCCATGCACGAGTATGTAAGTAGTCTTTTTTTTTCCCCAAAGCCATCTGCTACTTTAACTTTTGTGAAAGCAGAAGTTATTTCACTTCCATTAGATACACGTATCAGACTGATCGATCTTCTCTCTTTCTGGGCAATTTTTGGTGAAGCTTATTGTTAAAATACTGAATATGACACTTAACACACTCCATTCACATGACAGTACAGCATTTTTCATTACTGATTAATGAGTAACATGGGAATTTGCTAAAGAAAAGCTGAACAAGACTATCAGGTTTGCTAAAAATAAGATCATAATCAACACAAAATATTCAAAGTCAATTAATTTGTCTTCTTACCTTGTTCTTTTATCTGACGAATTTGCTTCACAGTTTCTTTCAAGATTGCACATTTGTCAGGTTTAACATTAAAGTTGTCAATATCATTAAAATTTGCAAAAATCAGCTCTGCAAGTTCTTCTATGTATTTATTCTCTTGCTCACGATTGCGTTTCTCAGTGCTTCTTTTAGGGCTGAAAGAGGAGTTTATGAAAATCTTGTCTTTAATGTCAGTTTGCCTGCCTTCTGGCCAGCTCAAAGATGATTTCAAAAGGTTTGACAGTAGTTTAACAAAATCAGAGACAGAACTGCCCTCTCTCACTACAAAAATATAACTGACAATATTTTTCTCAAGCAGAAAAGGTTTCCTCTGGAACAAGAAAAGGAGCACTAGAAAAGATGTTATTTATTTTTTCCCAGCAGTCATGTTTTTGTTTCAAAAGAGACTTGGGATTTGAAATTCAAAACACAAGACTAATTGGGAGGTGTAGGGTGGGATTTGAACACTTACAAGTATTCCCCCCATGATACTGAGAATCCAAGGAATATCATATAGTGATGGCGTATGAAAAAAAAAACCAGCTTAAAAAGTTAAACCAAGCAAATCCTCCTTATGATTTTATAAGTCATAAGAAAAGATGATGAATGAGTGGTTATTCTTTAAAATTTAAGTGTGTTAGCAATACAACTTCTACAAAACTGAATATTTTCAAGGCTCTGATAATAATGTACAAGAGAGGTAGTAAAAAAAAATAAAAATCTCAGATTGGCAATATGAGTGACTGAAGACTCCTTGAACTGATTAGCCAAAAAAAGATTTTCACATATCGCCTAAATGTTGCCAAAATGCTGCATTTTGGCATGACACTGGATTCAAAATAAACAAACAAATAATAATAAGAGAGAATAGTCCCCACCTCAGAAATAGGTTGGCACTGACTTTGCAAGAATGTTGTTCGTCATTTTCTAACTGAAAAACATATGCAAATCTAACATTTTTTTGAACTCTTTCTTGTTCAACATGATCAGAAGTAAATGGTCTAACCTGGGTCCAAGCTGATCAGGATCCTTGCGCTTTCTTGACTCTGGTCTGGATGGGTCAGAGGTATTTTCTCCCATCCCACTCATCTTGAACACATATCAGCAACTAAAAGGAAGAAAGAGCAAGAACGGGTTACGGTGGAAAAAGTCTTGAGTTCTTGGTTCATATTTCCAAGATTCTCATTCCATGACCAACTCAGATTTTACTTGGCAGATCTATCATTCAAAATACAGTTTGTTTGAAAGGTACCAACAAAAACACTGTGTTCATAACTCCAGAAAATGCTACATAAAAGTTCTTTGGAAGAAAATTTGTGGTGGGCGAGCAAAGCGTTATCATCTCTTTGATTGTTACCAGTTGTGCAAGAAGAGATAAGTACGTTTTGTGCCTGGATTGCTGAATTTTCATGGCAAATTTGCAAGGTTGAATGAGGAAAGACAAAGGAAAAGCCAACAAGAAATACAACAGAATTGAAATACATGAAATAAAACATGTGTCCCGGCTACATAAAAAAGTTTCACAAGCAGCTTTAGTTAAAAACCAGAAAATAATGCTGGCAGAAGTACATGTACAAAACTGGAGAAACAGAACATCTGTCAACACTAGAAGCCACTGAAGAAATGATAAATATTTTGTACACATAATCTACCTCATAAGGAGAAAAACTTGTCGAGCTATCATGTATTAAAACAATAATTTGTGCAATAAACAGCCTGTGGAAGTCCTGCCCTGCTCCCGGCTGTCTGTTGTCCTATGCACCACAGAAGCACACGAAACTTGCCTACCTCAGGTTACACACTCCTCAGTAAGTACCAATATTCTGGAGGCAGAAAACACAATTTCAAAGGACAAGGGAGATGATGTAAACAATCAAAAAGCAAGACAGGGCAGTCTCAGCTTACCATCTGCCTAGTTGCTGCCCCTTTTGAAAGCATGATGGCAGAGAAACGTTGCCAGACATTTCAGAGAGCTCCTGTATGGTTCAGGATTAGCAGAAAAATAAACATGAGGGCCATGAAGGAGGTGAGTGTACCCAGGAGGTGATTCATACCATGCTAAAATATGAGCTGGAGCCTGTAATTCTATGACCACTTCACACTGGCATAAAGTGGAAATCAGGTATCAAAACAAGGGAGTTCACCACCTGCTTCAAGACCTTCATTTCTGTCCTACCAGGTCCCTTCCCTCCTCACGGCCTGGTCAGCCGTGCACTGGACTTAATGAGGGAAGTGCTGGGGATTAAAGACACGGTCCCCTTCTTTTTTTCTTTTTTTACATTTTTTAAAATCTAACAGCCAGTCTATGTGTTGGTAATCAGATGGTCACACTGGAAATCTTAGTTTTCCCAATGAACCGACTGAGTGAAAAAATCGCAGATATTGGCAGAAACAGCCCAGACACTGGGCATCCAAGCAGTTCCGCAGGGATGCTCAGAAAGGCTTCTCTTTGAAACCTGAGCTAGCAAATGAAGATTTGGAGCCATCTCAGATTCAGGAGTGATCGTCGCCTAACTTTTTCCTAAATTAAAAATAAAAATTAAAAAAAATCATTTATTTGTGCTGCAAATACTTTTTTAACCCATTTGAGAAGAAAGTGGAGTTGTTTTCCTTTTTCTAGATACTGGTCAAATTCCATGAAAAAGACTGTATGATGCCTAAAACATGTAACTTCCAGATGGTCTTTGACATGGATGCTATACGATTCTAATTAAAAGTATCTGGATTACCTTTTTCTCTATTGAATCTATACAGGCATACGTATACCTATGTGATACATGATGCCATCACTTTGAGAAGAACCCACTGTAAGAAGGCCCTGGTTCTGTGGGGGAGAGCTGAACTCCCACAAAAGGAAGATGTACCATCACAACCTCCATCATTCTGTACTTGCTGGAGAACCCTCAGTGACCTCATTAGGGCATTCACAGAGCCACACCAACGCCAACCATACTGCAGAACATGAAACCTCTACCACAGTCTCCAGTGTGGTCTGTGACACTGGCTGTTCCTTAAAAACTACGTATTTGCAAAGATCTCTAGCCCCAGCAGACATTCACATCCTAATTTATCCAAGTACAGGAATAGAAATACACATTCATCTATTAGGAGCTCAGCACTTTCTTAAAAATATGCAATTTCATAAGTATTACAAGCAGAGCTTCAAGGAAGAAGCAAGATGTTATTGAAGGAAACTGTGACAATAATTAAAGAGAAGCTGTGAGGAGACAGCAGTTCCACGTCTCTGTCCAAGGAGAGCTGGAACTGCCCCTGGGGCTCTGTTTCAATGAGTAAATTTTTCAGGGACCAGGGCGAGAAAAAAATCATGAGCATGATGAGCATATATTCCAACATCTGATCTCCAAGCCAAACTCAGACGGTGATCTAAAGTTCAGAAGAACAATTACGCTGTGGAATCCCTTCATTTCTTATGCTTCCCAAGTAATACCTGAGAAGTGTAGATCAGCCAACTATTTTTCTTGAGAAAAGCAAGCACAACAATTAATGTTGTGCCTGTCAAACATTCAACGGACGTCATCTCACCCCTCTTCCCCTCCGAGTAGTACAAAGGTAAACAGTTAGAGTGGACATCCCCCTCCATTCCATTCCTCCCCAGGAAAGCATATAGTAACAGTTACTGACAGCTTTCCCACCTACTCTGTCAGGCCTACTTACAGAGGGAAGTTGTATTTTTGCAAAAACCAATGTTTAACCAGTAGCTCTACCAATGCATAGTCGATTCTTCTTGCATTCACACTAGATGCTATTCTGTAGGAATTCCACTAGACCTACCTTATCAGCCTTTGGAGAACACGTTATAACTCGTCTCCCACCACAAACTCTAAACTTCATCCTTTTTGTATTGAAGGGAACCAAAGTGGTATAATCATCAAACTAGCATCTTCTTCTCTCCTTATTAAACATAGTAAATGGTTCTAAACAAATCATTTATGTATTTACTTTGTTTGCACTTATAGGCCATTACATCTTTGTCTCAGCAGCATTATCAGTTTGTTCTTACAATGAGTACCCATTTCTCTTTCAGTCATCATAATTTATTTCTGGAAATCTACCACCTACTCAAATGTTTGCTCTCTGTTCTCCCTTATGTCTTAATTAAAAATCATGTTCTATACCTCAAAGACCTGCATGGGTTGTGCAGTTCCTGTGTTGTTGGTGCCTACGCTCCAGAGCAGAATGCAAAATCCAGAGTTAGGTATCTTGGAAAGTGGAGAGCTAGACTGATGATACTAAAGCAATCAACAAAATCTCAGAGGCTACAGTGAGTCACTTTTGTAGTGATTCTAGTAGAAGGTACTAAAATCAAAAGGATGTGCCCCTAAACTGTCTCCCTGGGAATTTAGGGGCTGACCGGGATAGTTAAAGTTCTGCTGTTCTCTTGGGATTCAGAAGCTGAAATCCACCCCAAGTTAGGAGAAATGAGGAGGAATCAACTTGTAGAAGCTGTGGCTAGGCTCTTCAACAATACTATCTACCAATTACAGCAGCCAGAAACTGGGTGCTGGAGATACAGTTCCCTCTTCACAGAGGGCTTTCAAGCCTGTATTTATCACCACAAAGGACAGCCTCCTGTGTGGTAGGCTGTCTGCCTGCCAAAACTGGATGTTTATGAAGCAAAGAGGGCAAGGTTGATTAACTCTCGCAGTGCGGGAATCTTTAGGTGTGTAGTCCATACCACTAACCTCACAAGTAAGTAGTTCAAACACTGTCTTAGAACACAGGGATTGAAGTTTGAGCCCCTCAGGCTGAGGAGTGCAGCCTCTCTCATCAATGACTCTAACAAGTCGAGTCAAAGAGGTGAGCACTCTCCCAGCCTCCTCATAACTTTTAAAAAGAAAGCAGCTGTTTTGATTTTTTCCATGAGCTAATTCACATTCAAGAGCTATGCATACTGCTAGATGAAGATCTCTAGAAGGTTTAGTGTGGCACAAGCAAGGAACTAAACCCACATTTTTCAGAAGAAAGTACTTCTGGGCACATACAGTACCAAGGAATAGGCCCCTAGGAAACTTCCAAGAAACAAGGGGAAAATCTCATGAATTTTGATTGAACTGACAGATGAATTTTAGACCAGAAATAAACATCTGTGGGTCAGGAGCAGCTTACGCTTACAATGGTTTTTAGGTTCTGCCCTAATTCCCTCCATACCCTTTTTCATTGTGTAAGTTGTTTGAGAGCTGTACTGCACTCCAAAATACAAGCATAATGTCTCATTGTAGAATTAGTATTTGTCTTCAGTGATGGTAGCAGATTTTTCTTCTCAATATATAGTAAGTTTTTTTCTATTTGTCTTAACCACAAAAAACAAACACACTCCCCCCCAAAAAAAACCCAACAAACAACAAAACACCAAAAACCAAACCAAAACCCCAAACAAACTAATAAACTGCAACAATAATTAAGAGCTGAACTTCTAATGCTGACTCAGATGCTACTCAAGCTTCAATTCCACTGGGCATGAATGAGCAACAGAGCAATGGAAAGATAAATACACTCATTGCAGCGTTTTCCTACGAGGAAGGAGATGATTAGAGAAGCAGAATTATTATTACTAAAAATACCTAAAGAACTAATTTTAGTCTCCAACAGATGACCCATTCCAACAGGGCATCTCAGGTAATTTAATACTTTCTTTCTCTTTACATTTAAGATCAGAGGTGTATTTTCCTTCTCTCTCCTTGTCACAAGCACAGGCCTAAGCATTCAAAATACTTGTAGACAAAATCACTGCCTTGTTATTCTAACTGTTAAATGTAAATCAAAACCACTGAAAAATTAAATTAAAAAACTCTAGGGTAGTATAAATTAGTAATTACATTCATTGACACCTAACCAGTTTTTACCAGATGCTGGGAGACTGAAACAACAGAGCCTGAAATACACTTAAATACTTTTTTTTTGTGTGTGTTATCAGTAATAAGACAATAGTCTCTGCCCTTGTGACGGCACATCCTCCTTTACATCCTCCACCAGCAACCGCTCAAAGCCGGAGTACACAGAGCGACTTAACCTAATTATAAAGCAAAAGTAAACATTCACCTTTCAAAGGGGAAATAAAAACAGAGGACCCTGAAGTGGGAGATAAGAAAATATTCAGCACAAATATCACAGACAAACTGTGTGAATGTGTAACATCTCTTCTACTCCTCAAACGCCATGAAGGAACATGGCACGCAGAGTAAGCTTCCCAACACTATCCTCAGCATCAGTGAATTGAGCCAATCATCCAGAGTCTACGTAGAAGAAGATAATGTGCATTCTATCTCTTATCAGAGCAGGCCATCTTCCAAACAAGGCCTTTTAAACTGTCAGATTTATTATAAGCCTAACAAATGCAGTTAAAGAATAAATGAGGATTACACCTTCAAAGCTGCTATTTCAACCTGAAAAGTAGCAAACAAAAGGTAAAGTGCAACATAGAGGACAATCAGGTAGCAGTACTATACTGCCACTCTATCGACACATACAAGCAGTGTATATGCAACTGATACATATAGAAGCAATTTATTAAAGTCAGTGTTTTATTGAGTAACAAGCAGAAAAAATACTGTTTACTGACCAAAACTACTACAAGTCAGTGAAAAGTTCAGCAAAAGTTTTCTCTCTCATTTAAAAAACAGCTCATACTTCTGTGGTTAATTGTGTACTCAAACCTACAGCCATTATAGTGCCCCCTTTTTTCCTGTGAAGTTGCCATGACTAGAAAGCTTTCTTGTCTCGGTTTCAGAATTACAAATGTACTCCACACAGCATTAATTCTGGTAGAAGCCAGAGGAAACTTGGAAGTCACACATAAATTCTGATTCTTCACATTTTTTCCTGCTTATGAACTCTTTTTTTCACTGGCTCTATTTCAGAATCAGAAAATATTTAATATTGGTACATACTGCAATCTTCAATTCTTCTGAAGAAGGCAGTACTTTGCCAGCCACTTCCCCAGGCCTCCAAAGGAAATTGCTGTCAGAGGCGGAATAAGATACTAGATCAGAGGAAGGGTTGCTTTAACTCGCAGCACATTTCACTGTAGCACCTGTCAGAATCCCAATCAGTGAGCTGAGCCCACCTGCCCCACACCACACTGTGTTTGGAAAAGCTCAGCCATTTTGCACGCAAACTTGCTCTTGCACAGGTATTTTGACAAATCCAGAGAGACACAAATGAAAGTTTGGAAATGAATAAAGAAATAAGAGGTGAAAATCACAAGAAATAAAAGGTGCAGGGGAAAAAAAAGACTGCATTATCTGGTAAAATTAAATTAAAACAAGAGATCCGCTGCTAAAAGTTTGACAGAGAAGAAAGTTAATAATAAATTAAACCATCCTCCTGAATCCCCGGTATACGTAAGCCACATGTTCTACAACCAGCTTACTGCACCTGTCCATCACCAAACACCTGGAATTGAGATATTCTCTAAACAAAACAATGCCAGTCAGCCAAATCTTGGTTGGTGATGATAATCTGATATTGAAAACATAAACTAATTTATTTAAGGGTATTCTTTTTTCTTGAAACAGCACTACCACTTTTACCACAGAGGAAACTGCCCAAAATCTTTACCATCCTACAACAGTCACAGAGTATAAAGCAAAAAGAGAAAACAGAGTTTCTACAAAGAAGGTAGAAAAGATGAAAAACTCTAGTCACCTTTAAAGGACTCGTACTAAAATCTGACATGCACCTGTAACCTTTTTTATCTGAAAATAACACTTTAGACAATACAGCTTTATTTGAAAGAGCCTATTACAGGTAACATTAAAACAAAATTTATAGTAATATTTACTCTAAACTTTATTTTATTTTTCAACTCCACAAACTAGGACTAAGAAAAGGAACATAATTTACTTGCAAATGCCACTGAGCCCATGTATCAAAGAACTGAAAACTGGCTCCAACACCTACTACTCACATTTTCGCTCAGTCTACAAAATGCCATAACAGACTACAAACAAATATTTAAGCTGAAGGCTCCTTCCTCAGTCTTTTCCCTTACTCATGTGTAATGGCTTTAGAGTGGTGTATTAGACAGTAAGAAGACGACACATTCCATTTGCAACCTGAAAGCCAATAATGCTCATGAATTTTTTACCTGACAGACACTTCAAGATGCCACTGGGAAGATCATCTAATAAACACATTAGGCTGCAAATGGGCAGCAGCAGCTCTTTAACACATGCTGTAACAGTCAAATAAATGGCTAACATTAATGTTCACTGTTACAGACCGGTATTTAATATGACTTTCTGTAAAATCCATCTACATCTTGAAGGGGAAATAGGTTTTTCTCAGCTACTCAAACCCATAGCTCTGAGAAGCCCCCAGTTCTTCTTGAGACTGCCAAAACCCCTCCAGACTGACCCCAGAACTGTAAGATGGCTCCTACCTTCTGTATTCCCATAGGCTAAGGCTCTTAACAGAGCCACTCACTCAGCTGCTTACGGATTAGGTTACGTCAGCACCTCTAATATGCCCAGGAATAGCAAAACCAGGCTTTAATAAAACAACAGCAAAAAAATACCAGAAAAAGAAAGTACCTTCCCCCCTATACCCCCTCTCCCCCTAATAACATACAACAGGTTTGCTTAATTTCTGCTTTTAAAGAGGAGAAGATCTGTTTTCACCAAAACTTCATGACTCTGTATTGCAATTTCACATCTGGAATTCTATCTCCTTAGTTATCAACAACTGTTTGTGATTCTTAATACTCAAGGACAAAAGAAATACAGCTTAATACCACTAAAGCTTTCCTTAAAACACCAGATAAAAACCAAAATACAATGCTGGAATACATATATATATATTTGTATATATGCCAGTCATTCTTACAGTCTTTTGTTTTCATTAGGTGGGTAACTAAGTTTAAAAACACCAAACCAAACCAGACCAACAAAACCCCAACCACTTATTCTAAACCTATTTAGCCTTCTATGATCTATTTAATAAGTATTAAACTATGGCTGCAAAAACTATGAAGCCTGAAGGCATTTTCACTGGAAAAGGAATCTAAATTCCCATGTAAGATGTTTATTTAATCTATATTTTTTCTTATTGTTCACAGTTATTAACAACTTATGAGACTGATTTCAAAGCCTAGTATTTCAAATCTACTGTGATTTAAAATAAAACTTTGTGAATAGCACAGCTGATAAATGAAGCAAACCTAACAACACAGAAAATGATAATATTATAGAAAACATTGTATTTAAACAGCTTTCATCTCCAGTTGATGGTACTTCTGGAACAGTGAGTAAAGCATGTTAACTACCACTGAATCCTCTCTGCCAATCTCAATTTCAAAACTGGTATTTATCCACTTAAATTCCCACACCAACTTTCTTCCCCAGAAATCACCAAAAAAGCAAGTGGAAAACCAGACCTAAGAGAGCAGAAGAATGGAACAACTCCTCTCACAAGCATAAGGCACTGTGGAAAAATATCCAGGAACATTTTCTAATCTCAGAAATATAACTGACACAAATTTATGTATTTGCTTACAATACCAATCAGCTTATACAGTTTGGTGTGATTTTCAAGATGCCTATCTTGGCAATGAAAAAAATATGATGGATCACATAAACAAAGGCATTTAAACATCTCTGTGGTGTGGGCAGGCCTACATTAGAATTTCACTCCAGCAAACTGCCTGTCAAACACCAGTCTGTTTACTTCAGATAAAACATGTTCCATTAATAAAAAGCTCAGGAAACTGCATCCCGTATCAGTAAAAAGTAAAAAGTGGAGGCCAAGCCAGAGAGAACAGCATGTTTCCGCATCAGGTGTATACAGAACCCACACACAGAGGTATCATATTTGCATTTGACTTCACACAGCTAGAGAAGTGTTAGTCCTCCTGGTCACTAGAACCAACTCAGCATGTCTACAAGCTCAGGTGCATTGTGATTTGCAACCCAAGCTTGCACTGGAGCCTTAGCAAGAGATGCTTATGTTTCATGCCATGTTTCATATCTCTAACCTGGCCATCAAAATAATGTTCCTTCAGTCCCAGAACAGATACTACTTACTGAAATTTTTGCTGCACTTGACAAAGTCCAACTCTATGTATCTTCTCTGGTGCCCAATCAAAAATTGAACCCATGTTTCCAATTTTCATATACCTGAGGCACTAATGTGGCCTATTTTAAACTTTCTACTCAGCCACCAATTACTAGGAAGCATCTTGAAACTTCAGGCCATTCTTTCAAATGCCAAGCACTGAATTAAAACTGATTTGCATTATCTGTAGCATTTCTACACACCTTCATATCGTTATCATGGCAAATAAATAACCCACTGCACACATATGTACAAGATACATACTCCACACTTCCTTCTAAACTACTGAGATGCTCTCATAACAATGCATTTTGTTTAACAGTATAAAATAACAAACTTTCAATTTAAGAATCAAGAATTCAAGCTGCTTTGTTCTAGAAGGCTGCAAGTTAACAATAAAGTCAAACATACCTATATTCAAGTTAAACAAATGCTAGTATTCAGCTCCACAAATGGCCTAGCTGAGGTGAACTGGACTTCACTTGGATGTCCTCTGTCAGTCAGGGATGTAGCTGGTTCCCACAGAAGATGTGGAATGCTGTACCGCTTTTTGAATTGTATACTGAAATCACCCTGTTCAGTACAGTGCTCAGCACAGCTTACGCATCCTCTGCCTCTGAAGCGCATTTAGAGCATCTGCCCTGGCAAACACAACATCCTCCTCAGCCTACAGTGGCTTGTCTCAGCCCTGGTCCCAGAGGGTGCCTAGAGGCAAGACATGGTTCTGGGTGTTAGGGGAGACACCAGATGGAATTTGGCCTCTATTCCCATCCTGTATTTGTATGAACAGGTAGATCCCCTCAGCAGGTGCTTCCTGCTGATACCATGTACACATGCCAGTATCACCCATTTATCCTGGAGCAGTAGTGTAAGAGTTGGGAAGTAGAAAAAATTTTATTACATTTTTGTTATTAAAATTGGAAGAGCAACATGCTTTTTGAGAGCTATATAATGCAAGATTATACTTGTATTACCTCCCAACATGCAGAAATACAGTTTTATACTTAAAACAGATGTATGTTAGATGGATGATAAACTCGGGGCAGAGCCATTGAGAGTTCTAACTACACACATTGTTACAAAGCAAAAAACCCAAAATTAATAAATTATGTCAGAGCCATACAAGTATTGCAAACACTTATGAAGTATGACTAACTTGATGTTCTTAATATATCCACGAGTTTAAAAACTGATCTGTGAAGATAACAATTACTAACGACTTCAAATTTCATGTCCGTCTTAAATTTATTTCCTTTAGTAAAATACTGCAATCAGCAATAACAAAAGAAGATGAAAGTTTGTCATTTTAAGGCATTGAAAAGCTAAACACACCCCACAAAAATGCTGTTGCTCTCCTTAGTCAACTGCTAAGGAATAACAAGCTTTGTACCCATGTGTGTGTGTATATATCTATATCTATATATATATATAGATATATACACACACACATATGGATACAGACTGTGACCAAATAAAACTTACATAGGGATGGCTATATGAGTCATATGAAAGAGATATTTAGTTAGTGACTAGTCTATCATGGAAGCTAATAGCAGATGTCTTGGAAAAAGGTACAAAGCAGCGGCAGAATGATCCTTCCCCCAATATCTCCTCACTTTACCTTTGACAAGCAGTGGCACAAGCTTAGCTGCAGTGTTGCTGTGCCTCCTCCCTCTGACCCTATATGCAATGGTGCCTAATTCCTTCTGAAATCCATATGCACCTTTGGTCTCCACAACACTTACAGGCAACACCCCATAAGCTTTAATACAGCTCCCTGTAAGCTCCCCACACTAGAAATGACAACAAAAACCGAGCAGTTCTAAGGGGATGTTATGACTCAACTGAAATAAATCAGAACTCTATCACTGACTTCACTGAAGCTTCGATTTTCCTCCTGGTCTACTAAAAGAAGATGTCAAACTGCTGTTTTTCTCTTTAGTAAGACATAAATCACTCCATGGGCCTGAAAAAACTATGTTTGCATCCCGCAGCCCAAGGAAAATAAGACAGCTCTACTACTAAAGCTGAATGTTCATCATGAGACATTTTATTATTTTTGTAAAAATAAACTGAAATTAATTTTTTGTTAATAATGAAACCATTTATGGCAAAGAAGAATCACAAGTGCTAAGAAAGAATTACTGTCTATTCCAAGTATTTTTAATTTTGGATTTAATGGAATATAATTACTAAAGAGAGGAACATCAACTACATTCATAGACAGAGTTGACCAGAAGCCTGCAATACACTGCCCCAGCACCTGGAAAAACTTCGGGAAAAGGTTCAAAAATAATTTTATTTCATGAAGTTCTAGCAGAAGTTTCTTCATGAGAATCTTGCGATGTTTAATAACAAGAGCCTGTGCTATCAGGAATGGAAAATCAGAGTAGTCCAGTATCCTGATGAAGTTTGTTTGGGGACAGTGTGCATAGGAGAAAATTAAATGAGAACAGCAAAGAGGAGATTAAGGTACAACACACACTGCAAATTAAATGCATTTATCATACACTTTTAATTCTTCAATTAGATCTTCATAAAATTCCTGCAGTGTTCCTTACACTCTGCATCTTCCCAACCCAGACAGCCCTTTCCAACACCTCACTGTCCCAGCTTCAGCTGCCAGGAAAACTACCTGCAGGGACAAGCCAGACACCTTGATACTGAGAACAGACCACTTCTGAAACACACAGGCTTTCGCATCTTACACCTCAACTTTAGAGAACTAAAGCTTTACCTGCTAAAAATAATTTTTAGTCCAATTCAGGCATCCTTCTAGGCCTGCCACAGCTGAATGTAAGCAGTAAGAGAAGCTAAGGAGGAATGCAGGCAGTAAGATGACTCCATCAGGATTTCCTCGGAGGTACAGTGATTATCAACTTACAAACACCCTTCTCATTTACTCAGCTCTAACAGTTTGGCTTGTAGACCCAGTCCTCAGTCCTTAACTCAGCTTTCTTATTACAAAAATATCACAATAACAAATTTATTCCATTTATTAAAATAGACTCTGAGAATCAAGGTTGTTTTCACACTTTTCATTCTTTTCCATTACTAGACTAAATAAACACATTAAATGGCACTACAAAATCTAATCAGTCAGTTGACTTCTTAATGACATTTATTATTAAATATCATTCTAAGAACTCTGGAGTGAAATGAAATATTTCAAAGTACACCTCTAGTTCAGACTTTCCAGTGCAGGTTTTTTTCTTACAATACGGTACCATTTTGCAATGCAGTGACACCTTCCCTCCTTCCTTGCACAAGAACTTTCCCTTACAGAGGTGACAACAAAAAAGAGGGGAAAAAAAGAGAGCAAAAGCTTTTGAACATTACCAATGTAACCTTGTTGACTACAGAAGCTTGTTGACTAAAGAATTTTGAAAAGTGAGCGAACAAAATTACTCTGGTCAAACACAGTCCTTCAAGTTCGACATATGCTAGATAGCATACTTATGTAAAAAAATGCTTATGAAATAGAACACGCCAACTTGAGCTTTGTGAGAACATGGAGCCACCTGAAGAACACAGTCTAAACAAAAGGTTGGTTTTATTCAAATTTTCCCCCTTACTATGTCCCAAAAGACATCAGGCAAATCAAAAATACGGTACAAGCAGCTAAAATCTGTTTTTCTACAAAACGCAGGTGCCAGCATTTCAGTAAGCACTACTTGGCCCCCACTATCTTGTTAGATCTTCTGTAATGAAATAAAGGAAGAAAACACAAAAAGCAGAGAGGAAGTTTCATTGTTCTTGTGGCTTCGACATTTGGTGCCGTGAACGTGACAGGCTCTCAAGCCTCTACTCAACAGCACCTCTGCCCCAGGCCTCTGTACCGAAATGTTGGTATATGCAATTAAAATAATCAAACCAAGACAAAAGAGAACAAGCAAATAAATAGTGCTAACTTGTTTACATTTCTGGCTCTGCCTTCACAGTATGAAATAAAGTCTTTTCAAACACAAACTACATTAATTTGAAAAACAATAATATTTTCCTTTCTCCCTCCTATCTCAAAGTAGCATGAGTTTTTCAAAGTCCTAAATAAAATAAACTAAGGCATTTCCTGTATGTATTTAGTTAATTATTAAACAGATTCTAAGCATGATAGTCACCACTACTATTTCAATATGAATCCGGGAAAACACACTTTTAGCAAACTGCTAGTGCACTGCAGTAATGACTGATTACATGCATCTCCTCAATCCTGCCCTTAACTCTGAAGGCAAAATTCTAAAGAAGTGACAACCAGCACTCCTATACAAATCCAAACACTTAATTTTATCCTTTTTTTTTTTTTTTTTTGTCCAAGATTAGTGTTATTGCTGTGAGGTAAAGAGCAACGCTGGGCTTAACGCTGTGTACAACAGGAAAGTAAAGTCAACAAGCCTGCAATAAGTTCCCAAGCATACTGTATTCACTTTACTATGAGTAACTACCTATAACCTTTTACAGGGGATATTATTAGTTAATTAATCTGCAATATTAAATGCTGCCCTCCCAAGGTTAAAAGAAAGGTAAATACTGCCAAGATATTTAATGACATCAGCATGCATAACCATGAGATAAATACGAGGTCTGAAGATTAACCGAATGTCATTCTGTTTACAGGATCATGCACTTGTAAAGAAAACTATTAAGATTAAAGAACAGAGAAAGTTATATAAGAGCTACCAATGTTTCAGTGTGTTTTCCCTACTCAAGCTCTTGGTCAGAAAGAGAAAGCTTTATTGCAAAAATGTCTCAGTACTCTGTACTTTTTCATGTGCATAGAAATTACTGAATATTGAATAGCAATTACTGCAATGAAAAAGACACTCCCAGGCTCCACCTCCTCTTGACAGTGGGAAAATACAGATGGGTTTGTGTATTATTCTGAATGCCAGAAAACTTGCTTACAAAAATATTTCCTGTGCACTAAGATATATTTAGCCTCATAAACCCATAAAACTGTCACAGGCAACCACAAGTACACCTGTAGCCATTAAAACGGGGGGAAACAACAGAAATCGGAGAATAAAATTCACATTATTTCTTCGCATTTGTTATTTAGAAACATTATCTTTAAACTCACTTACTCAAACAGAAATTAACTCTTCCTGCCAATCCCCCAAACCAACATCACCCTTGCCCCCTTTCACCCCCAACATCCAGACACCTATGATGCACACACGGGAGCACACAGACATGCAAAAAGAAAGCATTAACAATGAAGTCACGGCACTTCAGAAACACACCTTGTCGTCTTCCAGCCTTTGCAGTTGAAGGCAGATCTTACTAGTTTTTCTGCGTCTTCAGATCAAGATGTAGATAAATCCCCCATTCATCACACTGGCTTTTTATTAAAAACGGCAGAGGAGGGGTGGGGGCGAAAGATACAACTACCAGTAAATTTACAGCCTTAAAAATATCAGCTCTCCATTATCCCAAACCAGTGTTATGTCTTGATGTAAACCAAAGCACATGCTGAGTGAGGACGTGCGCACACAGCAGCTTATCATCTCTGTCATCTGCTTCTAATGACAGCTGACAAACTGGCCACGCTAATCCTTCCCTAACTGCTGATCAGAGAGATCCCCCTTTGGCAATCCAGCATGGTGGAGTACTCGAAAATTCCTCCTGCTTCTGTTCTGTTGCTGCTCTAAAAAGCAGTTTCCTTTTCATTGAGATAATAGCCTTTTCTGCAGTCACGTGGCGCCCGGGCTACATTAGCAGAGCTTGATGATAACAGAGTAACTCCCCTCCCTCCCTTCTGCTGATGTTAAGGGTACGACTCCCGGAGAAACCCAAACCCAGCACACTTGAAATCATTTTACATCTTCTACCAAAAAGCAAATTGTGCTGTTAATGGAGAAGATACATAGATGGGCTCTCTTTACTTCTTGCACCAAAACCAATTAGCGAATACATTTTTAGGCGGTGCCTTTGTCGGGGCACACACAGTAGTCATAGACACATCATATGAGGCTAAACTGAATATTAAGCATGCTTAATACTGAGTATCTCGTGTTAGAATTATTCTTTTCACCCTAGAGTACTTTAATTTTTTGCCTGTAATTTTCCTTCCACTGCAATAAATACTCTTCCCTCAGTAACACCCTATGGTTCAACTCCTCCCAGCACCCAACTCTCACGCAAATGCAAAAAAGCACAGATAATAAATGATTCACACTACAAACTCCAGTATCAGTGTTTCTCTCTCTTTTTTTTTTTTCCCTTTTTTTTAAAGTGACATTATTTATCTTGCTTTAACTCAGTATCATGACAAACATCTTAAGCATTTCTTAAAAACTCTGCCTAATGGGGAAACCTACCTAAGCTTCAGCTTCAGAGTTCCCTCCCGAACGCCAAGCCCCAGGCAGGTTTGCACCTCAGCATTCAGGTTTCCTGCTTGTAAAAGGCAAAGTACACATACAAGCACACTGCTCTCTCCTGCCTTCACTTAAGTAGTTTAGACTCAAAGAACAAGCAAGCCTTTCCTGTTCTGCACTAGCATTCTGCACCATTCCCCCTGGCACACAGCATAAAGATACCCAATTTATTTCCCCAGCTCTGCCCACCTCTGACAGCACTGGGCAGTGCAGGTGGGCACAGATCAGTGTAGCCTTACCCAGACATTTTGTTGCTGGGATTCAGAAACTGTTCAAGAAAGCTGTGGATGAAGCACCTTTAAGTAATTGTCACACCCACACAACAACTTTTGCAGCTTTCTACCTGCTCTTTTCCAATATGATGAAGAAACATAATTATCTCCTTTTCTTCTTCTATTTCCATCTTTTCCCATTACACCAGATCATTCCTTTTTAAGACAACATTGATCATAAACTTATGGTTTCTTGAGAAACTGAAAAGATTTGTGTAAAGACTGCTGTTGCACTTATAGGAAAATAAAATGGAAATCATGAGGAAATAGTGACTATCCTGTACACACCATCTTTGCCAACGCTGCCCCGTCACCCTTTCTGTTTACACCACTCCCCAAGGACAACTCTACTCAGGAAAGCAGCCCTGCCCAAGGCTCTGGGGAAACCCTGCTCCAATGCTACGATCAAAGCTGAGGCACAACATTTCTGCAGCACAGAAGCTGAAAGTGGAATGGGAATGGCCCCCCCTTCTGCAGCAGCATGAATCCTCTTTTCTTTTCTGCCCTTTTCCATGCTTTAGAAAAAACCTGTGAGAAGGATCCTCACTCCAGCAGAAAATAATCTGGTTCCATAAGGAGACTATCTATGTTCAGCAGACAAACATATACGCACTAAACTGACGTGGTTTATTTTTCCCGGTCTTTTCCGTGAATGTCCTTCCATCCCAAAGCACCACATTATACAAGGTAAGCAGAATGAACATCATTTGGAGCTACAAACAACTAAGCCCAATAGAACAAGAACTGCTTTGAGAAGTTAACTTCTTTTTATGTCACTTGCATTTTCCATATGAATTCTTTAGCTGAAGGAGATGCATCCAGCATACTGGTTAAATTGGAAAATGATACAAATGCGACAAAAACTGAAGATTACAGAGAGTATCTCTGATATTCAAGAAAATATATTAACAGACAAGCACCAGAAGAAAAATGAGCTTTCACAAGGACATACACACACAAAACACCTCACTTGTAAAGTACTGATCTAAGGAAAAAAATAAAAATGGGAGCATCCCACTCAGGCACCATAACTAGAACTGTACTGCTAATATTTACAGGAATCATTAAATGAGAAATTCAAAGTCAAAACAATATGGTGAGCACAAACACAGTAATTACTGTGTTAAGGAAAGAATTATGTGTAAATAAGAAGGAGGTAACAGAAAAGAGTCATTGTAGCTATATAATAGGAGTTGAAAAAATAGAAGGCTGAAAAAGGAGTAAAAGTACACAGATGTTGTTAAAAAGATTGCTTAGTAAAGAACAGCATACAGATAAAGCTAATGGAAAAGAGGGACTATCCCACTGCAGTGTACAGACTGATTCTAGACAAAAAGGTAATGAAGAAATGAGTGAAAAATTATTCCTGATGGAAAACACTGCTCTGAATGTAAATAAGAGAACATGCAACAGCACAGAAGGAAAGGCTCTTTGGTTTTATCAGGCTGCAAATATATGCTTCCAATGGAAATGACAGAGTTGTTGCTTCCTTTTAAATAGCTTCACAGGAGTCATACACATAATTTGGGGATGAGCAGGTGACCTTCAAAACTAATTCTGGCACCACAGATTTTTTCATGTTAGGCTACGACACCGACCCTACACAGCAGATGTTCATCTAAGTTTTCTCTAAGAAATATATTTCATTAATATTTCATTTTTTTTTGCCCAGCCACAGGTGACACTGCAGTAGACACAGGAAAGCTACACTTTCACTAAAACATTTACAATTTATATTCTAACAGGATCAAATAATTAAAATTGATAAACAGAACACTGCTTTCATTGCACACACTTCACAGTTTTCTTACATTTGTGTTTTCTCTTTCTTCCTTTATTTTTCTTAAGAAAGAATGAATTAGGCAGAGACAGGACATACCACAGCACAATCTGTGGTATTTAGAAGAAGTCTGCCCTTTTTCTAACATACCCATACCTGAGGTAAGGACTGGCAAAACAGTCTCAAAACATCTTTTCAATCTTTTTAATCCCAAAACATGATTTCTCTCACCCTCTACACCATATTCAGGAGGATCCAACTCCACCCTCATAATCCCTTCAGTCCTCTCAGTTTTGAGTACCCAAAGGGGTACCCTAACTGACAGCCATAGCGACAGCCCTCGTTTGCAAGGCAAAATAGCAAGACACTTCAAATTGTGTTTGAAAGATTACAAAGCTGACTCACTAGGCTTCATTCAAGGCAAGAGGCCACTGACTTTTAGGAAAGCTGACTAGGCAGCATTAAGTACTCCTTGTGAGAAAGATTGGAAAGGCAAAGCCCACACCAGCACAGAGAACAACAACCAGAAACTATTAGGACTGGCTGCCAAGATGCACAATAAGGATATTGTTGCTCAGGTCAAGAATAAAGACAGTACAGTGATTTATATGTGCTATATTTCAATAAATGTGGCAGAAAATATGCGGTTCTCAAATTTAATTTTTTTTTTTAATTCCTCTATCTGAACACTAACAAAACCATGGGGGTTTTCATGTTGAAACTGGAAACCTGTTGACTAACGTGGCAATGACATCAACCTTTTATCAGTTTACAAACTCCTAATTCACCAGTACTTGAAAACTAGGATTTTTTCCTTTTACCAGCTGAGGAAAAATAAATAGGACGCTGTAGATAAATCTAGTTTTTCTGACCTTTGCATCTGCTCGAGTGGCACAGGAATCATATCAAATGTACTTCCACCGGTATTTGTAGCACTTGGCATTTCTCACAATCAGTCTCTGTATTAGCAGAACATACACCTACAGTGCTAAATACCTTTTGACTTCTGTCTGTACAAGGGCGATGAAAAGACACTCCCTCCTCTCTGAACCTCTCAGATATTACTGTTGACTTCTCTTCGTAGTATGGAAATGTCCACACTTCTTGAAGACAGCTCACCAAGGCTCTCCTAACTTCTTAAGTGTGCACCCAGAGCATTCTGTGTGCAAGTTTCTGCAATACCGAACTGGATAATTCAATACTGAGGTGTGTGCTATATATAGCAATTAAGTTCTGTATGGGCATGTCCACTGACAATTGTGTTCTCTTTCTTTTTTAAAGACAAGTCTGATGACTATGGTTAATGGAGATTTTTGAGTAATGGTTGACGACGTTTTCTTGGTTTGTTGTGATTTTGGCTTTGTTTTTGTTTTTTTTGTGTTTTGGGTTTTTTTTTAATTATTATTTTTTATTTAATTTCTACTGCTTCACTCCTTTGCCTTTCATGAGGAAGGAATACAAGATAAGAAAAAGGTGTTCTTTCATTGCAATCTGTAATCTGGAAATGGTCAACTCCTGGCTCAGGTCTTTCTCTTCCTGGAACCTACAAAAGGGTACTGTTCCCTGCTCAGAGCTTCTGATGCCGGCTGCTTGCTGGTGCTCTCCCTATACACAGAGAGATGCTCTCTGGTGGAAATGGGCCTTAACCCACAGAGAGACAAGTTCAAGATGGTGAGTTACTTCCCTCTGTGCTGACGGACCCTGAGAGGAACTCAGCACAGGAAGTTGAGCAAGCAGAGAAAACCAGAACCAGACTGGAAATACTACAGCATTGAAAATAAATGTTGTATTAACGCAATACATTACATAGATATAATAACACTGGGTGCTAACATGTGTTTTTAATAGAATGTAGCTAAATTATGAAGAATCTAAGATTTTTTTTAAAAGACATTACTTTCAGCTCTACTGAATGTGCCTTCCAGTGAATATATTTTTAAAATCAGCTCAAACTCATTATTTTACCTCAACTCAGAACAGAAGTACTCATATGGGAAAAGACTTCTAATAATAAAAGGTTTCTGAAATGTGGGGAACGACAGCCAGCAAGATTCAGTGGCTGAGATTTGAATTGGACAAATTAGGTTTTCTTTCATGTAGTTTTATCTGTAAATAAAATATTTCTAAATGACATCATGACTTAAGCAAGGTAGAGGATTAAAGAAATAATTTGGTAAATTCAAGGTTTCTGATGACCAGGCAGATTGGCACAATGTAATGCCCCACCTGGCTGTAACAGCAACTCAGCAAGATTTGATACACTGCCTGCGGTTTCCCTTGAAACAAAGTTGCAGATGTGCTTAGCGCAAGTGGGACCTCTACCTTTAGTTCAGGATACAGCAAATTACTCTGGCATACCTGGTGATGAGTACGAGGGTCTCTGCACCTAGACAGACCACGGTTTGAAGAGAAAGCTAACATCTAGGAAGTCATAAAAATCTCATGTCTTGTCAATGTTCAGCAGTTGTCTTCTAACTGTTACTGGCTTGCAGGCATTGTAGTGCAATCGGAAAGCTGGTTCCCACCAGCATCAAGGAGGAAACACAGAAGAGACTGTATCTTGCAGATCCTGAACTTCTGGGCTTTCAGAGCCCGCCAAGAGACCTCACTGAAGAAGGGAAATGCTACTGATTACAATTAGCAACAGATGTGAGAAACTGGAACACAAGAGACAGTTGCTCTTTAAAAATTTGAGAATGAGCTAATTTAGGATTGCATTGTCCACTCAAATCTGACAAGCACCTGAAGCAGCATTAAGTCAGTGCAAGTGGTGAGCAATAAATGGCAATGAACAGCAAACACTGAGTACTGACCTCTTGCCTTAACCGTTCAGAATGTGGTACACAGGATCACGTTCAAATTTTGGTATTATTAAACATCCAAATATCAATGGATGGATGATATGAGGTACAGAAGAGAAACTGAAATCGTAGTTTCTATCAGTTTTAGACAGAACCACGAAAAAAGCTCTGTTTAACTGAGCCAAAGCATAAGTACTTCTGCAAGGGCTGTCACTGCTGGATGAGAAAACCAAAACCCAGAGACTGCAGCCTATCAAGTAAAACAAAAAGTGAAAGGAAAAGTAGAATCATTGGAATTTGACTTGCAATAAAACACTTAGGCACTCTGCTATGAAATAAAAATCAGCTTTAGGACAATTGGTCTGTGCTCCTTTTTATAATGATGTAGATGTGACAAATTTGGGATTTAAATGAAGTATTCTGAAAATTCAACAACTTCAAATTTCACTTGTGAGAATAAAACGGGGGAAAAAAACCCTTCGTGATAATTCAACAGCAACCACTGAATGTAGGCTATTAAGGAATATTTAACATAATGACAGTCATGTGTTCAACAGAAACCAGACTCGCTCACTTCTTATCAGACAAAAGTGCAGGTTTGCTACAAGTACCAATAATAACAAATGGCAGCCACAAAACATGGAAGGCAACACTAATTTCACTTAAATAAAGAAACAATAAATTTTAGGTATGCAGGCAAATATTTGCAGTAGAAACAAGACATCACATTCTTATAGAGACCTAATTCTGAGCAGAAATGCTACACAATCTCAAATAATCCCCAGCATGGTTAGTGTTGAATATTTAACTCTATGATAAGACGAGACATGTCAGGACTTGGGTCTACCACTACCCCTTAAAAAGTTCAACACACTGAATTCCAAAACAGAAGTCTATTTTACAACTTCAGCTTGTTCTACTTTTTTTCTAAAATGAACTGCAAAGTAGGTGCCTATATATGACTGAAGGGAAAAGCTCAGAAACACAATTCAGCTCAATCATTTTAATCTGAAATACACAGAACATATAGCAAATCCTGTCCCATCCTAAGAGCTCCTACACGCATTCATTGATGTCATACTGTACATCAATATGAAAAAGTCAGACGCAATCTTTGAAAACAGATGACAGACACATTAGAACTGCCACCAACTGCAAAGAGCAGGTCTGACAGGTCTTCCCTTAATGCAAAATTAGTGACCCATACTATGTTTGCAAACTTCAGATTTTTCACAAAAGCAATCTCAAAAGTATTACTTTAACAAAAATATCAACAATATTAGTGGTGCTTTTCATTTTCTTAAAGACTGCACTTGAGCAGGTTATACTGAAGCACAAGAAGATACAAGGTCAGTTAAATGGGGAGAAAAGTCAAGTTTGGAAGAATATGTGGCTATTTCATTCCTTTTTTTTAGGCAAAGAGACTCCCATCTTTATCTTTCAAAAACGTGACTGTCACAACTCTCATACTGAAACAGCAGTACTTGACAGTTCACAGAACTATTTCTTAAAACCATTAGCAAATAACCCTTAATATGAGATTTATGAGTTATTTAGACTTTTACAAATTGCCTCCCCCAGGTTCTTAAGAACCTACATTTTCCAAGCTTCAAGTTAATAGTGTAATAATAAATAACATTGTATAATCCATTTACCTTGAGTGAAGCAAATATCCTTTAAAGAAGAAATCAGCCAAGTCCCCGAAATTAACTGTCCTTTCTGCTGTGCAATTTCTTCCCCAAAACTACAGAGAAAATAGGCAGGGCATGTAACGCATTAAGACAAAAAGGCCTCAAAGAGAACATTTTGCTGGCAATTTTAACAGCATGTATGACAAAAGAAGCCAGAGATAATCTGTGAAATAATCTGGACATGAAGTCATATTTTACTTTCAAAAGTCAGAAATTCAAGCACAAGCCAACAGACAAGCAATGCAACTGTGAGAGAACTGATGTGCTCTGTGTTTCCAAACTAGACCTCCACCTGAGAAGCAGGATGTCCCACAGGGCCACCTCAAACTGCAGGTGTATGGCCACTCCTGTTGTCCAAAGGCAATCCAGCCTTACTTGCTGAGTAATATTTCAAGACCATCTTGCGACTTTGTTCTATGATGTGCATTTGCATCTACAGATTTACAGATGACACTTCAGTGTTAATTTGGACTGATACAGCCTTGTAGGGTCCTGGACACTGGAAGACTGATTTTCTCTTTATTGTGTATGTGACCAGAGGTCAGAAGAGGTGATTGCATCCAGGTCTGCAGCCTTCAACACAGGAAGGATATGGGCCTGATGGAGTGAGTCCAGAGGAGGGCCACAATAACAGTCAGAGGGCTGCAGCACCTCTCCTGTAAAGACATACTGAGAGAGGTTGGGTTATCAGTCTGGAGAAGAGAAGGCTCCAGGAAGGCCTTATAGAACCTTCCAGTACCTAAAGGGGGCTTACTGGAAAGCTGAGGAGAGACTCTTTACAAGGGAACGTAGTGACAGAGGGAATGGCCCAGAGAGGTTGTGGATGCCCCGTCCCTTGATAAGCATATTTTACACTGCACGTGCTTGCTGATGTTACTGTTCAAAGAAAGTTAAGGTATTAGTGGGCTGCTGAAGGAATTCTTTTTCCTTGAAAGGCTTTTGGAAAAAAAAGCCCAACATTTCCATGTTTTTAAATTTTACATGGGAGGGGGTGCAACATACAGTGATGACCATTCAGAAATGTAAGCCCTTCCACGTAAAGAAGAAAAGATATCTAAAGTAAAATAAATTTTAAAAACTATGAAAAGAAACCTATAAGGAATGGCAAATCTATGTCCCTATTAGCCAAGAGTGATGCAATTTCTTAAATTACCTGCTGCCTGGAGACTTCTGATTTAATGCAATTCTGACTATGCTGGCTGTACAATACTATATATAGGCATGTATAGTTGGCACTGAGGGGCACGTGTAAGAACACTTTTTGAGCGGGTCAACAGTGGAGAGCTCTCAGTGGAAGTAATGAGTGATGGGAATTAAGTAATAGGGTCAGTTAAAATGCCTCAGCTTTAGAGAACCAGACAATACGGGATTATAGTCCTGGCTGTTCTTCTCTACTAAAGCAGGGTTTAAAAAAACCCCAAAAAACCAACTGTGGTTGCAATATCATTTTATGACTTTACATATAGCATAATACAAGGGAAAAAACAGCAAAGAAAACATTGAGCTGGGTATCCCCCACATAACATTGACACTAACATTTGTATTTGCAATGGAGATTACTGAGAAGGATACAGAGAAAGAAAAGGAAGTGGTGAAATAGCCATTTAGGGTTTCAGTACTTAGGAAGCTTCCATAACACAGAATCCCTGCAGCTTTTAATACATCACACTCACTTAATATCTATGCTATATGTAAATTTATATAGATGAATTACCTTTATTAATATACAGCCAGCAGTACCTCAGCCATTCTTAGAGTCAGTGCAGCAGATAGGTAAGAGAAATAAGACTAGCCAAGATCTCAGATTCTACAGTTGTGAAGAGGGCTAGATAAAAGTATTCAAAAAATATAAAGAACATGTAAAACAATGCCTAAAGTGAAATGGAAGAGGACCAAAATGGAAAGCAACATAAAGGAAAATATTTCCAAGCAGACAGCTCCTTTTAACAAGTCACTTTTACTACGGTCTTAACGTACAGTCTTCTAAACCAAACACATAGACAAGTAAAAAATGAAAAATCAAGTCTAACTTGAGCATAGCACTTCTTCCCTTCTCCATCACAATTTGTTTTCTACTAACGTCTTTCCAATTTTTTCAGCTGGACAAGACTTCAGCTGTAAAACTGCGCTTCATCCAATAGTACAGTAGAAAACCAAACCTAACCAGGAGTTTGCTATCCCCAGAGAAGTTTTAAAATCTGTGCAAGAACCCTCTTGCCTCTTTTGTCAGTACTAAAAAGAGTCTGGGCCTATCCCAAATAGTTAAAGGCTCTTTTGGATTTAGCAGGATACAAATTTGACCCAATATTTAGACTTGGATTAAAAGCCGAGGACTTTAGATTTCTGCTAATGTCACAGATCTCACTGCTAGGTAATTTAAGTGTGCTCTGCTGAAGACCATTCCTTACACTCTTTCAGAGGCTAAAAATTATATAGAGAAATCCAATTATTAGTAGCATAGCAAGAACTTGCATAGTAGTTCTTCAAAACCTGTGCTAGCTGCCTGCTCATTTCTGAGTACAGTTGAGAATGTCCATGTTGAAGAGTAAAGGCTGAACTGACTGGCATATACCTATTCTTGCTTTTTGTATGTTGCATATCAGTATCTACCTATATATATATTCAAGATAAGCCATATATATAGACACACATAACACATACCTAAATTAATAAAATAGATAATGTAAGCAGTAAGCAGAGAACAGAAGTTTTTCTGATGACCAGTAAGGCCTACAACAAATCCCAGCAAACATACTAAAAGACAAATCAGTTTCTTTAAATCATACTGCGGGCATGTCAAATATCAGAAAACAGATAATGGCTACAAGTATCAGCAATCAACTGGACGTCAAGTAATCTGTAACTCTGTAGTAACTCTACCACAACTTTGACACCATGAAATTCTGATTTGCTTACTTCAAAACTCGATCTTTGCCCCACCTCTGACTATTCTTTTTGGTCCTCTCATACTCATTCTTTATTTTAAAAATGTGTATTATTTTGAAAACTGCATTTGCACTTGTTATAGGAAGCTGGATACTGATACTTGAAACCGATTCCTTGAAGATAGTAAAGTTTCAGTATTATCACACACTCGTACACATAAAATTATATTAGACTTCTTATGATGAATACTTCTTTTTTAAGTAGAGCTCTGAAGGCATGACTTTTATTCTCAGGGGAAAAAGGAACAGACAAGATATCTATAACCTTACAGTCTGCATGCTGTGCATGTCATGTAGCAATAAATAATTCACATTCTGACCTTAGTGGATACCTTTTACTCATGGATTTCAAAGAGCTTTTGCAAAGGTAGATATATGTTTTATTAGCTGAAGTTTATAGATCTCAGGATGAACAGAGATATGAAATAACCTATTCAAGGTCATTTAGTAAGCCATGTGTATTTAAGCAGGTAATATCAGGCATGCTGGCTTTTCGAATCAGGTTGCAACTTACAGTGACACTATGAAAACATGCAGATACTGCCTTAATATTCAATGGTACCCACGAGATGATGGATGTCAGCTCTTTAAAAACACAGAAGTCTAAACATATTCCTGGGAGAGAAAGGAGAAAAAAAATTACTAACTCTGGGAATGTGGTAGCAGGACAGCACAGAAATTCTCCAGAATAATCTTGTGCAAGCACTGTGGAAAGGGCGCTGGATCTACAGGCGGAGCTGTCAGGATCTGCTAAACAGGGATCAAAACAAAGCTGTCCTCTTCCACAACGAGATGTTTTTGGACACAACTTCACCAGAAGAAGATACACTAACAGCACTTAAATTATGTAAACCAGAACTGAGGCACATTAAAAATTCTATAAGATACTATTTTTTTTTTATTTTCATGGGTTAAAAAAGGTGGGGTTGCCTCTGGTGTTAATATTTCACTTTAAATTCTGAAAAATACTTTAAATAAAAAATAAATGTGCAAAAAACTTTGTATAGAAAACTTTTGTCGCAACCTCAAACTGATACATAAATATAAGAACATTTAGGAGAACGTAGGATTGGGAAGACAGTTTATTTGTTAGTTAACACCACAGCCATAATGCCTTGGATTAAATACTTAGTCTTGCAATTCTCTGAACTGTCTTACCTAACATTAAGTACAGGGCTCCATTCATGGCCTTAACTGTAAAGATTACGTGTAAATGCTTTCTTGAATTAAGCTCAGAATATTCTTACTTTTCAGGGTGGAGTCCTTATGTTGTCTCAGACCGCTGAGAATTTAGAAGCATGTAACATGCATAAATTACCTGTTCAGCTGCCCTCTGAAGTGCAGGAGTAGTAGTAGCCAAGGTCCTTATGGGTTAGCCAAGATAACAAAGAAACAAGCCTTGGGTTGTTTCTTTGTTTTGCTTATGTTTGTTTCTTTTTCTTTTTCCCCAAAGAAAGAAGCTACTATAATCTGCAGCAGAAGCAGATTACTCTGTTCAAATAACATGATGTTTAAACAAACCAAAGACTTTTACTTTACAGCGGGAAGAAATTATCACCACTGGTTTATAACAATTGGTAGTGAAACACTATTTCATAGAAGGCCAGCATTTCAAAGCTAGATTTAACTAATACAACCTCTGAAATGTCTGCTTTACAGAAAACTTGGTTTTAAAAAGAAAAAGGAAGTCACAAAAAACACACATGTCCTTATTCATCATTTACTAAGTTGAGGTAAACCCAAAACCTCATTACTGACACACTGAAGTACTGTTGGGGGGAGATAAAAAACCCCAACCTGACTTGTCTATGCAATCAGAATGAAATGGAGTTCAAAGACATACTGCATGCACTAGGAAATGACAGATTTGCCAGAATTTTCCTGAGATTAATTAAAGGGGAATACTTTTAAATCCTTCTCTTCTTCCCAAGCCTCTCCAAGCTGAATTTACTCCACTTAGGTAACACATGCAAAGTAGGCAGGGAGGCATGTGCTAGTTTCCAATCAAGTCATCTACAGCAAAGCAATCTGGTTTAGAGAGGAGAATTTTTTAAGCTTTCAAAAGACAAAACCATTCTGAAGGCCAAACAAATATATTCCTCTGCACAAGTCAAGTCCTTCAGATGGTAAAACGAAATGCGTGTACGTTATCAAAAATTTCCTGTGCAAGATCTACAAGAAACCTTCTAAGTCTCGATATTTATGCCTAACTGCAAAAAGATTTGAATGTAACAGAGACATAAGTAATGTTTCTTTTCAGAGTTCAGTCTGTGATTTCCCTACCCTACAGCTCTCATGTAAACAGGGGTATCAGCATTGAGGACTAGGATAAACACAAGCCACCGTGCCAAAGGTAAGGGACAATTACCACACACAGCACATGTTTCGTCACCACTTGCCCCATACCTTCTCCGTATTTAAGCTCCTTACCTTTTTTTTTTGCTGCTACTTTCACCACCTGTGCTTAAGCAGAAATTATTATAAGCTTATTAGCCGTAAGTGGTCACGTCTACAAACATGGGAAGGGTTGGTGCTTGGTGCCAATCAGCTTTCACTAATCTGCACCCTACCAGTGATCCTACCGCTCCCCGGGACTGACTGTCAGGAGGTCAAAACTGTCCCCTGAGCCAAGAGGGGCACAGATGTTATGTCCCTTCCTCCCTCCCTTTTACTAAAGACATATATGGACCTAACTTCCGTGTCTTACGGAAAACAAATGTATCTAGTTACTTTTTTCATTTTGAAGGCATTTGTGATGTCACGTACGTTGTGCAAAGCCAGTGATCTTCACAGCTTAGGTGGGGAGAAGAGAAAATCTCTCTCAGAAAATCACATACCTCAGGAATGGAGATCTGCAGAATTCCTCACTCATTTACAAATGAAGAGAGCCAAATTCAACACTATCTTGTAATAAATATTTCAAATTTTAATTTTGATGCTTTATGTAAAAGAAAAAAAACCCCAACAACAAAACCAAACCAAAACCAAACCAAAACAACCAAACAACAAAAAAACCCCTGAACCAAAACTAAAAACCCAAACTCTAAATCCACACCCTGTCTACTGTTTCACTAGCAACTTAAATGTATCAAGAAAAACAGTCCTTTTAGCTGGATCTGTATGGGCAGATTACTACTTATATCCTCCAGTTGTACAGCCAGCACTTAGCTCGGTGAGCAGCATGAAAATAACTATGCTATACTGTATACTATAATTTATGTATTAATTTATTTGTAATGATTATACAATGGTTGATTGACAACTTTAAAACTTCTCAACATCCAGAATGAGCGCTCTTGTGGCGATAATTCACTTGTCGTAACCTAAATATTACTGGTATGGAGATGATGGTGCCCTCTTGCCACACTAACTTCAAAATCAAGTCAAGCCAGGTTCTGACACAGGTCAGAAATGCCTCAATATGGGACAATAAGAAAAGATTCCACCAGCTTTGTAAAGTTGTCTTCTGGGAGAAGAAAAAGCCCATCACACTTCACTTGAATCAGTATGCCAGGTGTGGTCTAATAAATTACAGCTTTTGTCAGTTACTCTTTCAGAGCACATACAAAGGAAAACTAAATTAGGTATTTAGATAACACTAAAAGGAAACTAAGCTTATGTGTATTGCACACAGGCATTTCACCTACTTACCAAAGGGTAGATAAGAACTTTTTGTGCCACTCATAATGGAAACCTTCATACTTAGCTTTGAATGATACTAGAAGAGTCATTTTAACTATTTTATTTCCAGCAATGATTAGGAAATATGGACATCTCTGTTATATGGTGGCAAGACATAACGATCAAAATTAAAAGAAGAATATGAAGGCACTATAAAGCACATATCACTGTTAAAGCTTTAATATACTGCTCAGCTTGGTTGATGTGTTAATATGTGTCACATTTTAAAACAGAATTCAGGGTATTTATTAAGTAACTATAATTGTTGGAGAGATTTCAGGTATTGGAACACAAAAAAACACAAATAAAAAATAGCTGTGAAAAGTGCACATCCTTCAATCACATTTCTATTTTAATCAGTGAAACTATGAGATTAATCCCATTATTTCAAAAATGTTTCAATATTAACATTTCAAAAATAACATTTCAAGACCTTTCAGGTCATTTCAATACTTTTCTGTACTTAAAAAAGAACGTAACTAGACAAAACTCAGAGTATTCTGTGATTCTGAAAATCACTTCCTTTCCCAAATATGAAACCCATTTCTTTAGTTCATTTCCCTTTCTACTCCATATATTAAGAACTTTTTTTTTTTCTGTAGAGTTGGTTTTAGGTTTTTCAAGTACAACAAATTCAGCATACCTCTGAAGCTGGTACTCATGAGGCAGAAAGCTGACAATAACTTGCCCCTATTTTCAGGTGAAATAGCTGTCATGCAAATAAACCTCAACTCAATAAAGTCATGAACACAACAGACAACCCCTTCACACTGAAAAATTATGCTACTACCCTTAGACTAAGGTCACTCAACTAAGTTTTAACGAGGTCTGCGGGGTAACCCTGCCAACCCACTATCTCTGGCAGAGGCCGCTGTCACGCCCACAGCCCAGGCTCAGCAGGGCACGTAGGGCAGCACTGCGGCTCCTGAGCCTCCTCTGATGAGGTGGGACATCAACAGGTCCAGACAAATTTTGAGTGCAGCTCAAACCTGGCCATCTGAAAGCTGCTCATCAGTAAATGAGGGGAATGCAGGCGTGGGATTTTTAACTGACCTAAAATTTGTTTCAGTGGGGTTTTTTTGGTATGTGTGTGTGACGTGGGTTATAAAACTGTAGAAGAAATTAATCTACCTTAGTGTGTGCTATTTGGCATTTAAGGAGAGTAGTTTTCATTTCACTGTATTTTAACAACCAGGAAAGTTTCAAAATCTTGTGTGACCATATCAAACTCATGCAGTAGCAGTCACTGAGCTGTTTAAGTGCCTTAAAGCTTGCAGCAGCAGCTCTTTGCTGCAGGTACAGGCATGGCTAAAATGAACACAATTTGTCTGCAAAAAGAAATGGAATCAAACCCAGCAGTCTATGTACAGTGCAAGCTTCAGCATGATTTAAAAGAAAAAAAAAAACCCACCAACCAACCACCCTTTACTTTATCAGTATCTGAAATTTCTCCCTTCCTCCAAAGAACACTTTTCCAGTCTCTTATTTAGCTTACTACCATATGCTTGCAATTTTTACTCTCCATAGAAGTCATTCTGAAAAACCAAAGGAAAATTTTTGTGAACCACAAATATAATAAAATAACTCCCTCCATGAAATGGTCTAAAAAGCTTGGATTGCTTCTGCTCCACCTCCCCACATCTGGCACACGCATCAGATTACAGGCCAGCAGGCAACGCAGAGACAGCAAGGGAGATTGTGGCTGGATCACAACTAGAAGGAAGCATGACTTCTCTAATTCAGACTCTCCCCAAATCCCTATATGTCAAAGCATAATTAAAACAAACAAACAAACAAAAAAACCCCCCACAATTGTGGGAGAAATCTGCACACATATATAACACCAGACACGCCGACACCCAAAAGGCACAAAATACGCTCAGATGACTTCAGAACTATCAGTCTGTGCCAGAAGTGCAAGTGGGCTTCTGATTTTGTAAGTGACAAGGTTTACAGGAAAAGGGCAATCATTGGTTTCTAATTCTCAAGACACTTTCACTTTTTCTAATTTGCCATGTATTTCATAGGTACAAACAAACCCAAAAGCCATTGAACTATCTAAATGCCACAGTATTGTCAAATAAGAGTTTATCAATTGGTCTTTTTGAAGTTTTAGTTTTGTAAACTTGAAACTCAAGCAGGAAGATGCACGCATCTACACACGGATCTAAGGAGCTGGTTGGAGACCTTGTTTCCCAGACATCCCTCTGGAACCACATTCTCTTCATCCCTTCAAGCCCGTATCACCAGCACAACAGCATTAAACTTTCACTGAGTCTTCCTACCTTAGCAATAAATCTATACTGCAATGCAAACTATCAAAATTATTCAGAACGTTCAAACAATTTTTTTGTTCCAAATGGACTTGGCACGCTGGTCAGGAACTCGTCCAGTCAAACATAAGCAACAAAAGTGGAATTCTTCTTGCTAAGCTAATTGATGGCCCTACAAAACTGAAACGCAACTGCATATTCAAAACTTTCAAAGACGCACTGTATTAGAGTTGCAGAGCGCCTTCCCCTCAGTGCCTGCTGTAATATGATCGTAATTGCTGTGAAAGGGCGAGAGACCGACTATATGTTAAATCCTGCCATCTGTAGGTGCTTTACACAGTTCCATTTGCTGCTGCCGGGTCAAAAGTTTACCCTATTTTCGCTTGTTCATAACCAATCACACAAGTCTCTGCTATGCGTAATCTTTGACCTACTCTCAAAGCAATTTTTGTATTATACAGTCATATGATTACACTGAAAAAACCCACACATTTTATTAAGAATACACTTCTTGTTGGTTGGCTTAATAATTATTATTATTTCCATATTCAGTAAGCATACTGTACCAACTTTGTTTTCTTCCCAGTTAACTCCCTTGGAGCACAATCACAGTGCCGTGAATTCTCCAGCGTTTCTGGCTAGTTGCAATCCAGAACCACATGCAAAACATGGCTGGAAAGCATTCACACTATGTGTCATTTTAAAAGTAGGGGGAGGAACCGCTCAGTTTGTCCTAACAGGGAGAGAAGACATTCAGCAAACACTTAAATAATGTTCACAGTGAAAACGAAAAAAAAAAATAATTCTGAAAATTAGAACTGTCGTAAGAATATGCCTGCATATTTAGCTTAAATATTAAATATGCAAAAATATACTGCATGGAAACATTAATGCTACTGATATTATTATTATTATTAACTATCTAAGGAACAAGTAGTCCCATGAACAACAGAATTAATTAAGCCTCATCTCCCACAGATTTATACCTCCTGCTTGGTTGACTTTGGTGTCTCGAAAGGGGAAAGCTTTGAAGGAAGCATTTCCCACAGTTGGGATATTTGCTTAAAGCCTCTCTTTTCCCATCACTAGGATTCCCAGGCAGCTAATATGATTATTTCATGCTTCAACCTTTCCCTCTGTCAGGGCACCTTTAGGTGCTTCCACATATACTCAGTTACTTATTTTCATAAAACTTGTGGGATCTGAATTCTGAGACCTCCACCACACCAAAAAATGTGATCAGCAATAGGTTCAAAAGATACCAAGGGGAGATAAAGGGATGCGTGTTCACGAACACAAGTGCAAGGTGTGACCTCACGAGCCTTGTTTCTACAGGAAAAGAGGCTAAAAGTAAAGGAGAATACTTGACCTTATTACTATTTCACAGAAAGCTAATTTAGATGGACCAAACTAAACATCTGGCTATACTAACAGATCACCTAGAAGTAATATCACAATATTATCTTGTACATTTTGCTAGACAGTTTTTAAAGAAAAACAGACACATGGGTCCCATTTAGCTTCTAACAGGAGATATAAAGAGATAATTTTCCACACATATGTATTTTACTGTAATCTATGATATGTGATAGATTTGTGATACTTTACATTTTTTTTAATCAAGCATTTATGCAAGTGTGTTCTGTCTTCAAGAACATAAACACAAGTCAGCACTCACATGAATAGTTATATTGCTCCATTTCACATTTGACCCTTGGTTGCTAAATCCTTCATAAATGTAGCAAGACAATATAAGCCAGCCTGTGCCACTGAGACTAGTTAAGTAATATATACCAGAGAATAATCAAATAACAGCATCAATCCACTTCTAGGTAGGACACAAAATATGTTCACGAAATGCGTACAAAATTCTAATAGTTATGAAATCCAGTCATTTACTAAGAGACAGAATAAAAATTATCCCAAACAAGTAAATCTAAATATAGATTTTAAGGCCAAAATAGTCCACCATCTCACCTCTTGTACAACAAAGACCACAGGATTTTACTTAGCAGCTCTTACAGCAAAGACCAAGACCTTAGATCTGCAAGTACATCTCTTTAGAATGCTATACATGAAGTCATACAATACTTCCATCACATACTACTTCCATAAACTGAGCAGTCTTAGTCAATGAGATGTTTAGAAAACAGAAAAGGCTACTGATAATGTTGCACTTCTTTTAAACAAACAAATAAATACCAAAGCAAAATAGATATCAACATTTTAAAGCAATGGAAGAGATTTATCTAACTGGGAAACATGTTGGCAGATGTTACTTATAATAAAAATCTAAAAGAATTAATTATAAAATTATTAATACTAACAATTACACATCAGATATTAGCTACTAGATATAACCCAAAGTTCTATACAACACAGATGTTTGTTATAAATATTATATACCTAAATATAAAAAATAAACTGTGTGTACATTTACACACAGCATTCAGACATCTGTTAACAGGACTGGTATCACCCAAGATCCAGGCCAGGAACAAGTGAATAGTCTTTTGCCCAAGGGAAAGCAAGATGGATGCTGTTACAGGAAACTTACTCCACTCAGTTTATCAGCAGCAAAATGAACAGTGGAAAACGCCTGGTTTAAAAGAAAAAAGAAAGAAAACAAGGCAACAGAACGGACTCTTAAGAACACAAAGTATGAACACATGGTATCCAAAGGTATCTACAACATGTCTAAACATAGGGAAATTTTTCACCTTGGCAGAGCAGTCTGATCTAAAGCGGAGCTCAAACAACTGCAAGGGATGACAAGACTGAAGAAGTGAAGCTGAGAACTCAGGAAACCTGACTCAAACCCCAAGGTGATCCAGTAGCGTGGAAAGGCTATAAACGCACCTGGTGATTTGTGCAAGTTTGTGCACCCCTTCTTATTTTTCTACAATGCAAAAAGTGATTTTAAAAAGTTTGCAACTGACCAAGGATTTATACTATTTTCTATATTACTGGGGTAATTTCAAGAGTTGAACACTGATCTTGGCAGTGTGGTTCGCTGACTCATGAGGGCCCCATTCCTGATAAGGAGAAACAATCTGTCCCCAGCAAAGAGATCTTTCATGCCAGAGCTAGAAACTTTGCAGGAGCCTAATGAAGCTTAGGGGAATTTACAACTACCTGGATTTTATGTAGGTCCATAGGGCAATGACAGGAGGGAACTGCCATGCAGGATAATTTCTTTCTTTCACTTTTATTTAAGAATAACAATTCTGCTCTACCTATTAGAGATGAGGCCAACTGCAGTAATGCCTTACAAAAATGCATATATTGACCTACCCATTTGACTGTATTTGACAAATAATATACAAGTCCAGATTATTTGTATAAATACACATACACAAAAGTAACAAGTTTTTCCCATCATCAGCTGAAACAACAAGTTACAGTAAGTTGAGATCTTAAAGCTAACACCCAATTTAAATATTAATTTTCTATTGTTTCATTTTCAACTGAACCATCTTCATTAGTACAAGAGCTTAATGGTTTCGTAAGTGTGAAAATCCTTAAAACTATGAATCCAAAAAGTTACCAAAGTTAAAAATTATAAATCTTATAAAAATCTAATTTAGTATTTAACCTTATGATAACAAAAACACACAACCAAGTGTGGAGATGATTGTTACAGGCATTTGTTTTGGATGACCTGCACAGATTAAAAAGGTATTCACTGTTCTCACATAATGGGTATGCGTATTATCTCAGGATAATAAAAACTTTATATACTATCACTGCATACCAAGGAAGAGTACGCATACAATTTTATGCATCTTATTAATATTATTATTTTTATATATACAGAGCTTTCCAGCTTCCCATGCTCTTCTCTGGTTTAATAGGTACAGTCTCAAATTAATCTTGCAATTCTCCTAAAGGGCAATATAAAACTATAATATCAAAATGCAGTCAAAAATTAGTATTTATCTTCTCAAATAGAAATTAGAAGTTTGAATCTGAATTAATTAATATGCAAATAAGATGCCTTTTATATGGCATGGGAGCTTATAATTCATAAGGTCATTTTTAATGTAGTGTTTTTAAAGGATATGATTTTCTATTAAAAGAGGTCACCTACTACACGGAGTTGGCAATTCTATTTTGGTAGTTCGATGCAGAACCTCCCACCAGTTAATTCTCACAGACCTCACTTCCCAGTCCTTGGGGCAGTCACGAACCTGGCCAGCCTGCACAAGCCACAGGTAGCTACTCTAGAAATATTGTCCAGATTTCCTCAAGAAACAAAGCCAGACCACAGGAGAAGGGAGACACTTCCATTCCCTTGGAGACAGCCCTCTAAACTGGATTGCAGCAGGCCTCCAATACAGCCCAGTTGCTGGGCAGCATTTGCTGCTGCAAAGCTGTTCTCCATCTCCTTTGGTAAAAAGCAGAGCAGATGGAAATTTCCTGTAGGCTGGTCTTGGCCCAGAGACCACTGTTTGGACCATATTCCTCCACGAATAAGAGCCATCCATTCATTGCATGAAACTGACTGGCCCTACTGTCCTCTTTTATAACACAACCCCGCTCAATCCCTTAGGTCAGTGATAAAACACTGCGCAATGAGAGCACATTTCATCGGCTGTGCCTGGGCTAGGAACTAAGCCATGAAGGAAAATGTGGCCATGTCACGCTAAGCAAAGAAATACATGAGTAACTCTGGCAAGCACCTAAGATAAGGCTCTTCTGAATGACTGAAGGTAATGTAATATTGACGCTAAAATAAATTATTAGCTACAGACACAGAGTAAGCAGACACAGCAGCAGAAGCTGTACAACCATCCTCTTCAGAATGGCAGCTGTATGTTCTCTCAAAACACTGGAAGACAAGAATAGGAAGAAATCCTTTACACAATTAAACACGTTATAAACCTGTTGTGTCCTGAAAGATTCCAAATTTTATTTAGAATGAAAGAAATACTTCAGTACATGTAACAACCACGGGCTTTTTTACAAGATGCAAAGAAGTGCTGATATTCATTGGTCCTCCCTTGTCTCCCCTGTTAAATCATAGCCAAAACCACTAGGGAGCTCAAAGCAGAACGCTGTCCTGATTTCTGTTCCCTTTGCAATCACTGTTGGATGCATCTTGGCTGTCACAAAGTTAGGACTGTTTTTCTTTCAAAACTCCATTCAGAAACATGAGTCAAGGTTCTCGTCACTGATGTAGCTCTTCTGGTTCTTCTAGTGACAACAAAATGGGTTAGCCAGCTTTTCCTGAAGAAGTGAAAACCTTGGGACAGGATACAATAATCCTTTTCAGGACTTTCCAGCACAAAGCCAAAAGATGGTCGCTACGAATGTATGATATTCCACTATTTATCTGACAGTTGAAGAGGACAGCTAGGAAAGGGAAGAGAAATGTTCCATATTACGTTTAGGACAGAGTAATCTTTATCAAGCTTTGCCTAGAGGTTTCTCACAGGGCTTTGCAAAATGCAGTGATAGCTATCACAGGATGAAACAGTCCACTGTCAATTACCATATGCAGCAAGTGCTGCAGCTTCATTAACCAAGCTTCCTGAGAGAGCAAACTTGCCCTGGAAAGGCTCCTCAATGGCTCCTTCCAGCAAGCAGAGTACATGGGGAGTATTCAGTAGGTATTTGCTGCTCAAGTGCATGATATCAGCAGAGACAGAGAAGTGTGACAGGCATTTTCTGGATGAAAAGTTAGGGCTCTCCTCAAAGCCTAAACTCCCCAAGCAGCCTAAAACATATTTGAACGAACCCGAGAGTGTACGTGAGCAGAAGAGGAACTCTTTCTTATCCTTTTGTATTCATGCTTTTCTGTCACACTAAGTGCATGAGCAGAGTCAGAAGCAGGATGGGTGAATTAACTCAGAAAAAAGCTGTCCAAAAAAGCTGAGCAATCAGTCCTCAAAAAATTAATGATAAAAGACTTTGAATAAAGCCAATTTGTAATGGAATGTAAGAAGGGAAGTCCCTAAAGAAAAAAAACTGTCTACCAGCTCTGCAGCAGGTTTTGCTGCCCCATGCAGTTTACCATGGCAAGAAGCCAACTTGGCAAGCCTCACTCTTCTCCAAGGAGCCTGGCAGTGTGCCAGCCACACTCACAGGTCTCACTGCTGCTGCCAAGCTCGAGGGGCAACTGAAGACCCTCTTCTGTAAATCTGCAGATCTGGTTATGACCGGGAATATTTGTGTTTTAAAACGGTCTTAACCAAGTCAGGTTCCCTCTGTGTTTATACAGTGACTGAACAGGCGAAACAGAATACTTAACTGAGCTAGAGAAAATGAGCCACAGATTGTTAATTATATGGCTATTTGCACTTTGACTGGAGGAGGAAGTAAGCTGGTTATAACTACTTTGGGCTTTACTCCTGCAACTGCATTGAAACCACATTTATGACAGCTGAAACTGTGCAATTTTATATAAATGTGGGTGCTTCCTGTTTTTGAAACAAGTCCTTGTCTGCCTGCCCTTACCTCACAGTAACGTCACTGGAACCAGAACGTATTAAATGTACTCAGTTTTACTGACCTTAAGATCTTATTTTACTGTTTTTAAATGTGTAGATAAAATACACATATTGGACTACTGGTTGCCAAGCATCTCTATTTCTAGGATCTAACTGTACTCCTTGGGCATTAGGAAACACATGTTTTTCACGTGATAGTCTGAAAAGCCCGACTATCACTGGGGGCATGCTCAGTCCCTGGTGATGCAGTCACGGTCACTCTCAGATGGAGGGGCAGGTGCACTGCACTCCCCCAGCAGGCAGGCTGCACTCTGAGTAACACAGGCAGGAAGATCTATCTTTTGCTGTTCAATATGCAGTATTTCAAGTAATTTGTAACAGCAGCTTTATTATTTTGCACAGCATAGTATTCACTCTTCATTGTGGCAAGTGTATGTTCAATCTTACAGACACTGAGTGTGGGGAGTGACACAGTCCTCCTTGCATAAACTGAAGAAAATCTCAATTTGACTAGAAGATAATTTTGAAAATATCATTTAACAACCCTAATAAGCAGCAGTATATGTTTCATGTCCTTTTCTCTCATTTTGCTTATTTAAGTTAATTGGATCTCAAAACCCAAACTTCTGCAATGAGTACAATTACTTAAATCAGCACTCTGCTTTTCCAGTGACAGTCATTTTCCTACAAGGTTACATCAGGAAGACTGATCATACTGTTCAACTGAAAAGCAAATGCATATCCAGTAATTACTGATGATAAAATGTGATAATTTAAAAAAAAAAAAACAACCCACCCACATTTAATTTACAGTGTACTCCTCCAGATTCAGTTTGGGACATGCTGCTTGAGAGTCAAGTACCCCTATATAAATACATGATATTAACTGTCAAGACCACAGAGAGAAGGAGAAGGGGCAGCATTTCTGCTACCTTTGTTTTGCTCTTTGAGACCACAACCTCTTACTTTAGACCACTAGATCCTACCCTTTAGCTATAGAAACTTGCCACCTTCACAGTGCTAACAGAAAGTAAACAATTGCAGACCTCTTAATATCACACTGAAGGAAGATTAAATAAAGGTTCACTTTAAAAGGCCTTGTGCAAAAACCTTCAACTAAAAGAAATACTAAAGCTAAAATTTCAAATTCAATTACACCTGATTTATTGATTTCTCTCTACTTAACTTTCTAAGTAAACACAGTATACAGTCAAACTCAGGCACTTCTTAAAAACACTTCCCTTGGTTGCATTCTTCCTGCTTCAAGTCAAGGCGTGGTTTGGAAGCCAATTTACAACTAAAAGAGGCTGGTCCTGCCATCCCTCTCTTCCAGGCCATCATCAGCAGAGACATTTGTCAAACTCTGCAGTTAGGAAGTTCAAAGATATCAAGAGCCAACCAAGTGACCCAACCAAAAACGCAGTTAGCTGGCCACTGGTTTGGCTCTCTGAGCCAGCTCACCTGAGAGTTGCAGCTGCAGCAGCACTGGCACAAAGGAGATGGGATAACACTTCAGCATAGAGGGTGCAAGCCACACTTCTGGAAGCTATGCTAGCTGCAATGCTGCTATATTTGTGGCATCTCCACAAAAACTGGCTCCATGTTCAGCCCCTATACTCCAAACAAGGGAGGACACAGAAAAATCCAATTCATGAAGTGCATCTAGAGCTGCTCAAATCGAAGGGACTCACTGAGCTACAAAGTCTCAGCTCATCTTCTGACTTTTTTTTGGACTGAAGCCTACTGTTTCTACATGCAAGTGCTCAAGTCCAGATCTTTGCAAAACTTACTCCCCAAAGTAATGTGAGCATTTCTAATAAGCAAAAGAAAAAAAAAACTTAATGAAGGCAATCCAGATTAGCTGAATGACACATCACAGTGGAACAATTCTGCTGTTAAAGACCATGCAGATGTTACGATGGAGGCAAAGAAAGTCTTTCTTTAGCTAAGCACAGCTGCTGCATACGACTTCAAAAAGACTTGGCACAGGATTTCAGCCACAAAACTTTCCCCTCACTTCATTTCATGAACGTCATCTGCAACTTCAGTGAGCTGCACCAAGGACAAAAACAACACACAGGGCGTTTAGAACATCTTATCAGCAACAGGGCAGCTTCTTGCACTGCCAGTGCTCACATGCACCTTCAGAAAACTCAACTACACATCTCCATTCCTCGTCAGGCCAGCAATCCCTCAAAAGCAATGATGTCCCACACTGCTATCCCTTCTATTTATACCTCCATTATCTTCTGTTTTAAAGAAGACAAATTACTACATAATTAACATATACTAAAGCTTAAAAAATTAGCCATAATTAACAGATAATTTCCTTTACTTGTTAAGTAACATTAGAAAGTATTATCAACTTCCGTTCACATACCTCATACACTAAGCTACTCTGGACAGACAACCTGACCACAAAGCTGAAAATGCTGTAGCTTACGATCACATTGAATCCACATGCTTAATGCCAGTCTTGTATTTTTTGTGTAACGTACATACTACAATGAAAATATATATTCACTGGCTAAAATCAAAGTTCAGCTTTCCCTTTTAAATGTGTCAAAGTATTACAGCTAGTTATATGTAGTACATAAGAAGAATTTGCATTGATTTTATATATTTAACAGTAAAGCACACAGAAACATGATTGGCACTATACTTGTGATTTCCTTTCAGTGATGATTTTGTTAGGAGATGCATCTGAGAACTTAAACTACTTTAAGGCGCACGTACGTGTATGAGATTAAATTAGAGCATTCCTGACACATGGGAACAGAATCTGAGAAATTGTTGTTAATTTCTCCCTTCTTTCTTCTTTTACTAATTCATATGACATCACTTTGCTGACTCTATAACATTCTTAGGCATTTACCATGTAAACTAACAAACTGCTTTGTCACCTACAATACTTTTTTCCACAACAGTGAAGCTACAAAGAACGAGTCCAAATAAGAAAACAGCAATAAGAGCAACTAAAATTCTGTTAATGTTCAAACTTCATTAGTAAAACAGAGTAGAAAAAAATGCAGAAACAAAGAAATATAAATAGAAACGCACTAGAAATAGAAATAGAAAATTGCTGAATTACTTCACTATCAAGAACTTGACACAAAGCTGGAAATCCACAACTTTAAAGAGTATTAGTAAAATTTATTAAAAACAATGAAGAAATCTCATTTGGGCAAAGGTAATGCTTGAAATACTAGAAATATTAACAGTATTACCATATTCATGAAAATATAACACTTCAACATGACCTACTTTAATAACAGCAAAAAAATTAAAGAATATTGACACTAACGTCCTCACTCTACTGATCCAATAAAACACCGTCTACTTCTCAGAATTAGTAACAGATTCATGAATCTGAACCAATTTGTTCAACAGATGGTTCAGTTGACTCAAAAAGATTTTACTTTTCTACTGTTGAAATAGAGTAAACTGAATAAAATTCCACTATTATTAGCAGGATTCACAGTATATTAGCTCATTATTAGCTTCCATTTCTATTCTTTCTCTCTTTCGCACAACAGAAAACATTTTTCATACTGGATTAGATGTGACAATGAAATAAAGTAGGCACATTGATAAAACAATCCTCCTCTCCGCTCCCACCCCCCCGTTTTATGGGATACACGGGAACAGCAGAGTTTTTATTTTTCTTGGCGTTCCTCTCCCCACATTAGCTGATAATCTCCCCCGGGAAGCTGTGCCAGCGCACTGCCCCGCAGGCCCACAACACCCCTGCTGTTCCAGTCCCATGCTTTTTTCCAGTGGGCTCTGCAAGTCGTGCCATCCTTTCGTAATGCGTGAGATTGCATCAGTCTAATTGCAACATCCTTCTCAATGCTCTAGGTAAAGCAAATAGTTTCATTTTTAACTTCTGCTCATAAAACACAGATTGTCCCCCCACCGCCCCCGCCGCCTTTTTTGTTTATTTTTAAAGATTTAAAGAAAGACTTGCACAAACTGCACAGCAGTAGTCAAACAAAAATACCTCAGGTTTTCTTAGAAAGCAGCACTTATATTGCTCAACATCTAAAGCATTACTGCAGCCTTTCACAGAGCCATATGCAGTAGATCCCCTGTGAGCAGGCTAGAAGGCAAATGCACATTCTTACTCCGTGTATTTAATATAACATTCAGCCATTATCAAAGCTTCATAAGTCGTTTTTTTTTTTCTCTCTCTCTCTCTCTTCCTTGTAATAGAGAGTAACAGCTTCTCTGGCAAACACACTCACTATGTTTCTAGTTTTGGTTAATTCATAAAATCTGATCTAATGTTGGATATTTTGCATTCAGTTTAGCTAAATTAAAACAATATTTAGCGAACCATGCCTTGGCCAAAAAATTCTCTGCTATCTACTGATTACAACAGCATTGTAGCTAGCTGTGGACATCACACTAAGAAAATATAAATTCCGAGTCTGAGGAAATGCAGATGAAATTCTGACCTCCAGCCATTCTGATAGTGGGCATTACAAACACTGTCTACTTAGTATCTGATACAATAACCAGGCACAGGAGGCATGTGCCTGCAATGCATGATGAATTTAGATGCCATTTTGGTTTTATGTACGTATATTATCCAAGTTGACAGCATCAAAAAATGCTGTGCTTCTTCAAATCATCCTATATCATACAAACTAGTCTCTAGAGGCAAGCACTCACAGAAGGAAATAGCAAAAGTTAAGTTGCAGAAAGTTTAAACTTCGCCTTTGCTTTTGTGGCATGGTATATGTTGCAGTTATGTCATACTATTTCCACAGCACCTCTTCCACATTCAAAAAATTACAAAATGACCACTAATCTACACAATAATCAGTTTAAGTCTTGGCATTTGGCGTATGGTCCTATACCTTATTTAATGCACACTACTTTGTTGTGGGGTTTTTTTTTGGAAGACAGAACAAGTGATTTTTTTGTGAATTCAATGGTGCAGCTGGGTGCTCCATCAACATAATGGTTAGACTTACCGTTACTCTGTTACTCCGAACTTAGAATAACTGTGTTATTCCTAGCTTCCTGCTAAAGCAGTGACAGCTTTAAGGTCAAAATGATTCTCCAATTCTGAAGACGACTTTGTCTCCAGTTTGGCATAACTCAGACCTAATTTTTTCTCAGCACTTAGCATTACATTGTGCTTTATATAGCACTTTCAAACCACAGCCCCCGCTGCCTCACTCTCAGTTACCAGTGCTCAGCACTTTTTCAAGTAAGATCCAAAGATCTCAAGTAATCCGCAAGACAGCAAGACACAAGAAAAGCTCATTTTGAGCAACTTACCTAGCATCACCTAGGAAGTCTGCAGCACAGCCAGGAAGAGAGTCCCGCTCTCCAGGGCAGCATGCAGCTGCACAGACCACCAGAACGGCTCCTGCCTCCTGCAATCCCCTGCCTCGTCCACCACGCGCGTCCCGACTTCTGCTGGAAGTGAGGCAGGGGTACTCCAGAGAACAGCCTTCTCCAACGCATCAACCAGATTCATTCCCAGAACAACTCCATCCTCTGCATGGAATGAAGCAGGGGTCCTGCAGGGAAAAAACCACATCAGCATGCAATTAAATACCATTAAATTGAGGGGCTTCCTCACAAAGGGCCAAATAAAAACTGGTTGCAAATGTGAAACAATTCTCTGCACGGAAACTGGCCAGAGGTGATGGTTAAAAACATTCTCAAGGAGCTTCTACTGAAATCAAAGAGTGTTTACTTAATATTAAAAGATCTCTGGACCTTCCAGAACAAACTCCTCGGCCTGTTTTCCTCAAGCCATACCCTCTGGCCCACCTTGATTCAAGACCTGGTCCTTCTTCATTCCTACCTTCAGCACCCTTGCCAAGTCTCTCCTTACCCTCGCTCCCCAAGGCTTTTCATCTCTCGTGGCTCAGCCACTTCCAGACTTGGCTAGCAGTGCCACACTCTCCCCCTCGACTCTCCCTATTTTCTTCATTCCCCAATATTAACTCTCATCTCAGGACTGTCTCCCCTGTTCACAGGCTATGGTATTTTGGGGCCATGACCACACTAGAGCCTCATGCATGTCAGTGTCCCAGTGGGTTCACTTCTGACTCTCAGGCCCTGAGGTACAAGGCATGGGTTTCGTCCACTGGACCAGACTTCCCCCCCCCAACTTCCAGGCCACACAGCACTTGCATGCGAGAAGTATCATGTCTTTAAAAAGTTACAATTTGGTAAATCTGAGAATTCTGCAGTGCTGACAAAGGCAAAGCTGTGACTCATAATCTGCTCTTCTTCCCCAGTGCCTATCACTAGCGCTTCCCACACTGCCATCTAACTCCTAGTCTCCGTTTCAAAGGGAGGGACATGGAGCATTTCCAAAAAAAGGTTGGTGGTGTTCTGTTTTGTTTTTTCCTTTTTAATCTACACAGAGAAATAACTTTTTCCACACATTCTCACAGATAACTACATCACTGGGGGGAGGAGCTAGAGGCAACTACCTAGCCGCAAAACCCCACATTCTGTAACGTGATTAAAAGGTTCCGAGGAACATCCTATACTGGGAAATACCAGGCAGCCTTCCTTACTGCAACTACTAGCATTCCCCTTTCAGCCCTCAATACCTTAATTCATTCAGCTCGCTGAAACAAATCCTAACACCTGAGACCAGTGGTCAAACAGAAGAGGAGCAGCTGCAGATGAACAGTGCCAGAGTGAACCCCATTCCATGCAAACTGCCTTTGCCTGCACCATCAGTTTTGTTGCATGCCTACAAGCAGTGTCCAAATAGCATCATCAGACAACAGCAAACAGTCCAGCTAGCATTTCTTTGGATGCTGTTGTTTTCATCCTAGAGGTGACCAATGACTGCCTGAAAAGCCATAGCTGCTCAAAAAATACTTCTAGGCCATGAAGACCTGAAGTAAAATGGGTTAGCTTCACTCCTGATGAAGGTCACACACAGCTAACAGAGATAATTTAAGCAAATCCATCTTACTTTACATTTGCACTTAATTAGGAGCAGCCCTGTATCAATTATAAAGAGGAAGGGAACTGCATACAATACTATTGCTTGTGATCACCGGGCCCTATCTGGATGGGAAATAGCCCTCTTGCATGAAAACCTAGGAAACTTCTTCTTTCCTTTTCTCTAATTTAGCAGTTATTTATCTTAGCATGAAAAACAAATACAGCACACTGTCGAGTGAAATATACAGAAAAAGAAAAACCTCTCAAAACAGACAACACATTATTTTAGAGCGAAGTCCAATTTACAGATTTTTATACTGAGCTCTTAATAGCAAACAGGACAACAATTTCTCAGTGGCTCTTGTAAATACTCTGCACAAACGTGGCCCAGAAGAACAGACCAGGAAAGAATAAAAACATTCTCACATGCTTACACACAATGCAAATCATAATATGGATTAAATGCACTATGATATTTATTTTTCAGTAAGAAATAATTATTTCTAAGGAATGACTAACTATTCATGTGAGATCCTATTTAGTCTAGAGACATCTGATCTACGGCAAAAAAAACTATGGGACCCACACGCACACTCCTAGAACATTTGTGTTAATTCTTATGAAAATAAACTGAGAAGCTTCAACTTCACTGTGTAAAACAAAAGGAGCATTAAAAGCTCATTTCCGTCTTCAAAAATTACTAATAAATAATTTTATTACATCTTGAATTCAATTTAGTAATGAAACTGGCTATCAAGCATCTATATTAGCTATATGTACTTTTTTAAGGCCAGAAGAATAATCTGTTTGCAAGTTACAGTTAAGATGGAAAATATAATTAGATCGAATGAAACTTCAGTACTTGAATGTACAATCGTGGAAACTACACAAAACTTCTTGCTTAAGAAAAAGAGAGCAGAATTTCATGCACTATTTCATTTGGCAGAGCATAACATTTGCTGTCGGCAAAGGACTTTTTTCAATGAAGAAAAAGGAAAGGAAAGTATTTCCATTCATATAGCATTGCCCAAGTGATTAGAAGTATCAGGCACTGGTAACTGTCTCTCAACTGTAAGCAACTGCAACAGATTTTGCTCCTACAGGCTACTATATAGTGTTCCTAAAAACTTATCTGAATCCAGCAGACCTCCAAAATAGCTATGTGTTTTTTTAACATAAGCTAACCTAATTATTTTGTCATCAAAATCAATATTTATAGGCTACAGCATTACAGCAAGCAGGAAAGCTTTAATGTGAAACAAATCATAAAACACTGATAATGGAAATGCTTGAAAAGAGTCTAGGATTGCAAGTATTTATGTAAGATTTGTGGATATATAAATATCTGTCATACCTGTCAAGAAAAAGGTGAGTCTCGATGCAGTGAAATAAACAACAAAAAGACTAATCTTCCTTAGGACAGCACATCCTACAAGGACCTAAGACAGCTGGCTGAAGTGTATCAAACATCTTACCCAACAGCAAAGACTCATCCAAGACCATAAATTCATTGTAGGGTAAGATTCCCTTTCTCTTTATTTTGTTTTTAAGTAGTCTCAAGCATTTTTGAAATACAAAAATACATTTTTTGAAAACCTTCAACAGCTTTCTATTACTAACACAATTATCACAAACGCCACACTACAATGCAAATAGACTACTTGCAATCATCAACAATACTGGCATCACTTGATGAGGGATTCTTCTCTATATGGTAAAACTAAGTCTGTTATTAAGTCTGTTTAGGGAAGCTGTTCTTTAAATCATCATAATTTCCTACAACACTAGAACTTTCAATTATCAAAAATCCCCAAATGATTACTCCTTTCTAATTTCAATAAATATCTCAAAGAATTCTATAATCCTATATAACTATAAAATCCTATATACCAGCATCAATACAAAAACTACTGCATGCATTGATCAACATGTATAGTGTAGTTTATTCTTTTATTTCAATCTGTTCAAGTAACATGATACAATGAATTCAGTATAAAACCTTATGGCTGTTATGCAAATAAGCAGACTCCCACATTAAGGTTACTGCTCCACAATACATTGCACACAGATGCTCACAGCTTGCCCTCACACTGAAAAATAGATAAAAATGGAAAAGCAAACTTGTACCTGTATTCCACTGATTTTATTGACTTTGGACATATTATTAAAAAAAAAAAAAAAAAAGTGAGTTACCAAGACTGACCAGCACCTACAACTCCCAACTGCTGTGGCACTGCATCCTTAATTTCATGGCTCATTGTCATACAAAACAAAGCCCTTGTCTTAGAAACCCAGTAAAGCACCATAAGTACCCTCAACACCAACCCTCTGCCAACCTCATCCCTAGCACCCTCGTGAGTTAAAGGTAATTCTGCTTCAGTTAAATATTTTTAAGGTCAAAAGACTTTTCCATTCTTTACCAATTATTGAGGGAAACACAAGGTGCAAAGTGAGTCAAAGTGTCACAGCTTTGTGGAATCAACTCACATCCCCCAATGACTTTTTCTTTGGATTTACAGCAATTTCCAGCACCTCAAGCACTGTTCCAACTGACCAAAGCCTGGTCATTTCATAAGCACTTCTTTTAGACCAACATTTAAGCTCACCTCACTTCGTGTATTCTACAGGAAAATTTGTTTTTCTTAGTCTATGAATGGCAGTGCCAAAAATAGCTACAGAGCAAACAGTAAAGGGTATATAGTAGTATGAAATTCATGTGCTATCTACTAAAATAAATCTACATACAGCCTGTTATGTTTTCAAAACAGTACACTTGAGTCTCAGATTTGTGAAAAACTGGAAGTTATATACTTACACGTGGTTTAAATTTTTTAAGTAAATCAGAGAGTTATAAAAGTAAAACTGAGCAACAGCAGGGATACAAGAATATACTGCATAGAAAGCTAACAAAAAGTCCTTAGAATAAATGCAAATACACCTGTAGTATTCTCTGGTCATTGAACTGGCTCTTAGGACATATTTCAGAGTGAAGATGACTCCTGGCACACATTTAGCTTGGCAATGTACCAAAGCAAACCTTTTAAAGTTATCCCCCTCTTATTACTGCGGCTTGGAAAAGAAATATACTGTGACCATTTATTTTTGTGAGCAAAGCCCCCTTTTTGCCACAGGGCTTTATGACTGTTTTAAAACTCTGCTTTAGTTTTCACTGAGGTTATATTCAGAAATTCAAAACTACATGATAAAATTCATACATCTGCTAAAGACACAAGAAAGTTCTCTGCAGAGCAGAGAATTAAAAAAATAGGAGAACTGAGAAATATTATTCCTCCCGAACATACAAAAATGCGCATCATGCAGTTTCCTTAACAAAATAATTATCATTAAAATCTATTATAACGTTTGTGCCTAATTTGTGAGATTCTTTGAATAAAATACCCTTTTTTACACTACCTTGTTATTCCAGTAGTGTGCTTTGCTCCAGAAGTTGTAGATTTTGAGCCTGAAATCCATGATGAGCAGGAGCACAGGACATTTTCTAACAGATGCTGTGTGAGGGAACACGAGTTTGGTGCCTCAGTGCATGACAGCTCTGATTTAATATGCTGATTTCTACTCTACTCCCTGGGCTACATTTGTAAAACTTAATAATCTCCTTTTTGAGATCTCTTGTTTGAACCCACAAATCCTTCCTCTCATGGAAATACCCCAAACACCACCACATTACTCTGGACAGAAGTGCTCAAAGTGTGCCATTACACCAGAGTACTGAGCCAACCTAACAGCTAACTACTACTAAGTTCCTGCGTTACTGTCTCTTTCCTTGTATTCATCCTATCCTGCTCAACTTATCCTGCCATACCAAACCTTCTCACTCACTCTTTGATGCTTCTCCCCTTTGCACAGATAGATTAACACTTGCTAATCCGAAGACTAGGAACGAGGCATGTTTGCTGGGAGGGGAGTGGATCTGTTTAAGCTATACAAGCCCTCTGAATTGTGTAACTCTGACTCTGCAGCCTGATGAGACTATTGCCATCTCTTGTCTCTTTCCTACTGAGGGTAAAGAACCTCTGAATTCCCCAGTCAGCAGTTTCCAAGCTGTAATGCACGGCTGATAGCCACAATAAGTGCTCTATAGCTAATCCAGCAAAACTATATCATACACCATAATTATAAATGCCTAAATTTCACAGATTTATAGCAGCAACCAGTGAGAAAATTTAGGAGTGGTAAAATATCCTCAAAACTTAAGGAAGCACATAGTAACAAAGCTTGCCTATTTCAGGTCCTTGTGCAAGAGCTGAAGAAAACCCCCAGTACAGTCGACAGCCAGAGCATGCCCCATTCCTAATCTATGATACTTCTCTCATCTTCAGCCAGCGTGGCTGACCAGAGGGCACCACACATTTAATACACTTCAAACTGGACAGTGCAGCAGCTATAAAAGTTAAGGTTTTGCAGCAAAGAAGGAAAAAAAAAATCACCACTAACTTCAGTAGTTTGGTTCAAATTGAGCTGCCTGGTTATTATTATTTTTCTTGCCAAGCATGCCCTTTTTTTCCCCCTTTAAGCTAATTCACCATCAACTCACTAGGAAACACATATGAAGAAACAGCTTCTCTACCACATAATCTCCCCAAATGTGAAATGGTATTAATACTTACCTCCAGTGGCAATTACAACACAGAACCAAAGAATTATTATATATTAATCCCATGAATTTCTGAGTCAAAAAAGAACATACAGCATTTAAATATAAATTTAAAATGAGATAATTCTTCTCAATTTACCAAGCATACTGCTATGCATATGTATTTCTGTAGATATACACAGATTATATATAAAAATATAAAACATACATAGCATATATATAATTTGTAAAAAAAACTTCCCCAAAAAATGCTACTCAGTTCTCCTAAAAATCAAATCAGTTCCAATTTTATGACTAAATTTGGTGACTCATCTTTTTTCTTTGGTTCCAGGATTTTTCTGCAGACACCCCTAGAAAGGAGAAAACTGCTTTGATCCCTGCTGAATACAAATGCAATAAGTTTGATCTCTCAAAAGAGAGAAAAGTTTTTAATTGTTTCAAGTGTTCACTAAGTGCAAGTGGAATCACATGGAAAAGCTGCCATACCTACAGCTCAGGGTAACTTTAGTCTGCAGCTTTCACCAAGTTGAAGTAATGCTCTGATGCAAGGTAGAGTGCAAAGAAATTCTGACTACATATGAATTAAAGGAGGTAAAGAGAGCGTCACACTTTGCTACAGCTCGTTGCACCTATTCAGAGCACCCTGAACACCCCCATGCCACGTTTCTGTCCTCCTCTCTTTCACAGACTATTGACCCACCTCATCCACTCCTTGAGTCACATGAGCACTACTCCCTTCAGCCCGCTTTTGGGAAGCTAAGGGCCATTAATATGACTGCTACCTGACTGGTTTCTAACCAGGCAGGCCAGTTTTACTGCTGTCTTAATGACTGCAAATGAGACAACTGCATTTTCAGGTTTTCTGAGGAGCCACTCCAGCAGGGAATGTGTGGAAACACTGGTACACAAACCTGTCCTGGGCTCTGCAGACTCCCAGCTCTTGCACCACACCGGTGCCATACCCTTGGCATGGCTCGTACCACTGTACATAGGCAGGGCATCTGAGCATGCAAACCAATCACCTTTAGATGCAATTTATCCTTTTTTCTTTAAAAAGTGGCCAGCTGGCATGCCTAACTCTATTTCTCCTCTTGCATTGTCAGCAGGACAGTCAGCATCGCATTTCTGTTAACAGCCTGCAAAAGGTTTTGTAAACCATCCTTCAGTAACACCAGGGCTTCCTATCTCACATTTCTTCTATCTCCCCTTTCACCCCACTCTCTATACACCCCAAATCCTAATTCCCATCTTTCTCCTGTTCGTAAGGCAAACCCATGACATAGGTCTTTCCGAGTCGTAACTTTTTGAGCTTCACCAGGAGGATGGGCAGAGAGGGAGCTGGGGATATTATGCTGAAGGTGTTAATGGCCACCATCACACGGTTCTTTGATCTCCAGGCAATCAGAGAGCTGGGCCTGCTAACCAGATGCGAGGGGCTCCCTCTGTCACCCATTTCTTCCTTCTGCATCCCAGACAGACAGAAATGGCATCACCCTGAATGCAAGGCCCTATAAACCAATTATAAATTTATTTTGAATTTAAAAAGAAGAAAAGGACTATTTTGCTTTTATAGAAGATGTCAGAAAGTGTTTGCAAACCAACAGTATAACTGTGAAGGAGACTTTTGTAATAACTCCCGTCTGCTTAAGAGCTGGCTGAAAATATGCAATTTGAGTGCTGAAGTTTAACAACAGTTGAAGTTCTCAGAAGTTCTTATCACAATCGTATATAAAAAAAGAGAATTTTTAAAAGCTTCAAACACTAGATGAAAAGCATATGAGATTGGTTTAGTGCTTTCTACTAATTAGTACTGCTTTTATTATACAGGGCAAAGAAATGACAATTTTTTTCCTAAACTGGCAGTGAACAGCCAATTCAGTAAGCTGCGTTTTTGTTTTCTGTGACAGGGCAGTGGAAAAATCTCTTTCATTTATTAGGTCTGCAGAGACCAAAACTGGCTGGGTGTCAAACCTACTTTGTAAAATCCCAGATCCATTCAGCCATGTGTAGATTCCATAATTCTTTATGACCTGTTATCAGTATCAACTTCACAAAAGATGAAACTTTGGTGTCTTCAGTGAGCGTTATTGCAACTCTTTATAAAAGGGAGCAAAAACTTGAACTGACAGTTCAACACAGAAAGGGAAAAAAAAACCTAATGGTAGTGCCAAATTAAATTATTAAGATTTTTTTTTCCTAGATGGGTTTTGCATAAAGATATAAAATTACGTTTCCTACAACGGAGAATAAGCTGTATAACTATGGAAATTTTAAAAACTCCCATTGCTCCATGCCCCACTGCACACACCTATGTTTAAGTGCCAGTATCATCACCTCACTAGTGACTGCATAGTATCCCGAATTTGTCATGAGGCTGGCCTTAACTGAAAGGCCTGATGGCAACCTGAGATAGTAAAACAAACTTTTTTTCAGAAGGATGGGGCTTTCAAGACAGATGAAAACCACCAGGGTGGAGTGACTGACTTACTTTTAGCTACAAAAAGGAAAAATTCTTAGATGGCTTTGATGAACTGAATAAAACGTGCTGCCATGTTAAAAAGTCCCTTCTAACATTAAATCAGGTGCACACTATATTATATCCAAGGAAAAATATTAAACACACCCAACATCACATTCTTACATTTTTTATAGCAGAAGTTTATGAATAACAGCACTCACATTTTTTTCATCTCAGACTTTGAATCTGAAATAACTAATTAACCATTTTATTCAACTGAAATATTCTTGGCTATGCTAAGATTCCTCTGTATCTGTCTACACTGGCAACATTTGCTTGAATCGTCCCTTTTTTTTTTAGCAACGCCTTCTATTGCATTCTTTGAACTAAAAAGAACTGCAAACTAACTCACAAATGTTTCCCACATTATTAAGTACTGTAAATAATAATTTTAACCATTAAACCAAGGAATTCTTGTGAAACATTCCATACGCTTCACATATGTAGAAGCCCAGTGTCCTCATTCCGTACTCAGCTTGCAGCCTTGCATCTGACACATACGTAAACATTAGCAGTCTTAACAACACCTGCCCCTGCAAGCTACATGTATTTATCAGTACAGATAAACACGCATACACGCACGGGATTTTCTTCCAAGTTTAATAAAATCTGCAGGGTCTTTAGGTCGCCGAAAAGCATGTGTGATTTTTACCACCACCACATAAACAGCCTTCTTTAATACTCCTCTCTTCACTAGGCAGTCTGAAGATCACAGAAGCACAAAGATTCTGAACTTTGTTTCAATTTCACAGGAGCACAGGGAATGTTACACAGCACCATTTTTCATACAGAGAAGAAGGGAGTCTGTGCTCCTCACACAGAGCTTTGCTACAATTCAAGCTTCATCCGTAATTTGCTGATAGTTTGAGGGTAAGGAGTAAAAATTTTAGAAGTAAACAAACATAGCATTCATGAATACAACATAGAAACAATTTAGCACTGTTTTAGGAGTACGATGTTCAAATATGGCTCATTTAACATTTTAGAAATCTGCTGCAAAACATTAAAACTCTACCCTAATCTTTGTCCCTCGCTCGAAGCAAAACAGCTTTGTGTTGCCTCTAAAAATAGGGAGGGAGTAGTGGGGGATGGGAAGGGGAGAGAATAAGAGGATAAGTGGGAGTGATAACTGATACACCATACTGGCAGTAATTTTAAAAAGACCTGGTATTCTTAAAACTATGGCTTTCCTAACAAAGTCAGCCACATTCTCAATTACCAAATAAAAAAGGTCATCCTGTACTTTTTATTTTGTACATGCACATGCAAAGGAAAAAAGGAAAAGTTCTGTTTCATCTGTTACCAAAACCATCATTCTGCAGTCAACACTTTTAATGAAATACAGGCCAAAGGATTAGTCAGAACAGTTTCATGGAAAAACAAAGGGAATCTGTATGCAAATACAAGCCTACCACATAACCAAACCCAAGAGTGAATCCTGCTCAAGTACCTCCAAGCACCGTCCTACAAGGCTCCCTGCAATGGCTTCCATCACCCCAGCAATTAGCAGCAACTGTAGTAGCCACTGCCCAGAAGTTGAGAAATGATACCTATGTTATCATTAAAACACTGAGTCAAGTATGCAAAGTATCGAACGTGTCAGCAATACAGTCCGTGTTACAAATCTTCAGAAAATTCTTTTTTTAGGGAATGAGCAGACAGGGGCCTGGCAGGGAATGCTATAGGGGAAGCTATTGGGCTATAGAGAAACTTGATACAGAGCTATTGACCAGCTAGGAAGGTAAGTTAATTGAAAGCTACAGCGTAACAAACAAAGCAAAGAAAGTCAACTGATTGTGCCTATCACAGAAAAACTCTGTTGTGATGAGCCAGAGGCTGGCTGATGGATGGGCACAAACACGGAGCATCACCAAAACAGAACTGCAGGACTGGCCCTGGAGAAGCAGAAGCAGCAACTCAACACTTTCCATGGCTCAACATTAGGCCAATCTCAGCTGGGGCTTTGTGTGAGTAAACATGACTCTAGGAGGGTTTTTTCAGAGCGTTATTTTAAAATACCTGACCATATGAGCTTCCTTGGAATAGGAAAAAAGGCGAGGCAAAACTAAAGTGTCATTACATATGTTTAAATATAACATTAAAAAAACCCACAAAATACTTAAACTTACTAGAAATGTTCACTTTCATTTTAATTTTAAAGTTGGCAACAGACCTGGAACAAAAAAAGGTTATATTCTGACTGAGATGCAGCAGTGTGGAATTTCTAAAACCAGTATTTAAAACGTATTATGAGAGGGGAAAAAAAAACTTGCTCAGAATCTCTTACTTAGAAAAGCAGAAATTTGGGGTTGAGTCCTTGCTCAGAGACAGTCAGTCACTCAGAGCTAGAAGAGCTCAAATAGAAAAGGCAATACTAATAAGCGCACAACAGGAGTTTGTGGCTGTACAGAGTTCAGTTAACAACAGGTATTTTTCCAGAAGTACCTGTTAATTTATATTTAGAATCAAATTCATAATAAATAATAATGGCCAGTCTTCGTGAACGAAGATCCGGGGAAGGTCTTTACACCTTCCAGCCTGCGCATTGGATTTTTT
>JAWMRA010000078.1:118205915-118260461 GCA_035584735.1 Pseudotriccus pelzelni
TTACAGGGCTAACGAGCTCCACCTGCCCGGGGAGTGTCCCTGGCTGGGAATCGAACCCGGGCCTCGGCGGTGAAAGCACCGCATTGTAACCACTAGGCCACCAGGGGCTCAATCAAATTCATAACACTACCTAAAATTACAAAGCCAGCACCTACTTGAAAACATACTTCCAGTACATGGAGAGAAGTATCTGTATATTAATCAACCTCAAATCAACTGTCCCTTTCTGTTCTCTTGGGATACTTTTGGCCATCACTATCAATAACGCATGCAAAAAATTGCATAGCTTTGCCATAGTTCTGGTTAATTATCCATTTGTTGAAGTTTTTCTGAGCAAAGTTATTTGTGAAACAAAATGTTTTGACAATGAAACAATAGAATTTGACAATGGAACAGCAAAATTTAACTATTAAAATTACATTATTTTATCTCAATATATGACACTTAAATAGCTATTGGAAGAATGCGACTTTCTCCTAGCATGCAACTAGTTTTCATGGTTACTTTAACTGCTTACTCTCTCATCTTTCCTTGGTTTTCTAAGTTTGGACTTTTATATCACTACAAGAAACTGATTTTTTGATTTCAAGGAAAGTACACTCACCCCACATCTCAGACTGGAAAACAGAGAGATGCCAACCCTTTTTTCAAATAATACACCCCAAAAAAACCACCTCAAACCAACTTGCTCTTTGCCTAAACCTACCAAGAGATGAAAATTACCAGAAAGACCCAACCCTGAATGATACTGGTTAACACTTGCAGGTTTACTCATTCTAATATTTGGATATTCAACACATTTTAATTTACTACGTGTACATCTGGATTTCTCAAATAACAAAGCTTCTCTTCACACGGCAGAGCGCTAAAAAAATTCTGTGCTATCTGTTCCAGACTGGTTTCCCTTCTGCTACATACACACCATATATTTGAGATGATCTGATAACCTACTTCTGGTTTTGCACAGTTACTGCAGCTAATGAAGTTGCTGATTGCTTATTAGAGAGGGAAAGAAAAGCAACATCGGCTTTTAACCAAACTCTGTGATGCTGTATGAATCTTTCCCACAGTGACCGTTTTTTAATGTTTGTTTCAGTTCCAAAGCAGCAATTTTTTTTTATGAGCTTCTAGGGTTTCTCTCAAAGTACACAACTTTAAAAAAAAAAAGAAAAGAAGAAGAAGAAAAGAAGAAAGGAAAAACAGACTCCCCAAAAGAGCATGAACACTCAAACCACATGTATCGTGTGTGCACTAACCATCCACAGAGACAGAATAAACCCCACTATTACACACACATTTGAGTATCAACAAACTGTGCACTTACTTGTATTTGCAATACCCCCACAGGTCCTAATCACATCTAAGAACCCTGCATTCTAACCAGCATTTAGGTTAATGGTTGGACTTCATGTTCTTTGAGGTCTTTCCCAGCCTAAAGGACCCTATGATCTCTGTGTTCCCTCACTCCAAAGAGCTGATGAAAGGCTGAAGGCAATGAACAGAGACTGACAGGAAAATAAAACAGAACATGTAATGTTTAAAAGGGAAGATGTGGAGTTCCAACCATAAATTAGCTTTCTTCATAGTTGTTTTATTCCTTGGTATTTATAAACAGTTACAAGATAATAGTTAATTTGGCATGAGTGTGACCAAGCATCTTCAGGAGACTAAAGCCATCAAAACCATTTGCAGACAGCAAGCGGAAGTAAGTGATCCTTGGGCTACTTCTTTCTGCTATTACCTTTGCATCTTGAAGAGAGACTGCTGCCTTCCCACCCATATAAGACTTGTCAGTGTTCAACAGAGTTAAGTTATAAAAGCAAAAGAGGAAAAAGCAAAAAAACTCCCTCACAAAATCACTTTGCACCATCAGAACCAGGCTTCACATGACAATAAGGGTTATGATCTCACTCATTTTGTTTCATGTAAGTGTACCCCCAGAAAATCCAAACAACTAGAGCATAGGAATAGAAAAAATCAAGCTCTTGAGTTAGGACCTAACTGCATTTGCCTGAGCAAACTGGTCTCCTCACATGGATGAATTATAATGCATCTGACCACACGCATTCCAACTGTGCTGCCCTCAGTACTTCACCATAATATTCATCGTATTCAATGTTTTGTCTTACTTCCGTTGCCCGTTGTATGACTGCCCACACCATTTGGTGCAGTATAAAGTGTTCAGTGTCAAGGATTATTTTCGTAAGAGAACTTTCTATGAAGTTCAAGAGTTAGTTGACCTGCTTCGCTTACAGTATCATTTGTGTTTAGGATCAGCGTTATGCATTATGCTTTCAACGTGAGCAACAGGCAGTATATAAATGTAGGTGATTATTATGGAAATTTAGGCCCTTCTTTTCCACAGTACTTAGGAAACAAATTATTTAAATATTCAAACCACGTAATCTCCTGACTCAAAGTACAGGTTCTCCTTGAGAAGACTGAGCACTCAGCATTTCTGCAAAGCAGACCAAAGCTGAGCACGTGCAACCAAGTTGCATACTCGGTGCTGACCTCCTAAAAAGCTGAACGACATCTGAGCATCACGTGGGAAGCTGATGGCAGAGCCCAGTGCAGAATTCAGTTCTTTACAGCTGCCTTGGTCAGGAAACTATTTTCTGACTGCAATCCTTGTCTAACTCGGCTTTAATAGACACCTGCCACAAAAAACTTGGTGAAGACAGAAGCAACTGAAAATCAGGTTTCATATTTATATTGAGATTGCTCACCATACATTATACTAACAGTTTGGCTTTAAATACTACCTTCTCCAACTTTCTGCTCATTTTATGTGGGTTGCCAGCTTGACAGGCCACAATTTCTTATGCATTAAGTTTTATTTCTACCTATTTATGTATTTTACATATAAATAGGTTTCTATGTTTCATATATCTATAAAAGACCACAGCCAAAATTTTACTTAAATGTTAATCAGATTTTGGGATGGGGGATAAGGGAGCCAATTTTATAACTTAAGCAAATGAAGGGCAAAAAAATGAAGTATCCATTTGGAGGGAAAAGGGTCATTTGATGAAAAATTTCTCAACTAAATGTGAAACAAATTAAAAATACACTAAGGTAACTCCATTTTTTTGGCATCATATTTGTTGCTGAACTCTTCATTCATGATCAAGCACAAGTTTGAAGACAAATGTAATGTGTAAATTACACAGCCTCAATTCAAGATGACTGTGAAGTAAAAATAATAAACTAATTCAAGTCTCACGAAAAGCCAGATGTTTACCATGCTGGCGAACTCAGGATTTCATATGATAACATTTTCCACCTTCACTTTTGGGTTCCCTTAGGAGGAGACTCATACTATTTATGTGTGTTGTAAGCAAACACCTGATTCCATTACAGAGCACAGACTAGCAAACCAGAAGATCTATTGTGATCTGCTCTCTCTGTGTATTTCACTGAGCAGAATGACTAGAAGAAACATGGGCAAAGAGCAATAGCAAATGTAATTATTTTTTTTATTTTTTTAGACTAGAGAGTTCTTTTAAGAGCAGAAAGTCCTGATTCCTACTCGTTGGTCCCAGGTCTGCGTCTATTTTTTTTTTCCAACAGCTCTGAATAAAAAGAACAAACAAAAAATATTTTTAAAAATTCATAAGGGAACATTGTATTGTCCTTGCACAGATACTGCTTGGGAGGAGGAGGAGCTGGACAGCAACTTCTGCGCTTAATCACCTATAGTTTATCTGAGCTCTGTTTCTGGAACACATTGTATCTTAGCATATGACACGAAAACTACTAATTGTTCCTCCAGAAAAAAAATCACATGTGATCTTGTCAAATAAACTATAATGGCTAGCATTCATTATATTACTGTGTTTTAATTCCTGGTTAATCAAGTCCTTGGTCAGCCTTTTCAAGATTTTATTTAGGGTTGGAGTCAGGCTGTTAAGCTCAAACAACTTATCCTGCCAAGACAATATTAAACTTCTTGTCAGTATATCTTAAATTTCTACACATGACAAGTTTGTGTGAGTGTGTGGGTGTTAAATAAAAAAGAAAAATCTACATTATCAGTACAGGTAACTCTGCGGATAATCCCACAAAGTTATGGACAGAAGTTGACAAACTAACCCACTATACTTAACTACTCTGCTGTTTCATAGCCTACTGAGCCAGTACAGGAAAGGCAAATGTTTCATCAGCAGCTCAAGAGCTCAAAACACAGCATCTTTTTTTTTTTTTTAAAACGAAAATACAAGAGAAATAAATTTTTCATTTTCTGTGTTTTTAATTGCAAAGCCACAGTTTTTTTCTTGGGTTGCTTTGGTTTTTCTTTTGTAACTTTCTAGTATCAAACGCTTCTGATTCAGATTCATCTCCCTGCCCCCCTCCCCACCTTACTTTGATTTTTCTCACACCATTCTGCCTTAATTCTTTTCCTAATATTCATGGTTTTCAAACCATCACTTTTAACCTGAAGTGTTGGCTTCTTGTTGTGTGTTTTGTAAAGCAATTATTTTTCAAGTCATGTGGTTTATTATTTGTGTATTTCATGCTTTCTGTATGAAAATATACATTAATTTATGGGCACTTAGCTTTAGAGATGTACTTTCCCCTCTCTATTCCAACTAATTCAGACTTCATCATGCCTTGAAACTTACAGCACTTTTTTTTGGTTGTGTGTTCAATCTTCCACAACGGGATGTAATGCCTTTTTTCCCAGAGTAGGGTGCAAAATGTCTTTCCATCTTCTTCCCATCTCTATATTTAGAATGCCCAAGTTAACGGTACTACCAGAGGGAAACTTAGTATGTATTCCTTAGCTTGAAATCTCCCATGGTATCTTCCTCTTTTCTCCTCTTACTCATCCCTTGGAGGGTGAACTGCTCTCATCTGTAGTATGACTTCAGCAGATCTTCATCTTACACAATGTCATAAACGTTCAGAATCGTTTCCCACAGGAGTGTCTGAAAAATCTCAGCTAATTAATGACACCATTTCTAAAAAGTCAGATGTGTCCTCAATATGCTTAGGTCTGTTTCCATTTTTTCCAATCATAAGTCTGCATGTGAGGTGGGGTTTTACATCTGTTGTTCACTTTTCTAACACGGGAGAAAACCTCATCAGCCTATACATACTTTTTTTACTTTGCTATATATTTGTATATGGATCAGATGTCCATATACTGGAAACAGCACTCTAAGAAGTCCACAATGACTTCCCAAGAGATGCCTTAACTTGATCCTTGACTCACTTTCATCTAGCTGCCTTTTGGGGAAGTAAGTTCACTTCCTTCACCCCATCTTTATTTCATTGGAATAGAAAGCGAACTGAATGGAAACAGGAAGATTCCAACCACAAAGAAAAAAAAAAAACCTACTTCAAATGAGAAGCAGAAAGTGGCAAAACTGGAGACTACAGTGTTTTGCAGCAAAAGTTAATCACAGCTGTACTCAAATTAGCACAGCTACAGAACTACCATCTGCATACCAGCACGCAGGACACGAGAACTCCATCACTTTGCTCAAATTAAAGGCCGACATTGCTGAAGTCCTCCAAAATGACTTTACACTGTTTTCAAAGATACATTAAAGCCCTAAATTATGTCAACATTCATTGAGGAACATGATCACAATTTCGTTTTAAAAGTGGCTGGCTTGGTTTGCTGAAGACATCAGTTAGGAAGGAAGGCACTTCGTACTGGAACAGTTGGCACCCTGTATCTCTGCCCCAGTTTATCTTATCCACCCCCAGTCTTTTCCATCATTACTTATCGTGTGCACAAAGATCTGCCATTCATTAGAGGGTATTATTAAATTAGTATCATAATCTGTCTGTGACCCATATAACTTAAAAAAAATTCAAAATACCAACTTTATTTTCCTTATTAACAAAGTGAATAAATCAGCAAACAAGGACAATGAAATAATTGCAGTCCACAGAGATATAAACAACAGGAGCATTACTGATCCCTTTCATTAGTCAAGCAGAGATGAGAAATATGGAAAAATGAAGCTATGATCTCAAAGTAGAAAAAGACCAATTTGAAAAAAGATAGTTTACTATAGCAGTTCTAAGACTTTTATACATTTTAAATTTCATTAAAATTTTTTAAATATAATAAAATTATAGAATTATGGTTGAAAAAGATCATCCAGTCCAACTGTTAACCTAACACTGTTTTGTTCGCCACTAAACCATGTTCCCGAGCACCACAGCCACATGTTTTTTGAACACTTCCAGGGATGGTGATTACACCACTTTCCTAGATAGCCTGTTGCAATGCTTGCCCACCATTTCAGTGAAGAAGTTTTTCATAACATCCAATCTAAACCTCCCCTTGCACAACTTGAGGTCATTTCTTCTTGTCCTGTCGCTTGTTACCTGGGAGAAAAGACCAACCCCCACCTCACTACACTCTTCTTTCAGGTGGTTGAAGAGAATGATAGCCTTCCCTGAGCCTCCTTTTCTCCAGGATGAACAGTCCCAGCTCCCTCAGCTGCTTCTCGTAAGACTTGTGCTCACCAGCTTTGTTGCCCTTCTCTGGACATGCTCCAGCACTTCCATGTCTTTCCAGTAGTGAGGGGCTCAGAACTGAACACAGGATTTGAGAAAGCAGCCTCACCAATGCTGTGTACACAGGGACAATCACTGCCTAGTTCTGCTGGACACACTAGTTCTGATGCAGGCCAGGATGCCATTGGCATTCTTGGCCACCTGGGCACACTGCTGGCTCATGTTCAGTCGGCTGTTGACCAGAACCCCCAGGTCCTTTTTTCAATGGGCAGCTTTCTCACCACTCTGCCCCAAGCCTGTAGCATTGCATGGGGTTGTTGTGACCCTAAAAAATTGCAACTAAAAGCAATAAATGTCAGTTTATGGCTTCTGTGTTTCTGACTGACATAAGAAATGTATTAAATTAAAACCTTTCCAAGGTAGAGACAGTGTCAGAAACAGATATCAGACAGTTCTGAGATTTGCCCAAAAGGCTTCATCCCATCACACAATAAATGAGTTTCTGATTTAACAGAAAAACCAGCACATTTGCAGGCAAAGAAAATTCCACTTCTTTCCAATTATCTAAACAAACAGATAACATTACAAATATGAAGCAGCAGTCTTATGGGAAAAAGCAAACAATCTCCTCATTAAAAAATGCCCTTTGCTAAGCACTTTTACATACATTAGAAAAGTGACAAGGCTGCTGATGCCATTATGCAACTCTTATGCACATACAGAAGTTGATTTTCATATACAGCAAAGCGTGACAAGATATTATCAATTATCTAATTGGTATAAAGACTCAAAGAAGTCTTCCATATGTTCCCAAATAGAGAAAATAAAGACATCAAGTCACTCTGCAAAACAGATATGAGAGATTTAGCTTTATATACCATCTGTAACTGTGATGCCAGACTGATTCTTCCAAGAAAGCTGAAGTATCTTTTCCCTAAAATTGCATCTAAATACTTTTTTCACTCCTGTATACAGAAAGAAAACCTCTCTGATCTGACATCTTGACACGAGTTACTCAAAAAGTCTCATAAGCAAAAAAATTAAACCACTAATATGAAGGATTATACCCAAATAAGAGATGTTTCAATCATCCTACAAAATGGCTTTCAAGGAGTTCACAAAATATTATTAATAAACAAATTTGCAATTCTGTTCTGAATTAACTTATGTTCTTATCAGCTCTAGTCTATCATCTCAGACTACGCTTTGACTTTACTAATGACAACATAAAGTAATGCATCTTGAAAGCGCCTCTGAAATATAAAATAAAATTATCAGTTAATTCAACATGCACACAATGAATTGTCGACTTCCATAGTCATCTTGTTTAACACAGATTGCTTAAGCTAAAGGTACTTGTAAAACACATGCTTGCTAAACAGAGTCTACAGGTCTGTGCCATGTGGTTGGTTGACTTTGTAAAGCTGTTCCCATGCTTTAGATACTGATGAAATCAGCCTCACCTATGACAAATTCTTTGGTTCTAACACCTTTTCTTCCTCAGTTCAGGCACTAATAAAGTCTCTCTCCGTTACCTGACTTTCTGTTGTTATAAACGTCTTTGAGACATTTATTCATCCTTTGAGATATTTGCCAATATTTATTGAAAAGGGCTAATAATTCAAAACTAATAAGCATTGAGACCCTGAGACAGGCAGACAGCCTAATGCCTAATCATAATAATTGCTTTAAATGCAAAAACAAGTTTAAACATTGAACTTCTACATTTTCAATAGTCACTAAACCCTTTCTAAGAGAAGGGTATATAGTAATAGGTTGGACATTAGGAAGAATTTTTTCATGGAAAGGGTTGTTAAACATTGGAATGGGTTCTACCACCCAGGGAGGTGGTAGAGTCACTGCCTCGAGGTGTTCAAGACACGACTGAACAGAGCACTCAGTGCCATAGTCTAGTTGTCAAGGTGGTGATCACTCAAAGGTTGGTCTTGATCTCAGAGGCCTTTTCCAACCTAAATGATTCTGTGATATACAGGGAAAGCATAGCACATTTTATCCCATTTGTATTGTTCTATCCACAACTCTCAAAAGCTGATATGAACAGAAGCTGCAGTGAATCGCAGAAAGCCTAAAATCTTGCTTTTTCTAAAAATTAAGAGTGATGTTGGATCTGCTAATTGTTTTGACCTAATTAACTCCTTTCTAAAACTTTAAAATAAAGCAGCTGTTCTTCAAAAACTGCTAAAACTCGTTAAGTTAATGCCTAAGCTTTCCCCTAGACTTTAACTCCATTAACCAGCAGTGTTAATTAGACTGAGCTAGGTAAATCCATCAGGGTCACACCTTTAAAGCCTGGACTAGATAAGACCCAACCCTAATATAAACTGAGTGGATAAATTTATTAGCATGCTTATTAGCATAACCACCTAGTAAATATCCCATTAGGCCTGTAAGCATCAATGGCTATAAAGGGCAATAATATAAACAGACTAAATGTTTATTGTAACAAAGAGAGCGCTGACATACTGGGCTAAGTGAATACATGTGATTTAAACTCAACATACACTCTGCCTTTAACTGGACACAGGGTAGTACCATCTTCCAGCATCACTTAAATGATAAATGTCTAGCTTTAACAGCTCTAGATGAAACCTTCAGCAAGCTATTATCTGTAAGTGGCTTTTGTTCTGAACTGATGACAATTCTGTAGCACAGCTAAGGTCCCTGTAGTCAGCATGAATGCAGTCCTGGTGTACACTATTGCACCCATAGCACCCTGCATTCATTGTAAGACGTCCTGGCTTTTTACTGAGGGATCATCACCTATGCTGTGCAGTTACCACAAATAATGACAAAAGGAGAATACATGTGACAGGGTAAGAGTGCGCGCAGAAAGCTGAGATTTAACCGACTAACAAGAAATTGTTCACACTGCACCAAGAGAGCTCCCTTACTCCAGAATTAACAAGACCTTAATTCTAAGAAGAAAGGGAACTCATTATTCCCAGGGTATTTCAGCAACGTATGGGTGAGCGGTTCTGAAGAGGGGCAGGTGGATGCCATGCAGGCAAAAACCTACATTCTCCTTTTCTACAGAGCTTCAGGTGCAACAATCCTAGAACTCCAGGATGTAAGAGCATCCACAGACTACTTCAGGAATGATTACAAGGAGGATTTAATTTAGTACTTCTATACTTTAAAAAAGCTAGATAGAATAATTCCTGATTACTTTCTGCATGAGTTCTCCAGCTTTTTGCAGTTGTGCAGTTTTATTTGAGGTTATCACACAACTGGGAAATCTTCCTGCCTGAAACTTTGAGCAGACTACAATGCTGTGATTTTTCTAGAACTATCTTGTTGGAAACAATCCTTACATTCAAACTCCCCTGAAGATGTTAAGCATGTGCCAAGCCTCCTATTTCAGGCTCATCTTTCATCCATCTCCCTTATAAGGGCAAAGTTTTTCAAGTGTGAATTAATCCAAAGCACTGGTTATCTATTTTAAATGTCACGCTAAAATCCTAATTAAATTATTGAACAATTCTTCAATTATTTCCCCTTAAATTTAGCAAAACAATGTAGGTTTCAGTCTCCCTCAGCCTGCACTACTGCCATTCAGAGTATGAACCAGAACTAAATGAAATCATCACACTACATGAAGTTTAACAAATGCATGCTTTAACAGCTTTCTATTTTTTCCTCATCCAACAAGTAGTCCAAACAGACTATAGACTTTAAAGGAGAATTTTCACTGGACTATAGAAAATTATGTCCTGATAGTTCTAAACTACATTTTAGAAAAATCAGTACACATAATAATTTTCCTGCAAATTTGCTTCAATATTGCACAGATTAAACAGAAAAGACATAGCAGTATGCAAGGCAAAAAAAACCCCCAAATGTATTTCTACACACTGGACTTCTTCTATGTGAGTTAAGGGCAGATACCAATCGTACGCATGTGGCTTCTCACAAATGATGTAACCGACAGCGGAATTCCAGTCTTATCAGAGGCTTGAATGCTTTCCCACAGACAATGTATTCAGTTTTTCTTACTACTGAATCTTTCTTGCCTTGGCAAGTCATGAAACTCTGGCTCCAACCTTATGAATGCCCAGATTTGATAATATTTGAAAATAGCCAGATTTTCTATCATTGGCTATAATTTCATGATTCTTATCCATGAAGTAAAAAAATTTAAACAAAATTAAAAGAAAGTAGTGCAAAAAGTGGGAAACAAAACCTTTAAAACGCACTATATGCATCACCTTGTTATTCCTTCACAGATAGGAAGCACCTATTTGTAACTTTAAATTATAATCTGAAGCCTAGCAGAGTTTTGGGGTTGGGACAAAGGGACATTGGTATTTTGATTTGGTTTTTAATCTATTGTTCTACAAAGTAAAAACCAAACAAATACACCAGCCACCCCAGCCCCCCAAAAAACCCCTCGAGATCCTAAAACAGCAAGCATTTTCCATCCCTGACTACATCCCTGAAATAGCCCATCCTCACAGCCTCCTGCTCTTCAACATACAGAAACTGTGGTTGAAGCTAAAAAATTATTTAAGTCAACTGAAAACCAGGGAAACATTCTGCTGTATTTTTAATTTGGCTATATCTTCATGGCCAAACTTTGCTCACAACCTTTGCAAGTCAACTGTTTCAAGCAGATGGGAAATCAACACAGTACTCAAAATAGAGGCAAAAAAAATTGTTTTTAAGACAGTGAAATGAAGAAAGCATTACTTTACTGAATCTTACTTATGTTAGAGAGCACTTTCTAAAGAACCTATCAAACATAACCTAAAGATTTAAAACCTGAATAAACAAATACAGGGTGGGCATCTGCAACTTTGTAGAACAATTAGCAATATTAATTTCCCAACCTACTTCCAAAAATTCTGTCATATTCCAACTCACCCTCTTTTTTAAGTTCTTATCTGTGATGAATTCACTCTTTCAACATTTGTAGCCTTCTCGCCAAATAATAGCTGTACTTACCTATTTAATGTACGGCTTTTATGTGCAAAATTTTGTTCTATATTTTATAGAAGAAAAACTTTGAGTGAGGATACTGGGGGTTTCACTCCCTTTGAAGGAGAATGTATCTGGAAAAACTACAAATCCTAGGGTTTTTTTCATCATTCTGCAGAACTGGGGGGGAGGGGGAAGGGGAGCAGGCAGCGGGGTGTATGAGCAATACTAAAGAAATTCCAGATTCCTTTTTCATATGAAAAGTTTATTTGAAAGAGCATTTTAGAACCACTGTATAATTCCTCAAACCTTGCTGTTGCCTAGTAAACCTGCAGAAAATGAAGTTTTGCCATCTGTCTCAAAAGCAGACAACAAATACACGTTTCTGGCCTCTTCTCACTTCTTTGCAGGACTATTCCCTATCTCCATCCAAGAAAGTCAGATTGGCACATTACAAAGGAATGTCATTCCTTAACTCCTTAGTACATCTCTGTGTTTCAGTCTTCACAGAACTAAAATCACCAGGCTTTCTCAATAAGTTCATCATGCTAAAAGTAGATGACTTTCATGTGAAGAAATGAGGAATACACAGAAGACATTCCACAGAAGTGTATGTACACACACCGTAATGACAACAATCTGTTCAGGAATGCTTGAAAACCTGTAAGTTTTGATCTTTCTATTTACATTTTTATACTAAAGGACATAGCTTAGAACACGGAAATGCACGACTACCTAAAAATCAACATGGAGAGGCAGGAGTTAAACTGCAACATCTCTCATGCAAATAACTATCATGTTCTAGACAGAATTAAACTTTTTTCCACAGAACTGAACTATCCACATTCTTCTTGTGATCATATTTGAGGATCTGATCCTTAATGCAGCTAGATATAATATGTCAGTACATAATAAAGTTTTCTAGGAACTCAATACTTAAAGAGAGAGACCAGAGGTAAAGAAGGAGACTAAATTATGCTCTCAACCCAGGCAGCATCTTCAAGAGATACTATGGGACATATTTCCACAGAAAACTTTTCCTTTGGACACAGAACGAGTACCTTAGGACCCTTCATCAAAATCCAGCACACCATACAGGTATTTGACTTAGAAAGTTGGGTCAACATCACTTCAGTAAAGTTATCTTGCTTTTCAATAAACAGTCAAAATGAAATTTCCAACAAACACAAGGACTGTAATATTTCAGTGACATTAACTGCAAATTCATAAATCTTTCTCTAGTCTCCAATGCCAATTCTGCCCCACCCACACTTCACTGGGAACTTAGATAAACAAGCCAAACAGGCAAGAAAGTATCACACATCTGAGCCTGGTATACATTAAGTACACTTTATGGCAAACATTCTATTATGTAAACATTTATGAATAATTTCTTTTTATTTAAATTAAAAATTCAAATAGAAATACAAGGCTTTATACCACAAGGGTTGTTTTAATTAGTGCAATGAAATTAATTCACGTTTAATGTCAGCCCATTTAAACAACCAGAACCTGTGTTTGTTTTACGGGAAAAAAAAAAAAAGCCATACAACAGTATTGGTGACAAGCAAGATGCCCATACAAAGGACAACAAGAAATATGAAGAAGTCTACCACAAAAACACAGTTTCAGTTTTAGCAGTGTTTTGGCATTGGTGGAAGTGAATTAGCATTACAGCAAGCAAGTGAATTCACCTGAAAAGCAAAAAAAATTTTAAAAAGCTAGACATGTAGTCTTTATTAGCAATGATACATACTAAGTTGTTCCAGCAAGACCTTGTCATTTAGAACAGAATATTTTCATACTCTAGCCACATAGATCCCAGAGACTCAACCCACATTTCCTGATTTCTACAACAAAGAGTGTCATTAGCTACCAGCATCATCAGGAATGCAGTACTACAGTAACCATACTTAAAGAAACCTTTCATCTAGTTTGAGAAAAACAAAACTATGGTGAGACTGGTATGACAAGTTAATCAACTTTAAGCTATTAACCATTAGCTTCAAACAAGACAGCTCAGCTAGTAAGCTCACAGTCCTACACGTACAGAACCTGTGCTGTACTCAAGTTAATACAAGTATTAAATGTTCAGTTTAGTCTGCTTATTCTAATTCTCTACTTCCTTTTGTTTTCATTTGATTCATATATCAACTAATGCATAATTTCATAAGATTTAGCTGCTAAATAAAAGACTCAAAGGGGGTTTTCTTTGCTACACAACTCCACCACTGGATTCTTATTAAGAGCACAGATTCAAGAGTTACTTTACTAATATGCTGCTTCTCAAAAAAAAAGTGCTATTGGGTTGGGGTTATGATTTTTCTAGGTCTTATCTTTTTCTGCAAGTTGTGTTTAACAACTGATTTTAATAAAGCATTAAAATGTTCTTCTATAGCCACACACAGCTGAGTTTTATAATTCCTGGTAATCTTATGACTTTTAATTCCTTACATTCCTGTATGTAATTTTGCTGTGCCACAGCCAGTCTAGCAGCAATGTGAGCCAAGACTTCTGTATACAGATCCTCTGACTACGCCTCTTATTGTTACCTCTTTTGCCATCTCTGTATGTTCTACTAAAAAAATACTATTCCATATATTTTTAATCTATCTTATCCTTACAATTGCCTTTTTCATAAGGTACCTAACAAGAACAGTGTGCACAGATGAGGAACACATCAATACAAACAAGAGAAGTCCTGTAAGCTTCTCAAACACAGAAAAACTGCATTGTATTTTTAAAAAGCTGTGGAGTGGAGGGGTGGGGTGGAGGTTGCTGGTGAGAACCAATACACAGCTGCTTAAGAATATCATTCCTGCTTCACCTGACCGGATGCAACATAAACTGAGGTATTCAAGAAACATCTTCCAGCAACCCCACAGTCAACTTGCCTGGAACAAACCTCTGTTTCCAACTCTGTTCAGACAACTAACACCTCTCCTTATGTACCCAGGCTGGCTGCAGTACTGCCATTGATTTCTTGACGACATGTGTGCACTGAGCTTCCAGAGATCACAGGTTAAATAGTAGAGATAATCCTGTTGCAGTTATCTGTAATTTGTTCACATAAATGTTGATTCTATTGGTCAGGCTGGTGGAATAAAGCCACTTGCTCTTCCACTGCACAGCTGTGGAGCCCCATGTGCAGTTCAGCTAAAAAGCTCAATGAAGGTGCTATTGTTGACAAAGAACTCTATTTTCCTTTATCTGCAATTCCTTCTGTATTTTGTTTACCAGTGACATTATAGGAATGACTGCATCGGTAAAATCCATAACCTTCAGGAATATTATGTTCTGAAAAGCTTTTTTTAAAGTTGTTAAGATTAATTACAAACACTGTGTATCTGTTTAACTTCAGAGAAATATAAAGGAAAAAAATACCTGAAAGACAAGAGAAGTATAATTTTCAGAAATCCTGAATAATTTTAATTTTTTCATATATTTTTAAATGAAAACTTTAAAACTCCTCAGACTTCAGCAACACTTCTCATCAGCTTGGTTTTCATTAACTGTTTTACTCTTAGATCTCTAAACAGCCACTCCAGAAGTCAAGCTACAATTAGTCACTGAAGATGCTTGCTAGATGAGATTAAGAGAGTTCCAGATGTATCCTGATTAAATCTACACACACCAAACAAATTAACTTTCACTACAAAATTATCAAATATATTTGACTTTTAAAATTTGAATAAAATCGTTGGTTTTCAGCATGGCTACTGGGGGAAGCAACACATTTCAAATTGCAACATGCCTGCCAGTTGCGGATTTTGCAGAAACTGGCCAATGTCCACTAAAGTTGAAAATGGGAGAAGAACATTCCAGATATCTAAGAATTTTAAAGAAAATGAGGAGCAGGTAACTCAGACATCCTTAAACTCCCTCTTTTTCAGTTTTTAAGCAAATATTTTGGCCATTCTCAAAGACCCTATTCAGAATTTAAGTCTCTGTTTTGCAAGGTTTACTAGGAAAGTTAATAGTGGTCTGCAGGGTTTCCTATTATTCTCAAGACTGCTGTTTGCAGGGTAGTGATTTCTGCATATACTATAAGCAGAAATACTATAATCTTCTAGTACACATCACAATTCTTTGTCCAACATTTAAGTTCATGATACACACACACTAGAACGAAAACATCTATCAAAAAAAAATATTATGCCTACAAACATCAGAAACTGTGATATGCAAGCCCTCTAATTTGAATATTTGCTTTTAAAAGAATGAATTCTCTAGTAATTTTAGGACATTTGTTTGTCGAAGTTGAATTTGGCCCGGTGTAAGCCAGACCACTGAGATGAAAATGCCAGGCATACCCAAAAACATCAAATCACAGCATCTTTTCAACGCAGTCTCAATGTCAAACAGCAACAATGAAAAAAAGAAATAAAACAAAGACCTATTGAGGTCAATGGGACATTTCAAATAACACTGCTATGTACTTTCTAGTGTGACTTGTTAGCAACCCTTATACTTCAACTGCCTAACTCCTTTCATCATAAAGGATCTTGAAAGCTTTTCAAGCAGAAGTGCCTACACCTCAGTGGTTTACAGTATACCTTTGATATTCAGTAGAGGAAATCCCCATGGGCTATATAACTGTTTTCATTTTGTCCCATGAAATTCCATTCACTTCTGGATGATGTATACGCTGTTAAAATCCAAATTTTTCTCCTTTCTTGCATTCCTGCAAAATTTTTGGCAGCAAACCCTAGTCATAGCCAGCAGTTATAAAGCTGGGCTCATTTCACCAATAAAGCACCAATGGGAATGCCAGAATCATTTTAACTGGTCAGCAGAAAACTCTTTCCTCCCATGTCCTCTCAATTTACCTTCCAAAAGTCACCATGCAGGTCAGAAGATCCCTTACCTCCAGCCATGACATAGTGATCCTAAAAAAACAGAATCAGCATGCAGCTATAGCAGGCGATATTCCACAAGGTGGTAACAAAGTGAAACACCTTCTTAAGCCTTGGAGGAAGGGAAAAGAACTGCATGATCCATAATGACCAGGATTTTTCTTGCCCATCCAAACAAATTAAAACCTAAATTAAACCATCCATTCTATCAAAGACTAATGACTGACAATTTCATAGTTCAGTTGAACACTCTAAGACATGAGTGCTACAACTCAAAATTAAAACCTCATTGCTTCCCACTTACTGAACTCAGGAATGTTCCTGCACAAATTATTAGAGAATGTAAATTAGGTTACACACTGCAGACTTTAGAACATGGGAAATGGTAGCTTGACAGTCATCAGTGCTGCTTTGGATATTCTACCATGTCATGCAAATGCATTATGATTGAGTTTTTTACTTATGCAATACCATTCCTTCATTAACTTTAACTTCTTTATTGTGAAGAAAAACAATATACAAATGTCTGAAAAAGGCAAATGAGTCCAGCTACCAAATACAAGTAGAGCAGGATCCCTCCCACTGTAGCAACTTCCAGATGAAGAAGTTACACTCACTCACATGCTCTGAATTCATAGCCATAGGAAGATTTCTTCCAGCAAAATGTTTTTCTTCCTCAAGATGCCAAATACTTTTTTCAGTATTAGAACTTTGGTCTAGAGAACCTTGAACTCTCAATTTCCTTCTTTTGTTCTCCTCCCCTCTTTCTTCAGAGCAGAGAAGCACAGATCAAAGGTTTATGCTACAAGAGAGTTCACAAACAACAGTACCACCAGAGCAGTATGCAAACTACATCCCTCTGCCTCAAATGAAAGGATATACGTAGCTTCACCACAGTTTAAAAACCACCGCTGACTTTATTCAGTGCCCCTAGTTCTTGGACTGGTGTGATTAAAAAAAAAAAAAAAGATATTGAAAATTGTCCTGCTTTCAATTTCACCATGTCATATCAACCTCTCTCCTATCCTTTCTAGTCATAGGACAGACAGAAGAGGTCCATCTTTAGACTCAAAAGCAGAGCTGATCACACTGAGTGAAGTAAGAGAGTATACTATGGGAATCAGCCACAGCCCGCACCCACACCTGCAGGTTTCAACTGATCCTACCTCAGAAAGGTTCAGGGCTGCAGGTGTTACCCAGTCAGACAGACCATCTCAAAGACAGCCCAAAACTGTCTGAAGTTTTCTTCTTATTGCTTCAACTAGCAACAAGAAGAGCCATCCATGCCATCCCACCCTCATTCCCAAATTGGGGAAATTTACCCTGGAAACACTGTGACACTAGAAACACAGAATGGCTGAGGTTAGAAGGGACCTCTGGAGATCATCTAGTCCAACACACTGCTCAAAGAACGGTCAGCTAGAGCAGGCTGCACAAGACATAGTCCAAACGGGTCCTGAGTATTTCCAAGGACGGAGATTCGCAAGAACCGAAGTCTAAGTAGGTTTTTCATTTATGATGAGCCCACCAAACACTGTTTGGGCATTCATGCCCTGCTGCAGAGTTTGGACTACAAAACATTCATCCAACTTTGGGATTATATATGCCTCAAAGCCACTTGAAAGAAACTGGCTTTCCTGAGCACAGTCACCAGACTCTCCAAGAAAAACTTATTCCCAACTCTATTTATATTCACATAATCTATCTATGGGCTAGAGCTCAGTGGTTCTGTATGGTGTGATTAAGATGTTCAAAGAAGTGTTTACGGTTTTTAAAGAAAAATTGATAACTGCTTTCTGCTCTTCTATGCAATTCTAAAAGAGAGACAGACCTGCTACAGTTCATAGCATGCACATTAATGAGAACAGCTGAACAAGACTTCAGTGGCTCATGTGGAATATCAAAGAAAACAGAGATCTTCCCATACGATATCCATGGTACCTCAATAGGAATTTTCAGAAAGCTTGATAAAGTCCTGATCAGAGACATCAGCAAACAAGATGCTGGAATCTTCCTAGGCCTTTCAAAAATGACTGGTTTTGCTTTGGATGTCCAAGTGAAGGAGAAAGGCTGACAATTTTGCAAGGCAGACCATTTCAGTACTGTGCTCCATCAGCCCTTCTTATGCCATAGGAGAGGAAAGCAGGAAGACTTCCCAAAGTAAAGTATCTTTAACAAGAAAATTTCTTCAAGAGAAGCCTAAATGAAGGCACTTCTAAGAGGAAAAAGTAGCACTTTTTCATTACTACAGAGAGTAGACAAACACAGACAAAACTATGTTGGTGGAAGATTTCAGACCTGCAGAGACCAGGCAGTCTTAGAAGAAACGTCTTTACCAAGAAATACCAGCCTATCAACAAACATGACAGAAACAGACATACTTTGATTCACTCAAAGATGAAGGATGCAGTACTGATTCCAAGGTATGTAATCCTTAAGAACCTCACAGAACTGATGTAATTTTGACACAGGAGGTGTGCCTGCTTAGAGAAACCCTCATGAATTCTCTTATGCCCTCGTTTAGCCAGCTCTGTGACAGCAAATAACGCAGGGCCACACCTGGGGATCTTTGATCTTTCCTGTTTCAGAGAGGAGGAGTAACCACCAGCCCAGACAGATGGATGAAATGGGTCAGAGTGTTTCTTCATGGCATGAAGTTTCTTTCACTCAACAGATCTGCTCTTGCAGCCACAACATGAGAGAGGCAACTTCAAAGCAGGACTCTGTTACTGAGATGGCAACTCAGAGTCACACCAGTTCTTCATGAACTTTTCCACTACGAATCATTTTAGACTTAAAACACAGGTATTGCAGACTTCTCAGAAATCCTCACAGACTTCCCACACAGTCTTCATTGAGAGTTTAGAAAAGAGGAGGGGTGGAATTCTAGAAAACAGGCCCTGTGAATAACTGTCATACAGCAAGATGCATTTCAAAGACCAAATACTTTGGTTTTAACTACCCTGCTTCTTTAGGGATGCCCCAAGGCCACCAACAAGACAGGACCTGCTCCACTCTGCTGATAATGAAATACAAAAATCAGGTGCAGTCATAGATACTGCACCCTCCAGCACACACACAACCTCAAGCACCTCAGCAGCCCAGCACTTGCTTGGCACAGGAAAGACATATAGCCTGGGCAGCTCACAAGACAGCGGTGCTTAGAAAAGGAGAGTCTGCAGGGCAAAATTTGCATATGGATATTCTCAGGTTAAGTCCTGACTGCTATCAAACACAGACCTTGGTACCCCGAAAAAAAAAAAAAAGCCAACAATTTATGAACTGCTCTAGCAAAAGTGACTCTTAACTACCTTCAGGTAAAGAGGAGACCATAGCTATCTGTGACAAGGGCACAGCTGATGCTGCTTTATCTGCTGTATCTTAGCTGGAGTGCAAAGCGCGCGCACCAGCCCTGGGCAGCTGTGCACATCTGGTATCCTGCATGTACAGGTACCGTGGGCAACCTGGGCACACACCCAGCATACCAGGTTTCAACTCAACATGAGCACAATGAAATAATTACATAACAAGAAATTGCCTTTCCAAATCAGAGCCAAAAGCCACTAGATTCAAGAGGTCTGCTAATGTCACAAATAGCGCTACAGTCAAACTGAAAAAATTTTCAAGTATTTCTAGTCTTCTCAGTGAAATACATGTGAGAAACTATGAACCAAAACCTGAAAGCTCTCAGTATACAAGGAACTCAGATGTCATTCTACCCCTTTTCAGACTGAACACAAGAATAAATTTAACTATATTAACCTAAGTTACTATTTGAAGTTCTGCAATTCTACTTTGATACTCTTCAAGTTGATATGTTCATAATAAGCAGTTAGAAAAGCTGGGCCTGCTTACATTTTATTAATGCTGAATCAAGGTAAAAAAATAGCATGCCTAATTTCCAGTTCAGGAGATAACCCTATTTAACGAGGTGTATGTTACTCTCCTAAATGCTATGTAAATGTTTCCTTAAAAGAAAAAAGAAAAGATTTAATTGCTGCTTTAAAAATCAGGGTCCATGAAAAGTCCATATGTGGAAATGTATTTATTCTCATTTTTAAGTGATTCCACATGTACAGTTACTCAAGTATAAAAACTTACATTTTCCAAAACAGCAGACCAAACATTAAAAAGTTGGGAAAATGCTGTAATAGTAGAAGATTTATCTAAGATGAAAATCATGACAGTCAGTGTTATGATTTTTATAGTACTAACACTGTTAAAATGCATGTTCGTGCAGTGGACAAAAGAATTATACTACAGGCTTAGAAATAAACATTAAAAATCGGCAGTTTCCAAACAGTGGTCCAAAACACCATGGTTGGCACATGGTTCTATTGGGAGTATTTTTCCTATATGCCTCCATTAGAAATGCATGGTGGTCTTGAATATGCCTGAAGGAGAAGAGCTGTTGCATTGCTGAAAAATTCTGGAATATCCTGGCTCAATTGAAGTTTAAAAATGAAAAAAATATGTTTAAGAAGTGAAACAGTTAACCTTTTGTTTCATACATATTCAATACCTATTAGAAGTTCTATAGAAACAGTACCTAAGTAAAAACTAGTAATTTTTCAGTAGTGTTTCCAAACATACAGTATTTTGGCAAATTGGTGTCTTTGGAGCTGTGTTCCTTATAGTCTGAAAGGCAAAGGCTGCTTACACTAATCAATTATTTAACCCTTTTTTACATCTGAAAAGCAAATATAAGCTCTCAGAGTTTTTCAAGTCCTGAAGGCCCTTTAATTAATTAGCTTTCTATGCCAATTAAAACATGTTTTTTAACATCACTCAAAGTTTTGGTTAAATAACTGCTCAGGAAACACCATTCCACTCAGTGTTTCAATTCATAGTTCAAACATCTCACTGGAATTCTATAGTAGAATTTACTATACCCTAGCAAACAAATCAGAATCATTATTTTATTCCTTAAATAGCCCTTAAACTCCACACCCAAGTGAGAATGTAAAGTAACATCAGTCAGAAAAGGACCGTCTTTCATGTACATTAGGTGAAACATGACACCACAAGCACAGGAAGCATGCAGGAAGTTATCTCTTTAGCTTGAGCCAAGCCCAAGCACAGGAGCAACTCCCACCCACCTATATCAGTATCATAACATCCATTTTTGTGCTAAGATGGCACACTAACCTTTCAGGTAGACACAATGCTCATTTGAATGTGGCATGGATCTATACATACTCCAGAGTACGTAGCGGATCATAGTTTTATACATGGCCAGCAAATAAACCCATATTAAAGGGTCTGCCCATCTTCAGAAACAGTCAAACCAAAATACCCAAAATACAAGACTTTTCACAATGTTTCACTTTCAAAAGCTATCAATGGCTAGAGACAACTTGACTGTAGAGCTATAAGAGGAGAAAAGGATGCTGCTCAAATAGTCTCACCCATCTCCAGATGGGCTTAAGGGATTTCAAATTGCTAACAATTTCACTGTCATTACTGCTATTAAACTTCTTATGACCTCATAACTACTACATCCTGGTAGTAATATGTTGCTCCAGAACTGAGCTTCCAGTCTTTCTGGTACCTACTGAGTTTACCTTTTACTTTGCCCACCTGATAAAAGCCAGTGCACTTTGCCAAGACACACAGCTAAGACTGGCAGTAAGTATGTAACATACGTTTCAGACTGTACGTTGCACTGAATAGGCAGATTTACATGCCTAAATCTAATTTTTTTTCCAAACTCAGATGTATCTTAAGCTAATTTTTTTTGCTGTTTATAACATATGAAATGCTAGTGCTACCAATCATCCATAATGGCCAACGTAATGAACTCTTATACTAAAGAAGAGGTAAAACCTTTGCACATGTACACAGTCCATCGAGAAATAACCCCACAAAATTACAATGAAGCTTTTTTTTCCCCTGAACAAGTTTCCAAAAGTATTTATTTAAGGTTAAATTATTATTTGCTTCCTGTAATAGCAATTTTTTTAAAGTTAGTTAAAATGTTTGCTGTTACAACCTCTACAGGTTGCTAAACACTTTCTGGGTACAAAGTCACAAGTTCTGTGGAATGCTGTTCTGTGTACTCTGCCTCTGCCTGCACAACTTCCCTAGGTAACACTTGCACCATACAAACACTGGCTATACCTGGGGAGATAAAGGTCTGTGCGTTGAAGTTTTGTTAACAACAGAACACACAGCAGGTTCCACTTGACCACTCAAAGCATCATCTGGGTTTTCCTACCATCACAGCAACTGCTGCGTCAGTGCATCCCCTTCTGTGCAGTCAAAAAGGTTTTAAAGATAATACATTAAGTCAATTAATCACAGGCTTTGTGCAGAATAAAAAAAAAAAAAAAGAAAAAAAACCAACAAGGTATCCCTACTCTGTGATGTCCCTACTCTGTGCATGTCAGCACTCCATTTTAGAATTCATAATTTTTTGTAAAAAAGGTAAAAAGAATTTTTTCCTAAAAATGTTCTTCCAAGTACTATTATTCTACATAAATACTGTGCTTCCACCCACTTATGCTATTAGTAGCAAGTATACACAGTAGCATGTATATTTCCCTTCTTTGTCACACAAATGCAATAAATTTCAGCTATTGAAACAAGTGTCCTTGTGAAGTAGGATTTGAAATAACTGCTTGAAATGTTCAGGTTCATCTTATGTTGTGTAAGCTGTTTAACACATATGTTAAAACTTAAGGCTGAGATTACTGGCTGAACATTCCTGCAAAACTTAAACTGTGCCTCATAACATTCAGAAAAGCTCCATGAAGCCTCCTGACAAATGAGCCTTCTTCCAGGGCAACATATCCCATGTCAGACAAATTCTGCAATGTACAAAGGGACAAGTGGCAAAGATTGCTAAACACCCTAAAGATCAATATCTTTGCACAAGCAGCACAACCTAGAGAACTAAGCACAGGACTGGCAGCCAGCAACTCTTCAGCTTAAGCTGCTGCAACAGATATGTATCTTCCTGGTTTCTTAAATGAACAAACGGATGTGTTGTTATAATTACGGAAGTTTTGTAAAATCTCTGAAGAGTTTTGTATGTTCCAGTAAAGCATGAAAGCGCATCAAGGAACAACAAACTATTACTGTCTCAATTTTTAGGAACCTTGGCAGTAAAAAAAATAATAATAAAAAAATTAAAATGCGACATTACGTTTTTAAAAAGAGAAAGCATTTCTAGTTCTTCTATTAGCTCACAATACATCCAAGAGGAAATTCTTTAAAAAACCCCTCAGACATAAATGACTAAGCCAAAATAACTAAAAAGCTCACACAAAGCCAGAGCATGATAGAGGTATTAGAAACCTGAGCAACTGGAGCAACTGCTCCAACTGTCAAACTTAGCATTCTTATTAAAAAGAAGGTATGATTTTGGTTTGCTTCTGTGAAAGAAAAATATAAAATATATACTAGAGTCCTCTGAACAACGAACTCCACAAAGCAAACTTTTAGACTACCATCAGATTTCTTTTACTTCTGGCTTATCTTAAAACAACAAATGAGAGGTTTTAGGAGACATTACGTACAAATATCATAAAAGAGTAGCTGTACAAACAGATTTTAAGAACATTTCTCCTTGCAGTCATTCAGAACACAAAAATCACAGATTACTACATAGAGCCTAAAAAGGTCTGGCTTATATACCAGAGGTGCCATTGGAATTCATTCTTTCAACATGCTTTAAAAAAGCTCAAGCATATCCTTATGATAGTAGATTTGTTCAAAATGTCATGAGGAGCAAACACTGTCATACCCACAATTTATACTTAAAGAAAACTCGGCATACCTAATGCATATAAAAGTTAAAATATAGAGTTCTACTGCCAAGTTGAAGAGCACCCTGACCTCTCAACTCTAGAAGCCTCATTAAGGTTTTCTACATGTACATACAAAAATAAAAGTAACTTTTTTTAAAAAAAAGAGGGGGGAAGGGGGAGGGAAAGAAATTTTTAAAAAAGATCAAGTATACAAGGCTGTAGGCTTGAACCCAATTTTTACGTGAAAACAAGGTAATACAGTTCTGTAATAGTTCTGACAGTAAGAAGAAAACGTTACCTCATAACTGATGTTACCTCATCAGTTGGAATACGTAGCTGGTTTGGCTGAGGTCTTTCCCTCTCAGCATTGTTGATTTCTGCCCAAGAGTTAATTTAAAATAAGCAGGTCATATCCATCAAAAGTACAAAAAAAACATGTAACAACTAGAAATTAGGCTCAAGACAGGTAAATTTGCACTGATTTACAGAAGTAAATCTTCTTTTAAACCCTGCAAAGAAATTAAATGTTCTAATCAGCAGAGGTAGATAACTCTCAAATCTGTGTGTACCCAAACACAAAAATGGAAAGAAAGGCAATGCAGTAAAACCTGTTCCAACACGCTGTACATTAGAAATCTGATTCTCATATTTCATAAGAAGGAAAAGAAAGATGCAGTGAAAAGCAGGTTAAGAACAAGGTAGAATAAAAACAGAAGAAACCTTCCACACATCACAGTATTGAGGAAACCTATTAAAACTACATTTTTGTAGTTTCAAAAGGTCAAAAAGAAAAAAACCCATAGGATTTAGTCTTAATTCTGTCTTTGAACACACACACACACGTACATGTCCTTCACAAGTGTCCTTGAAGCTTAAATTAAACACACTTTCCCTGCAGATCATGAAATTGGCCCTATCACACAAAAATGTTTGGCTAAAGATACATAACTAAATCAAACACCTATAATTCAGCAGAAAATATTAAAATGTTTAAAAATGGATTTACCATGATGATTTGAACTTTATGTATGTCAGTATTTTGAAATTACAGAGCTGAAGAACAACAGCACAAGGAAAACTCCAGCAAAAAGTAATTTCAAATACAACCAAATGCTCAGAAAAACTGTTTGTCCTTTTGTGTACAGCCCACTCAAAGATGGCATTCCAATCACAGCTCTGTTGGGCTATTTGCATAATGACAGGTAATTATTTACACACAACTTTTCGGAGGAAAGACAGACATGACATACAGTTAAGAAAGGCAAATGAAAGGCAACACTGACACTCTCTGAAGCACTCCCGATGTGGAAAGCTGCTTTCACAAGAATTCCCACTAAATTACAACAGCAAAGGAATCACCCCTGGATAGCCGGGCTGATATTTTACTCTGCTATTGGTTATACTACATTCCTGGTGACAAAAGTTGTTGACATTAAGGTTGAATAGTAGAATCGGCACTAGAAGAAATACCATCTTGCATATATCCCTTCCAACATTTTTTCACTACTGACAGCACCTGAATGGCCCAAGAACTTTTAAACAAAGTTTAAGTACAAGACAGATTACATCAAATGCGATCGAGGAAATAAGTCTTATGCTCTGCCTTACAAAAGGCTGTTTTATCTGCTTTTCATTGACATAGGCCAATGGTAATCTGTCATTGCATTTGAAACTGTCCACCTATTTCTTCTTTAAGTTTATAGTTCCTAGGAAATGCATAAATTTCAGGCCAAAATGTTTCAGGACTTCTTTTCCCTGAAGGCCACTCCTTAATGGGATGAGCTCACACATGTGGCCAACTGCTATATTAAGGAACAGGATTAGTATCTGAAAACAGATCAACATCGACATCACCACAGGACAGAATAATTGAAATTACTGCACCATCATTCACTGATAGGCCTACAATCAGCTCTGAGCATCGCTAACGCACTGCATGAGAACAAGACCGGGGCTTTAAAAACTCAGTTGTTTTCCTAACAGGGTTGTCACTGTTGCAAGACGTGACTTGGAAACCTTATGAGGTGCAACTGAGTACTTACTCAGCTGGAAGTAATAGAGTGATACTTTCACAAGAGCCCTTAAAAACCAAGTGTGCAAGTGATGTAACACCAGTAGATAGAAAAAGGACAGGAAAACAATATGCATAATGGAGGAATAAAAGGCATTTATGTGAAAAGTAGAATTGTTACTCTAAAGGTTTTTTCTCTAGCACCTGGTAATATTTCAGTAACATCCATTTGTGTATTACACTTGGGAGTGCGCTAAACACTCATTTAATTTGTAGAACAGTACTAGATGCAATACTCCAATCCTTCCACTTCTGCCAGAGTTTATGACAATTTATTTATTTGTTTATCTGAATCAATAGGCTGGACCTTTAACTTCTTATATTGACCAAATCCTGACATATATGAAAAGTATATAAATACTTAATTCACATAATTATGTTGAAATGATGCCCTGCTAAAACAAACACAGAAATCCACTACTACTGAAATCACTCTTTGAGCTCTCAGTTTAAGAGATCTGGAACCACAAACCTTAGACTATACTTGTGCATGAAAAATAAGTGTCAGTCTTAATTTAGAATTTCATGGCTATTACTGATGTAAATAGTGCAACAGAAATTTATGTACTTCGAGATTGCAATATCTTAAAATAAAACATGTTCTTAAAGTATGGTTACAAAAATATCCATCTTAGTATGTGTAGTCAAATATACAAATTAATATATTTACAATGGAACTAACATGCCATAACAGTTTCTTTTCCAAAAACGTTCGTCACTTGGGTAGAATAAACAAGTATCTTAGGTTTTTAAAGCCTTCTGCAGTTCAAAATTCTCATTTTTATGCCCTTCCGCATCTTTCTCTTCATTTATCTCCATGATTGTGTTATATTAAAATGCACATAAATTCTGCATTAGGAAAGGGAGATTTTTCATAAAATTAGAATTCTGAATGGTGTTCAAATGTATGCAGATAATGTTACCAGTTTTGTAACGCTGGCACAAATTAGGTCCTATTCATTTTTATGGTTTCTGTTACTGAAGGGAAACAAAGGGTGAGAGTGCTCCATTTGGTTTCTTAAATGCAGAAAAATGAAAAGTACCATATGTACAATTCAAACTGGTGTCATTTGGAAAGCTGAGGAAAAATATTTTTCGAAAAGAGAAGTGTTAACATTTTAAGCCATTATCTGAAAGCTCTTAGGGCAGAAGTTGAGAGAGGGAAGGACAGAATTACAGCAACAATATTTATTAGATACAGTCTTGTAGAGTGAAGCAAAACAAGTGTGTATATGTGGGTGGGACATTATGTAAAAGAAAATATATAAATGAGTCAACAATTACATTTATTGTTTTAAAAATACCCACAACATTTTGTTCTATCATTTTCGGTAGTTTTTAGTGGACTCCCTCACCATCTTATTGCTGCAACCACGTCTCCTTCCCACCATTTTGTTTTCTCCAGAATCAAATCTCATTTGGAAGAGGATCATAAATATATTAGGGCAATGGCATCCAGTTTCTGCTCCTTTCTACTTATCTTCCCACCTCAACAGAGTGAGGAAAATGGATCACTGCTACAACTCCATACTGTTCAACTTCAGGTTAGCAGCAATCATTTTCTAACAGTGTTAATCAAAAAACTAACCTACCAAAACCATTTCCTTTGCAAGAACATTCTCAAAAGAATCCTGTTAGAATAAGATTCAGGATGAACCGTGGAGTGAGGATGAGAGTATCACTCCAAGACAACCCACTGAACAGTCGTGGCGCTTACTGAAGGTGTTTAAAACCCTCCCTAACCTGATTTGGGCAAGTTGGCAATTTTTTTTTACAACTTGAGTTCCTGTCACTACAGGAAAATGCCACAGCACTGACTATTCCTTAATTCAGAAATTCACTTTCATCCACACAGTCTGCAAAAAATTTCCAAAAACATAATCTCATCCACATATATAACAAGCATATGTCAGATACCTCACTATTTTTGAGAAAAGGAAACAAAAAAAATCTGACTTCACCCTTACCTGCTTAACTTCTGACACTTGTTGAAACATTAAAACGTGGTTCTTCATTATCATTTCCTAAGATACTCTTGTGAAAAGGGCTGACAGCTGATGTGAACATATAGCATGAGCTATGGGACCACCCAAGGACTGGGTTGCATTTAGCTCCTTCTTAGGAGGCACTTCCCAAATGCACTAGGAAACCAAATGGCAGAAGGCACTTCACCTGTTTGTCAAGGACTCCTGAACTGCCATAAAATAACAAATATCAACAGAATCTACCTAAGTCAGTGAAAAATATTTATTTTATACAATTGATTATGGGTAACAGGACTCTGCATCACATGAGTTTCTCAAGGGACGCCAAAAGACAATGAAAAGAAAAATAGTGCTAACCTCTTCAGGTGGTCAAAGGCTTCTCTACCAGAATAAGGTATTTTCCACTCCTTTTTCTGAAGCCTAAAAAATGGCTGAACCTTTTTAGGTGATGTTTTGGTAAGCTTTTACTTTCTGCACCGCAATTTAAATTACAAGTACATTTTGTGGTAAAATTTTAATCTACTAAAATATAAATGTGCATAAAAGAAAAACAATTAAGCTTCAACTGCAGAATATATTAAAGCTGCCAATATAAAGTGCACACATGAAAAATTAAGCCTATAAAAATATATAATGAAAGACATCTGGCACAAATGTCAGCCTTCACATGCTTGTTTTGTCAGCTGTCAAATCATGGTAATATACTATGGTAAAAGGCACACTGACAGCAACATTCCTGGTATTTTAAAGAACAATCATAAAATACATGCATCTGCATTGCTACCAAAGCATTTGAATGGGGCTGGCAGTCCACAGAACAATATTCACACTTAATGCTTCTGACTCTCAAATGAAAGTCTGTGCAGGACAGATCCCAAATTATTTCTGTTCCCCACAAGGCTTTTTGAAAGAGTTACCTGGAGTTGTGAGTAATAACTCATGCGATTCTTTACAGTTCTTGTAGGCAAATACTGTTCCTAAGCAGCAAATGACATGGGGTCAAGGAATGGTATTCATTATATACTTACCTTTGTCAATAAAAAAAGTATGTTAAAAAATATGCATAACAGGAAAAAAATTCTTCCCAATAATTCCCTGCTTGATTTCATCTCAATGAGTTGATTATTTTGGTGTCTCTTTCTGCTTTAAAAAGCCAATGCTTTTCCTCTACATCCAACACAAGTTCCAGTTACACTTTGTAGTTGTGCACATGAAGCACTAAACACCAAAAAAACCTCCGGATGTGGTTCCGTTACCATCCTCTTATGGTCCATCTGGACTAACAACAAGCAGTTCCAAGGAAAATGAAAACATTGTACTGATACAGGTTTTGAATTTAATACATTTCTTTACAAAGGAATACCATTCGATATATTTCTTTACAAAATTGAACAGTGATACCATGGGACAAAAACTAAAATTGTCCAAGATAATACTACCTACCTGAAGATTTTATAGTCATCATCTCCTGGAAACCAAGGGAGCAGTAGTAATAAGAGTTAGTCATAAAGACTACAGCCTAGTTTCCTGTTAAATATATAATCATGCTGCAACAAAACCACATTACTTTTAAATAACCATTCCTTAAAAATTATGCATGAATTTTTTTCTGCTGTAGTCAAGAAGCTAAATCAGGTCTGCATTTATTCACATACCAGGCACACTGTGACATTTTACTTAAATGCTGAGGAAGGTGAACGAAGAAAGTTTTCACTAGAAACTAAGTTTATTTACAGGTTTTTTGTTAGGTTTTTTTTTTCCTTTGTAAAGTTATTTCTGCCTTGATGTTGATGTCATGAAGTAGAAAAGTTTTAGTCTTTCTTACACTGACTTCACAGTGAGAAAGGGAGGGAAGACAGGTGAGACAGGAGAGATGAAACTAAGACTCCTGGCTACCAAAAACACTGCAGCAGGCACTGGACCTGGTGAGTCCGGGTGGGAGCTGCCAACTGATGGGCTTTTCTGGGGAAATGCCAGTAGGAAAATTTTGTTAGATGTCTTTTTACAAGATAAACTGAAGCAAAGCCATCCAACCACTGAAATTAGGAAATAATGAAGCCTAGGTTAAAATTGGCTTGCAGTCATGCTGAAGAACCTGTTTGGGGCAAGTAAGATGACACTGTGTTTTCCTGAAGTACAGTTGGCCTCACCAGAAGTATGAGACCTGATCAAGGGCATTTTCTACCTTACAGAAATCTCTGATGAACACAAAACTGGCCAGCAACAGCTTGAGTTCGTGACACTTGCCTATACTGTGTTACCATTCAAAGGATCTTTCCCTCAACCTTTTTACTGACTAACACTAAAACAGACTAACTGCATAAATCTCACTGCTTTCACTCATCCAAATAGCAACTAAGCACATAAGAAAGTTCTCATACTGGTGTAAGTCTACAGTCACTCTTTCCAAAGGATATATATCCACCTCATTCTTTTCAGTAAGCTTTCATTATCACCATGACTTAAAATGGAGCTTTCCACATGAGCAGTAGCTCAGCGAAATATCACTCCCATTTTAAATGCTTTCTGTATAACATCAAATACCACCAAGATACTTAATCAGATTGATTATCTGAGGCTGAAACAAACAACTTGCAGCACTGATAGTCAAAATCATTATGCTAGATGTGGGGAAGGACAAATGAAGGCCTGTACTGCTCCACTGCCAGAGAACACTAGATTTTTTTCCTGCCTCTAACTTGAAAATCAAAAGATTAAAAAAAAAAAAAAAAAGGTTGCTAAGAGATGGCATTATGGCTAGCCCACAGATGAAAAACAAGGCTACAACTATAATTTTATAGTAATTTTGCAGTAATTGTACTTTTATACAATGAGAGTACCCATAATCTGCATATTCAACCTGAATTTCTCAGTGTATGGAGTTTTTGCACACTTTTCTATAAAGAAAGGAAGTTCTAAATTTTAAATACCCATATACATCTCAGAAGATTATACTAATATTGCACATGTCTTTTTCAGAAGATTTTGAAGCACATAAGAGAGTGTCTTAATAACATATCTTCTGACTTTTATATAGCTATGCAATCCAAAATTCGTAAGCCTCATACTCCCTCTGCATGAGAAGGTGTTTCAATCCCCAGCTGACAAGCAGAGAGTAAGGCACACGGAAATTGAGTTTGAAAAACATGCACTTGACTGGCTTTGTGCCCTAAGCCATCCATAATTTTGCTCTCCCATAAAGATTTTCTGATGCCACATCAGAGCTGTCAACAGGTAAGGTCCTTCTTTGACTAACAGGATGGCAGTCATCTGATGGCAGTCACACCTGATGATGTAATTTCTTGTAACCTGTAGAAGCACAGTTTCTTTGGGGCAGTGGAAAGAAAGGGCAAACACACACAATCCCACAAATGCACATAAACATGTCTTATCTCATTCATGATCACATGAGTTTCACTTCATTCAGAAACCAGACTAAAAATGACAAGGGTAGGGAAGATGCATAAATACACAGTATCAGATGCATTTATTCTCACATCTTTTTGTCTCTCCTCTACTCACTTCCTCAGTAATTTTTGGTCAGCCTTCCCTGTTATGTTGCACCAATCATCAAAGAGAAGCTTGGGAAACATTCTGGCATCCATGTAATTCTTGTAAAAACACCACAAAGTATAATCCTCTCAAAACAAGGATCCTAGGGAACTAGGGAAGCAATATTTTGGCTTTTTACCAACCATTTCACAGCAAAGATAATTAGTAAGTTACATATCACTGTAAGCAACACCAGCACAAATCCAGCTTCCCCCACTGCTTGCTCTCTCTTCTAATGATGCCAAGATCGTGACAGGCTTACTTAACATGGTTATTGTTTCCAATTTCAAACACTTATACTTAATTAAGTTTCAGCTCTAGATGATCTATCTTAAACAGCCAAACAAACCAAAAATGCTCCAACTCCATTACCTCACCTTTTTACCCCCTCACTATACCAACAATGCACTGGAAACACTTTAGAAGGATTTTGTTTGTGTAGAATGGCTAGAATTTGGTAAATGCATGTGATAAGTTACTTTTGAAATAAATTACACAGCACAACATATGTTTCAGTAACAGTAAGTATCCAGATTCTGGTCAGCCTTTTCACATCAAGAGAGAATTCTACGTATCAGGAGCAAAAGTCTGTGACAGAAGCCAGATAAAAAACAACAAGATGAGTAATATGTTGAATTTCATGCACATTAGGTACAGTCCTCCATCACCTGACAAACTGGAAGAGGTGCCCCTCTGTCTCTTGTACAAAAAGCTATTGCCTTTCAGAATCAAAAGTATCAGACGTCTGCAAATGCTTTAAAAGTTTTATATAATACATAATTACACATGCCCACATAGAATTCCACCCCAAAAGAATTTCAAGATTTCAATTCAAATGCAGAAAGAAGAGCTGAAAAGATTGGGACAGTGATCAGCATCTCAATAGTCCTTTCAAGAACAAACAGGAAATGATAACTAATGAAAAATTCCAAATATTATTAATACAGGAAAATATGTCCAGCTTTGACAACCAACCCAGGCATGGAATAAACACTTCCATCTTCAGTAGCTGCTAAAACAAACACTCTTTTACAGGCTTTGACAGAGAACAGAATTCATTTCCCCTTTACAGCTGCAGTGCTTCAAAGTCAGTTAAACATCAATGTGACAGCCTTGCGAGAGCTCAGACATTTACTGTATTATCTTAGCCGGACATGAGCAGAAAGCAGAGACTGTGAAGGCAGAGAAGGCAAGAGGGAGAGATGAAAATCAAGATGGTTTTTCTTAAACACCTGATGAAGTGTTCACCTTGGGTTTTGCCACAGTGTTATTTTTCCTTGTTCATTTATTCTGTATGTAAAGACCCAGCTAATACAAACATAGCACAGGTCTGAAGGCAAAAAGTTCATGGCATATACCTTGTTTGCTCAGATACTACTCCGTTACCAACTTCCCGCTCTGTGACACAATGTGCTTCTACAAATGAAAACCACTGGACTGAGCTATCATCAATGCTTACAAATTAGACTATTTTATTTGCAGCTAGCCATCATCCTACGGATTTTCTCATTAATATCTAGAAGACACATAGCTTAGATTCTTACTGTAATTTCTGCTCCTGACTTTTCTGTATAACCCCTACCTCACAAGACCATTGTGAAGCTTAATATATATTAATTTCACACACAGCAACAAGCATGGTAAATTCTCAATAGTAGGCAGTTGGAATATTGGCCAGATGTCAAACCAACCCTTACAACATGTGCAGGCCACTAACCTAAGTATCATGGACAAAGAATAGGCACCAGATAACTGCAGTAACCATTTGCAAGAAGTAGTCAAGAATATTTTCTGAGATTCTGTGGAAGCCTGGCTGCTCACATGATTATGGTCTTGCCTGCTTCCGGACGTTTAATTACATTAAGGAAACTAAAAATACATGTTCATACTGCTGGTTTCCCATGAAAGCAGTTGTTGTTGCCATTGAGGGAAATTATATGATCACAAAGATAAGATGTATGAATTACCTACCAAACTACAACCCAAACTACTAGCAAAAGATTTGCTGAGTGAGTAGTTCTTTCATGACAAATGATTCCTCAAAACTGTGACTCAGAATAAAATCCCTACAATACTGAAAAAGATATTTTTATTAGGTTTTGAACACATTTATCATTTCTCTGTGCATGCTGTAAACAAGCTTGGGGAAAAAAAAAAATCAGTATTTCTTTATTCTTAGTGGTATTTTGTACATAAATACTGAAGAGAAGGCATGTCTGAAATACATGCCTAAACTACAGATCTTCTGTCAAAAAAACAGAGAGAAAACAGTTAGTAAAAACGTAATGTCACATGAAACAATCTGCACAAATTACGTTATTAAACAGCATTCTCTTGTAATTCTTTGGCCCAAGTGGAAATTCTAGAGAAAGCCATATCATTTGGCAGAACGTGCAAGCTTATATTCAGGAACTCTCAAAATCTCAGCTAATAAGAGTTTGAGCCATCTTTCCCCTTCTGAAGGGTTACTTCAGGGTTAAGGGATAGACAAATCAAGATGCACATCATCTCCCAAAAATAAAATTGCTCTTCTTCACCCTTCACAGCAGCCCCAATCTGAAGACTTCCATTTCACAATAATACTTTGTATTTGAGATTTCTGTCTGCAAGTTGACTGACTCCCATAGTCCCTCCGCTAAAACTTCAGTTAGTACTTTCCCTTTAGGAAAAAGAAGAGAAGCAAATCAAGCATTCCCTAACAAAAGCATTTTCTGCCTCTGCATCTTGAAGCCACCCTCTTCCCCAGTAGGTCGAATGAATGACCTTCAGGGAAAGCTGCCCAAGCCAGCCAGTCGCCCAAGCTAGGGGAGGAGCTGGCCTGGAACTCCTTACTACAGGGAGATGGCGTGTTTTGTTTAACCATTTACTTGTTAAAATCTTAGTGTTTGGAGGCTTGGGGAGGTTTTTTGGTGCTGTGCTGCTGTACCCTCCTTACTCCAGCACCACTATTTTTAGTAACTAGCAAATGGGTGGCTGCAGGACCTCTCCTATCACCAGAAAGCTATCCAGCTTTAAGTGGAAAAGCAGCCCAACTCATGCATGCTAGCAATTCTTCAGATAGGGGCTTGCAAGCCCAGCCTTGCTTGCTTCTGCTGCAACTAGCACTTCATCACATGCACTTCAATGCAGTACAAAAGTCTTTTGTAAACAAACCTTTGATGAGAATACTGTAAAATAAATCTGCATTTTTTCTCTTTATAATCCTTACTGCACTATGTTACTTATGAATTTCTGTCAGCTCTGAGAAAACTTTCGTATCCTAAAAAATTCCTTTCCCCCACACGTGCACAAAACTGGTGACTAGGTTGTTTTACCCAGTACTTCCTCCCAAAATTGCCAATCCTCAGTCATAGTCAAGATTTACATTTCCATACGTATTACCAACTTGAGAAGCGTGACACAAGGTGTTGAAATACAATTTAAAATTTATTTCAAATTGATATATCTCAAACTGTACAATAATAAATATAGCTTCACTGGTAAAAAAAAAAGGTACAAAAATTCTCAGAAGCAACAGTAAGTAGATTCTGTTAAATACACAATTCAAACTATGTATAGACCCAGTTATTCAAATCAGAAATCTTGAGTGAAATACAGGCACGTGGTATGTGACAGATTGGCAATGGAAAGTTCTGTAGGACAGGCTACACTCAGAACAGTGCTGGAAACGAGCCCACAACTCATTTCAAAACTGATGTCAAAAAGTCTTGTGAAATTTCTCGGTATATGCAATGCACACTGCACAGCTTGTCTCCGTTCAATACTCCTCACCATTAAAATGATATATTATGCTAAGCTTTTCATTGCCTTAGTTTATATCCTGTGACATCACAAACTATAGATGTTTAAAAACTCAGCTTAACTTGTAAGGCAGAGAAATATGTAACCTGCTAAAAGTACGACTTGGTATGTTGTAAGAGTTTTAAAGCTGAAATTCTGCTGAAAAAATTGTAGCAGCAACATGCACAGAATTTCCAACATAAAATAGTGAAAAGTAAAATGTTAATGTGAATTCATTTTTAACTAAAATCTCCCTGCTTTTACCTCCCCAAATTTAAGTTCTTAAATAAACACCAAATACTCCCTTCATGTATGACACAGCATAAAATACCTGAGTACTTGTATTTCAGTAATTTGCAAATGAATTTTAAAGGTTTGGGGAGGATAAACATTACATGCATAAACTTGCAAAATATTCAAGCTGCTTCTTATAAAAAGCTGAGCTCCCTTCAGTTCCAGTCACATTAATTTAATTTAATAATCAATTTTGTTATTAAAAAACCACAAATTCTTCTTATTGGGGCACAAAACATTCACACAAATAGAAGGAAACACAAAAGAAAAGCTCCTCCATGTGCAAGTAACTCTGAAGACACAACATATGCTAAGAACTTAACCCCACCTCCCCACAGGTAAAGAAGACATTTTCCCCTTATCCTTCAATTATATTAATTTCCAGTTATACAGCTGATGTTAAGAGGGGGAAAAAAAAAAACCAACAAAACAAACCACCCTGCAACTTTCAACCTCAAGTTAGGTCTTAAAAGTAAGCCTACAAGATTCATACAATCCCTTAGTCATCAGGTCACAATCCTAATTTAAAACAACAAATTCGCCCATTTGGTTCCATTATAAGGTGATAACTAACACTTCTAGTAATTTATAGACATCCCATTTTCCTTGAGTTTAACCAGACAGCAAATCAAATAATCCCACAGAGGATTCAGAGCAGGCTTGACCCATTACTGAAGTGTTAAATTAGAATTTCAAAGAGTAACTCCATAGTCACCCTTCACAGGGATAATTTTTAATTCTTCTCCTGTGAAATGTGAAGTTAAGTCAATACCTGATGTTTTATCTCATAACAAAAGCAGACAAAAATACTGCTAACTCAAAACAATCTAGGTTGACTCTTGTTTAATAAAATAGCAAAAAGGCCACTGCTTCAATGTTTTAATAGGCAAGTTCTCTCTAGCTTTTTTTTTACAATTTCAGTACTACATCACATCAAGAGAAGCAGGCATTTTATTTACATTTGATGAAATTAAATGCATCAATATATAATTATTTTCTCACACAATCCACAAACACCGGTGAATGTGAATTTTGCATGCGAAGAAAATAATGATACTTGGCCACATTTTACAGCTAAAAGAGACTCGCAGGTCAAGGGACATGTTTCATATACCTCTGGCAAACCTGGCACTGAAGAATAAGCTCCTGGCTCTTGAGCGCAAGGTCTAGCTCCATTCCTGTTGTTACCCATGTAACCTCATTCCCATGGGTATAGTCACATGCAGGGGCAAACACTGCAAGTCCCCAAATTCTACAAATGGTTCCAGACACCTTATCTGTGTTACTTGTTGATTAAACAATAACAACAACAAAAAGTTGTCCAAGGAAACAATACATTTGGGTTTTGTAGCCGATGCCCAGCCAGCCTAAATAAATTGTCTGAACTGCCAGTTCAACACTGGAGCACCAGAAGCTTGGCACATTAAGAGCCACAGAGCCCATCAATGGCATGGCACAAGCGTGGTTGATACTACCTGGAATCCTGAACAAGGCAACAGGACAGAACTAAAAACTGGTAATACAATCAGTACAAATTACAACATAGAAAACATAAAGATAGAGAAAAAACCACACATTTTCAATTTCTACAATATTAAATAAAAAATTCTTATGTTGTTGTAGATAAGCACTCTCACAGAATGTAGCAGTAATTTATTCTGTTCCTCATGATATTGTCTGTGTAAGAAAATACCAGTTCCCTTTTACTGACTTCTTTCCTTGCCAGTGCTAAGCAAAAATCAGTTAAAAAACAATAAAACATAAAGTTGTCTTTATATTCAGCTAACGCAAGTGAAATATTAGCAGAAGTAGGTTTGACCCAATATTGAATTGTACATTTTTATCTTTCCTGTATTGCCAGTTAGCTCAAACTTTCTGCAAGAAACCCTCTTATTTCCTTTCTCAGAATCTTGTCTCTAAAAAAGTCCCTCCTCCCCCAAGGAAATTCTAAGGGCAGGCTCATAGTCTTTCTTTTCTCAGTTTCTGCAACACAACTTGAGAAAAAATTATTTACACAAGTGTAACAGAACAGAATACAGCTCATTTATGAAAAAATTACCACTGTACTTACAGAACAGTATTTCCACAAAATCAGAACAGTAAGAACAGTCCCCGAATCATGTCAACAGCAAGGAAAGTTACAGCATATGCCCCTTCCCACCATAACAGAAAATACTCTCTAGCGGGTTTAAATTTTTAAGAGTTTAATTCCACCATTGCCAGCCACATTATATATAGTTCCCATTTTTACTTTTCAATTGCTCTGAGAGATCTAAATATGTCTCATTTTGGTCTTTTCAGGTTTTCAAAAATTAATCAGTTTTACATGATAAAATACTTCACACTGACCTTACCAATAGATTTGGAAAAAAAGATGGCATACACAGTGGCAACCATGCGAAACTTAAATTTGTATTACATCTTTTTAGTCAAATGCATCCATTTAATCAAGCACAATGATACTTCTGATACAAGGAGTAGAACTGTGCCTATAATGGATTTTTAATTTCAGCCATTGAACAGGAAAAACGCGTATTTTAAAATTGTTTCAAGTTGTGCAAATAGGCAGTTCACCAGGAAAAAATGCCCTTGTTTCAGATAGCTTACTTCATGTCAAAGTAGGGTAAAGCTATTCAAAGCATTAAGAACATCCACAAGGGGATTTAATTGCTAAATATATCTGTGAATGTATACCTTCACTTCCTTTGCAGTACCTTGTCTGAGAAGACAACCTTATGGGTAGCAGATAAATACATTAGATCTACAGAAGTAGGCAAGTGAGGAAACTACTGTCCTTTACTGTAGGTCACACAACACAGATAGGATGCTTACCTCACACGTAGGAAATCAGTTCCCCGACAAAGTATTTACACACCAATAAAAAAGCAGAGCTATTTCAGAGGCAGCAAAGCTCTGCTCAGAAACACTGAGCAGCCCAGAGAGGGCAGCAATCTCCTAAGAGGCAGGAGAGCCAAGTGCAAGCCTCTGCTCTGAATCAGGAGCACTGCGATTCCCTCCTCCATCTTGTTGCACTCACATCCCAGTGTTCAGCAGGACTGCTGCGATCCGCCCTCCAGCCTCTCCCTGCTTCAGCAAAGATGGGTGTACCCCCAGTTTCCTTCCATGCATGCTGGTGCATTTGCAGGTACAGGAAAGGGCTCCCCAGCTCCTGTACTCATCCTGGGTGAAGTGGGTGATACCCTCTGCCACAGCGATAAAAACCCGGCAAACTGCCCATCCCCAGCTTGGCTCGACAGGGAGAGCCTGGGCCACTCTGGACCCGGGGTGAACTCCAGCTCTCTGGAGCGAGACCAGAGGCCGTCATGAGCTATCCCTCTACCCAGGGCACAGGCAGTGCCACCGAAACTATATCCCTGTGAGAACCCTTACCTTGCACACCCACAGCAGCTCCCCACCCACAGCTGTACCCATAGCTGGCCAGATTGCTTCCCTGCGGCTTACTGACTGTTTAGTCTTGCTGTGACTCTAGCCTTGAAATCCAAAACTTTTCATTTCAGAATTTCCTAAGTAAGCCATTATAGCATTTCTGATTAGCAGTCAATTTTTTCCCTTCCTCAGTGAAGCTACTTATTCATACCAACTCATTTATAGCTTCAAGCTGGCAAAAAAATACATTTTCAGTAAGCAATTCCCCCTTAAAATACACGTACACATATAAGTCTAACTCCTACTAGACAGTCTCAACCACAGATCAAGCTGACCCAAAACATGGGACTATCCCAAAGCTTCAAGAGGTTATATCAGAAGACCACAAAACACTTCTCTTGGAAGCTGGGGGCGGAAGGAAATAGCTCAGAAATCAAGTGATGAAGCAAAGAAGAGGAAGAGTAAGTAGGAGGCAACTTTGATAACTACTATTACTGGAATCAAGTTCAGCAGCAGCAGGTTGTTAGGGTTCCCCCCCCCCTTGAAGTGCTCACAATACCTAAAACAGGACCAGAGCAACATATGCATGGTTCCATGCCAATATCAAAAAATAAATACATACTATTGTGAAACATATGTACCATATACACAGCATATTTGACACTAACCAACTAAAGAAAAAATTAATAGAACAATTCTATGTGCCCCCATAAGTGGTGACAACACAGCCTGTGGTGTACAGTAAATGGTGTAGTGTGTTTGGGGCATGACAGTGGTAGAACAGCAACTTACCTCGTATAAAGTAGCCTAATTTGGGGTGGGTTGGGATTTTTTTCTTCTGTAGATTTGTATTGAGTATGTTTTAAGTGTGGCAACCCTAGTGTTATACAATTTGACTGACATGTATTGATTCCTCAAATATTTCAATATTGATCAAGAGCCTAGAACCTGGATATTTACAAAACAGTGAGCTCATGAGGAGGGGAAACTAAAATCACAGTAAGGAACAAGGAATATTTTAAACATTAGTAGTCATGAATCAAGCTTCACATACCATCAGCTGCACATAAACTCTATTCCACCACAGGATACGTTCTGGAAATTGCATACAGTAACTCCAGACAGAAAAAGTTTTACATGAGTCTGTTCGGCAGGACTAAGCAATAAAAACACAGTTAACCAGGACCTGTGAAGAGAAGCCAAGCAAAAAACCACAACTGAAAACTGAAAGGCCATAAAAATTAACTCTAGTGAAATTTCATACGTGTTGGCCACCTACTTTTAGAGAAATGTAGATGCTTTTATCCCATTTTAAAATACTATTAACCTGTGGCACCACACAGTAGTTTCAAGCTCACAATCTGAACAGAGAAATGTAGGGGACATATCACTCTCTTAAAGCAGTAAAACAGGTACCTAGAACTGAGGGACAAAGGAATCAAAGGCAAAAAGGGATCTTCCAATTCCATGTGTTACTTATAAGGATAATGTTTCAAAGTTTACATGAGAATACGCAACTATAAGCAAAAGAAAAACATGCTGAAAAAAACATGAGTGGAAACACTTTACCTCCTCCTGACACTACTACAGCATCCCTCAAGGAAGAACAAAATTGCAATACCTACTATAAAACTAATTCTTTTCTCAATTCTAATTTTAATTATTCCTAGTTTGCCTATTGCTGTCACTTTGACATATACAGAGTTTGGTGTATACAGAACACTGTAGTTCATTGATTTGGGATTACTGAAGGAATAAAAGCACTGATAATGAAAAAAAGGGAAAAATCTGGACCATAAAACAGATGTCAGAACAGGAGAACAGAGCACATTCTTCATTTATCATGGCCACAGTTGTAAATGGAGTTTTAGCAACACATTTACACACTGGCAAATACTGTATGCATAAAGGGTGCCAGTACCCCTTTTTGCTTGTGATGAGATGACTAGAGGAGGATTCTGTAACACATTTTGAATAGCTAGAGCCATGTGCAGTGATACTGTAAACTCCCCAATATTTCTAAATCATTTTAATAATACTGAACTTCTGTGACTTCTCTGAATTTTCAACATCCAAAGTTTGTTTTAAAAAGAAAACCTGCAATTTCTTGCCAGTCCAGTTAACATAAAAGTAAAATTAATCAGACAGAAACACACTGTGCCACACTTTATAATCACCTACAAATTTGCTTACCATTATAATCACATAAGTCTTCTGAGCCTAACATCCCAGCATTGCAACATTATAAAAATTCACCCACTTTTATGTAGAAAAATATCCATGAACCTCCAAATATTGTACCATAATGCTATCAAATAAACAGATCACTGGAATTCAATTTCCAGAAAGCCAAGGCAAAATCTACTGGCCTTCATCTGAAATACCAGTGTCATTTTCAAGCCCCGTATTTAATTAATACTATTTACTGTCAAGAGCCAAGCCATGTAAATATTTCACTCTTCCCAATCCAGGGACTAAAGGCAGGCCCAGAGGAAAATTTGCTCGAGTAAATGCATCTCATCTTCTTTGATCATGCAAGTGCTCAGTTGTCCTGTTCTTGACCCCTCTAGAATTCCCAGGCTCCAATACTGATGGTACAATCTCATCAATCTATATATAAAATATACATTGATTTTCCACAGATGATAATGACAGCTATTTCTTCTGCTGATGCGTATATAGGAAACCTTTGCCCATATAAAAAGGTTCCTATCAAGGTAAGAAATGAAAAAATCTTAGCAAAGTCCATTACGAAGTCAAAACCAATGTTTAAGAAGTGAGTAAAATCAAGTTAGCAATCCCATTTCCTAAATATTTTTTTATTTATCTCACCGAAACTGAAATGTTAAAAATAATCTCCCAGGATACAACTACATACAAAAGGCAAGGTTCAATTGACTGAATGAGTGTTTTCAACAGTCCTGGATATATATGAAGTTTCGTTCCATCAATTCAGTAAAAAGTTCACTGACGGAGCACTCCATTTAAACCCATTTAGAGTAATTAATGAGTTTTACATATGTAAGAATAGTTTAATCCAGCTTTACAATGAATTTGAACATTGTGGCCTCAAAACTATGAAAATACTTTAAAAGCGCTTTCATTATGAACAAAATCTAGTTCTGCCTGCTGCAACCATCATGAGATTTTCTTAGAGTACTCCAAATTTTCATAAATTTTAAAGGAAAGAAATGCAATATATTACATTTGTATATATTTCAGCTTTTCCACAAAATAATGTTTTTCATAAGCTCCCAGTTCCAATTTCAGCAGGAAACAAAATCTTTAGGGTGCAATTGTATAAATCTCAATAGATGCTCATTTCTTAATATTTCAGTTCTTATCATACCACCCACACAGAACTTCACTCTCAGAACAAGAGTATCATTTTAACACTGATTAAAATAAATTCACCATAATCAAGCATCCACTTTTACAAGCATTTTTACAGGCAATTCATGTTAACTAATGTCACTACTGAACAGCAGTGATTGAACATACAATAATCTGATCACATTTCATGCAACACACACAGCGCCCCGATTACGAGGTCTAGGAATGGAAGCACACTCCCTTTATTTATCATAAACTAATTCAGCATAGATTAAACATCCCTCACAGAGAAGACCTGATTCAGTAAAGATTACCCATACCTGCGTTTTATTTTAGGTATTTCAGAAACACAGCTCCTGTGGGAATTAGGGTGCTCTGAATTGACTCCAGAGCTCTAGGTAGGCACCATTCCAGCCGTGCTTTGCATGCTGATAGGAGTGAGCTCTGCCTTATGCAGTTTTGATACTTGGAATCCACTCTAAGTTCCTCGCTTTCATCCTTAAACTAATACCAAAGGCTCTTAAAACTTGTTTTGATATAAGGCACTTTCATTGTCAGTGTTACACGTCATTTTCTGACAGCACTCCCTTTACACACACACGTATAAGGAGAACACAGTCAAAAATGAGACATGGCAGAATTTTCTTTATCTACTTCAGCTGTAAACAATGAGCACTATAACTCAGAATGAAAAGACACACAAATATTTTCTATCACACTTGACACTAACTACAACACAAATGCCAATGAAATCACTACAAAGTTAGATTGAAACAGACTTTCCACATCGAGAGTGACAGGAAACTGAGATTTCTCTAATCTATGCTCTTTTTGCTGAGAAATATTCCTTACAAAGCAAACCACTTCATGCAAAAAGAACAGAAGAGAGAGAGAAAATGACTGGTTCCTAGTCTAGAAGTTATCAAACTAGGTTATTTATTTGTTAAGTCTAGACTTCTCCCCATTCTAACTGCATTGCTTTTTTTGTTAGCACACAATAGCTACCTCCCACCACCCCAATTAACTTTTAAGAAATATGCCCAGTAAGTTTTAAGTAGTAGTTTCACTTTCAAAAAAGCTTAATACAATGGTAGACAGGCTGAATGTGCTACTACACTTTCAGTCACAGTAGTGGTACAGTCTCACAACATTCAGTCAAACCCAGCATGTATTATTCCACAAGTAACACTAGTCAAAAGCCAAGGCCAGGATTTCTTAAATAAAACTCCAACAGATATGTCCTTCCTACACTACTATAATTTCAGATGGGTATACTGGTTAAAATAAACAGATACAGCTCTTCCAACTCGCAATGGAGAAGATGAGCATGTTAATATGTCAAACAATAAGACTAAAATGCCGGACATTCAAAAAATGAATTGAACAATTTCCAAGGATTCAATGGAATCAAAATTTTAAACTATTTCTTGTCCTTTATTCCTATGCAACCTACTTTTGCTGAACTGTCTGTCACAGGAACACATGGATAACCACCCACTTTGGAGAAAGAGGATATTTTGAGTGGAAAACTACATCTCTACATCATTCTTGCCCTCTAAATCCTTTCATGACACCAATTTTTTACAGTGGTTTATTCCTCACCATCATCACCACAGACTTCATAAACAAATATTCATGTCCCATTTGCTCTTATTAAAGGTTTTACACTTCCCAAAAACACAGCAACTGTGTTTTAGTGAGCATCTTTAAAGTTACCAGATTACTTTCTAGCACTGTAACAACCAGATCTATGGTTTTATCCATTTGGAGTAGAATGTCACAACACTAATCAAGAGACAGCCTGGGTTTTGTTTTTTCTACACATATATTGATTAGGGGAAAAAAAACCCAATTACATGGCAATTGCTTTTTATTTTTGTATTTACCTTTTTCAGTCTCTCCATGATGCATGTTTTCTAATGAAAAATTACAACTGAGACAACTGAAAACAAATATACTATCAATTTGACAACAAAATTTCATGTTCTCTACAGACAATTTTGGCAGTGACATTTTTGTCTTTATTTCACACACCTAATTCATTCACTAGGAAAAATTTTTAGAATCTTTGTCTTTCCTTTTTAAAGCAATTTGCTTAAATGATTACAAAATGAGATTATTATTGAGAAGACCTGCATATACACATTACAATCATTATGCAGTCCAGGTAAGTATTGTACATAAATAATATAGTGTAAATAATAAGTATAAATAAGTAATAACATCTATGTGGCAAAGCATTTTCAAATTAATATGTAAATAAACTATTAACTAATATTATAAACTTCACTGAACACAATGAACTGAAGAGTTTTACCAGAACTAAAAAGGGAAAAGGCAGAAGAAAGCACTGGAAAGCTGCTTAACCTGTTTTCATTCACTGATGCTAGAAAATTCAGTAAGTTAAGAAAAGCACTGTTAGTTTGCAAAAATTGCTCAATATAATTAACAAAAGAGGAAATGATACTTGATGTGCACGTACATAATTTTACCCATATTTGGTTAACATTTTATAAACAGTTATCCCCAAACAACTAAAGGCCTTTTCAGCAGGCTCATTTCCCACCTCTATATTTAGCGTACAAGCCTCAAAAATACATATTTCTGACCTTAATAAGTCACTCTATGTGTTAAATGACAACATTTATTCATGAGTACACTGAAAAGGTTCTCACATAAAATCTCAAACGTGTATTTGTTGTAAAAGATTTATACGAACTGAGCATATTGATATATCAAACACACCTAAAATAAAAGCACAGCATTTATATATTCTATTTTCTTTCACTGCACTACCAAACTATTATTAGTCTGCATTTAAACAATCCACGGGGGTCTCTTTTTCTAATTCTCAGTGGTATTATCCCTTCTTGAGAGCACAGTTAAACAGGCACAGCACTGCCTGATGGAGTCATCAGACAGTAATTCTTGAGCAACAAGCAGTTTAAGTCATCAGTGTCATTATACCAGTTTCAACCCTCAATTTAAGTAATTTATTAGTGCACAGAGTTGGATGGAAAAGCTTGTATTATTCCATATCCAACCTTTGCCATAAGACAGACCATAACCAGCACATTTGAAATGTCAATTCCTTAGTTACAGTATCAAATATCAAACAAACCTCATGAGAAAGAATATCATATGTTGACCCCTTCAGCCTTTCTTTGCAGAAAGTCCAGTTCCTGGTTCTAGCATTAAAGCGAAGACCCTGCTTCCATAACCAGTCCAGGCATTAATTTTCAAAGTTTCTAAAATGTTAGTGTTTTAACTCAGTGTATAGGATCATATATTACTTAAAACCAAGGTTTGTTCTGCTGTATCTACACAATCAATCTAAGACATCTCACATCAAACTCCCCCATGAAGAAGATTAATCCAATTAAATGCAATAAGATATAGACAACTCACCAAGACTCAGCGATGCAGACAGCAATTTCTAGGGGCTGTGTGTGCAGGGGGCCTCACTACTCAGATCTCAAGCACGCTAGGAACAAATTTGAGAGAAAAATATCAGTCTTTTTTTTGGAGACAGGCATATGAAAAAAAATATGTTTAGCACATTGCGGTTCTAAGCATAAGACAGCGAGGGAAACAAACTTTGCAGAGCATTATCTGCTTTTCCAGACATAACTACAACCCTCTTCTAGTTGCACAATCACTCCAGGCACACAACTTCCTCTCTACCTGCTGCCTACTGCAAATTCACAGCGATAGCAACTAAAATGTTTACATTAACTAACGCAGTACACAGCCTCTATTTTCACAAAAGAATCTATGAGAACTCTCTGTGAAAGTGGTTGGTTCCTTTTTTTGTTGACTGCTTGGCTGGTTGACTTTATAGCACAGTAGTTTCAAATCTCTAAAAAGGAGAAAGTGGTGTTCTTATAAAGTGTCTTTCAACCATTATTACAACTTGTATGTATAGGAGCACATTTTTTTCTCTCAATCTCCTCTTACAATACTCCTGACCCAAGTGACAAGAATCAGTGATCAGAAAGCTTTTCATTATTATGGAGTTCCATAAATCAGTAAAGAGTCCCACAGAGCAGAGGACATATATTGCACAGCAAAACACATTTCTTTGGGGAGGAGGAGCATGCCACTGCCCACATAAATATTATACCTGCATTTCCGTTTGTAGGTCAAACAGTACTTTATGTCAAATGTATCCAGGCAAACTATGAAAGAAGAGTTTTCTACTTTGTTATTCTAACAAAAAAAAAAAGGTAGAACATAAAGCAAATGAGAACACAAAGAAAATGAAAGATATACTATAAGAGTCATCAACAGAAGAAAAAAAAACAAAACAAGGCACACCGTAATTATGCCTCAAGAGAAATGGAATTTAGAATCAACTTCATTCCTTCTGTAATTTCTGCCATCTTACAGCAACCTTTTTCAAACCAACTCTGCTTAAGTTCTTTCAGTCACAGATAGGATACCACTACAGCAGCAGACTATTCAGGGGCACCACTAACAAAGCAGTATTCTTATATAAAATATATTCACAGAAAATATGGCTACGTTATTTCCTCAGGAATGTTCAAAGCTCTACAGTTCACAAACATGGGGCTTCGAGTGGGTCCTCATTGACAGAAAACACAACCTTAGTCTTAGAATAAAATTTTAAGTAAACTACTAGATCGTTTGGTGATTTAGTGGGATTTCCAGTACCTGTTAGACACCTGCAGTTCAGAAACACACCGAAGAGAAGCTACTGTCTCACCAGCAGATGGGGGCTGCAGCTCCAACCCACAGTGGGGAGACCCTTTCCACAGAGGAGCAGTAACTGCCTGTGCAGACAGAAGCATTTCCCACTCATCTCCTGCCTCTCACCTGCTGTGCGCCAGTGAATGAGAATGAGTACTCTACTACCATTTTGTTTCTTGATAACTAGCGTGGCTGCTCACTTGTATTTTCCTATTGTGTTTTCCTATTTTTGGGTCCCACCTCCCGGTCTCTGTGGCCTCCAGTACTGCAGATCAAGGGGTCTGTACACAGATAATGTGGCTCCATGACACTGGTGTCCACAGAGCACCACTGGAAGGGACAAGTTTTGCTGATTTTCATTTGTTCTGCTCACACAATGTATATCAGTAATACTGTCTGAAAACAAAGATGGCACTGCCTTCAAAATCTAACAAGATCTTTCTTCCCAAATAAAACTCTTGAATTATACAGTGACTAGTGACAAGCTTATGTACCTGAATAGGTGTGTTATCTAGTATACTCAGATATATTTCTCCCAGTAAACTAGACTGTCGGTGAAGAAAAAAACTGATGAATATGAATTGATTGACAAATTATCTGTTAGTTCTTTGCCTTCCCTTCTCGAGCCCATTCTGGAGCTTGAAACAAAAGCGAGCCAACCAGCATGCTACTACCCGTGTCTATGCAAATTCCCACCAGAATCAGGAGGTTCTTGAGAGCCCCTCAAAATGCAAGAGAAACTACTCTTGCATGAAGACAGCTCTCACAGTGACATAACTCTGCTAATTCTGGTGCACGAAGGCCTGTGTCGGTAGGTCTCACACAAAGGCCTCCATGAAGAAGAGGTCTCTTCCTCAAACAGTACACAAATTATCAACACTAGCTACAATATAAAAATGGAATATACCACCATTCTCCACACCTGCCATTTTCCAACACCACCATTCAATCCTCCCTGCTACAAAAAGAGTAAAAGAAAACTGTTTCAAGGTCAAAAAAAACCCAGCTAAAAGCAACTGATATAGAGCTGGACAACACACCATTCTGACTTCAGAACACTTTACATCTTTGTTTTCCATTCAAGCACAGTCACTTCTTTCTTTCCAGTCTCTATTCCAGGTATTTAAGATGCATTATCTCCTTGGTCCATAAAAATTTCAAGTTGTGAACAAAATACACGCAATGCCAACTCCACAAACTACAGTTTAGCTAAGAGTGAAAACTACCACTTTCAGACATACTTGGAGATGATCATCTACAGCATGCAAAGCTTAGTGAGCATGAACTAGGTGAGCTTAGTGAGGCTTTTCTCATCTACAATCTTCAGGTTCCCTCATTCTTATACTAAGAAGAAAAGGAGGCACAAACAATCTTCACCACTGTGCAGTTATAAGTAACTTCACACAGCACTCTAGCAAGAAAATAGTTTGAGGCTTCATTAAAAATTCAGTGTCTGTTTCAAAGTAATGCTTAAAAAAACAGCAAAACAAGCAAAAGTATGTTTGCACTGCAAGTGCCAACAAAAACTGGCAAGCAATTAAAAAGAAAAAACCTTTAAACTATATTATTAGAGCTACATTTTATAGCCAGTAAAGCATCAACAAGTTGACTTTTTTCCCCCCAAGATAATGGCAACAACTATTCTGGCCATATTTAAAGAAAATAGCGCATTTCTAGCCATAAACTTTCATTTGGAAAAAAAAATACGAAGATTTACGCTGGAAGACGAGCTTTTCTCCTTGAGAATACAATTGAAAACTGTTAAAATAAATTATTTATTTATTTGTACACACTCAATCTTCCTCTATATGGAATCTGTTTTAGAAAATGGATAGAACAGGATGAGGAGATTGTTCATAGCTCTGGAGACCAAGGTATAAATCTGAGTAAGGGTCACAAATTAAATTAGTTGACAATAATCACACATATTTCTGGGAATATATAACTGGTTGGTCAGCAAGTCCTGACTACAAATTTGAAAGAGTAGAGAGCAAGGATTGAAGAGGTACTTTGTGATCTCAAAGCATGGTTGAAGCAGAATGAAGAAAAGCAATCTCCCCTGTAGACTAGGTCATACCTGAACTCTCAGTTGCACGAGTATTAAAACTCAGGACCTTGGGTTTTCTTGGGTTTTGGTTCAGGTTTGGTCTGGTTTTCTTTTTTTAAAATTTTTAATTTTATTTTAAGTTCATAAAAATAGCTGTAATAAAAGTGTCACTGTATGTCACTACATATTTTCAAATTTATTCATAGGCAGACTTTCTTCCATCCTCCTAAAGTTTTCTTTTTAAACGCAGCTCAGTAGCTCCTACATAATCCGTGAAGTACACATGGGTGAGGTACAAACTGCATTGTTTTTAATTGTGGTGATTCTCTTCAAAATCCATAGGCAAGGCTCATTAGAGATCAATACTGACAGCAGTGAAAAACTAAGTCTATCCACACACAGATGAATTACAGCATAGGCAGAGTAAGAGTAGAATTCCGTAATAATTCTGACCTAACATGTAAAATGTTATTTCACTTTCCATGCCCATTCTTCAATCTCAGACTTCTCCACCGAGGCAACCAATAAAGCAGCCAATTGTGATATGTCCACTATAAATCCTAGAAAAGAGCAACAATACGTCTTACACAGCTCACTAAAAAAGCATCAAAGTAGCAACTCTCAGTCAACAGTACATCAGATCTATGTCCTCACCATATCCCCTCACAGAAGCTCATGTGATCCATGCTACATAGGAGTTATGGATAAATCAACACATTCGGTAGAGATTTTAATTAATTTGTCACCTATGCTCTCTGCCCTTTCATTATTATGGTAAAGGTTTCCATGTAATGTGGACTATTTTAGCACAAATACAAGTTTTCCTTCTCAAACTTCAAGTAATGTCTTGAAGTTAAAAAACATACAGAAAAAATGTAAATAGGCTTTACTGAGGCATTGCATCTTAGCTGCAAAATGCAAATGCACATTACAATGAAGCTTCTGAATATCTAAGTAATGGGTGCACACTCACAGGAAGAGTGAGATTTACAATCAGTTATAACTGCTAAAAGGAGAGCAAAGGCAAAATAATATCTGTCAGTAACTGTATTAAATGGGAGATTGTTATGGAAGCCATTTAAGGAAATGCAAGACTTGGAAGAGCATAATGATGCAGCTGCAGAAGTAAAAAGAAAAAATGTGCGTATTGTTAATATGTTGTGGTATAGCTTTGGACATTTAAATTAATGAACTAATTTCAACCTTCAAAATGCCAAACACCCCAGTGACCATACACTTTCCATAGGAATTGTACACATTTTATTTCCATTAAACTCTTAAATAAAATTTCCATTAGTCTTTTACTAGAATAACGTGCAATTTCCACAGAAAAAGATTGAAAAATCATAAACAGTTACAAAACGCAGTGCAGCAAATCCACCACATTCAAGATCTATTTTTCAAACTATTCATCAACTCAAAATAATTGCATAATATCAGCAAAAGTATTCCAAATGCTCAGGAGAGGAAATGCTGTTCTAGGTAATAGGTAAATGCAGGACTGAATGAAAGAAAATTAATTTCTTTCACTCTTCCATCACGTAAATGGTATTTCTAAATACAACACTGACAAAATGGCTTTGTTTAAAAACCCTGTTTAAAAAATTCCCCATTTCTTTTCTGGGCAGGTTTTTTTTTTCCTTCTAATTCTGTATCCTAAATTGATTAAACTATACAACCTGTCATTTTTCATGTCAGATTTCTACTTGGTATGTTTTGAAAAGGCTAAGCTACTGAATCACTAAAAATAGGGAGTGTTTCCATAATATAAATACTGCTGACAAGCTACTAACTGTAGAACTGGTAAGATGCCTTAGTAGTATGTAACCACTGATGTAATATTACAAATTATTCTTACTAGTCAATGTTGCCATTTTACCAATACATATGACTGTTTAAAATGCTAGTCCAACACAGAGCAGGAGTCCTGGCAACTGTATTTATTCCTTGAAATCATAAAATATTATCAAAATATTATCTATAATAAAGATGAGAAATATATGTTATCTAAGCTCGATTATCCTGACGGGTAAAAGCCAAAGAATACTTCTTTAAGGTTTAAATTCCCGAGAGAAGAAGAGCTCAGATCCTGTCTACAAGAACACAATGGAATCACAGCTGACGATGCACATCTTTTTCTGGATGTCTCCATATGCTCAGGAGGGTTTCCCACCCCCCTCCCCGTTTCTCCCTCTCCGCCTCCCTTGCTCGCAGCATTACACTGAAGAATTTGTCATTATCCACTGCCAGGAGTATGAGAATGTTTTAACAACTAACAAAAATAAAGCAGTGCACTGAACTTCACCTCATTTAAAAGTAAGGGATCTTGCCGGAGTAGCCGTCTGTAACTAAGTTAACTACCAGCAGAAAATGGGTGGATGAACGGATGCGGTTTTATGCCTTCTATGAAGTAACTATCCATGTTACTTTGGTCTTAGTTTAAAATGCTGTGTCACACAGAAGAGTATACACTGTAACAACACATTTAACCTCTGACCTCTAAAGCCAAACAGACGTAAATGAATATTAAGCATTTTAATGCCTATAAGAATACTGAAGAAATGCGTGGAATTTGTTAAATACCTTATACCTACTTGCATGTGAACTGCATTGTTTAGAGAGACCAACCATAGAAAATGTACAAAAAACCTCAATGTGGCAAGAACGATTTTAGTTCAGCGTTCCCTTTCTCCAACACACACCTATTAGTGTTCATTAGACAAAGAGAGTTACATTTATACTTGAATTTGGTACCACTTTTTAGTGCGTCCTTTTCTTTTAAATGAGCTGACAGCATCCTCAAGGCTTAGACCCCATAAGCCTCTGCAATTCTGGTGTCAGGTGTTAGAGAAACTCCAGCTGAGCGCAGAAGCCCAGATTTTGCCAATGAGACAGCGACATCAGCAACAAAGGCAAGGAGCAGAAGACAGTAGGCATTGTAGCAGCAGCTGGCTCGCTCATTGACTTTGTTCTTCCTGCTGCAAAACCTGGGCTCCCTGCAGATGGGCTAGCTCTTACTGGTTTTTTTAGAGGACAGAGGGAAAAGCTGGGAATGCCAACACTACATACACCTTACACACCTCTTTCAAGAGCGCCTTTCAGCCTTCTCATGAGCGAGCTACACCTTAAGTGATTATAAAAGCAAACATTTTTAAAAAATAATTTATTTTTACTTCAGAGCTTCAGTTTAATGCAATACACTACACTATACACAAATCAATCCCTTGTATTTTCTAATTTTTCCACCAGAAATAACCTTTATTTTCTTTCTCAAATTACACAACTCCAGCTTAAAAACTTAAGCTGATTCCAAAAGTATCATTCTTGATTGCAATAAAGTATTCCTTCCTAAAATGTCTCAAGTTTTCAAATCTAGCACTGACACCACCAGGACACACAACGAGGAATTTACGTACTCAGTAAAGAAGTGCCTTCAGACATTGCAGAGACAAAGCACATCATACAGAAACTCTCCCCCTAGTAAAGACCACATGCCTGAGAAAAAAAAAAAAGTTGAGAAATCTTCAGGTTTTTTGTGAAATAAAATAGTACACTGGCTGAAAAGATGAGGTGATTGCAGCACCTTTGTCATGCATTTATTGCATAATGCTCACTGAGATGAGATAAAAACATATTAAAAATAACATGATTCTTCAAATTACTGCATGATATTAAAAAGATCAACCTTTCTTCTTAAAGTTGTTCTCAGTATTTCTGAAGGTTAAGCTCCTGACAAACTATTTTCTTCAAGACTACAGATGACCAAGACCGGCTATGAACATTAAGCTTCTCAGAGCACTTGTAAAATTTCAGCATTAACCATTTGGGGGCAATTTATATCTTTCTTTATCTCATGTGACACATCAGAGCCAACTTCCATTTCCAATCCCTAAGCAGCTATATCACAAATGCCAAAATATGGGTCACAAATGCATGAGTGTCTGTATGTGCTTCTACACACATCTGTATGTGCAAATACTCACAAGTCCTATTTGTGACACCACCGGTGATAACAAACATTCTAAAAAATATGTAGGAGGCACAGTACCTATACCAGCTGCAATAAAACAACCAATTTCCATTCACACTAAGCTGCATGTAAGCAAAGATGATCTCTGCTTCAGGGAATAATATTTTTGGTACGATATTAACAGCAATGTACAACACTGTCGTTTCTCAGAGAGCATCCAACACAGCCGACCAGCAGCTCCCTCCTTTTGGGCACTGCCAGGGGATTCCCCCATGAGTGGAACACACCAGGTGGCCCAGCAGGGCTGTTGGGTTACAAGGAGCCAGGAAATTAACTGACTGGAGATGTTTTTACAGTTCAGTAGATAAAAAACTCAAAGGTATAAAACTCAAATGACTGTCTTCAGCCACAATAGCAGAACAACAACAACTAAAATGCTTTAAGTAAGAAGACTGGCAGTTTAAAATACTTATTTACAGTGGCAATACAGTTCTGCTGTAACTGCCATAGCCAGACACTATATGCTTAAGCTCAAACTATACTTAAACATTATGGATTCAGTTCTAAAGCCTGTTCAGCTACTTCCTACTACTCTGGGGAAAAGAAAAAAAAATTAAAAATACAAAACCAATTGATTATTATCGAACAAGCAGGCTATTCTCCTTTCACAAGGAGACTCCCGCTAAATTACAAGTATATTTATACAGTGAGCTCCCATATACGCACACTTTAGACAGAGGTATACAGGCTAACTCAAACTAAGATCCAGATATCACTATTTCCCGGTGACTACCAGCAACCAAACCTCCTTGTCTTTTTTTATTTCCCTCCCCCCCACCTTTTTCTGCCAGGCTCCCGGGGAGGTTTCCCGCAGGCAAACTGAATGCCCCTCTCCGGCAAGAGCAGCGCGCGGTCCCCGGGGTGGGGGAAGAAGCTCAGGCCCAAGCGGCGGCAAAGGAGCGAGGGGCAGCGAGGCAGGAGAGGGACGCGGCTCCGGTTACACCTCGCCCCGCAGCCTCCGAGCCGCGCGGTGCCCGCGGCGGCGGCGGCGCACACACCGCCCCCCGCGGAGGCGGGGAGGGGCCGCGCACCCGCCCTCCGCGGAGGCGCCGGGCATCTCCGCACCCCTCCCCCGCGCACCACGCGTGGGGCCCCGCTCGCCGCGGAGCTCCCTCCCTGCCCGCAGTCGCCGCCCGCGGCGGCGAAGCGGGAGCGAGCGGAGCGGCAGCCGCCCAAGGACCCCGGCCCCGCGCCCGACCGGCTGCTCTCCCGCTCTCCCCTCCTCCCGCCGCCGCTCCCCGCCCCGCGCACACACGCAGACACACGGCACTGCGGCGGCCGGGCCCCCACCCCTCCCCGGGCCGCGGGGAGGCGGCGGCCGGGCGCCCCGGGCTG
>JAWMRA010000078.1:118261582-118334800 GCA_035584735.1 Pseudotriccus pelzelni
TGCGCGGGGCGGCCGGGGAGGCGCGGGGGCTCGGGCACACCCCCCGCCGCGCCGGGGCCGTGCGGGGGCCGTTACCGGGGTCAGTGCCGTCTCCCGCCGCTGCCGCCGGCGCTGACCTTCGCTTTGTAAGATGAAGCTGAAGCTGGGGCTGCGGCCGCCATGTTCCCGTTTTAATAACTGCCTGCTTGTTTATTTCAATGGAGACCCTCCCACCGCTCGCCCTCCTCCTCCTCCTCCTCCCCTTCTACCCAGAAGAGGGCTGGACGGGGAGGAGGCGGGGGGAGGCACAAGTCACTCCCCCCTGCCCCCGGGCACAGCGGCCGGGCCCCGGGCTGGGGGGAAGCTGGGCCTGGCCGAGCCGAGCCGGGCCGGGCGGGCGGCACCGCGGCGCGGTCCGGGCGCCGCCACCGCCCCTCGGCGATGCCGCCCGGCCGAGCGGGGGCTGCTCCGCGCCCCGCCCGAGGGACAATGGCAGCCGCCCCGCTCGCTCGCTCGCAGCGCTGCGCGGCGCTCCCGGGAGCCTCCGCCTCGGCGCCCGAGCCGGCGAGAAAGGGGAAGGGAAAAACAAAGTCCTTCGCCCTCGCAGGGAGACACTTTGGCTGTGGCCCTTTGCTGTCCGCCCTCGGAGGAGTCCCGCTTCCAGGCGGGACCGGAGCAGTCAGCCCTGTTACGGCTTTCCGTGGCCCATATTCACAAAAAACAGGGAGGCAAGGCGGGGAGATACAGTCTTATTTCCTTTCTTTGCCTCCGGAAAAAAAAAAATAAAAAAGACACACATGGCTGAAAATTGTGTCAGATGTATCTCACTCACGGGAGCCAGAGAATGGAGACGCAGGCTTTTCCTAGGTTGGAGGAGTGAAGACATGAGTTAAAAATTGTTAAGGGCTGTAGGGCGATTGTTAAACATTGCCCTTTAGTTCAAGAAGCAATCCGCGATGCAGAAATCCTATCTGACAAGAAAAGCGTTACGTTTTCACACGTGTCGATAATGGCGAGCTATACTTTACACACTGCAACAATCCTCATTTTCGATATTTTCTCACGTAGATGTGCAGCCCCAAGTTGTTCTGTAGCTATCCGCAGATACATTGTTCCTGGTAGTATGGCTAACTCTGCTTGCAATTAGGCTTGTCCAATACTTTTTGATCATAACCCTTGTTTTCCAATTTGTTACACATCGCCCTACTGTGCTGCATACAATTTCCCACACTTGTGTCTGACTCCATTTTTTTAAAGCTTTTTTTTTTTTTCCACTGGGCAAAAATAGTTCAATTGTTTCTCCAAACAAATTAAAGGAAAACTCTTTCCCACTCTTCTCCCCTAAGTTAAAGAAAAAAGTCTTTGCAACCAAGTAACTGAAAACTTGCAGTATTTTCGTCTTCTGGAGAAAGAACTCAGGAATGGGAGGGATGGCCATCAGAAACCCATTGAATTTGGTCCCATCAGGAGATGGGGATCGAGGGATTGTCGTTTGTATATGCTCAATTAGAGCTCTGATCTGAAAGTAACCAGAGATCCAACCCACATTAAATGCCGCTGTTTTAAGGGAAGTACTTTTGGCATCATTTCAGAAGACAAGGCTCCAGCGCTGGGCTGCAGCAGCTGCAGAGGACAACCTTTCTGAATGTCCCTCTCCATCAGTTGTGTTTGACAAAGAAATTATGTAGTCTTCAGGAAGCTCTTCCACCCTGCCCATACACAGTCAGGCAAAAAGAGATTGAAGGTTAACTCCATCTGGAGAGCAGAGAAATCAGAATATTACCTTGAAATAATGTAGCAAATAAGAGTAGATTGTATGGGAAAAAAAAAAGAAACCAAGCAAAACTGGGGTAAAGAGTCCTGTGCAGACAGAGTTTTCCCTTGACCTCATTTGTTATATCTGTGCAAATCTCTGTAGCAAATAAGCTAACAGTTATACAGGCAATAATCTCATTTACCTCACAGTTGTGATTCATTCGTTCTCTCGTGCTAAGTGAAATAGTGGTCCACTGGGGGGGGGAGCAATAAAAAAAGTATGTATTTAATTTTATGACCATAAGAAGTCCAATTTAAAATTGCACAGGTAATTTTTATCCCAGCATTTCTTATTTATGAAAGCTTGATGGTTTTTTTTTTCTAAGTTCACACTTCCTTTAGCATAACCAAAAGTCTTTATTAAACTAGTACCTAAATCCACTGGGAAAAGCAAGGAAGACTTTTTAACTTGCTGCAGTAGGAACATAAAAGATAGCCCATGTAAAATAAAGTTTATGGTCTCAACACTGACAAAAAACCCTGGGTCCAGTGCAGCTGAGTGTCCTATCCAAACTGGGTGATAGAGGGGATTTAATTACACATATGCTAAGATCCACTGAAATTTGTTAGAATCCTCTAAGTCAAAAGCAAATACATTTTGTCATCTAAGGCCAAAACCCAAAAGCCTGGTTACAAGAATCACTGTATGCGAAGACCAGTAATTACGTTATTCCTAACTGCTCTTCTCTGAAAGGAAGGCACCATATTTCAGATGGAAAATAGATTCGATAAGCACTCTTCAGTGCAGATTTTATTCAGTATTACAGCTCTTCTCTGAACCTTCTCCAGTATCACCACTGCTGCATTATGCTGACTACAGCGGGGCTTAGTTTTTACACAAAAGCTTCACCCATTCTAAACAAGAGTAATACAAGCTTCCTGCCATCCGCTTGTGCTCACCTTCCTCCCATTTATTCTTCTGCTGGCTATTTTGTTCACAGCATCATTTTATACATTCACTTGGTTCTTCACTGTGATCTGCAAACCTTTCCTGATGTGAAATTTAGCAGCAGGAGAAGTTTTTAGTAATTTCAGTTTTCAGAGAAGTTTGGTTAAATATCCTCTCATAACTTTCCCCTCCCTCAAATTAACATGAAAAAAAAAATCAGAATCTGACTGCAACCATATTTTTCTGATCAGTATAGCCATACATTGTCAATGTTTTTTTTTTTCTTACTTACTTTTTCTGTGTACCTTATTTCTTAAAAAACTGGTACACTCACTGCATTTACAGGTGTGTTTCTAACTGGTTTTCAAATAAGTAAAGTTATTCTTCCATAAGGTGAAAGGTTATGAACAAACTGTTGGGTGCTTATGATCTTGGTAGGCCATTCAGGTATAGCTGCTGTCTCATAAAGCTCTATCTGCAGCTTTAATGCATAAGGAAGAATGGTTTATGTGCACCTGCTGACACTGGGCTGTATGTAACGCAGCTGTTGGTGTACAAAACCTTTTTCATGAGCAGCTGCATTTACCCTGTAGAATCATTCTGCCCACCTTTATGGGGAATTGACTCCCTACTTACTCATTAAGCTTTCCAAGTGGATTTAAATATGGTCTTTATGAAACCAATAAGATTTTTGTTGACACAGTATATACCTAACTCAAACCCACAAAGAAAACAAAATGAAATTTAAAACCATGTAAAACTTCTCCACCATCTTCATCTTCTTCAGGATTCAGGGGACCCATTAAGGTTGAAGCTTCAGCTCCAAGTAGGGCCAATTTTGAAGTTATGCCAGATTTTCCAGGGTAATACTCAGCTGAGTTTTTACTGTCTCTGCAGCCTCTTTGAGCAGCCCACTCCACTGTTTGAACTAATATGTGAATTTTTCTTTTCCCTTTATATCTAATTGGTCTGTTCCAACTTGTGCATGTTGCCTCTCACGATGAAAAGGTCACTATGGACCTCAAAAAATGCTCGATCTTTTCCATGTCTGCCCATTAGGTAGTGGAAGAGAACATTTAAATTTACATCAGCCTTCTTTTCTTCAGACTAACAGCTTGACCTTATCAGCATCTTCTTGTATATCATGTGCTCCAGTACCCTCACAGTCATGATGACCCTCCTCTGGATTTTCTTTTTTATGCCTGTGTCTTTCGCATACTGGGTAGCTCAAAACTGCACTCAGTAATCCAGATGGGATCTCACAAGTACTCCATGGATGAGAATAAACAAGTTTCTCAACCTTCTGTCTATTCTTTTGCTTTGTGGCCCAGGATACTGTTGACCTTCTTTGTTGCAAGGTCACTGCTGACTTACTTGTTGCTCACCAGGATTCCCAAATTTCTTTTTGAAAATCCTTTACCATCCTCTTGGCCTTTAGCTCATAAAGCAATGTCTATTCTGTCCCAGATACAGGATGCTGCACCACCACTCACTGGACTTCATGAGGTTTCTGCCAGCCCATTTCTCCAGTCTGCTGAGGTCCCTCCGGTGTACTGACCACTAGTTCCCAAATTGCTGTCATCTGCACTTCCTCTCATTGCTGAGGTCACTGACAGTTACACACTAACAATTCCAGTATCCACCCTTGGAGTGTACTGGCCACCAATTGGACCTGCTACTGGTACAGTCAATGTTCCACCTAACTTATCTTCTACTTAACCTAACTCATACCTCTCCAGTGTGGTTAAAGGAGGTCTGTGGGCAATTCTGTCTAAAGCTTTGCTAAAGTAAATCAGCTGCTCTTCCCTTCTGCACAGATTCAGTTATCTGATTATAAAAAGCAGTCATATTGGTCTGGCAGAATTTGCCCTTTCTAAACCATTACTGCCTGCCCCCAGACACCTTCTTGTCTTTCAAGCACCTAGACATGGTGTGCAGGAGGATTTACTACTTAATCCTCCCACAGTCTGAGGTCAGGCTGGCTGGCCGGTAGTTCCTTGCACCTCCCTCCTCGAAGATGGACATGACATTTGTCTTTTTCCAGCTTTCCCCACTCACCACCACCTCTACAAACTACACACGCCCCTGACATGATATGCACACCCTGCCATTACTACAAGTGCTGTGCCCCTCTAATCTCCCTTCACATCTCCAAACATCTCTGACTATCCTCCTTCCATTAGCTCTTTACCACAATCTGCCGTTTCAAAATAACACACTGACTTACATGGTGTTATGTTTTTTTAAAGTATCTACTATCTGGCTCTTCTTCTTCAGCCCCTTTGGCTGTATCGCCATTTGATACAGTGATACACTGGACTCACTAAGAGCTTGTAGTGAAGAGCATATCCTAGGTGTATAGTGCTTATGTACTAAAACTAAAACTAAGATTTTTTTTCCTAGAAACTCCTCAGACATAAGTATTTTTTTTCACCTCAAATAACAAACTTAAAAATAAAAAAAATGGTTAATCAAACACCTTGTTATATATTTATCTTATTAATTCAATAATCTGCTTCACATTTGTTGTTTTTTAAATCAAGTCATTTTCAAAAGCTCCATACTCTTTAAATACAAGAAATCAAGATAAATTTTACCACATAAAATGTTTTGAAGTAAGTTATAAATGTATAGGCTAAGAATTAGAATTTTAATAATATTTGTGCAAATATTCTTATACTAGAGTAAAAGACTCATTTTACTGATGTTGGAACAGTTCATGCTACAACAAAATAATATTCAGCTGAAGGATATACACCTGTAGAGCTAAAGCACAACTGCTCTAATAGTATCAGAAATGTATTTATTTTTCTTGTATTGTAATGTCATACCAAAACCCTTGTATTTTTACCTTGCTGGACCTGCACTTCCATTTACCTACTTGTTTCTGCCAGTTTCATTCAGCTATGTGTAGCAACTGTGACCACATGAAGTGCTGGATCAGACAAACAAAACCTACCTCTAAAATCATTCTTGAACACTGTGATGAGACTGCTGAGCAGATGACACTAAACTCCAACCATGAGAAAAGGGTAAGTGCCTACTGAGTACTCCAGGACAGCCTGCTGGAAATGACCCACTTGAGGAGGACCAGGTGATCCCCATAGGTCCCATCCAGTCTCGGGAATTCTGTGGCTCAGTGGTAATTTTTATGAAAAACACAAATTTCTTTAAGCTATCATGCTTTATTTCACACTGCACTCCCAGCTTCTCCAATTGTTCTTCTCTTTAACCACATTTTTTTTCCTTATGCCCTTATTTTCCCTTTTATGTTTGTTTTTGCTAGTCTTTTATTCTCATCCTGCAGCATGTGCTCAACAATAGTTATGCTATGACATATTCTGTGTACTCATGCAGTCTATTAAAAAAGACATTGCCATTCCTTCTACTAAGGATTAAAAAAGCCCAGCTTAGCCCCGTACTCTGCCTTTAACCAAAAAGGTAAACAACCCTCGAGCAGGCACATTAAGGGGCATAACTGAGATACATATAGGAAATAAAGCTATAAATGTTTCATTATGGTTTTGCTGTTTAAAAAGCAATGTTTTCTTCCCCTTGTAGTTACATTGTTGAATATGTTAACTTACATTTTGTTTAGAATTGTGCAACACTGTCTTCTTCCCTTGATTTCCTGCATTTGAATACACAAATTTTTGTACCTTTACTCGACTGTGATATTAAAAAACATTGCTGAGGAAGGGCAGAATTAAATGCCCTAGTGTAGATGTACACATTAACCAGCCCCCTATACCCACTCTGTGTGCTGCTCTCTTTAGGACATCCTCTGAAAATTGATTCTAAGGCAGCTTTATTAATTCATATTTAGCACTGACCATATGCACTAGAAAACTTTCCTCCTAAATTATGATTATGCAACCCTCAGCCTAAATGCCCCTACACTTCTGTGTTGAATGTACTTTCTAAATTTACCATTAAGCTGATTACATCTTGAATATGATCAACCTCTGCTCACCATTGGCCACTTACTATGTAAACCTAGAGTTACGTACACATGTAAATTTACTAGCTCATGTAATTAGAGTGCAGAAGATATAAAAAAAAGTCAGAATGCTGGTGAAACATGTTTTTAACTGGTAAAACGTAAGCATGTCTGTACAAGCAACACATTTCATGCAGCAGGCTTAAGATCTGCCTCGCTCTGTTGCAGTTCTTAATGCCATTATGAAAGATGAAATCAAGATGGAAGGATGACAGTGATTTAGTCACAGAACCAGTTAAATGACTTTCAAAACTGGAGGCCACGGGTAGCTTTTTGATCTACAGATAGCACAGAAGCTTGATCTTGCAAACCTTTAACTGAAGTAAATAAAGTCCAGAAAGTATGAAGAAAACATAAGGAGCCTGGTTTCACTTCAGGATAGAGTTAAGAGTTTTAAGTTGTAGTTCTGTAAATCCAGATATTCAGCTTCTTGCTGTATTTTTTTTAATTATTAGTTTACCTTAATTTATTATTAATGTATTATTATTAAAATAATTCCATTTTCATTAGAGCTTCCTGATCTCATGTTTTTGATTTGACTTCCAGCCTTAAACCCTAGAATAACAAAATTTTTATATGGAATTATTTTAATCTAACAAATATTAGAAAAAATTATTGTCCCCGAGCTTTTTGGACTATGTAGTATGACAGAGGGTTTCCATTCCCTGAGATTACCTCTGTTTCACCCTAGTGGCATAGCCTCTGAAAGCTCCTTGACACAGATTCATCTGACTCACCAGACAGAGGCATCAGGGATGGGGAACAGTCATCCTGGAGGACTGAGCCAGAGAGTGCAGAACGACCAGAACAGCTGAAGATTTCCCTGATCAGTTTTGGACATCTGTCCATCTGTCCTCTCCTTCCCCAAACGGCTCCTTGGATGTGGAGACTGGTGTTCCCCTTTAACTACCTTCTGCACTCTGGGCTTTAGGAGTAGACACTATTGCCAAGTGGATCTCCTTGTGTAGGCCAAGATGACACATTGTTCACAATACAATAAGAAAATCTGTGTGTTTCTTTTTCCTTTTCTGTATCAGGAAAAAAAGGTAATGGCACTGACCTTTAAATGATCACTGGGCGTCAGAATTAGCACCTCACCAAAATAAGTCTCTGCTCCAGCCTCCTTGTATGCTCAAGGAGACAACTCTATATCAGTAGAAGATAGTTGATGTTTCTGAAGTTGTGATCCTACCATACCCCACTCTCATACCTCTGCGTTTCTGGGGTTTTTTAGGCAGAGGTTTTGCTTTTGGTTTTATTACATGTGCCTGTTATATAGCCATTAAATATGGCTCATCAGGAAATAGCACAGTTAACAAAGCCAAGGCTCAAGGAGAAATTGTATCGAATTTTGATATTTTTCTTATGCCATCCCACTTCAGCCATTCCACTTTTAAGTTCTCAAATACATTTGTAATAATGATAATAATGTTTAAAATTATTAGTCAGCAAAGCTGTTTCATAAAAAAATGAAGAGGAAAGGGACTAGGAGAGAAATTGATAAACCAGCTTGTATTTGCAGTAAGATAATACCTGTTTGACCAGGTGCTTGGAAGATGATGCAAATGTACTGAATGGAAAAACACAATTTGTAACCATGTATGTACTTACAACTTAACCAACTCAACTTTACCATTGTCTGGTGAGTTCATCCTGACAGCGAAGGTAATGGGCTCTGTCAATAGCTCTGCTTGCAGTCTTTAAATCAACAAGTGTTTTGCAAGAGCCACTGTAGCCCTAAGGTTTGGAAGAGAAGAGATGTAAAGCTATTCCTCCTCCCCCACCCTTGAAGTTCTTTCTATGCTATCCCTCTCAGAAGGCAAGTGACAACCTAAGCTTTCCCCTCCCCGTTTTGACGCTTATACTTCAGAAAGGTTCTGGTTTAGACAACTCGAATATATTTGGTGTGATGGTTACAGATACTGTGCTTGCTGAGATGCAGACTTCCAAAACAGTTGTTCTTTGTGTACTCCTCTGTCAAGTCTCAGTCATATGTTTACCAAAGGCAAAAAAAAGTCCCATGAAGGACAGATCGAGTGTGTCCATCAGATACTGCCAAAGTATGGAAAGGTATTTAATTTTTATATACAAAACTATCACATTCCCTCTTAGTTTAAATACCGCTGAATTGGTTAAATATATACCACGAACCCAGAAAAAAAAAAAAAAGTAACAACAAGATCATGAGGCTGAAAGAGGTCAAGAGGCCATCCGTGTCCACCCCACTCCTTTGAGGCAGGATGATCAACACCTATCTCATCCCTAATGCATTGGTCTAACCTGTTCTTAATGACCTGTGATGAGTACATCTCAGCCTCCCAGGCAACTGCATTGCTCTACTGTTCTCGCCATTAGTTTTTCTAGTGCTTAAACAGGATTTCTTTTGCTACATTTTAGCCCTTTATCTTCTCCTCAAATCTACCATAGATAGGAGATTTTTTCCACTCTCTTTTTGCTAGTTCTCAGCCTTAAGAAAAACTGCTGCACTGTTTCTCTTAAGCCTGTTGCTAACCTGAGCAGTTCCAGTTCCTTCCAGGGCACATTATGCCAGGGCATGTTTGCTAAGGACTGTACAATTTTACTTCAAAAAGATTTTCCCTGGCCAACCATTTCAAGCTAAATACCAGATAAGGATTGGGTGGACTGAAACCAAAACCAAAACCTAACAAACAAAAACCGAACAAACCCGCCAAACAAAAACAAACTAACAAACAGAACAACAACAACAACAAAAAACAAAACCCCAAACCAACCAACAATGAAAAACTGGCCAGGTACAGGATTTGGTATGATAGAAAGGTGTCCTGCTCCAGCAGCTGCTGAACTGTCGTTGAGTCACTTGGTAGAAACTAGAGCAGGGTAAACAATGCAACAATTCAAAAAATCCATGAGACACCCTTAGGTAAGGGATTTGGCAAATATATTTAGCTTTGCTGGGGATACTCACTGAGACTACTTACATGCCTAAGCACCTTGCTAATCAGGATGCTATTTAAGCTATTTGAAGTCAGAAATTGAAATGTTTTTGTTTGTGTGGAGCTGTTGGGCCTGGTTTTAGTTGGTTCTTGCAAGCCAAATCGTACATAATACAATAGGTGTGTAACTGAATTTATTTGTTACCTATACATTTTTTAAGATTTTTTTCGTACTCATCATTGTAGATCCATGTATTACTTTTTTTTTCTGCAAAAATTATATCAATTTAAAAAAACCTAATCTATCCAACACTTTGCTATTCGTTAAATACTTATGATCTTGAGGCAAAGCATGTCTGCAAATAAAAAAAGCTATTTTTAGAAATTACTTAAATCTCATCTCCTACTGCTTTGATTAAATATTTCATTTTCCTTAAATAACAATGATAAAGAAGGAACTCTAGATTGTGACATGTAGAACAAGCAGCATTCAAGGAAAGCAATGTATAGTTTTGTGTAACTTGTGTATAACTTTGAGTGTGTCAATATCCATAAATATAATAATTTTTCATGCACAGGTTTAGTTTTCCATACTGACTGTCTTACGTGCAATTTTACGACAAAACACATTTTAGTTTATAAGCTACCCATAAGAACTGAGTAAAATATCAGACATTTCTGTTAAATTGATTCTACGCCTTTTCTCTGGAGGAACTTCTCATGATATTATTAAATAATTCTATTTGATTCATTACTTTAAAGTGTGTTCGCTTCCTCAGTGTCTGTTTCTTAGCGTCCTCATCACTGACACACTGTTTGTGAATACTTGCAAATTTTAGTGGAGTGAGAAAATATATTGGTTAGAGAAGTCAGATGTTATATTTCTATTTCACCATAAGAAAACCTATGCAATTATGTAGTAATAAACTCAAATTTACTCATTGTGTGAGCTTATTTTCCAAATACTTCCTCACTATTCTGTCTAAAACTAGAAAAAGTAAATTATAACCGTGAACACCAGGAAGAGCACGAGCAAGGAATAGTAGGCTTGCCTACATCTAATAAGCCTTCCTAATTCTCATGACTCAAACAAGAAAATCAAGTGAGTTGGCAAACCCCAAACAATGGAATGAAGAAGTAATGCAAGAGTAATTCCTAATTAATGCTGTTTATTTTGAAGAAGCAGACTACTTCAACATTTGGAATTTCATCTGGACACCACCTTTCAGAATATGTTGCTTTTAAAACATATATTTATCAGTTATGATACAATGCATTATATCTAGAAATATTCCTATGTACACATTATAGACATAAAAAGCCATCTATAAAATCATGAGATGTAGTTATTCATAGTCATCTTAATTAAACATGCTGAAGTCAAGGCAAAAAAGACAAAGTAATAGAAGTTAAAAGAGGAGAAGATAAGACCATGTGAATTTCTGAGCAGATAAAATTCGAATAAACAAGACTACTTTCAAGAGATAATTTCTGCTCTTTACATGCACCATGCCAGTTTGGTAACCAGAGTGAAAAATCCTGGAAATTAAATGCAAATTAAGGTGAAACTGAAAATCAAGTTGTTTCTTAAACAAGGAAATGTGCATACATATTAGATATCCCATAATCCATAACCAAATCATGACTGAATTGCTACATCAGAGCAAGTGAAAAGGTTTATTTTAAAAAAAAAAAAAAAAAATTAAGTTCCTGAATAGTCAAGATATGGAAATGTCTCTTTATAACTGCAGCAACCTCAAGCTTCATATGTTCTTCTAAGACCTACCTATATTCCACATAGGAAACATATGAGGAAATACTGTACAGACTGCAATAAGGATAGGAAATGGGATAGTGATATAAGAAATAGGATAATGAGATATAGCTTGATTTTATTGAAAAAAGCTGCCAAAGAATACAATGTGAAGGTTCAACACTATACTGTGTTTTGTAAATGCAAGTATTATTCTAAACAGAAGCCGAAAAGAACCTCGCCCTACTTCAAATCATAGTGTCTGCAACTACCACTTAGTGAAGAAAAAAAAAAAAAGGGGAGACAAGAACACTCTGTAGTTCTTGTGTAACTGGTTCACACGCAGGTAGGTAGAAATCTGCATCAAACCCCTGTGTCAGCTCTTTTTCATATGAGTTACCCATGTGTTACCCTTTCCTTGCCCCATGAAATGCTTGCCACAATGCAAAACTGCAGCACTGATGTCTCTTGCATAAAGCAAAGTAAGTCGTACAGCACTAAAAGCAGATCAGATACAGTCTTTATTTGGCTATGTGCTATGCCTTTCTTCCAGCCATCTGCAGTCCCCTGTCTGCATTGCAAGCTCTTCCTATTGATACTGCTACATAGTGCTTGTTTTAAGGATAGATAATGCTATGGAGAAAATGCTACGATGAGCAAGGCAGTGGAAACCACACAGCTACCAGTGTATCAACTCCAAACTGAAGGCTTAAAATTCCTTGAACGTACTACCTTTTTAACTCTATTAAAAAGCGCAGTACATCTGTACTCTTTCACAGTCAGTTGCACAGTGTGTTGTATACACCAGGAATTAAGCCCAACTGCCACATCCTCTGTGTTTGGGGGTTCCAGATGTAATAGGGCTTGTGAGTCTTTAGACACTGAAAGTGCTTGTGAATGCTTCAGGTACCTGTAAAACTTCTGAACAAAACCATGGAAGCCAAACTTTAAAAAGTGACAAAAACTAGCAATCCTGGCATGTTTTTGTGGGTTTTAATGGGGGAGGGGCTCAAGGAAAAAAAAAACCAAGCAATACAAGCATTTGACTTTCAGAAAACAAAACAACTGCTTTGGACTTTTTAGCCAAAATAATGGGATATTATTTACCACTTGAGCCAAGGGGCCCATTTTAGTCCAGGCCAGGACCAAGGCAGAAATTTACACCTCTTGAATTTGCACCTGTACAGCTTCTAGTGAGGTACTTGTACCCCAGCTGCACTCCTTAAGATCAACCCTAATCTCCATCATATCTTCTCTTGGTCTTTACTTCCTCTTTCACTGAGACTGTTAAAAAATCCCCAGGCTCCATTTTCCACAGAGAAGCTGCTTTCTCTCCCATCTTGAGCAAGCATGGCCAGAGGGAAGGCTTTGGCAGGGAAGGACATGATCCCAGGGGTGTCTAGAGCTTGGGGCTCCTGCCTGATTAGGTGCTGACAAATATAATGTGGTTCCCCATCTCTCCAAAGCTAATATTCAACCTCAGCAGTCCCTCACAGGCACCAGGAAAAAAAAATGACACTACTATCAGTTTGAAGCAATAGCTGTGTGAAGAAACAATAAAAAAAATAAACATTCTGAGGTTTATTTTTTTTCCTGCTTTTTAAAAAGAAACCAAATATTGCTTTTTTGGTGGAACTTCTTTTCATGAAAGCTGGACATCAGTTAAATGTTAGGGAAATAAAATAATAAAAATAATAAAATCAAATCCCTACACAATAACAAAGGACAACCTGCCATTGTTTCCCACAGGCAGTGCATCTCATCAGAAGCTGCACGGCTTTGGGTACCAGCAGCACGCCTGAGGTGAGCAGCCTCAGCAGTCAGTACCAAGAGGCCCTTGCTTTGACTTTTCACAGACAAAGAGAACAGGCCTGAAATGAGCATAAGGAAAATGTATCTGATGCTGATGGGCCTGAAGCACAGGGATGGAGCTCACAGCAGCAAAGCTATCTCTGTTATTTCCTTGTATCTCCATAGAATACCTTCTGCAGAGCAATTAATTCACTTACAAACTAATTAGAAGAGGCTCAACACCTTTAAAACTTGGGCCCTCATTGTAGTAAAAAATTAACGAAGTACTAATTCTGTTTATAGAAGTCAATTTCCCACAAAATAGTAACTAGGGTTTTTTGACTTTTATTCCTTAGCTAATTTGATTGCATGGATTAAGATGTAGAAGTTTCATCAAGAATATAGTTAGCTGAAGTTTCTTCAGGTTTTTTTTTAAGGGATACAAAAATTTCTCTGTATGTAGCTTTGTTTGGGAACCTAACATTTACTGAGATAAATGGTAAGGTAATTATATTCAATGTTACTGAAAGAAAATGACAGAGAACCTTATGTAATCATTCTATTTCTGCAAATCTATGTTTTTTAGTTGCTAGCCTGCAATCTGTATTTTACCCAGTAATATCCCAATTTCCTCCCTAAGACAAGCTGCAAATTGAGTTTATAGTTTATTTTAATATTTCCTGCCATCAAATTATATGGATAAGAAATCCTGTATACTCGTGCCATAATCCCATTTCTGATGAAGAAAAGAATATACAGGCTTGGAGTATAATATTGTCATGCAAATGGATTTGAGTCTCTCTATCTTAGCTTGCCCAGACTTTGAAATCTTTTAAAGTAAACACCATATTTTTTTTTAGGTTAGCTGGAGAATGAACTTAGAAACTTCACATGGAAAACTGAGATACCATCTTTCAAAATGAATAAAATAATGGACAGTAAAAAACCCAAACAAATCATGTAACATGGTTTTGCTTAGACTTCCATTAAGAAATGAAGAACAGTTCTCTAAGCCCTTCACTGAAATACTGCAATATAACATGAGACACAAACCAGATCTTTGTTTTTTACTAAGCACAAGTTTTGTGACATGAATGTTTAATTTCATTAGAAGATGAGGATGAAAGTCAAAGAAAGAATTATAGCTGCATTAAATTTCAAAAGAAAAAAACCCACTAAACAAATGGTCACTGTGAAGAAAACAGAATATAATACAGGAGGGCAAGGTGTCTCTATGAGGTTGGTGAAAGTGAGTAAGAAAGGTGTCCTAAGAAAAAAATGTTGAAAATTGATATAAACAAGTGAAAGTAAGGGGAAACATAGTGGGACCAACATAACTCATTTTAGAGCAAACTCTAAAAACAAAGTGAAAAATACTCAATTATATCATAAATAGGCAAGATAAAATCAATTGAAGGACAGATTTAAAACTGTTATTTACGTATTTTTAGCACAGTTGAAATCATTATTATAAATCAACAAAGCACAGGAATTATGAAATCCCTTAAATTAGATACTTTTTACAGCAAATATATAGGAGGAGAAAACACTTGTTACTTTTAATACTAGATGATATGCAAAGTACAGTGTACGATCTGGGGAAATGAATGCATTAACAGTCAAGATCTAACAGTTGGTAATTTCAGGGTAGTTGAAACTTTAATGTGGTCTGTTTTCCTGTCCTCATTGCTTTCTGAAAATCAGGTCCCCTCTGATGTTTCCACAAAAACTGGGACACACAGAATAACTAGCAATTTGTTAAAACTGTGGCCTGAAAATCCTTTCAGGAAATAGATAACCTCACAAAGTTTGATGAATATTCTGACTGACTCCTGTGAAAATTTTGGGCAGAGGCAGGATAAAACATGATGTCCAACAATGAATATTAACATATAAACCATACCTCCTCTAAAGAAAAACTAAAATGCAGCATCTTACCTGATAAAGCTATGAAGAAAGAAGAATCCAACTTACGTATAAGAAGAAGAAAAAACCTCCCAGTACATCAGAATAATCACTAACAAGCAAACGAATATCAAACATATTAAATGTGTTAGGAAAATACCGAACTAAAAGTCAGGAATGCCCAATATCTCGCAGTATGACAACCTAACCACAGCACTGTGTGATGCTGAGGAATTCCTCTCCGACCACATTACCACGATAAGTTGGTGCAATTAATGCTGATAATAAAGGGTGCAGTGGTGCTTTGATTTCTGTCAAGCATTATAAAACAATAAAGTGCTACGTGTTGTATTCTTTTTTACTACTGTTACAGTGTTCTTTATTTTTCAGACAGAAAGCTGAAAGTAGGTCTTTTTAACATACCTGAGTGTATAGGATTGCCACAACACAAAATCAAGGCTGTTGTCCAAAAAAGTAAGATACAATTGTTCCAAGATATTTGAATATGGACTGGAGAAACTCCAGACCAGACAGAAAGGATATAAGGCCCTATTTTGGGTCTACTCAAAATCTTTCTTTCCCTTTACCCCTGTAACAAGTGTATTTTCCAGCCCATGGTCTGGACCTGTAGCCATATGTGTGCCTATTTTCTAAATTAAAAATCAGGAATAACTGGAGAGTATTCTGGAGAACCTTTACACCTCCACATACCTTTTCCATACTTGTAAGGAATAACCTCATAAAGGAAACGCTCAAATGCCTTGATTTTTATTGCAGGGCAGCAGATCAGAAGAGAAAATGCTTTTTCCAAATAAGGTGCAGCAAGGAGCCTAATACACCAGAAAGAAATATCAGATGCTTAAAAAAAATAGATGACACAATTTTATTTAAAATGCTTTAACGCCTGTAGTCCCCAACCTGGTTGTCCTCATGAAATATTAGCAGGGCCTGTTTTGCAGGTTTGTATGAAAGCTGGTGATGGGTCTTGTTAACCTTCCATAAAGAGTGACTTCAAGCTGGCTTATATGGCTTGAAAGCCATTTAAAGCCATCTTTAAAAACCAGAAAGGTAAGCAGTGAAAATTCACATTTATTTAGCTCTCTATGAGCTTAAGGAGGTTTATAAATTGGTTTCATTTCATTTAGTAGCTTCAGTAATAATGTGGCAGAGCGTGTTGTAAACAACATGCTAATCCCATCACATAATGCTAAAATAAGAGGGTCTGATGGCATTAATGAGAATGCAGATAATATATAAAAAAAAACCAAAACAAAAACAAGAGATGAAAACACTGTAAGAAAATACAATAATGAGCTTTGAAAATTATTACAGGGAGAGTACAGGCAAAGTCTGTGAAGGGAAGGCTGAGCAGGTGGAAGCAGGCGTGCCCAAGCTGCCCTGCAGGTGACACTAGACAGTGACTCGGAGGAGGTTTCACATTGTGATGTAGTAGCACAAAAAGCATGTAAAATTCAAGCTGCTACTGTGGCATTTCTCTTCTAATAGAGCACAGAAAGCCACTTTTGCTAGCTAAATCAGTTTTCAATCCCAATAGACATGCGACATGCTGGCATAGATTGAAATGAACTGAAATGAAGGGTAGAAAGAGAGAAAAAGTCCTAAAGGTTGCAAGGAAAGCATTAAACTCTTTAGAGGTTATAAATTTTCCCCTTCACAGTTGTTAGAAGGGGGAAAGTTTGGAAACATTAGATAAAACATGATGGAGGAAAATGAAGGAGGGGGTTGGCAATGGGTATATTTTTTGTTTGAGTCAATTCATTCCAGTCAGAAATCATTCAAAGTCTATTGCAGAAGAATAGTGGTGAATTAGAAATGGGTTGTGGTTCTCTCTGCTAGTCCCATGCAGAAGGACTTCATTTTGCAAAGGCCTTGTGCCAAGTGGTATGTCCATCATTCGCAACAAAAGAGTCAAGATCTGAAAGGAGAAGACAGGCAACTTCCTTTCAGAAGAACATGTTCTCAATAATTCTTAAATTATTTCATGAACAGTATTCATCATGAGGAGCGGGAGCTCGTTGTCTGCATTTTTCACAGGAATTCTGACCAACATTTTAATAATGTGTCATTCTGAAAGCTGAATCTCAAATCATATTAAGCCATCTGAACACTAAAGCCACAAACTTTGCTGTTTAGCACAGATCACCACGGCCATCAGACTTTGGTACTTCCTCTTCCCATCAAAGCTTCCTGCCAAACCTTCCTTTAAATTGTGCTATCCCTGAGTCTTTCCAGCTTCTTTCTCTCAACCAGTGCTTTAGGTAATGGCTGCTACTGACCACTGCCTTGTTAATAGACAATTTCTGGCCTAGTTTCTAATAAATATAACAACTACTGCATCCCCAGTAGGGTCTGTGTGTGCTCCTTCGTCACTGCTGCTGTTATTCTCTGAAACTTTAGAGTAGTTATGTTGTAATACAAACCACTCTTCTTAATGGAGAAGGAGAACCATAAAACTTCATTAATAACTGGGTTTTTTTCCTTTCTGAAGGGCTAAAACCAAAACAACATGCTTTTCATCCTTAATTTTATGCATTCAGGTTTGAAAATGGTGACTCACCAGAATTAAAAGGCAGTGCAACTCTGTCTTTTGAGCCAAGATAGAAAGCCTCATCTGCTGCATAAATCTTGGGACCGTACTAGACAACAACATAAAAGTGGAACTGGGTATTCTCAGTCCAGCCAGAACAAAACAGTACCAGAGAATGTCCACCATCTCTTATCTAGGATCTCTTACTCCACAAAGTGTCTTCCTCTGGCAGTAACCCATGATTGAAATAAGCACATGTACTTGGCTCACCCTTGCATTGCAACCAGCCTGTCTCCTGCATGACACCTCTGCTGCTTGGCCCTGAACAGCATCTCCAGGACTTCACTCTGCCGGGCTGTAACCCACGGGATTTCTTCTGAGCTCTGTTTTTGGGCTGTATCTAACAGGTTCTGGCCAAACACAGTAGTAGAAAAAACCAACTCTGGCACTGTGGGCAACAGCGTGGTCCTCTGAGACTGAAGGAGCATGAAGGCAATGAGCCATCCCACCTTTAGTCAGCTTTCTGATACCTGAGCAGGCACCCACCTGTTCACATACTTGCTTGTATGTACACACAGGGTGACAGCCATTCAAAGCCAGAAAAAAAAGGTGGTGGATGAGTTTGTACCCCTTTCCTCTCAAAAAGAGGACCATGCTATATGTCCTTCATTGGCAAAATCAGTGGTAAGCTTCATCCTATTTATAAATCAAAACAAGATTGCTTTCCTAATTACATTTACATCACTCTTTTTTTTTAAAATTTCATCATAAACAGGACACATATTCTGGAATGACATCATAGACATAGAAAATAGGCAGATACTTTTGCAGCAACATTGATTTGTGATGCTTTGTACAATAAAAAAAGCTTTTTTTTAGTCAGGACTCTGAACATAGGGGATTCCAAAAGAAGAGAGGAAGCAACAAGAGATTGTATATGAACTATAATTTTATATTCTTAAACATGGAAAAAAAAGACAGAACAGTAGACAAAACCCAATTTTAATTAATGATCTTTACTATTCTTCTAGGTTTTTCTGACACTGGCTCAGCCACCCCCACTCTGCCTCTTCTTGCACTGAATTCTGCCTGATCACATGGCTACAAGTCAAAATGAGATCAAATGATGCAGAAAACTAAAACTGAACTTTAACCCCCACCTCCTCTCCACAGTTATTCCCCCTTTGCACTGGCAGAAAAAAAAAAAAATCAGATGTGAAGCAGAAGTCATTCTTCCACAAATGCTGAAATCAACCAAAAATGGAAAAAAAAAGTACGTTTAATTTGACACAAAGACTTTCCTTTTTGCAGAGTGCTGTCAGTCAGATTATCTGGAACTAGAAGTAGATCATTTAGAATGAAGAGCAGAAATAGAAATGTAGGGGTGGGGACTGCTTGCTCAGAAGAGTCTTTTGTCTGGTGATACTGTGACTAAAGATAATCTTTGTTTATCTTGTGTGTTTAACTTGTGTCTTGTATACCCAAAGTGTTGGGAAAAAATGTGGAATTACAAGTGAGTAACTGAACAAACCCATAACAGAGGGTATAATTTCCAGGCATGGTGAAGGCAGGAAAAACAAACTCAGCAGTTATTATACCATATTTATTTTTTTTCTTTATAATCTCTCCCAGACTTGTGGCACAATAATGTTACAATTAAAGCATACTTTGACTAACAATTTCACATCAGAATGAAACAAATTGTGTCACATTACTAATACAGCAAAGGAGAGCTGCAATGCACCCTGGCTACGCAAGTACAGATTAAAGCTAAAACTTTACAAAGACGAAGCAGTAAGCTCAAGGCTGCTGAAAACTGAATAGGATTTAAGTATTTAGTGTCACCCAATCAGTGAAATATGATTAATGAGTCTGGAGGAGTACACTGCTTTTTAGTCTCCAAAGCAAGGCGGACATGGGGGGAAATGTATTTGAGCTCTTCAGCGATAAAAGCCCCAGCAAAATTCTGCACAGCTAAACTACACGTTCAATTGCAGCTGCTTATTTCTCCTCCGTGTGATTAGAGCCTCCCATTTCCCTCATTACAGGCTTGATATTATTGAAGCAAAGCCAACAGCGAGTTAGCAAGCCAGCAGGGGATCAAATTGATTATACAGTTAGCTGTGGAAAAACTGAAATTCTTTATTATGGGGAAATGAAATACAGTTAATTTATGCTTCAGCTGAACCCCTCCCACACTATGCTTACTCTGCTGGTACTCTGAATTTTCTCTGAAGCTACAAGACAGCTGAGAAATTACAGAAGCTTTACTGACACAGAAATAAGTCAGGCTTTCAGTATTTTTGAAGGATTTTTCTATTACTAATTATCATAACTCACTATATAGGACAACATTGCTATAAAGCTGAAAAGAAAGAAAGGTGGAAGGCATTTGGGTTTATGTAGACTAGAGGATTTGCTATCTGTCTTTAGCTGGTATTGCAGAGGTAGTCCACAAGTAAATGCAAGCAATACCTTATCAGTAAAACAGCAACTCAATTTTTGTGGTATTTCAACTAAAAATCTCTTCCCAAAATGAAGAAATTAATCATTTGAGACCACAAGTAATTTTTCGAGAATAAGAACAGGCCTGTTACTTTATTTCTGACAAGGACAGACCACGAGATAAAGTTTGTTTCTGAAATGAGAACTTGCAGAAGACAACATCACATTTGGCCCATCCCAAGCAATTATATCCAAGAAATTTAGATCTTCCCTACAGAGGTGAAAAGTGCTGAGAGCTCACAAGCAGAAAATTCCTCCTACCCCACAGCCCTTTGCTTTCAAGCTCCAAACATTTGTCCTCAGTGAAGTGAGCTCTGGATGGGACCCTACTGAGGAACGTCCCCTCTCCAAACAGCTGTCACCTCCCACTGCTCTCAGACATGTGGTCCCAGGCCACCAGCCACCCTTCCCAAAGACAGTCACTGCTTCTCTTCATGTATTTTTCACTGTCCTTTTCCATCCCCTGGCAGTACAAGAGGTACATCCTCTTCAGAAGGCACCTCGGCTTATGTTCCATGAGTCAAGAAGAATGCTGTAACTTGTCAAAGATTAGCAAGAGAGCCCACACAAGGGTCCCATGGAGAGAAACGCTTAATGACACTGCTTTGCAGGAAGGGAAAATAACATACAATGCATCTTTAATAAAAAGTGTGACTTTGTCAGGATTCATAACCATAATCAAGCTGCAAGAAAGAGCAGCCCTCTAAGTGTTGGCCTGCCTCATGTAGAATCCCCTGTGTTTCATTGGCCTTTCTTGTGCCTTCTCTGCATTTCTGATGCTTTGTTCATGCCGCAACATCCCTATAATATATTTTTTCCTCCCAATCACTGATGAATGCTTTGAGATATCTCTCTGGTTTTCAGACAAAACTTCTACCATTTTTTTTACCTGTCGGTGTCTTTTTGGCTGAAAAGATTGTGCTGGTTTTGGCTGTGGTAGAATCAACTTTCTTCATTGACAGAAGAAAATTCTGATGTGGGACTGTGTTTTGGATTTGTGCTGGAAACAATGTTGATAACACAGAGATGTTTTAGCTATTGCTGATTAGTGCTTGCACAGAGAGTCAAGGCCTTTTTTTTTAGCTCCTCACTCCACTCCACCAGCAAGCAGGCTCAGGGTACACAAGCATTTGGAGGGGACATAGTTGGGACAGCTGACCCCAGCTGATCACAGGTATACTCCATACCATATGACATCATGCCCAGTATATAAAGTAGAGGGATGAAGAAGTAAGGGGAGGGACATTCAGAGTGATGGTGTTTGTCTTCTCTAGTCACCATCACCTGTAACGGAGCCCTGCTTACCCGGGGGTGGCTAAATATCTGCCTGCCCATGGGAAGTGATGAGTTAATTTCTGGTTTTGCTTTGCTTATATGTGTTACTTTTGCCTTACCCATTGAACTGTCTTTATTTCAACCCATGAGTTTTCTCACTTTACCCTTCTGTTTCTCTCCCTGATCCCACTGTGGGGAGTGAGTGAGTGGCTGTGTGGTCTGAATTGCCGGCTGGGGTTAAACCATGACAAACCTCCTATGGTCTTATTAGAACAAAAGTAATCAAGCTTGATTTGCACTACCCACTTTAGCAATATTAATACTAAAAGAGAAGTAAAAATATAGTTTATGCTTTTATTTCCTGTTTCCCTTCTCACTCAAGAATTAATAGAATAAAAGTCTTTCTCACTTGCTGTTATATTATCCACTGACTGATCTGAGGAAGTGCTAATAAATACAAGTGAAAGTTTGCACACAACTTAAAATGCAGAAGAGCTTATTTCACTGAAGGCTGGATGTTTACCAGGAAATGAGATGGACTTAAATTGCCCTTGTGACTGCTTGAGACACACACTCATTAAAGATACCATTGAAGTAATATGGAGGAGAAAATAAATTGTTTGAAAGGATAGTGCCAAGACTGGCAAATCTAAAATTTACTACCCAGTCACACAGAAGCTATTCTGGGAGCCACAATCACCTCTTGGAAAAATAAACACGTTTCCACAGAACAGCAATTCCGTATGTTGCACTTGGCCATCTTGACTGAAGCCAATAGAGTAATGACTTTTACAAGTGGCAAAACCCAGCCTCTTGGCAAAAACAATCCCTAACCTCAGGAAATACAGAAGAATTTGTTAAAAGCAAAATAAAATTAATATTTGTTTTACGTAAATATGGAGATATATATAGTTGTTGTTTATGAGAAAACTTCTACTAGGAGAAAGAAAGTAAATCTACAGTACACAAACTCTGACACAAACAATCACTGACATAAAAATGTTGCTTTCATGCTGACAGGTGGTTTTCTAAAAGAAACAAAAAATAACTGCTTCACAAAAAATTCGTGAGACAGATTTCCAAGAAATTCTGTGTCATTTTGAACAAGTTCTTTCCTGATCCATAGCAGCTATCTATTTCAGACAGTACTATTTACATGTGGTGCAAAAGCCCCACAAGGAAACCAATCCTCTGACCACGGAATACACTGTAGCTGTGACTGGGATGTAACCAGAAAGCCTCCAGGAAGTTGTGTGTGTATGTGTATATACGTCTATACGCTGATATATATGCATGCTTTTCATAGGCTTTTCTCCTACATTTTGATATGTTTCATTGTACTTTTCCTTTGCTATGTGACTGGTTTTGACATTTATTTATATACATATAATTTGAGATTACGTAAATATATATTATATATATATATGTAAGATACAACTTGAAAGATATTTTGGAAAGGGAGCATGGCAAAAGACTGTGAAAGAACTAGGGCTCTCCTCAGTAACCTAAGGTAAGGCCATGAAAAACGCCTGTTGTGAAAATCTGTCCTCACGTGGCTATGGGGGCTCTTTAACTAAGTGGTGTCATTAAGGCAAGGGCTTGAACTCTAGAGCCTGAGCACAGATTTGGAGACCCCCCATTATTTGCAATAGAACTGCCAGACATAGCAAATACTATGTGATTTTGTAGTATATGACCGAAGAAACCCCTCCATGGCGCAGAAAAAGCCCAGGGGACAGAGCTTTTCTGTTAGGAACAGGTTGTTTTTCTCGGGATAGAGCTGCATACATGTAAGAGAATCACATCACTGAACAGATCTATCCATGTGCAACAAATCTGACATTGGGCTCCCTGTGAACAGTATGAACCTTCATCTTCAGCATGGTGAAGACAACCTGATCCACTCATAGTGCACGTGTCATTTAACCATTTGAGGCCTTTGAAATCCCTGGACTGTGGTTGAGAATTTGCAGGTGCAAGGTCTCTAAATTCCTTTGGGTGACCTGTTACTGATCTCAAATATGAAATAAAATACAATTAATATATCTTGAAGGTGGAAAAAACTTCTTTTGTACAGTAGGTCACAAAGAAAAGCAATTGGCAGCATATACTGACTGAATGGCAGAGACAGAGCCTCTGTCCTAGCCAAGTGCTCCATGTTTTACACAGTAATGTTCCCTAAAGCTTTCACAGTTGCTTCTAATGGTTTTCTGCCAAAAAGCTCCAAATACATTACAAAGATTCAGACATTTCAAAAAATCATTAATATTTTTGAGTATATTTTTCTGTGAAGCCAAGCTGAAATCCTAAAAGGAGCCTTTAAGAACTTGGCCTGGCAGTTAGTGCAACAGACATGCATCTCAAAGGCATCTGGCGTCAAGAAGAGTGACAAAAATCAAGGTATTTGAAAGTCCTCTGTGAGTTTCAGAAATCTGTGGCCTGTGAGTCCTGTTTCCTGCATCTTTAAGACATAACATGCCATCGTTATGCATCAGAGAGCATCTGACTGCAGCTGGGAGCAATAGGCATCACTGATACCAACCACTGCTTTACCAGGTGTATAAACCTGGAGTTAAATAAATTTGTCCCTAGGTAATTTTTTGAGTCAGTTACAATACAAAGGAGAGGTGCCTTTCCATCACCTTGCTGACAGATGCTCAACAGATGCAAAGGACTTGCTTTTCTCTCTACCAAAAGTGAAAACAATCCTTAACATAGAATTTCCTTGCTGTTACAAAAGTGAACGTTCCATTTTTTTTTTCATTTTACTAGAGTTTGAAAGGTCATATAAATCTACTATTATGAATATTGTTAGCATAGTCCAGAATATAAACACAGTATCAATACAAATTAAAAGGATTCTGAAATGGTAGAGAGAGAGAGAGAATAATGCTTTACAGTCGTTTTATTACCATCACCTCCTGAGTGAGGCTGATGCACTGCACAGGAATCTGGGCTGTTTTGCTATAAGTGGAAAGTTACTTAAGCAGGGTGTCTCCACAGAGATGAAGATGCAGCAAAGAGGTGGAGATTAAAAAAGCCAGATCTGATTCTCAAAAAGAATACAGCAACATAAGAACAGGTGTAGGAATCTGAGGACTTTTGTTTCACCTGCTACATTTTTGTAGCTTTTCTACCCTGTATAGAATCAACTCTTCAGCATTTAGAGAACTAGGGGAAACCCTAAACAACTGGAAAACAAAACAAAACAATGAAAACCCAAACCATCTGAAGCAGTATAAGTATGTTGATTCATTTGGAATCCTAGGTAGTACAACCCACCAAATCTAAGATCCTTTATGGGGACCCAAACAAGGACCCAATAGAGAGATCAAGAAAAGGTAAAAGGTAAAACAAGGGAAAGAAGAAAGTTTGATGTAGTGATAAAACATAGGTCTTTGCTAAATTCCCCAGACTACTCTGGGCAAGTTGTATTTTGAGGTACAAAAGGTTCCTTGATCACAGAAGATGTGTAATCTTTAAGCCAACAGGGGCCTAATGAAGTTTAACACTGGCTACTTTATTCCACTGGTGTAAACGTACAAACCAGGAATGCTTAAGTTTGGAACAAGAAGAAAACAGACAAAACTGTCTAACATCCATATAATTTCTATAAGCTTTTGCTTGCCTAGGACTACAGCAGAGGGCTGCTCTGTTCAGCCTGTTTTTGAACAGCAACTGGAGATGAGCTAGGATAGTCACAGCATTAAAGCATCCAGCTGACACTTGAACAACATGTCTAAAATGAGCATATCCAGAAGCACCTAGTGGCTGAGAAAAAAAAATTCCCTGCTTTTGCATTACAAGTCCTATTTTTAGATCACTGGTATTTAATAGAGGTTTTCAAGAAGTAAAAAACAGGCAGAATTTACAGAACTAGACCAAAATGCGAAGTGCTGGATGACTGTGGGTGAAGGGAAAGACTTTGGCACAGGCTTTTCAGCAAGACAGCCTAAGCTCAGACTCCTGGCCAGGCTCCAGCTTTGGAAGCTGTCCTCAGACTCCTCCGAGATGACTATCGGCCCCTCTTCCTGCTCCAAGCTGTTGAGCAATAAAGCTCTGAGTTGTCAAACTGATACTGCTCTTTGAAGCAGAAGTGGCTGTGATTCAGTCATTGGTGAAATAACCCTCCCGATACTAAAACTCCCTGAGCTCCTCTGGAATTAAAAGCACGGTCATAAATACAAGTAATTTGTTTTGTTAAGCTTTTTGGTGAGTATTGGTTTGTAATTATCTTTACGCTTGTGATGTCTCATTAGTGAGGACTGACCATGTGATGCGGGAAATCCTTCACTACAAGCGGGAGTAAGGTTGTGCACTTCACAGCTGCATTTCAGGAGCATGAGCAGTGTTATGAAAAACGGTTTTATTCTTTCACCATGTCATTTCAGTAAGGCAAGAGGAAGGAGGAAAGCACTTAAAAATTGTGAGACTGGCAAAGGTGAACTTGAAGGATTCCTCCTTCCCCTATGGAAGCACTGCTCTCATCATGCCAACATTTCTTCAGGATCCCTAAAAGTGAACCAGGATATCCTGTGAATACAGAAACTAACTCTATCTTGCCCAGCAACCACTTTTTTGTTTGTTTGTTTTGGGGTGAGTTTTTTGTGTTTGTTTATTTATTTATTTAGTTAGTTAGTTTAGTTGTGATTTTGTGTGTGTTTTTTGTTAGTGTATTTTTGTTTGGTTCCTTGGTTGATTGTGTGGGGTTTTTTTTGTTTTCCAAAGAGATCAAAATTTGACACCTATAATATTTTGCTTCCCACACCAAATTCAAACTTTTGATCCCCACCACCTGTACGTCAGCACTAATTTCTTCTGGCTGTATTCTCAATTATCCCACTAGAAAGCATTTCTCCTCCATAACATTTCATTTGCTAAAACATTTCTACGCCAGCATTACTCCTTTCTGTGTTCTCCAAGTGATGCTGTCAGGAACTTTCTATCAGTGTCTCTGTGAATCAAAGCTTGTATTTTATAGAGAAAAACAGACAGTAAAGGCCTAGCTTGACTTTATCTTTCTTAAAACTAGCATTGTCATACAACAAACATGACTAACAAGACTTACTCCTATTCTCTTTTTCTCCTTCTTCCCGCTGCCTTTGCTACAAGAATGAAAGCCACACTATCATACCTGCAGCAATATTAAAGTGATTGAGGACACAGCTCCCCTGGTCCAGGGGTGCTGGAGGGGATCTGCTTTTTCAGAGAGATCTCTGAGGTGCACAAACTACCGTGATAATTCAGCGTCCTACAAATTGATTGTAAAAGAGAGAAAGGAAACTGAACTAATCATGCCTCAAAGCTGTGCCAAGGGAGTTTTAGAATGGATATTTGAAAAAATTTCTTCACCAAAAGAGTTGCCAAGCACTGGAACAGGCTGCCCAGGAAAGTGGTTGAGGCACCATCCCTGGGGGTACAGATGCAGCCCTTAGAGATATGGTTTAGTGCAGGGCTTGGCAGTGTTAGGTTAATGGCTGGACTCGATCTTAAGAGTCTTCTCCAGCCTAAATGATTCTATGTATCTGTTACTGAATTAACCTATAGTTACATCTACCTCTTAAGCAACAATGCATCCACGAGAGAGAAATGAGACAGAAAACCCCAATCATTTAAACAGCTAGAAATAGAGAAAAAAACTAGCTTTTGTACAAAGGGTTTTCTGACTAAGGCCAAGTTTCTTTATGTAAAGAAAAGCAGATCAAAACTACCCAGTCTTTCTGATCTAAAGCATGTTTCTGGTTGTATTACAAAAATTTGTTCTTTGGGATACACCCATTGGAAGTTCCAGTGTTTTTGGTCATGTTGGCTGTCAAAAATGCATAGAGCTTTGCTGGTGGGAAGGACCATTTTCTGTTTCCAGGCTCAGACTCTTATTATAGCTTAGTTCAAACCCTGTAATAAAACCCTCTAACAGCCGCCAATTTTATCATATGCAAATACTTAAACTTCTGCTGAATCCCCTAGCCTAATCAACCATCTACAGCCTTACTTATCCTGAGAACATTGCCAGAGGTGCATTTGTTCCTCATCATTTCATGTTCTAGGCATAGACACAATGCAAAATTCAGTTGTCGTGTTCATCTTATGGCAGGAAAAGAACTACCGTAACATCACAAGGTCAGAAGAAACAAATTCAGATATGTTGTTTTTGTCTGTAAACTGGATTTTAAAGTAACAGACCTTCACAGTTTTGTTTGACCACCCCTGTGAAAGCTTGGAAAGTGTGCTGCACTACTAGGTGCACCTGTAAGAACCCAGAAAACATCCCTCCCCCCCCGAACAAGCTGGCTGTGGCCTTTCTCTTTGTCCCCCTCCAAAAGATGACACAAAGTCCTCTGGAGGAAGAGGGCACTGCTGTGTGTCCAATGGCTGTAGCAGGCTAGCAAGGGCTGCTGCAGCTAATGTTACTGCAAAATACATGTCATTTCTCATTTTTGCCAGAGAAGACCCATGCACAGTGACAAGGCTGCCATTAAGAGTGTGATGTGTCTGTATTACACACTAGCTCTCTAGTCAGCTATGAAAAGGAAGACACAGTAAAAAAAAACCCAAACGAGATCTATTGCGTGAAAACCAAATGTGAAATGGCATATAAGGAAAAATAAAAGAATTTTTCCTTTATAATACCATCTTTAAACTTTACTTCAGCCTTATTAATTTGGTAACTCAGGGAAGCTCACATGGACTCCAGGTTGAGCTGGGATGAGTGCTTATTGACACTACAGGTTTTCTGTTAAGCCATGTCACTATCTACTGGCAGATCACTGAGATTTTTTTTTTATTAAGGAGGCAGCAGATAGCCTTCTAACCCAGACCTGTATTCAGAGTGTGGATGCATACAGCAGCCTACAAGTACCTACAAATCTGAGAATTCTTAAGAGCGACTTGAGGCTGCTTCCCAGTGTCAGGCTGGCTAGCCCTTACACCTGTTCTTCTCCAGAGAGCTGCTCCCTTCCCCACAGCAGAGCAGGACACCAGTCCTCCCTGCCAGGTTCTCAGCCCAAGACCACAGGCTGAACAGCAGAAGATTCTCCTTCTCATCCCTTTGCACTTCCCTGATCAGCTACTGAACCTCCATGCTCCTCACTCCTCCTTTTCACACTGCTCTCACTTTTGCACTTTCAAGCTTTTTATCTCCAACAGTCTCCCACAGTAATTAATCACTTTCAGTCTGCTGCTCCCATTTTGCTTTATGGCTGATACTGCACAACTGGGTACGTTCCTTAGCCTGTAGCTGGTGGAGGTAACCAGACCCCCTTCTTAGCCCTTTTGCTTTCCCCTCTGCAGGTGTTTGTATCCCAGCTCAGGAATCACCTAATAAAGTGGCCAGTGGCCAGGGCAAACTTTTAAATAGATTAACTGAAATATTTTAGGGGAAACAAATAAAAAAACCAACCAAAACCCTAAGGAAAAAAAATGCACCAGCAGAGCAGCCTGCAGCAGCAAAAGACATTCATTTGCTTTCTGAACTCATTTGCTGTTGAGTAAATTACAAAATAAAATTATATTTCCAGTTGCTGCCTCCAAGGGAGCAGAAGGGAATCAGAGGGGAAAGCATAGCTCTGGAGAATCAGGAGATGTGGCTGCAGTTTTCACCTCTGCTAGAGAAATCCTCTGACAGAAGCACTACCTCCACCAGGCTGTAGGCTCAGCATTAAGTATCCAGGGTTCAGTTGATTCACTCTGCTGAAAACCACTCTGCCATTTTCAGGTGAAAGTTGATGTAGTTGGAGGTTCGTAATCAAATACTTTGCGCTTTATCCTTTTTACTCACATTCTTTTTATCACGCAGGTCGCCAAGACACATAGGAAAACCAAGACAGAACAGTGATAAAACCTGAAAATAAAGACTTTTAACCTTACAAATAAGTGCTAAGCCTTGTTAGCGACTGCATCATTCCCAGTGCAGATCAACATCGCTCCCTCGTGTGGTTAAAGCTCACTATTGCTAATTTAGCGGTACTGCAGATCTTTGCATGAAAATTCAGGGAAGAAAGGATTATTCGGCTTGATTTGCATCTCAATGAACAGTCACATACGAGTTCATGCATGCAAAAGTATGAGTACAATAATACACTTTGCACAGGGTTTACTCTGAATAGATAATTTCAACTCCTATCTGTGTTAAAAGGCTAAAAAAATTATCTCCCTCAAAAGGTTGATAGACTCAGAAAAAAAACCCCTGGGATCTTATATGGAGAAATCTACAACTCCATACAAAAGAGGCTGTAGGGGTTTGAGTTTTTCATACGCAAACACTGATTGAACTGTTGCTCTCTAGACAACTAATAGTTAAACTCACAGACTAGCTTGGAAATTAAAGATGTGAAACTACCTGACCCCTCGACGGGATTAACACACATCCTTAAATCTCTTCTCAAGGTGTGCAGAATCATATACAAGACTTTCTGTGAGAATTTCAAGACTTTGGGGGGGTCCAGAGACCTCATCAATTTATCTGTTAGTTCACCAGAATGGCCATTATAAATGCAACATAGAGTGTAATGACAGAGTCCCTTACTGCGTGTAAGTAAACATGTGTTATTAGTGCTCTTTAATAGAGATGCACTAATGCATCCTAATGCCTCAGAGCCCCCTCCTTTGCCCTGGTTTCCAACTTGGTAGCAAAACAGAGGATGCCTCTCATTTTGTCTCAATGCAGTTGACCCTTCTTTATGCAGCTCAGCACAATATGCTTGCATAAACAAGTCCCCATGGAAGAAAAGACTCCCAAAACAGTACTAGTTCCAGTCAAACTGCGACTTAATCAACAGATCAATTAATCATTTTCTATGCTTTTATTGCTAACAAATCACAGTTTATTTAAAAAGTTATGTACATTAGAATTTTTATATGAAATATCATTGTGCAATAGATTCCTCCCCAAAACAACTGGAGAGGAAAGATGGGAATAGAAGACTGAAATGATTGACATTTGTGTTGTCTTAAATCAACAGCAAGTTATTTGAATAAGAAAGCATTATTTCATTATATAGTCTGAGTACTATGCTTATTCACAGGAGTAACAGCTAACAACTATTTCCAGCTGATATCAGGAAATGTTCAAATTTATCTAAAATACATAGCTACTGTCATGTGTTGCAAAGAATGATTGGAGATTAGGAACTAAAATACCTTGATCATAGGACATACAATGTCATTTAATCCCAGGAAAAAAAGAAGTGCTCTCAGGGACTTTTCCATCCTACTTTCTGTAAAACTCTTTCAAAATATTTGTTCCATTCAAAGTGCAAATGCCCTCGAAAGAGAAAAATAAAGAGAGCCTAAAGGTGATATTTGGGGAACAAACTGCAACTACATATGTCTGTGCTTTCCAGGAACTGGCAGCTGCTTTTTTTTTCCCTCAGTAGTGACTGCAGCTGATGTTGCTCTTAAAAGAAAATAGACCCATCCCTACAGGAGTTTCCCCTCAAGCAGCCTCTCCCCTCTCCCCCCCCTCCCCCCTTCCTTAAGGAACCATAATTCAAGCTTAAATACTTTGGAAATAAATTCATTTTCCTGCAGCAAAGGAAGACTGATGCACAAACATTAGAGCAATCTAATTTTAGATCATTCAGACAATACGCTGGATCCTTACGCGCATTTATTTAAGGCTATTTATAGTCCTCCAGACGCTGCTGGAAGTATAGTCGTCCATTGTGGAGCTACTCTGCTGTGCCCCGGTTTGGGAGGGAGGAAGGGAGGCAGGGATGGAGGAGGCAATCAAGAGTCTGATTGTTCTGGGGAACACAGGTATGGAGGTGTTGGATGAAATGTTCATTTGCAGCCTGAACAGAGATCAAAAGGTTCAGCTGCTTAGCAACTCTGCCAAAAATCGTAGGGGCACTGGAGAACTTGGAAGTCCCAAACCACACCAAATTACAGCCCCAGATACAAATGCTGCTCGTAGCTCCAGGCATGGAAAAGGGACCATGTGCCAGAGTGGGGGAAAAACCCTGAAAATTTTTTAAGTCCTCTAGGGACACTTTTGGAGTAGTATAAATGGCTATACTGTACCTCAGCGCCGGAGTGTTGAAGTCAGCAGTTCCCTCAAAGGCATGTGACTTCCAGAACAAAGTTCTTCTTTTTGTTGTAGGCACTTGCAAGCTCATCTAAACATTGGCACCCCACAGTCTCTAGGCCTTGGTTATCAGAAGGCCTCTCAAACCCAGACCTTCTTCAGTTCTTCTTTTTAATTTGTCTTAAAAAAAAAGCCCAGTCAAACAAAACCAACACGGCTTCTGGCTTCAGATGAATTTTAGCAACACATCTAAGGCAACATCTCCAGTGCACACATCCAGTGGTTGAACTGTAATTCATGCTCAGTTCCATGGTATCACAGAAGCCTTTGGACCACCCAGCTCCGGTTCTCCTGCTGTAAAACGAGAATGTACTGCTTCTCTGCTTCTCCAGTTCACCTTGTCGGATACACGGATCATCTTTTATCACATCTAGATGCAAGTCCCGGGGCCACTAGCTATTCTAGAGCAGACGTGCTATTTTAACTCACAGTGTCATTCAGATATCCAGGTCAAAGGATTTCCAGTTGAAAGTATGGAAAACCCTAAGCACTACAGCACAGCATCTTGTTTTTACCACAGTATGCCTTGAGTAGAAAATCTGCTTTTGAAATTATTGGTGATTTTTGACAACCCTCCCCATGAACCTGGCCATGCAGAACACAAGGCCTTACTGTTTTTCTTTAGAGCAGCAACTGCAGGGCACAGCAGATAAAATACATTTGTAGGTCACAGATCCTTAAGTCAGTGTCCCAGTATCTATGTGAGCTAAATACGATCCACTATTTAAAGAGAAGCATGTAGGAAGTTGAAAATGACTATTCCAAGGCTCACAAAAAGACTGAGATCTTTGTTTTCAGATCTAAGTCTGTCCTTGGAAGTCTTAACCAGGTGATGTTGGGGTGATCAAACCATACTGCTTGGAACTCCGAAAGATAGCTCCTCACTGGAAGAAAACAACTTTGCATTTTATGAAATTACCATGGACAAAAATAAGATACTAGTAAAATCGGAAAAGGACAAAACAAACCAGCATAACAACTCAAGTAGCTCTATCCTGAAGATTTTTGCTTCTAAAATTATGTAGTGTAAATTCGTTATGATCCTTTAGGAATCAGCTGATTTTCAGTGATGGAAATCCAAGCTACTCCTAGCAATGAGGGCAGGCCAACAGCACTCCTGCCAAAACGGGTTAATTTGTTACACTGCCTTCTTTCAAGACCTCATGATCCCAGACCTTTGAAACATCCAGTGCTTGCTGCAGAAATATTGCAGAACTAAGGTATTATGGCCACTTTCAGCCATACACTTGCATATAAATGGTACTATCAAAACCCAGATAAATCATCTGGAAAATGTTTTGATGGCATCGACAAGAACAACAACAGAGAACAACTCCCACCAGGGAGTGAGCACAGCTGAGGAAGAACAGGCTGCATTCAAGATAAAGTCTTTCACTTCTGTGTTGGTAAGTTACTGTTTATTTTCCTCGTGAAGAACTATTGTGTCGCTGATCAAAGTCCTAAAATGAATACTGCAGTGTTCCAGGAATACACTTATGCAACTCAACTGACATGTAAACTCCTGCAGCAAAACTACCTAAGACAGGATGCCATCCAGAGCGACCTGGGCAAACCCTAGAAATGGGCCCATGGAAATCTCATGAGGTTTATCAAGACCAAGTGCAAGGTGCTGCACAGGGGGTTGGGGCAACCCCACGGTACCGACACAGGCTGGGGATGCACAGATTGAGAGCAGCCCAGCCAAGAAGGACTTGGGGATGTTGATGGATACTCTCAGGCAGATGGTGTGACGCTTGGGGATGGTCCCGTCACAGGGAGAAGAGTTGGATCCTTGTGGGTTCCTTCCAGCTCAGCATCTTCTGTGATTCTGTGGGTGAAAGGCTGAACAGAGCCAGCAATATGTACTTGCAGCCCAGAAAGCCAATTGTGTCCTGGGCTGCATCAAAAGCAGCGTGGGCAGCAGGGCAAGGGAGGTGATTCCGCCCCTCTACTCCGCTCTCATGGGAATCTTCATGGAATACTGCATCCAGCTCTGGGGTCCCCAGCACAGGAAGGACATTGACCTGTTGGAGTGAGTCTACAGAAAGGCTACCAAGACAATCAGCATGAAGGAGCCCCTCTCCTACAAGGAGAGACTGAGAGAACTGGGTTTATTCAGCCTGGAAAAAAGAAGGCTTCAGGATGACCTAGTTGCAGCCTTGTAGTACCTGAAGGGAGCCTACAGAAAGCTGGAGAGGAACTTTTTACAAGAGCATGTAGTGACAGGGGAAATGGATTGAAGCTAAAAGGAGTAGCTTTAGATATTAGGAAGATACTCTTTGCTGTGAAGGTGGTGAGGCACCGGGATAGGCTGCCCAGAAAAGTTGTGCATGTCCAATACCTGGAGATGTTCAAGGCCAGGCTGGATGGGGCTCTGAGCAACCTGGTTTAGTGAAAGGTGTCCCTGCCCATGGCAAGGGGTTTGGAACTAGATGACCTTTAAAGTCCCTTCCAAACCAAACCATTCCATGATTCTATGATGTGAAATGTGTCAGACAAGAGCGGTTAAAAAACCCCCAAACCCAGAAGTGAATGAACTGTCAGGATCTACTTCCCAATAAACTTAAAATAAGGCAAAAAATGAAGCATTTAGGTGAACTAGAAAAGACAGCACAAATAATCATATGTACAGAACTATTTCTGCACAAGAAAATACTAAATAGACAGGGAATCCTCAAGCTTGAAACAGAGAGGTCTATGAAATCAAGCATAGTATGAGAGATGAAGAGATTATTTACTACTTGAGACTCACACAAGGAAATCATCACGTTTAAAACACAAGCCACAGGAAATACTTCTTTCAAACAAAGCATAGTTAAATTGTGTAACTTATTGAGTGTTGTGGATGCCAAGTATTTAAATGGGTTCAAAAGGGATTATACAAATGCATGTAGACTGCTTCCATTGGTGGCTATAAAAAATTAAAAATACACCCCCCCCCCAGTTTTGATGCACCAGATGCTTCAGAAATCCGTAAACTGATGACTGCCAGAAACTGGGGAGATGAAACAGCAGGACCCTTCTCACAGTTTTGCATCTCCTCCCTAAAGGGCCATGAATGCCAGACACTGCAGCACGTGGTCTTCTGGGTTTGTCCAGGACAGCAGTTCTCTGCAAGGGAGCCTTACAGCTGTGGAGACGAGAAGTCTGGTGGGGTCCCCTGTAAGAGGAACCTCCAGGGTTAACCATAGTTTCCCTTGGCCTACACTGCAGTTCATTGTTATGACTTCCCTGACTTGGGGGGCAAAGAAGGGGAAGAGGGGAGAGCGAGAGAGCAGAAGCAAAGAGGGTCAAGAGAACTATAGCACCATTCATGTTGCCTCTAGAAATCATTTCCTTCACCTTCTAAAAATTTTCCTCCAAAAAGCTTCTGAGACTTTTCTTGACAAAACAGACAGTTTGCAACGTCTGAAAGGTTTTTTATGGCATGCTATGAAAAAAATTTAAATACCAGTGCCAAGAATTAGACTGATTTACATCATTCTCTCCAGGGTATGGCATACTCCATCCTATACTCAAAGGTTCCTAATGTCCCCCATGGTGCTGAGCTGCATTTATTGCTATAAATTAAAAAGTTTCAGTTTCAAATCTCTGCAGCTCTTGAAACAGGGCAGGCTTGGTGGCGGGAAGCTGGGGGTATGTATTCAAGTCCTGAGGGAATCAACTGCTTCTAGCACAATCCCAGCTCCTGGCTCCTGATGAATTCCTGCAGGTCTTGGTGCTGCCGTTCATCTCTGAAGTGACAGTCACAGCAACACGAGAATGCTCGACATGGTGCCTTCTCACTGTAAGCACTGCAAGTCTTGGGACCTGTTTTCAACTGCATCGCCATAGATGTGGAGCCACAGAAATTAATGTTTTGCACATTGTCTGTCTCAGAGGTCAGCGTGGCAGTGATTAGGCCAGACACTCAACCTGTCACCACCAATTTAATGAATTACAAATCAAAGCATGTTCACAGCTCATGAAATTCAGATACCTTGCCCTCTCTTACCAGGACTATCCAAATCCAGATGTTCAGGAAAGTTTTGCCCAGATTCCACCAAAGTCCCAGGGCAATCCTGCAGGAGAGCCATTATTTCTTCTTTTTCTTCCAGAGATAGATTTCCCTATACTGCACTGCTTTCCAACAGCAAAAGCAATCCTTCCAGGACCCAGAACAGATAGAGCCAAGGCAGGATTTTTTTTTCTGGGCAGACTAGGGTAAAACTACCCACAAAAATTAGTGGACCAGACTGTTTTCCAACATCACACCAAAACACTTTCTTCTATATAAAAGGGGGCATATGCTAAAAGAACAAAACACTTCCTTATTGTAAACAAAATCTCTAAACTGCAACTTTTAACTTATATTTTCTGAGAAGCTGTTTTAACTACTGTAGGCAAAGTTTTCATATGGCTCCGGCAGCATCTAAGGGAGATGTCCATAAGCAACACTCCCACCAAGCAAAGGTCTACTGGCACATAAAAGCTGAAATTTCAGTGCATGAAACATTTTGTAAGCTTCTCTAACAATAGCCTTGTTTTGAAAGCATTAAAAATTAAATGGAAAAGTGGAAATACAGAGCACAGGTTTTCTATACTTTCTCCCACCCCAAGGATTAAGAAATCAGCATCTGCCACAGCACTGTGTACGTGTCTACAAAACTGATCGCAGACGGCAGATATAATCCAAGGCTTACTTTGCACTCTCAGTGCTGCTTTTAATCTAAGGCGCTGCACTTTTGGGTTAAGATAAAGCTTTAATACTGGATGTCTACATCCTGTTCTCTCAACCAGAAGTGAGGAAGTAGCTCCTGGCCAAATAAGGACACCTTCCAAGCCCTGCAGAACACAACATGGGTTTTACTACTATGACAAAACTACAAGGGGTTTAGTCTAATTAAATTCAATGCTCTGTTTTCTGAGTTACAGCAGAAATGATTCTTAAAAGCCAAAAAGTAATTTTTGCCGAAAGCGCTGCAAAAACCCAGGCCTCTGGAGATATTCTTGCTGGCTACCAGTCACCCAATTTCAAAAGCAGCTGTCACAGACTTTGGTGGCCTCTAGTGGCTGCTCTTCCTGCATCCCAAACTCATCACATGACTCGGCTCCTAAGACTGCATTTGCTCCACCTCCCATCTGTGTCTGCTGGATCCCTCCAAAAGTGGCAGCAGCAGATGATGACACTGAGAGGTGCAGCAGGGGAAAGATAAGGTAGGAGGTGTTACAGTCCTCCAACACAGCCAACTTACTCACTCATCAGTGTCTACCTGTCCTTAACACCTTATTGTAGATTTAGTCACCTGACAGGTACACATGGTGGCAAGGTAGCTCTGGTTCTTAAAATTATATTTTTTCCATTGATTTTCTAACACAATTTCTTTTTAAACTACAGTTTAATCTATGATGTTTAACAATGAAGTCAAGAACAGGATGTGTGCTCATGAAAGACTAACCTTCACTTAACATTTTTATTCAATTAGTTTGAGGATTTACAAGTTACAAATGCAGGTTTTTAAGAGTAACTTAAGTAGTTCAATAGTTCCTCAAAAGCACCACTCTGATATATGTTGAGGTGAACTGAGTACAGAGCTCATGGGATCTGTAGGCAGCCTCTCCACCATGTATCAAATAAAACCCCTGGTAAAGTAACATTCCTGGTAAAAGTTTTCCAAAAACAGCCTAACTTTTCCTAAGTTGGGTACAGTCCTCAGGTCCCACCACGTTGCCGAGATCACTAATAGAGCAGCGTGGAGGCTCAGCTTCAGTCTGGATGAAATTTTACTCTTTCTGTATCAGCGACACTGAAATCTACGAAGGCTTTAAAAGTTCTTTAGCTGAAGAGTGTGCAAACACTGGAATAGCAAGCTCCCAGGCCACACCAGACACTGCCCAGCACAGCTCCTGATGTTCTCCAAGTTCCTGGTTTCCCTCTCAAGCTGGAAAGTGCTGCTCAGAGGATACAAAACACTGCACACGCATTACAGCAAACAAGCCTCACCTTCTCAAAAGGGAGGGCCAATGTGGTTTCTCAAGTTGACGGTGAGACACTCAATCCTGAACTCCTGATAATTTTGTGCAAGCTCCAGCTCCAGCCTGAGTTACACGCCATTCCTCTGCAGCCTAAGCAGAGTTCCTGTCTCTGTGTTCACTGGTTTAAGCGAATATCCCCAAATAAAACAATGTATTTGTCTTTGACCAGTATCTCGCTGATGCTGCTGGACTGCAAGGCCAGATGCAATTTACATGCCTCCATTTTTGTAACAGACTATTCAAGCACAGTTTGAATTTGATACTTTTTATTATGATATCCAGGAAAACAATAACAAGGTGATTGCTTATTACAGCTTCCACAGACTGGGGCTCCAGACCTTATTGTCCTGGGTACACACACGCACGCACACGCACACAAAAGACAACCCTTGCCACATGAACTTACAATCTAAATAAACAAAACAAATATAATGATTAATCAAGAAACAAAGAGGAGGAATCACCCGCGCGAGAACACGGGTTAAGTTTTGGCTTGGTTTCTAGTCTGGAGTTCAAGAGTCAAAATTTCTACTCTGTTACAGTATTCCTTTTACCATGGGCTCAATTTTTATCTGTTGATTACAATGCAAAATATAACCTTCAACATTTATAGCCAATATACGGAGACACAAAGCTCGAGTTCTAGACCATAATTTGTCAACTGCTATGCAGCAAAACTACAGTCTAGAGATTCAGAGACCTTAAGTGTCCAGTTCCTTAAATGACAAAGGCAGTAAGACTGAACTGCAATATCCAAAGGAAAAACATCCAGGAATATCAATTTCTGCGAAACCAGTCAAGACTAATATATATATTTTTTTTTCAATTCAGTATATCAAATTGCTTAACACTCTTGTGTGTGGAATGAAGAAGTAACAACTGTGTTGTGCTGCATGACAATGCCTGATCTTTAATATTAACCACAATAAATACAGACAAAGAATGAATACTGGAAGGCTATTGAATTATAAAGCTACACTCTAGCTGCTCTGATTCTGCAAAAAGTTTCAAACACAAAAAGAAAACAGAGTTGTCATTTCTGGCACTCACATCACATATTTGCCATCCTTGAGCAGGATAAAACTGAAGTATTTGCAGAAAACCTAAAATAAAAGTGACAGGACACATAGAGATCAAGTGTATTGGATTCAAAACTAGGCTGTTTTTTTTTTTTTAAACCAGAAATAGGAGTTGCTGCCTTTTGAATTGGCAACATCAAAAGAACTTTTTTCTAAAAGGTAGAAAACAGTCTACTGCTGCTAGAGCCCAGCACTTCTCACCTATCGCTCACCAAAGGGAACTGACAGTGGCAGATGCTAAAAGCAGTTCCATTTCATCCACAACGGCACTTGCTCAGTTCCCATTAAGGAGGTTCTGATGACACTCAACATATTGATGTGCTTATTTCTTGCACATCTGATCCAGAAACAGTCCAGCCCTGCTCCTATTTTAGTTCTGAAGAGCACACAAAATTCCTGAATGTGTAGAGATCTAGGCTTATCAGACCCAAAATTGCGTAGTTCAGGGAACAATGTGAAGAGGGGATACTCATTAAACATCCACCATAACAACCTACAGTACATAAAACAACCTCACCAACAAACCAACAAGCACAGGCTAATCCAGTGCTCTAAAGATAATCCACAGCTAACAACTTAAGAAATTCAAATATGATGAACAGATGATAACTGACGTCAGTCCTTTGAAGTCTCATTCCTTTTAAAGGATCTTCTAAATATTCCCCAAGCCTTCATTTTGTAGGACAATCTTATACCCTGCACCAGAAGTAACCTAAATATTTGCACAACAAGGTGACTGTTACTAGAGCCTGTGGGCATTAAACCACAGCCCCTCCTCCCTGGAATGCAGCATCTCTGTGCACAGGCTCTCACCAGCCTGCAAACGTTACAAGCATCACGACTGTCCCTCCTTTGTGTTCAAGTCCCTTCAATACCGACCTTTTACAGAGAGAACAATTAGGACAGCAATGACCAACACTGCATAGGAAGCCTATTCAAGCTGCCGGTCTCCATCGTTTACAACACAGGCCCGAAGGGCTGAGTCACAAATGGAACCAAACCCAAGTATGACCTAGGAATCAGCTGGTGAACTTCCTGAAAACAGGAAAACAAAGTAAGAGAAACCAAACAACCCTCCCCTCCATGTACCAAGACAGGCATACCGTGCAATTCTTGCAAAACTCTCTGGAGGATTTACTTCAATACATGAAGGGTTTATGTGAGAAAAAAAGATCCCACACCAAAAACGCTGTAGTTTCCTGGCTGTTAAGGAAAGTAGTCTTGTTTATTTGATCCAGGAAAATCTATATTTTCAAAATTTCAATTTCTACATCACCAGTATCATTTTTCACTGCCTGGAAACCCTGATGACAGTTAAAAGGTATCTCAGTACAGTAAAGCACAATAGATATTTCCCCTTCCCCCACAATACCCAACAAAAATCCATTAATACTTAATGGATTTGGCATGTAGGAGCTACCAATCTCCCTTCTGGTACTGATGACTGGAAGCCTTTCAAGGAGATCTCCCAACTCATACTGTAATCTAGTGTAATTTTTAAGCAACATGTCAATGGAAGGGGTAGCTGCCTTAGAACCTGATTCATCTTTTCCCTGCACTTTTTCTTCTTGCATAACTACTTGGTAGCCTCTGGGATTACGATCAGACAACTAATCCAATGGAAAAAGCCCCAAGCAAACACCTGCACCAGCTCCCTGATCTAGCACACCATTCAACCAGAAAGGCTTGTGCTAGCCAAGGCAAGGGACAGAATCCCAATTCTGGCATCAACCTACATTACTTTCAGCTTAGCATGACCATGAAAATGCTCCCTTCCCTTTAATATCAAGTTTTGCTACCACCAAAATTCCATCAGGTGCAGTTAGTCAGAAATCTTCAAAGAACAAAAGGACTGCAGATGTGTATTGACCCTTTTCACAGAGGTCAGTTACTTGTACCAGAGTAGGGCATTCCTTATTACAATTCTGCCTAATATAACTCCATAAACACAACTAAAATTTTCAAAGAAAAAAAGTATTTAGGAAAAATATCAAATGCTTACAAATAACTGATTTTCTACCTGCACTATCCCAACATACTTAATTTACCATCAGCATAACCTAATGTTAGCAGAAATAGCCTATGCATTTTCTCTGCTCGGCAAATTCCTTCGCAATTCCTAATTTTGGGTGTGAGATCACCAGAAAAGCAATATTTCCAAAGAGTATTTCCATATTCATCAGCAATTCACATAGGAAAAATCAGTCTTTGCAACTAGTCAAGGAGAAAGTGTCCAGATGAAAACTACAACTCTGAAAATTATTTTCAGCTGGTCTGAGCTCCTTGTTTGTACTTTGAAGTTCAATATAATCACTTTAGAAGTAAAATAATAGTTTTGATAGCAGATTCTGGCACAGAAACCAAACACACACTTGGGGAGCAAAAAAGGGTTTAAATCATCTGTTGTTAAATCTTGAAAAGTTCTGACATGACAGAGCTAAGGGAAGGGGGTTTAAGAGAAAAACCAAACCCAACAAACCCTATCCACTGTCTGTATAATTATTCAATTAAAATCCATCTATATGGACAAATCTTTCTCTTCATGGGGCCTGTTAATTAACCAGGATAAATTACTACAGCCTAGGCAAAAGTTATTTTATTAGGCATAGGAATGAAATTATTAACTCTTTAGCCATTTCCATGTCTATTTTTCCTGACTCCATAGGTAAGCAAACATGATTAGACTTCCATTTTACTGAATCCCAGATTACAAGCAAAGAGCCAAAAATGCAGTAACATTTAAAAACCAGTTTTAAGCAATTAAAAAGAAATTATCCAGCCAAACAATAAAATCCTATGCTAAAACAAGTAATATCAAACTGGAAACAGAAGTATCAAAATCTTCTAAGTTCATGAGTGTTTCCATCCCAATGCAGAAAATTAAAAATCACTGCTTTTGCCTCAAACATAATAAATATGTATTTTTAGTTATGACACAAAAGACAGAAGATGCTGGCTGCCAGTACTCTATCCAAATTTTAGAAAAACTGTTATTATTCTATATTACTTGGCAGACAGCGACAACTCCTGTAAGGCAAGGATGAAGATTAAGCCATTGTGGAAACAAAAGTGCTTTTGTTAAAGTCCAAAGGCCAAGAATTTCTGTCCATAAGGCCAAAAGGAGACAAAAAAAGCAATGTCAGTATTAACAGTCAAGATTATATTCTTTCAAAGTTTTTGGAAATTAACCTGAAGTTTACATTTCAAGACCACTGTGAACGAGGCTTACAAGAAACAGTTTGCCTTAGGGAAACAACTATTACAACCCTCAGACTCCTATAAGTCTTAAAAATCTCAAGAAGTACCTTAGATGTTCCCTTCATAATTTGTTCCTCCACATGTTATGATTCTGAGAGCCCCAGTACAACTGGATATCACAACCAAACTGATTTAGAGTCAAAGTACCAGATCAGACACTTTAAATTTTCCCCCCTGGCTTAATGTACAAGTTGAGAGCAAGGCACACAGAATTTATGAAGGTCTTTCTAGAAACATCAGACTTGAAATGTGATTTTGGGCAGCAAGTATATAATACACATGATTCTCTCAAAATTTCTGATTTCCAGTTTTCCAGTTTCATGGTTAGATCAGACAGATTCAGAGTTCCACCACTTCAAATCAAGACATAGCACAGCTACTTCTACTGAAGCAGACTGGGCATATTACAGGCCATGCTGCCCCAGAGTTCTCAAGCTTATAAGCAAGTGTAAGTCTGCCAAGTCCACTTCAGGAGCTGTGAACCAAATACTTGGGAATCGTGATTGTAATTAGTGGAAACATATAATAAATTATACTGCAATAATGCTAAATAGCACTAAACATTTGAAGAATGGATAGTTACTTGTAGAGAAGATTTTGTACTAGAAACGTTTATTCTGAATAGTAAGCAATTGAACTGTAGAAGATACAGAATGCAGATTTATTACTCTGTTGGGTATAAACTCAATTATAATAACAGGTTTTAATTAAAATTATTTTATTTATCAGCTTGATTGCTCATAATTATCCTCAATCAATAAGCAGTTCAATACTTTGGTTAACCTGATAGACTAATTTAGCAACTTCTTCTTAAGACTGAAATAAATCTCTCACTTGTTCTCAAGTGCAATGGGTAGAATTATATCCATTACAAAAGCGTACAGAGGAAACATTATCTGCATATTAAACTGGAAAACTAACTGGACAAAGCTTCACATTGAATAAAATTTCGAAAGATAATGGAAGAATTCTTAAATTGAGATTTTTCCAGTTGTAGCAAAGGGCACAATAAATCAGTTTTAAGAAGTTGTAGCTTCTAAATATTTTTTTTTTCACAAAAACATATATAGGAGAAATCAAACTATTTTCTAAGAGAGGTGAAACAAAGCAAAGCAGTTAGAATAAAGGAATGTTTCTCATAACTTGATCCATTAATTCCCTCTTCATGGAGCATTAATTGCCTCCCAAAACAAACACAACACATTGTAAGAACCTCCACCCTCTAAAATCGGACTGACAAGTTTTTGAAGAAGGTCCAACGCACAGGAATTCTCCAAGATACATACACTTTAAAAGCACACATAGAAGTGAACAGTGCTACTCAAATCAACTCTTCCTATGATCATACACGCTCCCTTCTAATTGTCAAGTGCTAAAAGCTATATCTCAAAAAGGCTTTTTGTTCCTTGTGTGAGATTTCTAACCAACAAACAATAAGACTCTGCAACATTTCCGATTATTTCAGTTTCGTTTTAATGATATGGGGCAATTCTAAGAGCAGACATTGTGCAGCTAGTAACTACAAAATAAAAGAGGGCTATTGGTGTGGTCTTGGAATCCCAATTTGAAATGTAAATTTGAGTCAAGGTAATTAACTGAAAAGCCAGAGTATCTGAAAATGCGTACTAAGTTTTTATGTCAATTTTGCAATACTTCTTGAGGAACTTGGAAAAAGTGAAGTCGGTAGAACATCATATATCACCAAGATTACAAAAACTGGAGGGAAATAATACATTGCAACAGTGATCCTCATTAAGTAAGTTATTTCATCACAGTAAATGTTTAAAAAAGCGTCAATGTTTTTTAAAAAGTGTTGAATCCTCCCCTCAAGTATTTGAAGAGAGATAAACCTTTTTCCTTAGTCAAATGGCTTTTTAAAAAAAGTTTCTCAAAACAACATCAATAATCAAAAAACATGAATTGTATTTTCCTTAATCCATAATATCTCTAGTGCTGAAGAGCCATCCATGTAAAAAGCAGATTCTTTGGGGACATTAGTCAATTAACTTAATAAACCCCAGTTTTACGAGGATTTATCCTTCCTGCTGCGAGGTGAGTCTGCTCCATTTGAGGTCACTGTTCCATTTATTCCATTTTCTACAAAACAAGAAAACATTTTTCAAATACAATGAGACGTCATAGGTTTTTTTTTAATATTTTCCTAGGTCCTATACAAACGGTATTTTAACTTCCTTTCTGATGTATCTTCTTCATTAAACCTCATAATTATCATCAGAATGCAACAGTATAACAAAGTTTTTACAAAGTGCAAAATGTGAAGTTTACTACAATAAATTCCAGTTTGCTGATGTGGCCAGACACTGAAATATGTGCATTATATACACCTAGATAAAAAAATCAAGACCAGTCATAATATTTTAGAAGATATTCTGTGAAAAAGTGAAACACAACCTGTGTTCTGGGAAGGTTCTGAACAGATAACATTACAGGAACACTCAAAACAGAAGACTATGAAAGAACAGAGTTCTTTTCTTTCTATTTAAAATAAACCAAAAATTTCTTCAGTCTTCAAGATAGCTATAGCTCAATTATTTTTGAATTAAACCACAACTCCAATTAACTGACTTTTTTACTGTTCATTTACCACTTGCAAGTGTCCATTGAAGTTGGATGAGAACCAGCAAACTCACCAAATTATATGAATGATATAGATCAGGAGATTTTAAAAAGGTACTACCTTTTTGAGACACTAATTAAAATACCATTTAAATTTATATTTTTAAATTATTTGACATAAAAGACTTCAATTAAATTAAAGAAACACCATAGTGAGTATGCAATGAACACGAAGTTCTAATTAAATAGGACACTTTTACATAGGAAACTACCTCCACTCAATTACAAAAAAAAAAATTTCCCCTGAATTTTCTGATGAAAACAAAAAACTCCAACACAACACAAAAGCCATGTTATGATAATTACAAATCATCTAAAGGGAGTACAGCAATAATCTAAATCACATCATTTAAAAAAAAAAAAGAAGCTTAGGGGAAATAAAAAAAATTATGGATCTCCCACCACAAATCTCAGTTCTTGATGCAAATGGTCTTCACACACACTATGTTCAATATATCAAAAAGTGGAACAAGTTGGTAATACATGATTGAGAGCACAGGATCATGATGAAAAAAGCTCTTGAAACAACTTCAGCAGTTTCAAAAAAGTCCAGAAGTTATTCAAGCTAGCAATCAAGTACATAGAAGCTTAACTTGGTACAAGAGAAATACTGAAGTATGGGGACACTTTATTTTTAAAAGAGGACATGATTTTTCTTGGAGGAAAGAGCATTCAGTTCATCTTTCATGCCCTTTCTATAAAAAGAGTGTGACATAATCAAAAAGTGAAACCCAGAGTCATCAGTTCATTTCCAAATGCTTCAACACAGGTTTAGACTAGTAAGTAGTTACTACCTCCCCCCCTTAGACAACTATCAAATTCTATTTTTTGTAAAAACAGTTCAACACAAGACTATTTACTGACTGGGTCATCAAACCATCTTTTCGCCCGAAAACCTCAGAATTTTGTGGCAATAAACAACAAGCTTGAAATTCATTGCAAGAAAATTTTACAAATAATTGTTTATGAGAACAGATCTAAAATTGTGTCTGTTCCCTTTTTATAAAGGAACAAAACATAAGCATGACATATTTTGTTCAAGTACTAAAACTAAAGATATTAAAAATATTATGTTACACTAACTAAAGAAACAGTAATTCCTTCATTTGGGCAATTAGAAAACCCAAACAACACACAGTGGGTTTTTTTAAACCAATTCTCTCCACAGTAATATTCACCAATACCGTTTCTGTAACTGAGTCCTCTCACTTGCAAGTTAAATATAAAATGCTTCTTTAGCAACTCTATTAAAAAAGGCTCTCCACATCCTAAGGTTGCTTCTGAGAAGTCAAGGCAACAGAAAAACTGAAACTACAAACCTCTTTCTTTTCTGGAGGTCTTTCCTTTAGCTGATACGAACTTCTTTTTCACTGACTGAGGCTGAGAAGAAGAATGCTCTCTCCACCTCCGAAGCTGGAAATTAATGAACTTCCACATCATAAATGCTTGAGTCATGCAGATAGAGGCCAGCACGCTGATTCTACAAACAAAACACAAGTGAAGTTTTGTTAGTAAGTTTGTCACACATTAGAGTGTTTCTCTCTAGATAACAAAAATTTTTATAAGCTCAGTTTTGTTCAGTTTTTCTTTTTTTTTTGGCAACTTCCACTCCTCCCAGTAACATCCATTTTCTAAGCCATGCAAGAGTTTGCTCCCACAGGGAGACTGGGCTTAAACACAGATGATCAAAACTGGATATACAGTGATAGTGAAGTCTTTGCCCATCAAAACTGCAAAGTAGCTGGTTTCTTTCCTGCTGTCTTTTTCAGAATTACTCTCAAGTTATCAGGCAGCAACAGCTGAAAATGGTTTAAGAGTGTCTTGCCATTCTGAGTATCAATTCTGCAGGGCAATGCTTACATTGTCAATGTTTCAATAACTTCCTTTTCTAGATTTAATTCATAAGAAGGCCAGATAATTGGCAGAACATTCTGCATCACGTAGCAACAACAGGAGCCATAACAACAACAGAGAAAGAGGCAGAAATTGTCAACCAGGACCAAAGATGCTCTGGACATAACACCTTGACCTCTACAAACTTACTGCAATTATATATAGAATTCAATTTACTAACTTTAAAACATTTAAAATTAGTGTTTATAATTGAATATTCCTTTTAATTCTGGGTTTCTTTTGACAAAACAGAGTAACTACAGATTTCTCAGCTGTAGACTGTAAATAATTCATTTCACTGTGGTTTAAAAGTTGATTACATAAGCTATTCCCATTGATCCCACTGGTTGCATGAAAAGACTCAATCATTCAGAATTACTGGCATTAATGCCATACCATACCGTTTATATTGTGTATCTAACACAGGTTTACAGTACATGCTTAAGAACTGTTCCAGGTTTACTATACCTAACAGCCAGGATATTAAAGTTTCCAGTACTGAAATTCAGCTGCTGATCTTCTGCTCTTGCTAGTCCAAAGCCAAAAGTGAGGACCGAGAGAATCAAGGTGAGAAGCCTTCCCAAAACAAAAAGAACTGCCCATAGTGAAAATCTAGAAATAAAAATAACACAAATACTAAATGAATTTTCTGTTGAAAACACATGTACTAACAAGGCAAATGTTTACCCTTCACCATGCAAATTTGCTTGGAATATAAGAACTTACCAAAATTCATTTGCACCTATTCCACATGAGTCTTGTATTATGTTCTGAAAACTAATTTCAACTCAATGGAAAGGGCTTTCCAGTACTGTTAGAACATAAGCATGTTATTAATTCTTACAGCACTGGTTGTAGGATACTGAACCTATCCTGTTCCTTTCACTACAAAACTTTAAAAAAAAAATTAGTACACATTGTGAGATTTTATTTCATTTTTATACTGCTACGAACATTTACTTGAATAGGCTAAAACAAGGGTAAAAAACTAGTTGTTTAAGGGATATAAGTACTAACATTATTCTGGAGAATTGTGGTGTCTAAGAAAAATTGAACTTCCTTGTAATTTTGGTTTCTGGTTGGTCAAATGCAAAAGGCTTTATGACAGAAATTAGATGAATTTAAAAGATAAAGACTACTTACCCTTTCTGGTATTTTTCATCACTGAAGTAGAAAAGACGGGATATGTGGAAAAGAAATTCAACGAAGTAATGCAACACCAGAAGAACAAGTCCAAGATGGGTGAGACTATCAAAACAAATAAAAAAAAACATTCAGACATTCTGTTAGATGTTTAAGAAAGTGAATGAAGCCAGAAAAAGTTTACAATTGACTTACTTCAGGAGATAGGCTCCAGCAATATGAAAGAGGTAAAGTCCAATGTAGACAATCTGGCGAAAGATATCTTCCTATTAGGAGGAAAAAAACAACCATGACTTATACACAATGTTATACAGTATTGAACAATGTTATCTATTATTACTATTATTACTATTCCCTAGTCTTGGAAATTCTTCGTTTATCAACTACCATAACATGGCCTGGTCTGGTCTGGCAGTGAATTACTCAGCCTGGGTCATCTAACTCCATACATAACTTATTGCTTACTTAGCAATAATATTCAGAATCTTACACATATGCTACTGTGAGAAAATGCAACAAACATCACAAAGATGCTTTTTAAAAGGGTCCAGTTTTATTTGTTATAACTCCCATGAATTTGTACAAGCTATTACAATACTTATTTTGTATATATATAACTGTATCATCAGCTCCTACAGTTCCACGTGTTTGCTGCTTACCAGGTGGTCAGACTGCTGCAGAAATTGAAAAAAACAGTCTACAAACCAAAATGAAAAGTTTTCCTAGTGTTGGCATTGATTTTAAAAAAATCAAGAATGTTCAAAATTCTAGCGCATTCTTGCTGGCAAATACAGAGAATACAGTTATTAACTAGTCACGCTAAACCACATGGTCACACTTCAATTCAGGTTTTAGCCAGCCTCATTAAATTCAACACTTAATGGAGACAAAATAATAAAGAGGGAGACAGAAAGCACATGGAAAGCAGATTGTGCCATCTGTGAACAGAAGAATCACTAAAGTATGCCAGATCACAGTAAAAATCTGTTTTGAAGCGGTATGCAGAGTACATTCAAGTTGTGCTTAAGAAACTCCTATTTTTTTGAAAGATTCCCTAAAGTTCAAGTAAGGATCTTCAGCTTTATCTTGCATATGTGCAAATAAAAAAGGTCTAAAATTTTAATTTTGTAATATCTATAGTATATTATTCAATACTCAATCTCAAATCCAACAAACATCCAGAATGAAACACTTGTGACAACCGCAAACACCACATACAAAGCACCATACACAAAGAGCAAGAAAAGAGATGAACAAAGACCTACTCTAAATTATCTGAAAGAAAATTAAAAAATACTTCTCTGAGATAAATTAGAGAATAGTCAGTAAAAATAGTTAGTTTCCCCGAGTACTACCAGGACGAGCCTTTTACACTTGAACTTTAGAACTGAGGTAACATTTCAACAGCCTGTGCTGCCTGCTTAGACAAACTGGCAGAGACTGAAGGCCTACTGGAATAATGCAACTGGAGATATACCTGACTATATAGAGGAAACAGAGTTAAGAAGTTCTTCCCTTGTCTGTGTCAGCAATAAGGCAAGGAACAAGGCAAGGAAGCCAAGATGGCAGAGGTTAAGCCATGGTGAAAGAAGTATTGACTATGAACTTGCTAAAACAAATGAACCATCACTCTTTAAACTTAATGGAAAAGTCAGAGGCCAAAATTTCAAGTACTGACCCAATAAAACACTACTATTCATCATACAGCACTTAGGCCACTTGTGACAGCTTTCTTGAAGTTATGTTAAAAAAAAAATCTCCAGACTTGGCTATGAAGTTAAATTTGAGAGGTACCATTAGCACAATATGGGAACACAAGCTGCAATGCATTCGCAAAACAGTGTTTATACTGCATCGGATCAGCATAAAAACAATGCACATCATTGCTATTTTACTAAGCCTCTTCTAGGCTCCTGAACAAAGACCTATGTTTCATTTTCTTGAATAAACTCTGGCAGTAGAGATATAGCCTGGTCACAGAGCAACGACAGTTACAGAATCGCTTGGCTTGAAGAGACGTTTGTACATCATCTAGTCCAACCCTCATACCATAGGCAGGGACTTCTCTCACTAGATCAGGTTGCTCAAAGCCCCATCCAGCCTGACCCTGAACACTTCAAATGCAGGGGAACACACAACTTCTCTGGGCAATCTGTTCCAGTGCCTCACCATCTTCATTCCAAAGAATTTTTTGTATCTATTCTAAACCTACCTACCCTCTCTCAGACTAAAATCATTGCCCCTTATCTTCTCACTATAGGCCCTGATGAAAAGTATCTTTCCATCTTTCTTATAAGACCAGGTCAAACAATGTTAGGCCACAAGCAGTTCTCCCTGGGGCCTTCCCTTCTCCAAGCTGAACAACCCCAACTCTTTTACCCTGTCCTCACAGGAGGAGTGCTCCAGTCCTCAGTTCATCTTCATGGCTCTTCTCTGGACCTGCTCAAACAGATTCATACCTTCCCTGTGCTTGGGACCCCAGAACAGGACACACTATGCCAGGTGGGGTTTCACCAGAGTGGAGCAGAGGGGCAGATCAACCAGCTGGTCACTGCTTTTTATGCAGCCCAGGTTACAACTGGCTTTCTGGGACGCAAGGGTACATTGCTAGCTCATGTCCAATTTTTCATCCCCAGTACCCCCAAGTCTTCTGCAGGGTTGTTCTCAATCCATTCATCCCCAGCCTGTATTGATGTTGGGGATTCCCATAATCCAGGTGCAGGACCTTGGACTTGGCCTTCTAGAACTTCGCGAGGCTCATATGGACCCTTGTCCAAGCCTGTCAGGATACCTCTAGATGGCACCCCTTTCCTTAGGCAAATCAACTGCAACACTCAGCCTGGTGTCTCTGCAAACTTGCTGAGGGTGCACTCGATCCCTTTGTCTGATGAAGATGTCAAACAGCACTGGTTCCAGTACGGACCCTTAAAGAACACTGCTTGTTACTAGTTTCCACTTGGACACTGACTCACTGACTGCAACTCTCTGGAAGCAGCCATCCAGCCAGCTCCTTACCCGTCTAACAGTCCATCCATGAAACCCATCTCCTCCAATTTAGAGACAAGGATGCTGTAGGGAACCCTATCAAAAGCCTTAACAGAAGTTCAAGTCTTCCTGAACATCAGCAGCTCTTCCCTCATCCACTGATGCAGTCACTCCACCATAGAAAGCCACTAAGTTAGTCAAGTACGATTTGCCCTTGGTGAAGCCACGTTGAAGAGTTTAAAACAGGAAAGTTTACGCAGAAAAATGTACACGCAAAATATCTTGAGCAAAAACATGAGAAGAAAGTAGTTAAATTGATCAGGAAGGCAAAAAGTGTGCTACAAAAAATCTGAAGTGAACTCGGTGTTACGAGAACCCAAACATAGAAAACCCTTAGAAAAAAAAGGCTGCTGTTAAAAATTGAGAACTGAAAAAAGTCTGAATACATAACTAATCTTAATACTTAAAACCTCAATACGTTAACTAATAATATAACCAGAACTTCTGCAGAGGATACTAGTATTTAAATCAAATCCCAGACTTTAATACAACTTTGATTTATAAAATTGTTCAGTTTATATTCTACACCTATATCATGATTCATGAAGTACTCGTGATTTCAATGAGACTATTCAGACTACCAATTCTGAGAAACAAAAGAGTTTGAAAAGAAAATCTCACATTCATTTCCTCAAGGGAAAATTCTTTCAGTAGATGAGAAACACTAGTAATTTTTATTTACGCAACAGATATACAGCAATTTTACTGCAGTTAGAAATACTGAAATATTTACTGCAATTAGAAATACTGAAATGAAAAAAAAAAAAGCCTTTTCTCACATGGACATTTGAGCACCCCAAATTCCATCAAGAAAAGTGGGTAACACAAATTAGAATAGGGTAGGAAATCTAGGGTAATACATTACTCTGGAAGTTCAAAAGAAATTAACTGCTCCACCATTTGAGCTGCTCGCTCTGGAGTTCCTTCTGTTTACATTTTGAACTTACTTTTTTAGTTTTCTGGAAGTACAATTCTGGAAAAGCATGAAACCAATATGCCAACTGTAAGATGTAGAAAAACTTCATTTGAAACCTGTGCAATACAGTAAGAATTGAATGATATTACTTATTATGAATGAAATTAAAACATTTCAGAAGCCTTCTAGTGAACTCATTTTATCACTGTCTCTTAAAGAAAGAAAATATACAGATCCTTCCTGCCAGCCAACTTTAAACTAAGATTTTGAAAAACAAAATAACTAAGACAAAGCTATCAAAAACTTAATTCTTTAAGTAACAGCCTACAGAAAGAGAATTTTGTATGCTACAATTGTCAAACAATCAAGAGCCCACATAAATATGACTAAAAATGCATTAGTGACTAATACAGTTTTACAAACTACTTATTCCACACAAACTGTACGTGGCACAAGCAAAGTTTAAAACACCCTCTCCTGTTGCCCAGCAATCCTCTAAGATAAAGAGGTCTTACGGAATCAGAGTGTGCGGATAGTCCCTCCACAGAGAAGTTGGATCTGATATATAGTTCTCCTAAAAAAAGAAAAAAAACAAACAAAACCTCCCAATAAACTCTCAGAGATGTTACTTTCTAGTCAGAAAGAATGACTGCATATACATGTATGTGTTTATGTCTCTGCACGTGAATACATATAAACACGTGTACACTTCTACATATACAAGTAAAAGATGCAGATCTAATATTTTTTAAACTCAAGAAATCACAAATAATCAAAACAAAACCCACCCAAAAAACAACTCCCCAAAACAAAAGACAGTGGTACTGGCTTAGGAAAATAAAAAACAACCAATCAAATCACGTATTTATTCAATATAGAATGAGATGGAAGTTATTTCAGCCTCTCTACAGCCGTAAGTCTTCTCATGTAAATGGCTGACAGGCTTTGAGTTTAACTAAGAGAAGGACAGTTTTTCCAGGAGTTATTAAGGGGAAAAAAAAAAGAAAGATACTCTTCCCCTTCACATTCAGCCACTAGCTTTAACCTGAAAGGACACTGCCCTGAGACTACGGCAATCTGCCCACATACCCATTCCCTAGGCTCCAAAAGGCTACGTATGGTGCTTTTTGAACATTTATTTTATGTTAATAAGCCATCACAAAAAAACTACAGAGAATTAAGTACCATAATAGTTAAATGGTTTTACCTTACTCTGTTCACAGTAAATCAACTCAGGACTGAGCAACAGCAATGCTACTGGACTTTATACTCAGTTATGACTACAACCTACACAGAATTCTTAAACTTGTTCCCATGTTAAAATTACACCAGAAAAATAAGCCAAAAACATATTAATCAGCAGCCTAAGCAAAACTTTTGAAATCTCGTAATACAAACAGAAGAGGAATCATACTTACAGAGACAAGAATACTCGTTCCCCAAACACAGGAGAAAAGGTAGAATGCACTAAGTTGCCCAGACTCATTGAACTTGCTATGCTTTGTTTTTGAAAAGTGCATTTTCCTGTTAATTTTCTGAAATGAAAATCCATCGTTATTTATATGCTGCAGTAGTTAACATTTACGTGGTAACTGCATTAGAACACCTAAAAGGTTTTATGCATGTTTTTACAGTTAAAAGCTTTAATGCAGAAGTTTACTTTTAAGTTAATAGTCTTAAGGTCTAATTAAAACCTGACAACTTTTGCGATGAAAGGAATTAATATTTTGTACTTACATCCAGTACGTACTCCTGAATTATAGCGTGTATGATTATTGCTACGAGCATGTAAAAGAAAATCGTAGCCAGGTCTTTGATGCCATAGTGATAGAGAGAGATTGTTTCTGCAGATTGTTCTTCTAAAAGGCAAACAGAATTAACTGTTAGGCACCAATACAGTTTAACGGTTAATAAGTTTGCTTCTCAGAGTGAAACCTTTCAGACAGAAGTACCTTGTAGTCAGCTGAACAAATAAAAGTCAAATTAAACTGCCACCATAAACTAGGTCACTAGATTGTTTATAGTTATCTTCCCCATCACATCACAAACTCAATTTGACTCTGGAAAGAGGTACTATAAAATGAAAAACTTAAGTGCACTTAGGAAGCTTACCCAAACACATTGAAAGTGGACAATAAAAATATGTTAAGCTATGACCCCACTTTGACTATTAAAGATTGTCACTTGCAAACCCAAAGTAAGAATCTGTGTGAACTTATCTACCAGTCAGATGGTGCTTTAGCACTAATGATGAATATATCAGAACAGAAACATTGTCTCTAACCTAATTAATTAAAATGGAGTTTTAATAAAAATAGAGTGAAATCCTCGAAAACTGCTTATTATCTATTTAAATTGACAAATTCCCTTACTGTCAGTCTAGAAAGCATGGCATACTAATAACGTCTGAATACACAGTCTCATAATTAACCTCCTGCAAGATACATACCTGTGGCAGGAATGGTAACATTATACTGAAGTGTAACAAAAATGACAGCTGCTTTTGCTGTAATCTGAAAGAGGAAAAAAACAAATTCTCATGGAAATAAGCTATATTAAACTGAAGACATATGCCCATACTTTTAGCACCCTTGCCCAGCACGTTTGGCCCCTCCCAAAAAAATGATCACATTATCACACTGCTTCACCTGACTGTTCAAAGGCAGCTCACACTGCCTGGTCTCTATAGATTTGTTTACAGAATACCAAACCTCCTGAATGAAATATCCTTGAAAATGCCACTTACAAATAGTCATTCCTACAACACCAGAACGAAAACATGCTACAATTCTTTCCTAAGTCCCTACTGCATTATTACATTAACAGAATGTACAATATCATGGAACCCCTAGACCATGATGCATTCAGCAATGGCTGGGAATAAATTTTATTTAAAACTACCTTTTTTTATTTGACAAAATTTGAAAGTCAATTATCATATTCAAAAACCTGTGAGTGATCTGGAAAATGTGGACAGGGAAGGAAATAAAGCATAAAGAAAAGAAAACCATTTCAGGCCGGTGGCATACCAACTCAATACAATTAGCATTCTTTTGACCCTGGGGATCCTTTGGCAAGAAGTGTAAAACAAATGAAATTAAATTTAGCACTAGTAGTACTACCTCTTTATGACTGGCTGTAAAAAAAGCAAAATTAATAAAAGCAATTTGGAGGGAGGATGTTTGTCCTAATGGCTTTTTTCTGGAGATGAAGATATTCTAGAAACTCTAGCAAATATAAGCAGGAGTACAAGTTCTTATTTGTCAATAAGCATAAACTTATTCTTAACTCTAATGCATCTTCGTTGTATTCCAAAATGAATCAACATGTCTTAACTGAGAAGGAAAAATAACTGTGCTTTACAACAGTATTCAAGATCTGATAGTTTTTCACTGCTGTAAAAACTTAGCGTCTTTGTGGCATTTATAGGGCCAAAGAAAAAAACTAGCTCTTTTATGAATCCTGAAAGGATACACTGAGTATCTGAAAATAATTATTAGGTTACGACCAGCATTAATTATCATTCACAGGAAATTAGATTAATTTTTAAAACCACCGCTTTGTCAACAAGCCCTAGATTTTCTATGAAACCCTGAATACATGGCAGACTGTTCAGTCCATGTAACTTCAGGATATCCAACTAGTTTGCCTAAATTAGTGAGGTTGCCTTGGGCTCCCTATTCATCAAGGGAGCCCTCAGAGGATAATTCAAAACACTAGTGAATTCTTAACTGCCCTTCGAAGCTCTGTCAGCTACTCTCAGCACTAATTCAGTTGCACAAGTCAGGCAGCATAAACACCTTACCATACCAACATCAACCATAGCAGGTGATTTCCAAGACCTATATCAAAGCATTAAAAAACTGCAACAATCTTCTCAGCCACACCACATCTGTACCAACAAAGATATATGGCCTCTCTACACCAGCGCAGAAAAAACACGGGTTAAAAAAACTGGAAACAAAAGAACCCGATCCCCCCTAAAACTTCCAACCCTACCAATAATATAGTTAATACAGTAAGTGTGAAGTAGGCATAAAACGTAAATGCTGAGGTCTACTTCTTTAATGTCATTCCCCAGCAAACCACCATATTGGGGCTGTTTCGGTGATTTGTGATAGCAAACTCAAACATAGAACCTTTGTTGGTCTGCCCTGTTTTTACTTTTCATGTGTGTATATATATATATATGTGTGTGTGTATATATATATATATGTATGTGTATATATACACATACATATATATATATATGCATTTGGTCTTCCTAACTCCGTTGGGCCTTAGTGCTGAGCAGTACCAATGGCTGGATAAAATTATTCTGAAAACCACACATATAACAAAAAGGTCCACAGCCCTAAACAAATGTCTATTATAAAGCCCAAATATACGTCTAAACAAATGTATAAAATACCAAAAAGCCAGAAACATTTAGCAAATGAAGTCTCTTACTCTGATCGGTGATCTTAGTCTCAGTGATCTCGGTCCCAGTGACCTCAGATACCTGCCATCATTTTGGCAGTCACACAGGTAAGCCGCCTTTTCAGTTCTCGAGAAGTGCCAAAAAGGCACGTTTTGAAACATCTGCATTCAACATGGGGGCCCAGAGAGCGCCTGGCCTGCAGCGGGGCCGGCCCTCAGGCCGAAGAAGGGATCGCTCCCCTCTGCCGCTGCCAAACCTCGGCCCATCTCCGAGGCGGGAGGAGGCAGCGGGGGGTGACCAGCGCCATCCGAGCGGCGCCTGGAGCCGCCCGGAGCGCCGGGATGCTCCGCGGGCGGTGCGGGCAGGGGGACCCGAGCGCTGCTGTAAGGACACGTCACCGCTGCCCTCCCTTCCCTTCCCGCCGCGCCGCCCGACGGGAGCCGTAGTGCCGGCGGGGCTCGGCGGGGCCGCCACACAAAGAGCGGGGGATCGGCCGTGGCGGCCGGGCCTCGCCCCCCGCCCCCTCCTCGCCGTGCCGCGCACTCCTCCTCCCTCTCCCGGCTGCCACGTAACCCCGCCGCCCGCAGGAACTCCCCGCCACCGCCAAGGGAGGCAGCGCGCCCACCCGCTGCCCGGCCCCGCACGGCCTCCCTCCCTCCCAAGGCAGCGGGGGTAAGCGGGACTCGGGTTCTGGCGGCAGCCGCAGGCTGCTCTAAGCCGAGCCGGGGAAGAGGGCGTTCCCCCGGCGGAGCGGGGATGCAGCGCAGGGAGGGCGCCCGGGCCGTGCGGCGGGGCAGGAGCCGGCTCCTTTCCCGCGCACACCGCGGGCCGGCGGGCAGGAGCGCCGGGAGGCGGTGGCGCTGACCCTCGCTGCATAGGGACTCCCTCGCCCTCCCGCTCCCTCCTTCCCCTCCAGCACGGAGAGCCCCCGGCGGAGCACGACGAGGACCCCGGGCGGGGGCGTTGGTGCCGCCTCACCTCGAACATGAGTCCCAGCAGGAAGATCATGGCCATGCAGGACACGATGTCCGCATGGTTCTGCACGATGAACTCGTGGCTCAGCACCGGCGGGTTCTTGTTGCTCTTCTTGCGGATCGCCATGGCGGGCCGGGAGCTGGGCGCCGGCGCCGCCGCCTCCCCGCTGCCAGCACAGCTCCGCTCGCCGCGGCCAGGAAGAGGCGGAGGGGGAGGAGGCGGTCGCGCAGCCGGGGAATGGCACGGCCGCCGCTCCGCTTCCCCCTCCCGCAGCGCCCCTGCCGGCCGGCGGCGCCTCCGCCCGCCCGGGGGCGGCTGTTCGAACCCACCAACCCGGGAGCGGCCCCGGGACGCGGCGTGGCCGGGGCTCGTCAGCAGAGCCGAGCCGAGCCGAGCCGTGGTGTGCCACCTGGGCAGCGGTGCTGCGTCCTTGGCAGCGCCGGCCGGCGGCGGCAGAAAATGACTGGGGGTCCCGCAGGGGTCGAGACCTAACAGAGCGGTCTGACCCCGCTTCGGGCTGTGCCGCGGATCCGGGCCGGACTCCACTCTCTCCCGGCACCCCCGGCATCCAGGTTCACTTTTTTTTTTTCCACTCTCTCCTTCTCCGAGGCTAAGCTTGGTTGTCACCAGACCCCCGCCAGCTGTAAGACGGGCTCCGGGAGGGTGCAAGGAGGACGCCGCGCTCGCCGGGCTCGTTCTGGGCGCGGCCGAGGCGGAGCCGCACGGTCCCCGTGTCACCGGGCCGGCAGCGGCTCCCGCCGCCCCTCTGCTCACACTGCAGTGTGAGCCAGAAATAACAAGTAACATGTAACAATAACAGTAACAACGAATCCAGGAAAGGAGAGGGAAGAAACGCTAGCTGAGAAGTATAGAAGGAAAAGACATTAACAGGGAGACTAGAAGTAGATTAAAAAAAACAATCCAGTCACAGGAGGCTCTTGCCTGGGTTGAATGTATGAATGAAGAGGTCTGAGAAATCAACGCTGATGTGGAAGACATCCAGGCTGAATTCAGCTGTCCTTTGTCCCCTCCAAAATTCATGCTATGTTTATTTATTAAAGCTTCTGGGTGGCAGATACTCCCCGTGGATATATGGAAAAGAAAGATCAAGAAAATGACTAATTTATAACTGAAATTTAGTGTTGTCAGAATGGCTTTTGCTGCCAGCAGCTAATGAATACAGTGTAAGAAATTAGGGTAAGAAATAAAGGTGCATTGGTATTGCTTTGCCTTGCCAGAATTGAGAGCATGCATCGAATATATTGTATGAGCTGTTGGTAATAGATTAATTTCTTCCTACTGTATGGAGCAGTGACTCACAGACGAGATTGATATCCAGGTTTTTCAACTATAAAACATCTTCATCAGCTGTGTAGATACGCAGGTTTCCTCTGAATTTCATAAAACCATCAGACAGATATATTTGGTGTTTGAAGATGATTTAGGATACTTAAAAATACAGAAAAATTTCCTTTCACAGCTGTATTTTTTTTTTTAAGCTTAAACAGAAGGAGTGTTCATATTTCAGTCTCAATATGTTTTATACCCTAGAAATCCCTTAATCCCCTGGCTACACCAGTATTTTGTTACTCTAAAGTAAGCAGAACACTATTTCAACAATAACAATGTGAAAGTATATCCCTGCTTGCATACAGCGTAGTCATGGATGTAACATACTACACCTGTGAAATACATTGGGTTGGGATAAAAACTGGAATCCTTTTTGCAGTATGTTTGAATCTATTTCCCACCTCAGACTTAAAAGAAATCAGGTCCTCTCATCTCCACAGAACATAACAAACAGGACTTAACTGGGACAAGACATGCTTTCCTCATGCTGTAATCAGCAAGTGCCTTGAGCATTTGGCTGGATGTCCTGTCATACAAGCGCCGAGACCCTTGGTTTCAGCATGGCTTTGTGTTTGTCCTGATGATACAGTCTAAACTGCTATACTGAAATGGAAAAACAAGGCAACCTGTCACCTTATCTGAAGTTTCCACACCTTCCTTTTATCAGAAGTTCCCTCTTCTGTCCCATGAAGTTTTAGGTGGCTGTCTAGGCAAAGTGGGATAATCTGAAACACAAGACAGTCAGCCCTCACTCTGCTTCTTGACAGTAGGTGGCTGGTCTATGTTTGCCAGGTTTCTTTCCAGATATCCATGTTTTGCAACGCTAGGCTTCAAAATGATCACTATTTAGGAAGGAAGTTCCCTATCACCTGAAAGAGGGGAAGCCACCAGCACCTGTGCACGTGTGTGCCCAAAACCTCACCAAGGAAACCAAACAGAGCGTTTCAGGTGGCAAGACTGTGGAGACTTTGGGAGGAACAGTATTATGGCACCTGCAGTTGCAAGACACAAACAGAACAACACTCTTCCTATTTGGGAACCTTTCCTGAATTCACTTGTCAAACACGCTTAAAGATAGAACCAAGATCAATTTTAAAAGAAGTCTAAATAAGCAAGTTAGCAAGAAACAGAATAGAAAACTCCCCAAAAGTTATAACTACCATCAAACTTCTCTCCTAGGTCTTAAACTTAGTAAATGATGCAATTTCTCAGGACAGAATCTTCACACAAGCTGGCAGGAAGGCCAGCTTCCTCCAGCTTCTGTCCTCTGCTGTTTAGAAAGTTAACATAGCAAATGACATTTGCCCTTCTAGCCTGTTGAGACAGAAATTGCTCCTTCTCTTGTTTTTATCTGTAACTTACAATGCGTTCCGCACAGATGAACATATTCACATAAGAGATGTGAATAGGCTAATCCCCATTTTTATACATCCATAGCCTATAGATTACATTACCACCATTTTTAAATAAACATTCCATCTGACACGATCAACAGGGAGTCGTGAGACCTTTACAACATGTCATAGCAGATGTAGGCACCCTTTATTACATATACATCTTAGTAACAGTGCAAACTTTGCTCTTAATATTTCAAAGACAGAATACACAATCATTAATGATTTGTCCGATTAAATTGCCCTTTCCCTCTTTTTTTTTTCTTTTGGGAAGATGTTGCAGCACAGCACAGAACATGAAGTTCTCCGATTTGTATCCTTTCGCTTTCTTCGCTGCCTGCAAGTTCCAACAATTCTTTAATTGGATTCTAAAGCCATTTCCATGTATTTAAAAACTTACAGTAAAACAGAAAAAAATGCTCAGGCAACATTACATTCCTTCTTTAGATCAAAAAGAGAATGAGATATGACCTCTTCATACTGGTTTCCTACTGTCTTAGGCCTCAGAACTCGTGACAGAAAACTGTGTCATTTCGTTGATATTTCTGTTTTCCTGAAGCAAAATGACATAAGAGCATGTGATTTTTTTTTTTTAAAGAAAGTATTGATAGTTGTGCTTTTATTCCTAACAATGGAAAAGGTAACTACTAATTCATGAAATAGCTACAGGAGAAAATGGCAAGAAGTCCATGAGAAAACTTCTGAGTAACTATGAAGAGAGAAAGAATCCAAAAAGAATTGAAAAAAAAACTTTGTGCGAGGAAGGAATAAAAGGAGTCTGAAATGGAAAAATGCAAGTAAACGGAAAATACAAAAGAAAGGAAAACTAGAAGACCTGAAAAAGACCTCAAAAGAGCACTGCAACAAAAGTTAAAGTGATTGCACATCACGATCTGGTCAAAAGTCAGATCAATTAAGTTTGCAAAATGCATCATTTTAGCAGAAAGTAATGATTTCCCTTCTGAAGGGGTCTGGCTGCTACTTCAGAATATGATTTCAGTTTTGGATGCTGTTCTCGGGAGTATTTTTGTTTTGGATTTGTCCCATCTGATCAGAACAAATGCTATCAACTTCATAAAATAATGCTAATCATAATGACATGCCTTTACGTATCCAAACATCTTCATGTTTCACAAATGAAGATACAGGATTGAATGGTAAAAGGTTTTAAGGGACATATATTTGTCCTTGGTAGTTTCAAAACATTTCATATCTGCTTTTGTTTTTAAGGGCTGAACCAACATTAAAAGAAGTGTGTGTATCATTAAATGCCACACACTTTGAACACACAAAGTAATGCAAATATTTATGGACTATTATTCAGGTGCAAGCTACACAGAGAAGAGAACTCAGTTTAAATTAATCATCAAACATTGTATTTTAATACACTATACAGTATCTTACAACCAAATACAACCTTTAGTTAAAATATTTGTAATTTAAGTGGATTTAACAGGAAAACTGGAAGACTGTTAGTTATGATGTAACAGACAAGGTTGACTTCATATGGTGTGTAATACATATCTCAATTTATACAGATTTTTAATCACATTCTTGCAGAATCTTAAAAGATAAAGAATTTAAGAACCTACTCCAACTCAGTGCATTTTTGATAGTGGTTAGTTAAAGTTACTGAATCCTCTGAATGAATTCCATGGAAATGCTGTTTCCACCAGAAAATAGAGAAGCCTGAAATTACTTTCAGTGTTTGTTAAAACCTATTGCAGTGAGCAACCAGCAAAGGTGGTCAGTCAGCTAAACTAGAAAAGGAACATAACCCTCAGTATTTACATCTATTAATAGAAAGAACTAGGGTTTTTAGAATGTACAGATAAATTATTAGAAAATCACTTCTTGAGAAGCACAAGCAAATGAAAACAGGTTTAGAATAACATACTTTCTCTTTACTAGAAGTTTTTTATATATCTGATTTATCAAGTTTATTATATCACTTTATGATATTGTAGTATTAAGTTCATAAGACCTTGCTATTTGTCTTCTGCCACCAAGGATAAAACTGGGCATTTTGTAACAAAGGTAAGATTTGGTTCTTCACGCTCATTCCATTTTATTAACTTAGTACCTATCAGGATATTTTTAAAAAAAAATAAGTAAAAATTAGTTTTTACTTTACATATAGGCTGAGCTCATCATTATACTTTTTCATACAGCAATTGTGCAAATTAAATACATTCTTGAGCAATCTTGTGTAACTTATAAATTGTTTTTCCATCTGAAGGTGGGAGTTTCGTCACGTACTGTTAAGAAAAAAAGGCCAAATTAGTCACAAACCAACACTTAGATTCTATTTATAAACATTAGACTATATCAAACTTAAACCTGTACAGGCACATATATGTCCACATGTAATTTTTTATTAAAGCTATTGAAATACTTTCCTTCAGGCCAGTGTTCAGTTTTAAGGAAAGGTGATAAACATGAACTGTTTCAAAATGTAACCTAGCAATACCAAGAGTGATTAATAAAAAGGGTTTAATAATACTCTAGTTATTTAAAGTTCAGAATATTAAACTTTCTAGATATTAAGAAATCTGAGGTGGCAGAGCCCTTGTTGTACTTTCTGAAATATATAAACTTTAGAGGGAAAAAAGTCTGAGCTGCTAAATTAGGAACAGCCAAATTATTTTTATCACTTCATCGGCTATGATATGATGACCAAATTATTTATATCCAAACTTGGGAGAAAGCTTTCATGCACATATTGTGCTGGTCTGTAAAGGCAGTGTCACTCCCAACTGAAGTTATAAAAGTTATGTACTAAATAAAACTGCAATCCCTAGTAGGAAGTGGAACATTAATGACTGCAGCAGACAGCATATGGCCGTCATTTGCATTGAGTAACTCCCTTGTAAGGTTATAATGTGCCTGTCACACTCATTACTGATACTGACAAGATGTTTCTTGGGAAAAATATTTTGTGAAAATTAGGCAGACAGTGTTATGTCTACAACTCAAGTCTTCCATAATGAGAATGAAACTTGAAATGCTGCAGCTCTGAGTAGGTGGAAAGGACATCAAAGGACATCAAAATCAAATAAGCCAAATACCACGAAAGTACACAAGCATTTGTATGCTATGTGCCCAGAACCAACAGAATCAGTTTCCCCTAACAGATGTCCTTAATCTGAACTGAAAAATGGACGAAGGTCACATTATGTTAGGCATTTACCATAGACCCAGGCCTAAGCTTGTATTTAAAAATTCAGCAACTGCAGAGATCAGCCCAAAAAACCCCCAAATGTTATGATGAGATTGTTTTCCTCCTTCTCTGTTAGCACAAATTGAAGTTTAAAAACCAAACCAAACAACTTCAAAGGGCACTTATTGTGCTTTCTGGAAAACAGGAGCATACATCTGAATCGAGGACCTCCATTTGGAGTTACAATTATTCTAATTAGTATCTCCTCTAGTTATTTAAATGTATCAATATTTTCAAGCAATTCATTCTTTGTGAACAAATAACTGACTGTATCTGCTGTCTCTTCAAAACTGAAAAGTGATTTCTGAGGAAAAATGAGTTAGTTTTGTTCAGTAAACATGGAAATGGTGTTTTTGGGAAAACAAACAAACAAATAAACCCTTAAGCCTGTAGCTTGTTCAGACAAAGTAATTCCTAGACATTCAAGATGCACACAGGCTTTTGTAGGGAAGACTGCAAGTCTACCTTTCAAGCGAAAGCTAATTTATCCACTACGTGGATCTAAACAGAAAAAGCTGTTTCTTGAACTCCTTTGGTAGTGAAAGGAAGGGATAACCAGTCAACAATGCCTGATGCCCTTGAGGAATCTGCTGGAGCCAAAATGTAGAAATGTGTAGGTCAATAATGTATATTAATAGCCAAGAATTGAGATAATATTTAAGGGCTGGTGCAGTATCATGCTGGTAAGATTCTATGGCATTCTGCACAATAAAGATAACATTTTCTGAACTTAATTAATACTCTATTTGTATGACTCTAGTCTATTTTCTTGGAATAAAAAGAAGGTTATTACTATTACAAAGATTAAACTTCAGTTGTTCAATTAGTATCTAGTAGTTGTTTTATCATTAAAATAAACAGAAGGTCTAAGCTGAAAAAACCCCACTAATTTCATGTTGTTATTCAGGCTGGTAATTGCTGAAAATCTGAAACAGCTGTAAATATTTGTGTAATTGTTTACGTATAAGTAGACAGTCCTGCATGCAGTTATGTAATGAACAGGAAGAAATATATTCCTCAGCTTCTGTCTGAATAACATTTCCATATGCACACGCCATTGCAGAAATAGAAACAGTAAACTAAACACAGTTGCTCTGCTTAGGTACTGTACTAATCAGAAATTGTAAAAATTTACACTGCTTGATTTGAAGCATCTCTAGAACACATACACACAAACCCACGCATTTAAGAAACGCAGAAACTTAAATGTAAACCCATAAAATGCTATGTACTTATATATTTAGGTATGAATTCCAGAAAATACACAAAGCTATAAATGCTAGCATTAGGAATGTATTCTATGGTATGCTGTAAATAAAAATTTCAAGGTATATGCATTGTGCTCTAAGCAAGTCACAAATACTTCATGGAATATTTTCTAAAAGTTTGGAAATACTGTACAACCATTTTGTATATTACTCTAGTTCAAACTGCAACAAAGCTACTGTAACAAATTGCCTTTTTTTCCCCTATAAAATAATGCACTACAATAAAATGAGTAATAGTACATAGAACATAACCCTCCTTTTACCCTCCATCCACAACTTACACACTTTTCCTTCTTTTTCCAGCTTCTTCAAGTGGACTAGGAGGTTACTTTCTGCTGCTGGAAGTAAATTTTCAGGGATTTCCTAATGGGAACAGAAAATATGGATGTTGTGTTTGTTTAAATATCCATCAATTATTTTTTCAATATCTGGAACTCATGCTTTATTATCACACATTTTCCTCTTTTGAATTGCCATGTTGAACATTCAGTTAGTTACGGGAAACTGAGATGAGTAAATAATTTTCATACCAGTTAAATTTGCAGTCTAACAGCACATTTTTGTTTACTTTGCTCATTTTTTGCATTATCCAATTGTATGATGACAACTTTGGCCAGCTTCAAGAAGACTCTGCTCTTCTGAGCTTGGTCTGCACTGGGTTGTCAGTGGAGCTGGGTATTTTTAAAGACAAATTTAAGACGTATTTCTCCACATATACATATCTCTTCTATTCCACAACAACATTTGCATAGATTTAAATATCCTGTAATGATTAGTATCTGTAAATAAGTGAACAATTAAAAAATGTAACAGCTTCAGGTGGACAAAACATCCGTTAAAATTTTTCAACGCTCATTAGGTAAAAAAGGGTAACATTGGTTGCTCAGAGAAGCTGTGGATGCCCCATCCCTGGAAGTGTTCAAGGACAGTGTAGGCAGGGCTTTGAGTAACCCAAAGCATTCTATGATTCTAGGACGATTGCTCAAAATCCCTCTCTCCAGCTCTCTCATCCTAAAAGTAAATATTTTTTGTTTTGTTTTTGAAAATTAAAAAGTTCTTCTCTAAATGATGTGAGTCTGGCAGAAAAATTCACTAGAAAATTAGTTAAATAAATTGTGAACTTTTATAATACTTTGAAAGCATACACTTGTCTTTGTAATGTAAAGTTTTAGTAGTATTGAAAAAATTCTTATATATATATATATATATATAGGACAAGTGATTTGTGATTTAGAGAAACATGACAATGGCTGTATACTTAAAAACTAGTTGATCAGCTGGAAAACTGCAGAAGCTGAACTGCCACAGATAATGGTACATCAGCATTGCAAAACATTCAATTTGACGTAGTCATTCTTTTGGAAACTGGGGGTCAGCAGAACCATGAAAAATGAGTCGTGAAGCTGTTACAGACCTATGCACAAGCCAAAGCCATTGGCAACTTTGTCATCTTATTCCTAAGTAAATGCTGTATCTCTTATCTCTTCTAGCTAGGAGGGGCAACCCCCACAACAGCGACAAATTGCAGAGGTTACCCAAAGAATGATGAAGTAGCAAAAAAATACTCTTAGCCTGTCTAATGACACACATTAACTATCCAACCTCTGAGTCACAATATCCATCTCTGGTTGGATCACCTGCGATCTCCTGCAGACTGATACATCAGGAACTAGAAGTTCTAACCAATCTTCAGGAGACTCCAAACACAGTTTGGCAAATCAGTGACTAACAGTCATTTTATACTTTTCACCTAGAACCAAGCACTACAACTTCATTTTTGCTTCATCCTATGTGCAAAACTGTGCCATCTAGATAGTGAAATAAGAAGGTCATAAGAATAATCTGTGTCTCACTCCAATGAAGTGCTTAAGCAATACAATTTAGACACAGTCATAAGTGAATCCTGAACAAGCAGAATTTTTTTTTTCTCTCTTTTAAGAAGCCGCCATGGTCTTCACTCAAAGGCTTCAACCATTACATACAATTTTATGAACATAAGCTCAATTTTCTTTAGCTTGATCTAAAAACTTTTAATCGACCATTACCTTGTACACTATCTTTACAAGCTCTGAGGATGTGTATGATTTTCCAGTATTCTTCTGGAACACATTTAGAATTTGCTGTTCACGTGCAATTCGGTGAGAAATGTAGTTTTGGATTCTAGTATTTGCATCACGTACTACAGGGCCATGACCTAAAAATCAAAACACATGTACCAGAGCACTATTACTCAAATCTGGAATTAAGTATGCTATTGAATAATTGAAACATTCTTATGTAAACTCTGGTAGATTTAAGAGTCATAAGAAAGAAGCAGCACCTTTATGTATCACCTTGTCAGAGTGTCCTTGATGTTAAATTGTCAGACACTCTTTGAATGATTTTGTGTGGGGGTTTTTTTGTTTGGTTGGTTGTTTTTTTCCCCATCATATAAATAGGCCAAAATTAAGTTTAAATGTCTGTACCACGGTCTGCAATTGAAAAGCATTAAGATGGAAAGGAAGAATTAGGATATGAAAAGTCTGAATGGGGAAAAGGAATACTTTAGATGGAATAAGGAAAGCAAGGGAAGACTACTTTAGGCTATTAGAAAAAATGGAAAGGAGTTCACTGCTGAGCAGATTTTAAAATGAGATTCATGTTATTATAGTATCTTTGTTTGCCTGTCTCCCCCTCCCCAAAGGACATTGATACTGATGATTTAAACTGATACTGGTCTTTAAACAATAGTGGCTGATGTAAAGGATTCAGGTGCTACTGTCCTGTTGGGGACTACCCACCAAGCACTGAGGAGGCATCTTTAATTGTGACAGGTAATTTTCCAGGACAGATCTTCGAAACTGATTCATACACTGTATTTTATTCCTTTAAAAACATAAGTGATCATAAGTATGATAAAAAAAAATAGTGGAAGGGACAAATCTATGAGCCAATCAGAATGTGCCAGGGCAGGAATAAGCAAGGCACAGGGAAAGTTACAGGTGGGTCATTTTATGTCCAGCTGGTTAATAAACAAAACACACATGTTTCTTTCCTGGACTGATTGTGGCAGATCAGAAATGTTCAACTTACTGATAGGTCTTTGAATCACCTTACAAAAAGGCTTAATTGGTAAAGCGCTAACCTTCATGAAAAAACCAAATGCTGCCTCATGGTACACTAAAATGACAGATGAAAATATTCTCAGCCATCAGAATTACATGCACACAAATTAAACTTAATGTTTTAATGATTGAGAAATTTACTTGCATGAATATTCATCACATGCTTTTTATAGCAAGAGTTCCTGTTTCTTTGCCTGTATATCTCACTTGAAGTAGCAATAGCAATTTCCAGCTCTGCCAGTGCAAATTCTGAGTAATTTATAAAATTAGTAGAAAAGAAACTACTGTAAAAAAAACATAGCTTTCTTTTAGAAGCTATTTAGTATCATCCAAATTGGATAGTTTCTTTTAAGATCCTTGGACTATTTAAAAAAATCACCTTATTCTTTACTTGTACTTTGAGTTAACTGACTAAATGCCTTTTTACTATTAAGGCTTTTTAAATTAAAGCTTATTTGGCTGAAGACAGGCAGCTTATAGAAAAAGAGCTACTAATTTTTCATGCTTTGAATATCTGTGAACTAAAGCGTCAAAGGAATCTGTTCTTCTCTAAGTCAAGATATACATATCTCAACTTGTACACTCACTTCAGCACATTTGAAATTACTAAATACAGCTTGAAGCTTACCTTGTGTAAATATAATATTATAAATATAAGTAATGTGCAGATATAAAACTATACTGTCATATGCATGCATATTTAATGATTTCAAACATATTTAATCTGAAGCTGTTGACCCTTACAAAATAAATTACAAATATAACACAGTTACCATTTATAAAAACAAAACTTTAGATTTAGAAAAAACACATTAATATATGCAAAGCAGAGACTATAACGAGAACTGTCCATTCTCTGGCATTCTCTAAGGACAGAAGTGTCATTAAAGTAATCAAAAGTAAGGCCTGGACATGGAATCACAGGGCATCTTAAAACCTGTCCCCACTCTTCCAAGTGATTTAATTGACTTAGACTACAAGGCCAATGTCAGGACCTGAAATGGAATCCACATTTTGCAAAGTTAAAGGCATTTCATATCCATTACATCATGTGATCCCTGGATGTTGTGTATGCATATCCATACATTAAATGATGTCAGAAAGCTAGGAACTAAATCCAGGTGTGGATCTTTCCCATCCATCATTTTTCCAGGACAGCAGTACAATTAACTTCATCCATAAATGGATTTATATCTGAATAAATGTAAAATGTTTCTGAGAACTTGAAAAGCACTCTCAAAATACGACTGCCATTCCACGAATTTATATCAGACTGATTAATATTATTTTCTAGTAACACATTGTGAAATAATGCAGATTCTCTTACTTTAAATTACAGCACAAAAGATAGAACCGCAGAAAACAACTGGCTCATGAAATTTTGCACCGATTCCTAACTCCAGTACCACTTTTTGCTGTATTATGAAGCAATATTGTTCATTATTACAGGATGGGGAGCCCTCTGCTGACTAAAATGCCCTTTTCTTGTTCCAAGGATTCTCATAAAATACTAGCTGTAAGTAGATGTCATAAGTCCTCTGTCTGAGTCACTTCTACATTAAATTGAAAAAGAAGCATGGAAGGGGAATGATTGGCAAAATTCAGCTACTCACACCTAGCCAGCAGTCAGCTTGTTACAAAAAATCACCTGATTCTAAGGTGAGTGCCAAAGCACAGATGGGGAACAGAAAAACAGTTCAAGAATTATGAAGACCTAAAACTGCAGTACTGAACTTACATAGAATGTATAGTAAAGCAAACTGCCTTCTGCTATAGTTACCCAACAGCATAAACAATTGTTCTGATAGAGCAATAACTATCTTCTCTCAACTGCACATATATTTTGTGGTGCGTATATGAAAAAAGGTTAATTCTGAACCAATTCAATGCTTAGCTATCCATCTCTGAAAATGCGTAATATCAGACTGGCTTCCTAATTGCAAGTACAGTACCAAGCACAGTTACACCAGTAGCAAACAGTTACAAATAAAAGGCACAAATATTCAGCCTGGGTGAATGTGTAATCTAGATACACAACCATTAAGAACAGAGTGAAACACAACAGATAAAATAGATAAAATAGAATTTGGCATATATGGACTTCTGGAAGACAGAAATTCAATTAGAGGAACAGACTGAAAGAGAGCAGCACATTTGAGTGAGATTCTGGAAGATAAAATATTTTTTGTTTTAACAGAAGTTAAATCAATAACTATGACCAAATTGCTATTCTGTCTACATCGGCCTCCATATCCATGGAATATCTATGATGATGTTTTTCTTAAATAGAATTTTTATGCTTAGATCTTTTTATGCTTCCATGCACGTAAATGACACCTACTTCAAAAGAAGGCTATTTTATGACTGAACACAAGACAGTAGGCTAAACATAGATGGTTAATGGAGCAACGTAGACACAGTAGCTCAGAATGACAAGTTAAAGAAGATGAAACAGAAGTCAGAAAAAATCCTGAGATGTAGCTCTGAAAAAGCAAATGAGGAACTTAAACCTTTGTTACATAATGAGTTCTTAAGATGCAGTCTTGTCAAATAGACACACGATTTTTTTGAAATGTAAATGCATTCCCAAGGTTTGGAGGAAAGAGAGGAAAAAAAATTAAAGAAAAATCATAGACTGAGTGAATCGGCAACTTATTTTTAGAACATGTTTGGCCTCTTGGCTCTTGTTCAAATTTAACCGAAGTTATTAACTAAGACAACCATTTCACAGTTCTGCAGCTTTTCAAGATGAATTTGTGATTAATCTGTGCTGCAAAGGACAGACATCTCTCTCAAAAAACTTTGCTAGGTACTCACAGTGGCGGAATATGTGGGGATGGAAAGGTCTAGAAGAACAACTATTATTTTTATTTCCAGGATAGCATTAAGGCAAATAGATAGAGTAATATAAGAAAACTAAATTTTCTGTATAATTCAAACAGTGAAAGATTCTGGCCTCTGGAGGCTCTGAGCACAGAAATATAAGATTCACCCTCAAATGGAGAAATTGGAGGAAGGAAAGATACCTATCACTAAAAATTTTCAAGTCTTGCAAACCACCACGCCATAAAGTCATCTTAGCTTAAATCTTATTAAGTAATGAACTTGAATTGTTACATCAGGAATGGTATTTGACTGTAATAAGAGTTCTCAAATTCTTAGAGGAGATACTTCAAAATTACACAATAAAAGAAAGAAGTTAAAAACAGAACCACTTACCTGGATATATCAAATCTGGTTTCATTTCTAACAACCTTTTCAAAGTTTTCATGTAATCATACAGGTCTTCAATTACTGTTGTTCCTTCCCCTAAAATACAGTCACCGGAAAACACAGCATTTTCTTCTTCTAGATGTAAAATCATGTGATCATCAGTATGTCCTGGTGTATATAAAACTCTGTTTAAAGAACAACAGCAAAAAAGCATCAGTTTTTCAGGCAGCAAATATGCTTCATTTTTGAAGGTAGAACAAATAGTAATAAAATCACACACTTGCAAACCAGCACACAAGAATCAGAAAGAACTGACCAAAAGAGAGGCTAAAAAGCTGATGTAACCAGGGTATCACTTTTTCTAATCCCAGTCCATTTCCTTGTAGCAGGTAGAGAACACAGATCATCATCTCTAACTTTACTTACATGACACCTCACAGTACAAGTGCATTAAGGGAGCTGACTAGCCATGTACAATTTCTGTTTTAGAGGGCTTTACTCTGAAGCTTTCAAAAAGAAAGACTGAAATGTTATTTTCAAATTGAAAGGCATGACATTCTTGACATACACCTTGTACTTAGCAATAAGGTTAATGATGATGTCTATTCCTTTAGAAATTAACTTTAAACTTCAGAACCTGACCCAGATAAAGTTAAATCTCTCAAAATTTATTTTTCCCTGAAAGCCCTATGGCACAGAGCAGCAGAGCTGTTAAATACAAAGAACCATGGTCTTTTAGCTGTTCTCTGTACAGGTCATTAAACATCTGAATGGTAAAGATTAAGGACCCATATCTTGAACGAGCACTGCATTAGCATGCAGCAAAGGGACAGTGGATACGTGTGTATATATGGTAACCTGTGGTTTCCCTTCACTAGGATTTCTGAAAGGCAGGCGGCCTTACACTGAGGCTGATGCAGAATGAGAGTAACACAGCTCTGACCAGCGTCACTGCTGAACCTGATCACAGCCTTCCTGTCAGTGGCAGATGCATCAAAGCAGTGATCAGGAGCTGGCAGAGATGGTGCCAAGCATGGTGTATAGAGAAAGGCTAAACAGCTCCCAGCCAGGGCTGGGAGACCACAAGTGCAGCATCATCCAACACAACGACTTCCAGCTCTTACTGAATACAGAGCTCAGAAGGAAGCAGGTGAGCCAGCACCCTATAGAAGCAACATCAAAATCAAGATGTGGGTTGTACTTTGCCTTTGTGGGAAGTGTTATCCTCCAGTTCATGATGAAACTTTACCAGGAAACCACTAACATGGAAAAACAGCAGAAAATTAACCCAGCACTGCCTGGCACACCTTGAAAACTTGAAGGTTGCTAACTAAAACTTAACATTCAGATGCTGTTATCTGGGACCCAGTGGTGGATCTGAGAGTATCCTTAAAGAGCTTACCGGATTAACCAGGGGAAAATACCTGCTTTTAACCAAGCACAAAGTTTGGCTGCACTACCCCTGTCATGACTCCATAGGGGCTGTGATGTCTATTATAAATTCTCACCAGGCTGAACAAGGACACCAGACCACATGTCAGGGAACTCCTGTGGTATCATCATCTTAACTCTGGGAACTAGCCCTCTATTTAGTCCCAGAAGTGTTGGCTAACAATCCCGTAACTTTGACAACACACTTGAACAAGCTCCCAATCCTCACAACAAACTCCTGAAAGGTGTTGGCTAACTAGCCCTGTATTTTTACAACACACTTCAACCAGCTCCCACTCCCACAACAGCAGAGCCAGCCTGTCTGAGCACTCCAGGAAGTGAGCTGGGGTGGGGGACTAATGCAGGCATGAGTCTGAAGGCAGAGAAGGAAGTTGGCTCAGAACAGTGCTGCCTCATCTCCACGGGATCCTCCCTGCCAATCACAACTTTCCTGTCGTGACAGTCATAATGTTTGAGAGAAAGCATGTTTAGGCCTGGTCCTCCACCACTTCAAACTTCAAAATGTGCCACTCTTGTCTTACTAGGATTGAAGTTTAAAAAGCTGTTTTACATCTTTAAATTTTTGTCCAAACATGGGCCACTTAGGGAAGTAAAAGGTCTTCAATATGCAGTATAATACTATCTTTTTAATTTTTTTTTTTACACTAACAAAATGAAATGCTTTTGGATAAATGTGTCCTAAAAATACCCATTTTTTTAAAATGTGGCTTTTTGTTTTTCTTCCAATCAACCAACTGACACTCTGCAAGTTGGGATATAATTCCCAGACAAACTGAGGAAACAAGCAAACTTTGTCCTTAGAAATGTAATGCAAGAAGCCTGGAAAGAGAATGAACAGACCTTTCTGTTGTGTGTGTGCTTCCATGAGGCAGAGTGGCTTTCTGTTTCACACTCATTCAAACTAACATTACAGGCAATATACTGCCCGGGAAGAAGACCTCCCAGACTGGTACCCTGCAAGAACCTGATAGGTTCAAGGTTTAAAATTTAACATTTTAAGTATTAAATGTTTTAGTGTCTCCTGGGGAAATATTTTTAAAGTAAAGAGAAAGGCACGCTAAATAATCTATCCAGACTACCATACACTTTCACAAAAGTATCAATTTTAATAGTAACTACTTACGTACAAGTGATAAGAAAGTATGTAAAATTTTATTTGATTTTCCCAAAGAAAATATTTTTCTAGGGCTAATTCCTGATAATTCTTATTTATAAAACTGATTTCTTTGTATTAACATACCTGCTGGATTATGATAGGAAGTCCACATGCATAAGTGCTGAAAAGACTAGATGTATGGATTTGTGTCCTAGTTAGAACAACTGGGACCAATTCATGGGTGTAACCCAATCTATGTATTCTATAGCCCTCCATGCCAT
>JAWMRA010000078.1:118334900-118359288 GCA_035584735.1 Pseudotriccus pelzelni
ATTGTTATTCTGACTTATAATCTCTCTTTTGAGTTGAGTTCAATTCCCCTGCTGGTTAACTTTTAAACCAGCACAATTTGCAATCATAGAAATTAGGACACATGTATGAGTCAGAATTCTGACGAAAAAAGAACTTGCAGAAATTGGTGTTTACCTGAGTGTTGCTCCCTCTGTCTCTATCACATCTCCCTCTTTAAGATAAAAATAATTATGTCCTCCTTCTATTGTTTCTTCACAGTGAGGGACACGGGGGAGCTTAGAGATGCGATATCCCAAGTCTAATATTTAAAGAAAGTAAAAAAATTGATGTTTGGAATTTTGTCACTAACAAAGCTAATTCCACAGAAAGGTTACTTTTTTAATGAGTACTATTAACTATCACACAGTACAAATACAAAACTAGAAACAACAAATTCTGTAGAGCAACTTTATGTTTGTAAAACAACCTTATTCCAGAGCAAAAAACACTGAACAGAGAAAGCCACTGATTTTGAATACTGCACTCTGTACCAGCAACAAATTAGAAGATGAAAAAAACAATCACAAGTGAAATTAAAAGGAAGGTCAGCAATTATTATATTTTACAAATATTCCTTCTTGACTCATCAAGAGCCACCCTGAATAAACTTTTACAACACCACTAAGATTTCTGCACTCACATTCTCATTATGATTCAGAAAAGCATAATTCAACATTTGCCTAAAACTGCATGAAGACTTTTTGAGCTGCAGCTTCCCTCAGCTTTAATTGTTCTGAACTGTGCATACCTTGGCTGGAGCAGCTATGGATAAGAACCCAGAAAGGCATTTATATCCCTTGCTAGTCTTTACAACCACGCTCAATGGCTGACAAGCCCAAAATCCTCACCAAGACAGCAACTGTTTTCAGTTTTTCTTTGCAGAAAAGCACTTGGCAGTTTTACAAAATAAAGCCTGTGACAAAGTTCGTGATAAAGTCCAAAAATGTTAGGAATTACTGCATTATTCATACTGCTTATTCTCTTCCCAGATACCAAAGCAGAAATGTCTTCTACTGTTTATCAACATGGAATACACATTTTTAGATCAGAATTCACCTGCGGACTGCCCTACCAGTTTTCCCTCATGATCTGAGGCCTATGAATCTGTCAATTATTAGTGGGCTCATGTAAGAAATCTCAAAGTTATGCATGTTTCTTTTTCAAAATTCAAGTAATTTGTTTTTACAGAAGTGAAGATAACAGTCAATTTGTCACTGCAGTCAATGTAAAAAGGAAGGATTATCAAGTTTTTCTCACATCACTTAATACCATGTAAACTGCTGATGGTAATCTAAGTTCTCATGATTCACACATAAGAAAAAATCATTATGAAGGTATGCACAGGCACTGAAGAAAAACTGTAATACTACAATATTCAGATTATTCATTGCTCTCATTCAACCCACTGCAACAGTATCATGAAATTACGTGTATCTTATATGAAGATTCTAGAAGAATAATCCATCTGATTTGTGCAGAAGCATTCAGTTAATGTTTTTCACTTGCCATGTATCTAACATTTTCAATGTTATTATAAAATGTTATTATGAAATGTTATTATGAAATGAGATTTCAATATCTGAAATCTCTGGCCTACCATTTGGGATGTTTTTGCAGATATCAGGTATTCCACCAGTGTGATCACGATGCCAGTGTGTCACTAAAATTTCTTGAATAGAGACATTGAACTCTGACAGTGCCTGCTTTAAACAGCTGATGTATTCAGGAATAGCTGGTTCTCCGGTGTCAATAAGGACTCTTCTACACACGGACAAAAAAAAAGGGAGGGACATACAAACAGCAGAGAATTAAGAGTGTTCATCTGAAACACAAATAATAATAAAAGAAGCCAATATTGCATGGAAATGTGGCAATAATGAACGTCTCCATATCCAGACGCCACCTCTATCTTCCCGATACTCCAACCCCGAGTCACGACAATTTAAAAAGTGGGATAAATAATACTCATAGGCCACACATTTACAACTCCGGGACAAGTGGCAGGAGCCACCGTTTCGTACGGCCGGGGAGCGGCGCGGCCCGAGGCTCCCACCCCGCTTCCCTCGGCGAATTCCCGGCCTCCGCCTAAGGGTCGCACGGCCGAGGCTCCACACCCCACCGGTCCAAGCCACCTCCGGGCACTGGGCCCTAAAATTTAATGCTGTAGTGTTTCTTTCCTCTGTTTCACCCCAATTAAGGGACCTGTGAACAGGCCGGCAGCCGCCTCTCGCTCCGGGGGCAGCGCACAGCCCCCCGGCGGGGCGGGGAAAGGCGATGGCGAACAACCTCCGCCGCCTCGTCCCCTTCTCCATGCCCCGTTCCCGAGCAGGGTCGGTACCTGTGCCCGGTGCCCACCAGGTAGGTGTTGGTGCCCTGCAGGGTCATGGGCCCCGGGTTGCAGCCCAGCACCCGCACCACCCGCGACGAGAGCCGCTCGATGCGCGGCAGCAGCGACACCATCCCGGCAGCGAATCCCCCCGGATTGCCGGCTCCGCTGCCCTCACAACGCCGGCGGGCGGGAAGGCGGAAGCCCGTATTCCCGGTGCTCCGCCTCCCGCTGCCCGGTGGCGGCGCCTTCCGCCCGGCTGGGGGGCCAAGCGGCCGTCCGGCGGCTCCTCCCGGCCCGCGGCCCCGCGCCTCGCCCCAGCCTCGGCTCTGGCAGCGAGCACCGGGGTGATCCGCTGGGATGAAGCTGTCCTTCGTGGAGAACGGTCCTCAGGGGAGTTCAGTCCTCCTTTTCCGGGTCGGTGCCTCGCTGCTACTCAGTGAGAGGCAGGTCCAGGCTCTCCTGGATTCTTCCAGAGAATTTGTTGTAAGGACAGCTGTGCCTGCTCTGTATTCCAGGAACATGCCCACTTACAGAGTATATAGGAGCTACATATCCTCCTGTATGGCATATAGGAGCCATTTAGGATGCAGCATTAAAAAAAAAAAAAAAAAAAAAAGGAGAGCTACTGGAGAGTGTCCAGTGAAGGGCCAGTGAGATGATGAAGGGACTGGAGCATCCCTTCTGTTAGGAGAGGGCGAGAGAGCTGGGACTGTCCAGCCTGCAGAAGAGCAGGCTCAGGAAAATCTCATCAGTGTGTATAAATACGTAAAGGGAGGGTGCATAGAGGACAGTGCCAGGCTCTGTCACAGGGCCATTGCTGCTGGTCCTGTTGTGATGCCCAGTGCCAGAACCAGAGGCAATTGGGCACAACCCAAAACACAGGATGTTCCTTCTGAACATCAGGAGACACTTTTTTACTGTGAGGGTGACCAGGAGCTGGCACAGGTTGCCCAAGGGGTTGGAGTCTCCATAGTGGGAGATATTCAAAAGTCATCTGGACATGGTCCTGGGCAACTGGCTCTGGGTGGCTCTGCTTGAGCAGGGGGTTGGACCACATGACCTCTAGTGATCCCACCTCAGCCATTCTTTTTGTGAAATTTTGTCACTGTCAGGTAGTAATACTGTGTTTGCAAACAGTGTTCATTCTAGAATCTGCAAGGTGCCGAAATTCACCTGTTTGGCTTCGCAATGTCCCTTCTGAAACCCCCAATTATTTACCTTTCAACTGACATTGTTAAAGAAATTAGGGCAGACTTGTTCTTTCCTTAAGCCACCTGTAAATGAAGAATAAACATAATTAAACCTGAAATAAAAGCAGGTAATATTATGGGATCTTCACCAATATTAGCATTTCAAATATTATCTGATTGTTTTATACCTGTATTACATCCCATATTTTACCTATAGGAAATAAATGTAAATTTCTAAGATGATCATAGCAATACAAAGAACTAAAAGTGCTTGGTGGTAGCATATTTTGTTCTTAAATGTTCTTTTTATTATGTGAAAATAGAGGTGCAACTCGTATGTGTATCTAGGGCCATTTCTAGGATTTGCATGGGCAAACAGAACAGATTCTCACTGTCTTCTGAAGGGACAGAAATCCCCAAACGTGATCTTGATAGGCAAAGTTCCAAAAGACTTATTAGAAACAAACAGTGCACAGCATGGAACTGAAAAACAAAATTGTGTGGCTTCAACAGAACTTTCTAACTTCATGACAATTCAAAGTTTATTTTAAATGTACTTAAACACTACTGTGGGCAAGTAATACATGCAATACATGCCAGGAGATGTGCTATTAAAAGCTTCAGCATACTAACAAATGTCTGCATCCTGCTATGCATGACAAACTGGTCACTCTAACACTGTCTTTCCTCCTTCCCCTCTTGGGAACCGATTCTCAGTCTGGCACAGATCCACCTGACACCTTTGGCTTCCTGGGCAGTGCGAGGCAGGGGATGGCACAAGGTGAGGAGGCAGCTCTGAGGTAGGTCCTGCTGCCTGCCTAGCCGTGCTGCATTTGCTAGTGTCGGCTCACAACTCAGATTTTCAGCTGGCCTCCAAGGTCAGGGAACAAATGGTGCCTTCAGACAGCAGGGATGCACCTTTGCTGTCCAGGGACCAACAGCAAGCTTGCCTCTAGGCTGTGTCATCAGTGCTAATTTAGCTACGCTTAAAATGCTTGCTAAGCCATCAGCTGCACAAACAGTATGCATTACCTTGCAGTCACCCATGCAGCCAAATAGCTTGCCTCATGATGCACAAGTGATTTGCCAGGCAGTACCTTATGCAGGCCTATATTATGCAGTAATTAAAAAAATTTACTCCTGGACATGGACTTCAATTGCAGCTGTTAATTGGTTGGCATCACAAAAGCCACAGGCAGAAAATGTGCCACTGATGCTGATAATCTCTATATTTAGGCCTTCAAGACAATTTCTTTGATTCATATGAAAAACCTTTACTTACTTGAGATTTAAGATATCTATTTCCTTATTTGAGATAAACCCATTGCATTTATTTTTTATTTTCAAGCTCATTAAAGCCTGAACTACAGACAACAGAAGGGACGTTTCAGGTCAAAGGAAAGAAGCCTTTTTGTGTGTGGGTATGCTGGTGATGTAAGCAAGAAACCTCTATACACAATATTTCAGTCTCGTCCCATATCATTTGCCTGTATATTGTTTTATAAGCAACTGCGACCTGAATTTACCTAATCCTCAGGTGCCCTATTATGCTTATTTTGTAGCTATTTGTTGAGATACTCAATCCATTTTCAGTCTTTAGTTGCTGTGTCATTAGAAGAAGTTAATACCTAAACCAAGGCAAATTGTGTATTTAAGTGGTTTTCTACTTCTAAGAAAATTCTGAGTGTTTAGAGAAGGTTTCTGAAATGATTTATCGAATTTTACCTGTTGTTGGTTACTCAGAAGTAGTAAGGTGCCAGTTATTTTTACCATCACACAACCTTTCTTTTTCTTTTTTTTTTTTTTTTTTTGTGTTACTGTCCTGTAGTAAAGCATTTTCTCATGTTAGGCAGGAGCTATGAATCTGTTCCATCTGTAGGTGGCAGCAATGGTGCCTTTGGAAAACGAAGTACAAGTTGTTCTATTCGTTTCCTGCACAAGCCCATCTTTTTAAATAGTTCGTTATTTTTCTTCTAATACAGAAGTTAATAGACACGTAGTGAAAGTCTTGCTATTATGCTCTAATATGGTACAAGAAAATATGAGTGTATATCCTGAAGTTCTTTTAGCTCTCGCTTTTGTTTTACATTGTTAAGACAAAATTTCGAGGCGAAAAATGTTCTGAAGTAGATAGTGTTAGACTACCAGTAAAAAAAAAGCAAAAAAAAAAGCTGAGTTTCAATAAACCTAAAAAGAGATTGTTGGTGATATACAATGTCATATATGATGTCACTGTTTGAATTTTTAGCATTATAGAAATCTTTGAGTACTGGCACTTGGCTTTCTTCCACATTTTAACTATAAATGTTGAGGATAAATGCCTCTCCACTGTGGCTGTGTAATAGCCTAATAGAACGAAGCACAAACATGTAATTCTGCAGTAATTAGACAGAACCAACTGAACAGTAGATAGAAAATGTCTTGAGAGACTTGTCTTCATAGACATTGGTACATGAAAGTCTTCTTGAGAGGATTTTTAATTGGTAGATTTTGAAGTTATTTTAATGCAATTATAGATGCTATTTATAAAAGTAAGATATGCATATATTTTTTGGTACTTGCAGAATATTTCTTTCTGTTTCAGTGTATTTTTAAGCTTTTTATCTGGTACAGAGATAAGTAAAGAGACCTTAAACCAAACAGAAGTGAAGAAGATTTTGCAGAGAGAAAGGCCATAGGCTAGAAGGTTCCTACATTAAGAGGCAACATTGTGTAGAAAATGTAAAAAGTCAGATCAGCAGATTTGTGGGAGATGATTAGAGGCAATGTTGAAGGGACTGGGACATCTCTGTAATGAGGAAAGGCTGAGAGCTGTGACCGTCCAGCCTGGAGAAGAGAAGGCTCAGGGGTTCTGCTCAATGCCTATAAGTACCTGAAAGGTGAGTGCAAAGAGGATGGAGTCAGCCTCTTTTCAGTGGTGTCCAGAGCCAGGATCAGAGCCAATGGGCACAAACTGCTCACAGGAGTTCCTTCTGAACATCAAGCAACACTTCTTCAGTGTGAGGGTGACCAGGTGCTACATGCGTTACTCAGGGAGGTTGTGTACTGTCCATCCTTGGAGGTATTAACAAATCATCTGGACTCAGTCCCGGGCAGCCTGTTGTAGGTGGTCCTGCCTGAGCAGAGGGGTTGGACCAGATAACCTCCAGCACTCTTCCCAGCTCAACTGTTCTGTGACTTTGCAAGATTCTCCTAAAAATCACTATGTTAATGCTGCTCAGAGCATAAATACTTTTGGGTTCCCTGGGCAGGGGACCAGGAGTTCTGCTGTAGCAGGGTACCAAGAAGCTGCGATGATAGAAAACTGCTGGCAGCCTGTACAACTCTCCAGGAATAATTCATGAAGAAGCAGGGGAATCTATTACACTGAGATGAAGTCATCAACCAATACATTCCTTCAAGCAATGCATTTTCTCGTATAACTTCCCTTAATACTAATGGCAAAAACATTCCTTGACTGCAAAGCTAAAGTATCAAAAGTAAAGACACACAATAAATCTTCAGAAATTTTTCAGGTCAGCATTTTATCCTGTGTATTTCTATGCTTCTCCCAGTGAGGACCTTGGTTTCCAATGTCTGAAATATTTCAAAGATAAAATTTTCAGTGTCCTATTTCAAAGATAAAATGTTCAGTGTCCTGTTGACACTAATCAAAGCAGAGAGAAAAGGTCCTTCCTACCTCATTTGGAACCAAATAAAAGGATATGTACTGAATACCAGAGAAGATCTGTCACAAATTTAGAAATATGCTTGCTTTGATGCCAGGTCTAACCAGAAAACAAATTAATTATCCAGCCTATAATTTAGCTTGTGAGCTGCTTGATTTACACTCCATGAATCAAATATACAAACTTAGCCTCTCTCTCTGTGCTACAGAGTTTTTGTCATTTTTAAATTATAACAAAGATCACAACAGTGAATTTGTGGTGTGCTGATTTAAATCTCTAGCTTAGTTGTTATTTGGGCAAATAGCTTGCAAATCCTATTACAAATTTTAAAAAGCTGTGGTGGAGCTATAAGAATTTAAAACTATATACCAAATGCAATACATAATGTATTTATTGCTCTGCTGCTAAATTATGTGTATTTGTATAATTCAGGGAGAGCATATCTCAGATGGCCAACATTTTTCATACAGAAAGGAATGATATTAATAATTGACTAAGATCTATAGAGATTTTATAGGGTTTAAAGGAAGCTTATGTTGTACTGCAGAGCAGGTGCTTTTCAAATTTGGCCCAGATCGAAAGAGAGAGACAGGCTTGGTAAAAGCTGCTAATTGTAAATAGTCTAGTCCAGTCAATTTGCCACAGCCTCATCTTGTCTGCAGCTACTCTTGCAGTCTCATCCATCGAGGTTCCAGTGAAGTGAATGTTGTAAGAACCAGTGGCCAAGTCCATTCCAATGGATCTTCTGCAACTGGAACAATCAAGTCAGGAGTAAGCAAGACAGGATGGGCATAATGAAACTATTTTGTTTTTCTCTGCAAATATTATAGAGGTTTATGTTGGAGTCATGTTCAATTTGCTGCAAAAGCACACAGTAGCCTAATCTGACTTTAAAAGAAACATTGTCCCCAAAAGCTATATTCTGACTGAATGCTTGTATTCATTTGGCCATTTATGGGACAGAACAAGTGTCATTGTAATTGCTGAGCTGCTTCTTCTCTGACATCCCTGGGATTTTATTATGGAGCAATATACAACTACGTTTTTAATTAGTGAATTCATGTTGCTCACAGCCATTAGGAAGAGTTTGCTGGGCATGTACACAGTAGGCTTGTTATCTCTGAATCATCCCCGAGATGATTCTGCACAGGTGGAAAGGCCTCTGCTGTGTTTATTCAGAAGGCTGTTATGGCCCCACTGATGTCCTAAGGTGTTTTCCTAATGTGTTGTCTCACTGGAATGAACCATGTGCAATTGAACCAGGAATAATGCAGTACTGTTTTGGCTTCAGTCACTGGGTCTTTTAGCTTTGGAAAATTCACTTGATCTGTTGATTCTGTTCTTCAGGTGATGACATGAAAATAATGGTATTTCAAGCACTGCAAGGACAGCTTAGGAGTAGGATGTTTCTGACCTATGAAGGGGAAGCAAGAACATACAGAAGAAAAGGCAAGCATTGATATTATGTTTGCTATGAAGATAGGATTGTACCTCTTGTCCTCCTAGTCTAGAGCTATCAAAGCTGTAGACTGCTCTGGCTGAGGGTGTGCATCATCCTGTGCAGCACAGTCATCGAGATAGAATCACAACACTTGCACCTTGTACCCTGCAGCTATTTTAAACATGAATAAAAGTTTCGTGTTGAGTGCCAAGAGCTCAGCTGGAGCAGACTCATGCAAACACCTGTAGTTTTACCAGAGGAAAACAATTTTAATCATTTGTCCTTGGAGATGCAAAGACTCTTCATATATCATTGCACAGAAAAGCTTCTTGTACAATTTTTTAAAGTGTACTGTACTACAGTTTGCAACTATAGCCAAAAATGTGGTACTTTTTATTTTTTAAAAAATTTTATAAAGTAAACTGTTAATCTATTGAAGGAATTTTATAATCTATTAATCTTAATATTAACTATAGACAGGGACTTCTAAACCAAATTTTTGGAATAGAATTTTTATAATGTATTCTTAAGAATGACAGTTCTTTAAAGGTAGCAAATCATTAACTGTGTCACATGGTTTCCACATGAATTCAGTTTCACTTTGTGTTGTGTCAGTAAGCCCTTTATCTTTCTTTGGATTGCAAGTCTTGTAAAGGTATGGATGGGAAACCTGCAAATACGCAACTCTACAATTTTTTGAAGTGAAAAAAACTCTATCCATGGCCAGTATTAAGGTAATGCTGCATTTTTTAATAGAATTTTACATGTATAGTGAGAAAGGAAGGATTTGCTAATCACATTTTATTGTTTCTGTTTTATCACAAAATGATTCTGTAAAAGTATTTGAGTTTTTAGAGCAGTTATATTTATGCTGACTGACAGTCACTTTACTCTTCTTGCTCCTTTCGTGTTAGATCTCATATGTTTAATAAGACTGGGGACAATATAGTTCTGGGTAATACAAGACAACCTGTGGCACTGAATTGAACTCCACTTTGTACACGAGACCACGATGGTCTTTGGAGTCCCATCATGCATAAAATATGGGGGATATTAAGGGCTGAGATCTTTAACAGCGATTTCATCCAAGAGCAGGTGCACCTGTGAGCAGGTGTTGGTGCTCGCACTTGGAGCTGACACTGGACATTTGTGAGTCTCTGGTAGCATTTTTTTTAGGTTGCCACGAGCAAAATGTAAATCCTGTGTCTTACCAGCCATTCCAAGGCTGTTTCAAGACTAGATTCCTTATTCAAGATAATTATGAGACAGTAAGCAAGCTGCTGTGCTTGGTGTGGCTCTTCATTTACCTCTGCTTACCTGATGGCTTCATATTACCAACAAGATGTCCAGACAGGTCTGCAGACTGCTGGCATGGCAGCAGTTTGGACAGTAGGCTTGCCAGAGGTAGAAATCACCTGGCTCACAGCTACTCTTCTTGCTGTTGTTTCAAAGGAGTATGGACATAGCCTATAAAACTTTCTTATATTCCTCTTTGTGAAGTGCTCAGATACAAAAGGATGGGGAGGCTGTAAAGAGAGATGAATCCATTTACCTTTTTTATTTATTTCAGGTGCAAAATTAGAGGCAACTCCTTGCCACTGGAATGTCTAGTACAGTATTACTCATTAAATGTGAACCTTGATATACTGCCTGCTTTGGTCATAAATTGCCTTCCAAAGAACTTTCTGTTTGAATCAGGTTGTTGACTAACTAACTTTTTGCTGTTGTGCTTCCTCAGCAGTCAGATCGTGAACCTGGTCAGGGTTGGTTTTTTTTGTTTGATTTGATTTTATATTTGGTTTTGGTTTTAATCTGTTCTAAAAGCAACGCATAATGTTTTTGTTACAAAAAAGGGTACAGCTTGACAAAGGTGGTACATCAACTTGCAGAATGACATGATGTTATGTAGAGTAAATATAGTCTCCTTTGGAATTTTCATGAATGAACACTAGTAATAAACTCCTGTTGGTTCCTACACAAGTTTTCAGATACAAAACATTTCCAAGAATTACAGAACAGCTGAGGTTGGATGTGACCTCTGGAGTTGATCTAATCCAACCTCCCTATTAATGTAGGTTCACATGGAGCAGATTGCACAGAATTGCATCTAGATGGGATTTGAATATCTCCATAGAAAGAGACTCCACAACCTCTGGACAGCCTGTTTTAGTGGTTTCTCACCCTTAAAGTCTGACCTTATATTCAAATGGAATTTCCGGTGTTTCAGTTTGTGCTTGTTGATCCTTGTCCTGTTGCTTTGCACCACTGAAAAGAGTCTGGCTCCATCCTCTTGGCACCTGGCCTTAAGATATTTGTATGCATTAATAAGATCCCCTCTCAGTTGTCTCTTTTCCAGCCTGAACAAGCCCAACTCTCTCAGCTGTTCCTCATGAAAGAGTTGCTCCAGGCCCCTAATCATCTTCACAACCCTCTGCTGGACCCGCTCCAGTAGTTCCTTGTCATTATTGAACTGGGCAGCTCAGAACTGGACACAGTACTCCGGATGCAGCCTCACCGTGGCAGAGTAGAAGGGTTGAATAACCTGCCTTACCTGCCAGCCACAGTCTTTGTAGTGCACCCAGGATGCCATTGGCCACCTTGGCCACACAGACACGTTGCTGGCTCATGGTTAACTTGTCTATTTGTGTTTGTAAACACAAAGTTTAGGTTATTTTGAACTTTGTAGTGAAGTCTACTTCCCAGAATCTAAATGTGAACTGGATATAAATTGCATTAGCAATTTGAAAGACATCAGTGGTATTTTATTGTAGGGGATAGAAAAGAAGGGTCTAAGGATTCCAAGCTGAAAGATTGCCTGGGCCAGGACATGAAATCTAAGTAAGAGATAGAATGAGAGGCTAGAAAAAGCTAAGGCCTAGATCAAAAAAAAATAATGTTTAGACACTCAGCACCTTTTCAGGCTGGTATGTTTCCACTTGTCTTCATTAGGAAATTAAGAGCTTAAATTCTCTTTTTTGGGTTTGTACCTGGGTTACAGCAGAGACAAGCCAGTCTACACAAGCAAAGAATAGTTGTGATCTTTGTTCATGAGTTATTAACCAATTCTCTCATTTCGCTCCTCTGTGGCAGTGTGCCTGAATTCACAAAAATCTAAAGGGGCTTGCCTACACATGCTCTTCCCCTGCTCCAATATCCCTGGAGCAGCTGTTCCCCATGTATTTGCTGCTGTTTGGCACTGGCACCAGCCCAAACCCAGTGGGGGTTGGCATGTTCTGCAACCCATCCTTTGTGTTTGCTGCCAGCATCTTTTTCCTGAGACATGTAAATGAAATAAGAGTTTTGTAATTTTAATTTTCAGTTGGACATGAATGAGATAAAGAATGTACTGCCGTATAGCTTTTCTGTTTCACCTGGCAAATACCAAAGATCTACACAGGAAAAATGAGTAAGGGCTACCCAAAGAAGTCACAGGAATCTTTGCAGTGTTGGGCAGTGTAAATGTAGTTCAAACTGCAAATTAATTCTATTTGTAGTGGACTATGTAGGTAGATCATCTGTGTGTAGCTACTACTCACACAGCTTGGGAGACAATTCCCAAAGAGGTGTAGACTGCTGCAGGTCAGGTCATTACAAGCCTCTTTAACAGAGGAGCTGCAATCCTATTCAGCATTTTCTTGCTGCATATGGAAAACCAAGCAGGAATGACAAAACCACTAGATGTATGCACACAAATGCAGTAACACAGCTGGAAATTGCAGAATGATGTCTACTCTCATACGATTGTGTGTACTCAAGACAGAAGTGTACTCAGTGTTTTGTGCTGTGCACAGTAAAGGAGAAGAGCTCAGAAGTTAAAAAAGTTCTGGGAAGGTATCAATCTTTTTCCCATAAACTGTTTTTAAAAACTGGCTTGTTTCTTAGTGTTTTGCAACTGTTAGGAATTGCCTCAACAGCTGCCTGAGCGGAGGATCATTGGTTGGGAGAGTGACCTCTGCAGGTTCAGAGATGCACCTCTCTTGGATTGACTGTTCACTGATATCTCATTACATTCTGCATTTTGTACTTGCCTGTCTAAATGGTTGTGAGAATTTAAAGAATTTGCTGTATGATACTTCAAATGAGGAAGATATTGCCACTGCTAATCTTTCTTTTTTCTTCTTCTTTTTAGGAACCAGTAATGAAGAATGACTCCACCAATTAAAAAGACAATTTACACTTACCTTTTCCAGAATAGATATATATCGATAAAGTTAACTTAATATTTAGATCAAGAACACAGAAAAATGCAAGTCCCTTTGCCATAATATATAAAGTCCTATGACCAGGTGATACCATCAGTAAAAAGAGTATATTGTAGTTAAAGTATTTAGATTCCTTTATATGCAGTGAGGAGAGAATGATAAGTGGCAGTCTAACACATGATGAAATTTACTAAGCATAATTTTTTTATTTTAGTTGGTGGAATTATAATTTATGTGGTTGATATTGGAGTGGACTTTTGGGTAGCTAGTAAATATTTCTGTCAAGAACAATATTCTTGGAGTATACTGATACTGTGTTTTAGAGGTCTTTCATCATTAGTAACTCAGATATTTAGTTATGAATGGTTTAAAAATGACTGGGAAGGTACTGATACTGGGAAGCTGAAATGGATTTTTCTAGTTCATCTCTTTCACTGTGGAATTTTTATAAGGTAAGTAAACTTTAAAATCTATCTTAAAATGAGAAACCATGTTCCCTTAAGACATTTATGAAGAAATGCTTTAGTATGGCTTCAGGGACAAGACCAGTTCTGGCCTTAACAATTACTGCTCCATGAAAACAAGTGGATTTTTGTCTGCTTATGCCAGAATAAATTTTGTCAGGTTTTGATGCACCTGTAGATCTTATTTTATTTACTTGTAAGTAATAATTTTTATCATTCACAACCCAATTCTGTTTGATTGATCAGCCTTTTGATAAGGCATATGTAATAAAACTGCTTGCTTTATAGTGTAGTACTATTGTAACTGATAAATATAAGCCTTCAAAGTGATGTTTTGCACACTAAACAACTGAGACAGCTGAAGTAACAGGTAATTTTTGAATCTGAGAATCTAACCATATGTAGAAAAACAACCCTACACCTTGTGTCAAACTCTTATTGCTCTCTACAACTGAAAGCAGGCTGCAGTGAGGTGGGGGTGAATCTCTTCTCTCAAATAACAAGTGATAGGACAAGAGGAAAGGAAACAGCCTCAACTTGCACCAGGAAGGTTTAGATTGGATATTAGGAAAAATTTCTTCACTGCAAGGTTTGACAAGCACTGAAGCAGGCTGCCCAGGGAAGTGGTGATGTCACCAACTGTGGAGGTATTTAAAAGACATGTAGATGTGGCACTTAGGGACATGGTTTGGTGGTGGACTTGATAGTGCTAGAGCAATGGTTAGACTCGATGGCCTTAAAGTCTTTTCTAATCTAAACTATTCTATGATTCTTTGTGTTTGGTCACATTTTCTTAATATAAATTGACTGACCTAAATACCGACTTAGTTGCATCAGTTTCGTGGATTTAGTCCAAGTATTTTGATACTTAGAAGGTGAAGTTTAGTGTGGAACAGAGATAATTTTTCCTTTGATTAAGGATTTATATGATGCTGAATACTGTGACAGTGTGACCAGAACTCAGACAGGACAATCATTATTGCCAGGCTGCTCACACCCTGCCTGTTTGCTAAATGGCACCCGAATCTTTATCGGTGTAGTGTGATGAGATGGGATGTGTAGTGTCATACTGGGATTGTGTTGCAAAGCGCTCAGTGGAAAGCTGAGGGGAAGCATGTGGTATGGAAACATTGGCAAGGCAGCTTGCCTGTCACATGTGAAGGCTGTGAAGCTGTGAAGCAACAAAACCAAATAGCTGTCACCTCTGTGAATTTCCAGTCAGAGACAAAGCCTTCCTAATTTTACAGGAGATAAGGAGCAAATTTCATCCCTTATGAAATGATAATGAAAATATAGGAGCATCTCAAGAACAGAGAGACATTGGAGCTGTGTTTCCATGAGTTTTTATAACAAGGAGGAGCCCTATCACCTGTGTTCTCCACAAAGCAACACTACAAAGGCAGAAACCTTTTTTTTCCCTGTCAAAGTGAATATGATGTTTAGAAACTCTGATAATTCTTTACCATTCACATATGACAATTCCAGTTATAAAGAAATTGCGGTACCTTTTTTGAAAAACTTGTTACAGTTTATGAATATTGAAGCAAAGAGCTTCTATAGCAATAGATATAAGAAAATAGATTATGGGAATATAACTGTGATAGGGTCAGAGCAAGCACAGAGTTTCGGTGAGTCATGGCCATGATAAAGGAGATAATTTGAACCTGACTTGCTCTTTAGTATGGACTGAACTTTGCCTTAGGGTGGAAATGCAGTTGCCCAACACTAGGCCTAAAAGTTGGCTATGAACCCTTCCTAAAATGTCCTTCTATTGCATGCCAGATGGGCAGATCAGAGTGGGAGTGTAAGCTCAAAATACTTTTAAAAGATGAAAAATTTCTCACAGTGAACTACAGTAAGTGACAAAGGCACGTGGAGCTCAGAGAATGTCACTGTGTATAATATATAGTCAAAGAGCAATAGAAGTATTTTGACTTTTGTAGAAAAAAACAATGTATGATATACAGTCAAGAGTATACTTCATGGTATACCATAGCATACCATCTTATAACAATATAAATCTAGTATACCATGCTCAGAAGGAATGCGCTTCAAAAACCGACAAGTGATTTCAGGTTTGCATCTAGCTAAAATATTCCTTTTACACCATGCCCTGCATATCACCTGCCTTCTCAGCTGTGAGCTCTGCAGCTCAAAATCTGTGCAGCTGGTTTCCACTTCTTGCTGCTTGGTCAAACACAGGCTCTGGTGAGTGAGTCCATGGACAACTAGCAGATCAGTGTGTCCAATTGTTTTTTCTTGAAAACATTGCAAACTTTCCAGATGTTTACATCTCAGATGAGAGCCAGATGTTTTGGAATACTAATTGTTTTATAAATGGAAAAAGCTATAGATGCCTTGCCAAACAGTTCAGTTCTTTGCTTATGAGTGATTATTCAGAGAACAGTAAGAAAAACACACAAAAACGTAAAAGTAGAAAAGAGTTTCCTTTGGGAGTAAATAATGGATCTAGAGCCAGCTCATGAAATCAGGAATCAGCCTGAATGGCAGGGATAAAGTCTATGAATCTCTGCAAGCAGAAGAGCAAAGGCTCTTCCCCTAAGGCTCTTTAATAGTTACGTAGCTGCTGCACACCTACCGATGCTTCCATGTTGCAGTTCTCACTTGTATGGTCAACATGCTTTAACATAGTGGGCAATAAGTTATGAATCCTCTAGCATGCACTTATCCAGGGACCTGCCAACCCCAGCTGTCTTGCTTGTAGCTGTGGAAGAGTCCCTGACACTGTCTCCCCTGTAGTCAAAGGATTTGGTCTTTAAGGGTCTCTAAAGGTGCTGAAGGTGTGAAACTTATAAGCCCTGAAGGAGTCAGGAATTCTTCCTAGCTCCCTTTGTAAGCAGAAGGGGACTGTGATCCAGTGCTATACTGGGAGGAGATAATCCAGTGAGATCTGTGAGTCTAAGGATTTGCTGCCCTCTGTTCTCTACATAGGGGAAATGCAATGCATGGATTTCATCAGGTCCACAGTCTGTATTACCTTCTGGAGGGTCAGGGAATTGGGAATCTGCACTTTAACGTGAATCTTGTAATCATGTCAGAGGCAGCCTTAGGAAGTTGAAGTAGGAGGCTAGCTTAGGCATAGGACCTTGCCTTTTTCAGTCTGTACATTAGCAGGCTTGTACAACTGTCCAAGATAACCAGGTGATGGTCTGTGGTGTTCTCCTTAATTTCTTAAGAAAACAGATCCAAATGAATGATGTAATTGTCATTATCTATTTACTGAACTAAATTATTCTTTTGAAGGGGGAAGTCTTTAGTAGTGTTCATAATACTAGAAAAATTGGCTGAATAACAGTAAATTTTCTTTAAAAAAGGCTACTTCTGCTGTCCTTGCCTGCTGCTTATAGTCAGAGTGTGTTCATTGAAAAAGAATATTGGAAGCTTAAGACATCTGGGAACTAAATAGAAAAAAATAGGCTTGAAAGTGGTGTCTGAAGGCTGCTATGATCAAAATCCTGCTTATGGATTTACGTGGATTTATATACCTATAAAGCCAGGAACTTAGTATAGTGATATTCTAACAGTTGATTCCAAGAATCATTATTAGTCTAGATCTATTTATTACAGGAAAATAGAGAATACTTCTATGCATAAAAATCTTCAGTAATAATAATAATACAGTTAAAATTGTTATGCACATATTTCTTAGTTCCTATTCCTTCTTTCCTATGTTTTGCTCACCTTTCCTCTGCTCTTCTTTGCTTTTACTGCTCTTTTAGAGGAAGAGTTAATTTAGGCTTAATAACAAAGAAACCAGAACTATTCTATAAGTCATTCAAGTGTACTCATTTGCCAAGGTAAATGGCTTCTTCATGTGAAACCTCTTATACTATTAATAGAATCTTTCAGCCCAGGAATCCACATCTTGAAGATTGTTTTTTGAAATGAGGCTTCCTGAATATTTAGAAAGTAACAGTGTAGTGATTTTTTTTTTTAAAAAGTTTGTTACATGTTTGCAATTCATCAGGAATTATACTTGGGGCTTATGGATCTAAACTATACTTGCATAGATGTGGATGTTCAGAGCTGGATATTTGCTAATACTCTTGGAAGGATACAAAAAAAGTGAATGAGTATCCCAAAGAGGGACTGAGGAGAGATGCTAAAGGAATTTACAGAAATGCAGTACTTTTAAAGAAATAAGGATCTAACAAAATAAAGCTTGTAATCTTTATTCAGACAAGTCTGATTCTGTTATATTAGTTTTTATATTGCCCACTATTGCCGGGCTTAAATGATTTTCTGATATCTCTGATACCAGACAGGTATCAGAAAAGATTTTACCTTAGTAGAAGATGCTAGATTGCATTCAAAGATAAAGATCAGTGGAAAATGAAATGGGAGAAGTTGTTGTCAGGCTATATAATTTTCTTGGGTTGCTCTTCCAAAAATTGCTGTCTAATCAGTTTCTTTTTTTTTAATAGGTATTGGTTTGCTTTGAAATATGGCTGCCAAGCTGCATTTAAACTAAAAAGCAATGGAGATGCTTCAGAAACAGATCTTTCCAACTTCATTACAAAGCAAGCTATTGATGCAGTGACTGATATTAACATGCTCAGGGTGTTCAAGGCTTTTCTTGAGACCACACCACAACTTTTCGTCCAGATTTACATACTCTGGCAACATGACAAAACTTATGGCTATCAATGTGAGTCTGTCTTTTTCCTTAATTTGCAAGCTGAGTATCCTACTTAAAAGTGTAACTCATGTGATTGGATAACATTTTAAACATACCTTGGAAAACCTACATTTCACAGTATAATTACCTTGGTTTAGTTAGATTTTCTGTCTATTGGATGGTCCATTATGCTAAATCGATGAGAAGAAAGATTTCACCATAAAAAGTCACTTAGGCAATACCTTTAAGAACCATAGGCTGGGCAGGATAACACAGGCATACCAAACAGCATCAGATGCCTAGATTTAGGTAACTAAAGTGAGCCTTAAAATTAAGGTGACTTGTTCCAGAGCACAGAGTAAATATAAAATTGTGGTAAAGTGTTAAGAAGTATAAACTTGTCCAAAACTTCATTCAGATATTATGATGTAAAATAAGTATCTTTTTCTGTGGTTTAACATTTTTCCTTGTGTTTTCTAGATGCTGCCATCTTTATGTCTTTGTGTGGTATCTCCCTTTCAATGGTCAGTTATCAGATATCATTACGAAAATCTCTACCTGGCAAAGGTGAACTTCGTGTGCCTTCCAAGTTCATGTATGTCTTCTATAAACTGTTTACCATCACTTCTTGGGTACTCAGTATTTCACTGATCACTCTACAAAGTGTTAGAATTTCTGTAATTCTGCTGATATTTCTTTGGATCTGTGGCTTCACTTGGACTTTGAAACAATGTACAACATTTTGCAAATCTAAGAAGATGGAATATCTGTACAGAACTGTAATTGGAATAATTCTAATTTTTACATTTTTTAACATAAAGGAGAAGAGAACGAAAGTTTGCATTTCTATTTATTATGCTACTCACACTGTAGTAACTTTAGGTATTTTGTTTGGACATATTTTCTGGAAACATTCCATTATCAAGGAAATACATTTTAAAATTGTGAGCATCTTAACTGTTTTACTTCTGGTGTTAGGTATTATTTTTCTTGTTGTTTATTACAGGCATTTTCATCCGACTACTTATTACAGACCACAGCCATGTTTAGATGAAGCTGATGGAGTGGCAGGACAAAAAGATAGAGTGGAAACTGGCAGGTTTCAAAATTTTTTAATGCCATGAATGGTATAGATCTTTTTTTTGTGCAGTCTTCAAAGCAAATACTGCTGGACAGTCTGTTTCTCTGACATTTTTTCTCATGTATCCTTACATAAGGGACCAGAGTTATTGACTTTGAATAACTATTTGTTTTCTGCGTTGCTGTACAAAGACTGTAACATGAATATTTGTCTGCTCGTGAAAGTTACTTTTGAAAAAGAAACCATTTTTGTAACCCACACAATCCACTGTTTTAGTTTTTCTTTGCAATGCAAATGTAATGTAGGAAAGCTAAAGGTTAATAAAATGAAGCCTAGCATTAAACCCACATTCTATTAATTTATGCTGATTCTGTTAAAAATAAGGCTTGTGGGTTTTTTTTTTTTTTCTTGCTGGAAGTAAAGAGGGGTGCATTTGGAATAACTGAGGGCAGTGACTTATCTGCTTTTCCCTGTTAGTGTAAGAACTGCAGTTCATTTTTAGATGCACATAGTAACAAACTGTACTGCCTTCTCCCTAAACATCCCCTGAAGAAGAATAGCTTTGATTTGTGACTCATTCACTGTCTTGCAACAAGGAAATTTGGGGAGATATTTTCAAGCATTTTATCTTCTAGGTGTTTTAATTACTCCTTTACTGTTTTTGTTCTGCTAATCTTCCAGGGAATCTTCTGTATTTAGGGGTGATGCCAGCTTGTTCTGGGTTATAACAGCAGCTTGAGTGATTTATGGATGACAACTGGAGTCTTGCATCTAAAGGAAGAACTATCTTCCATAAAGCTTTTGTCTCCTTTGGGCTCTAAGATCCAACACTTTAAATGCTGGTTTCCACTGAAATAGGAAACTGTGCAAGGTATGCAGTGGTGCAGAGTCTTTCATCTTTGTCACTGGAGAAAAGAGAAAAGAGGTGCAACTTCTGATAAATTGCACTCACAGAGACTGGGAAAAGATTTAAGTCTCTTGTCCATCAAGAATATCTGGCAGAAGGCAGAGTGAAATTAGACAACGTTTCACTGAATGCTAAAACAACAACGAAGGAAGTAAGGTTGATAGGCGGTTTCTTCAGAAATAAAATTTAAGGGAAAGTATTTCAGAGCTTCCATGTTTTTAATCTGTATTATGAAAATCTGGGGCTCTTTCTCTCCCATTTTCACTTCCAGTAAGTCACATCTGCAGTTAGAGTGGTTACAGGCAAAGGGAGGAAACAGGGTCTGAGAAAAACAGACTAGAGACAAGAAAAACTTCACCAGGAAGCAAATCTTTTAGCATTGCTGATTGGCAGCAAACTTCCCTGACACTTTGGGGGAATGGCTGATAATAAGGTTGATAGTTAGTGTGCTCAAGAGCTGTGTCTTGCTCTTTTTGTATCAAGTTCATGGACTGCAGACTGCCTTTTTCTTGTTACTCTTCCAGCCTTACCAGAGCTTAGTGAAGTTTCTAAATGTGTTTCTTTCCTGTGCCACGTCCACTTTTCTTTGCCATGCCAACCACATACATCTCCTTAATCCTAGTCAAGGAAATGAATTTTTATGTGCATAGCTTGGACTGAATGGTCTGACTTTCTGGGACTACACATGAGAAAGTGATGTAGGGAGAAGAGTTTGCTTCTAAAATCCCTCATTTCTGCTTAGGGTGGAAATGGACCCTAAATGTGGGTCCAGAAGTTAAGACATAGAAAAGCACAATCCATGAGACTAAAGCAATAGTTTTTCTAAAATTAACATATAAAAGAGTACATTCACTTCTCTCTACTTTGGAAAAGAGATTTCCAGATTTGTTTGCCCTGGAACATCCTTTCTTAGGTGAGAGGAAAAAGCCAAAGGCTCCACCCTGCCTCATGCACCAGGATTGCCCTAGATTATCACATAGTATTTGCTACCAGTGATGGTATCCTTGGCAGCCAAGTACTATCCTGGTTTTAGGCTGAATATACTCTTATTTTGCTATGAAAAAAATGGGATCCTAAAGAGTAAAGATGATCCCTATATTGCTTCCCACACTTATTTGTTCATCTAGAGTCCTGAGAAAGGACTAGGGTAAGGAATGGTGGAAAATGGAGAATATTATCTCTGTCTTGAAGAAAATGACAAATATTTTGTCTACCCATTACTTGGAAAACCACCTCGAACTTTATACAGGATCTGAGAATCAGATCTCTGGAGAAAAATGGGATCCTGAGAAGTCCTAGTGTGGGTGCTTCAGCCCTGGGGCCTCCAGGTTGTCTGCCTGCTGACAGAAATCTGGAGCCTGAGTTGCTCTGGAGGAAGGTTAGTTTCAGGCAAAACAAAATAATTTGTCCTGGTGAATTTTTTTTTCTCCTTTCAATGTAGTGATAAATTCCAAATGAAAGTATTTCGTTGCCATCTCTCTGGCCAACTCCTAACACTCTCTTTCATGAGAGAAAAGCTGAATATTATGCTGCCTTCTGTTGTTCACCTTATGTCTCCTTGCTCCCTCTTCTGTGCCACTGAGAGGAATATTATACTGAAGTTGAGTTGGTCAGAAAGACATCTAGATGGCTGTTTATATCCCTCTAATTCAAATACACACCAAACCCAATTACTTCAGTTTCAGTCCGTATTTTATGCTTGTAAGTCCTTGTGGATATAACCATATCCTAAACCAGTGAAATGATCCTATGGGAAATCATGTATATTGTTTTCATAAAGCTTAAAGAGACCTTCAGTGTCCTGCCACTATGTTTCCATTTTGCTGTCAGTCATTAGGGCCTCAAGAGATGGGAATTCCTGGTAGCTTGTCCCCTGTAGATTTTTATCTACAGGGGAATATTATGAGAATAAAAATTTTTCAGCTGTAAAGTCCTCCCTCTCTTCTTGACCTTGAGTTCAAGCTTTTCACTAGATTCCCTTCATTTTCACAGATACAAAAATGGCTTCTCATTCATTTGGTCATTCTAACTCAGAATTACTGTGGTGGGGTGGACAGGGAAGCACATGAATTGACTCCAGACACATTTCGTACAGCAGTGACCACTTCAGACAAAACAAAAAAAGCCCCACTTCACCTGGGTGTAAAGTTCAAACAATAGACTTAATACATATCCTTTCTGTTCCCTGACTACTCTTAAAATTCAGCTGCCACTCAGTTCATGCATTGTGCTTGACCTTGTCATTTTAATCTAACTGCAAATTGAAAACAAATGGGGTTTCTCTCCTTTTTATTTTTTTTTGCGCGAAGTATGCCTATTACATCTTACAAGAAGTATTTTAATAAGTGAAATAAAATTAATAAACAATTTCTTCCTGTTTTGACTACTGTCAGACCTGGGTAAGAAGAACAACATTCAACAGAATAGTTTTAATTATCTCACTAATATTCAATGTGCCATTTGATGGCATGGGTGAGCTCACCTGATGTACCACAGATAGCACTGATTTATGAAGCCATAATTGGGTTTCCAATAAACATTTGTCAAAATAATGTATTCATTCAAACCAATGCCTTCTTTATTTATTCATATAAAAGAGCACTTAACTTTCAACAAAGAATTGCCTGCCATCAAAAACACTCCATAAACGGGGGAAATTTATGAAGGTACAGTACCAAAGGGTGATTGGTGGAAGACCAAAGTTCACTTTAACCCTTCAGAGTGCTGAGTTCCACCTCTTGCTTGGTACTGCTACGAGACATATTCCTTATTGAAAGCCCCAACCCCAAACATTAACCTTTGTATATTTACACATTGAAGTACCATCTCTTTTTTTCTACCATAGAGTCTTACATCTCGAAGATGGTTTCAAAACTAACATCTCTCATTTTTACTGTGCAGGGTAGAAGCATGCACAGAGCTGAAATATTTTTAGGCTTACCTACATTCTGCCCACAGGTTTCACTATGTGTATATTCTTCCAGAAAAAGATAAGCTTTGAGAGGCTAAACAACATACCTTGTCTGAACCCAAAGAAGGACACGTACCTGTCATTCATTCCAAGTGAAGAATTGTCCTGTTTTATGTCTTCATGCTCTTCTCTAGTTTAATTTTACGGAATTTTAGCAGAAGAATAGCAAAGTAGATGGGCTGTACAATAGATACTTGAACGGAGTGCTGCTAATCCCTTGGAGTCCATCTTCAACAGAAAAATTTTCTTCTTTTACCTCCAATTAGCTAACATATAAAAAACACAAGTCACACCAAAGATTCTTGCTGTGCACTAAGCTTACATTCATTAGCTTAGTAAAATGTAGACCTTGGTGGGATAGGCAGTGATACTTCAAGCAATGTAGCCTGCTAGAACTTGTTGAAAATACAAATTGCACTGGCCTTCTTATGACTGTATGCTGGTTTTCATGTGTTTCTATTTTTAGCATGAAGTTTTTATTTCTGACAGTGAACACAGATGTAAATAACAGAACATTGTTATTGTTATCATTACTACTAGTGGCACTTTGTCGAAGTGTCTCGGACGACAATACTTAGAGAAAAATCTATCTGTTGCAACTGGAATGCAACAAAAATTAGTAGTCAAGTTCTGTAATGTTTTGTCTGAGAACTTACAAGTGATCTCAAGTCTCTCTGATTCAGCAGAGATATTTTTTAATGGGAGCCTAGAAAAGAGGTAGTTAATCATTTTGATCTGTGAGCAGTAAGTAAATTGCTGAAAATAAAGGGCCAAAAGTTAGTGGACAGTTCTTGGCTTCTATGAGAAAGTAAATTGCAAAACTATACATTTGCAGGTCACTTGCAAAGATGAAGATACAGAGAAGAAGGCATAGTGGGTAGAGAAAATGGGAGCTGGTGTTTTTTCAACACAACATACTCCACACATTCAGTCTAACTTGAAGTATGTTGTGCTGTAGTAGAGCTTAAAGAGACCTCAAACATAATGTTCATCTTTTTTTTTCCAACAGCATGACTTTTAACGACTCACATTCAGTGTACTGTAGCACAAATATTTCTGTGCAGAAGCTTTGTCTTATCTGTTCTTCCCTCTTTGGGTGTTTGGTTTCCACTGAAGGTATAAGTTCAGCTGCTGCCTTCTTTAGGGCCTGGTTTCTTTCAGAGATTTCTTTTCATGAATATTGAGCCCATGATTGAAAAAACAGCTTCTCTTCAATGGCATGTGTTTAGTCATCAGAATTTGTCTTTGTGTTCACCTAAAAGTTTGAGCAACTTCAGAAAAATGGCATTAGGTTTTTATAATTCTGCTATGCTTATATGTTGGGTATAGACTCAGGACTGCAGAAGAATTCAGAGAGTGGAAGGAAACCAAAGACGTCCTCCTTGAGTCTTCTGCCTGAAGGATGGTGTTGTGACCTTTCCCCTGCGTCCAAGGGCGCACATCTCTCCCTCTGGAGAGATGCTGGCAGCCCCCTGCA
>JAWMRA010000078.1:118359388-118376163 GCA_035584735.1 Pseudotriccus pelzelni
TCTTACACGTGGAGCTACAACTCAGGAAAAGGACCCTCCGCTGGTCGGGAATTTACCCCTGTCCCATAACCAGGACACTTATACTTGGGTTTTTCCAGAAAATGACGTTCTACACGAAGATGTGCATCTTTAGTGAACATTGCATTATTCAGCTACAGAAGAAATGCATTTGCCTGCTTGAAGTTATGCTGAGTGGGGATACGTGCTACTGTCATGATGGAGACAGTGCTGTTGACAGTTTTGTAAGCCATCAGGTCTTTGTCATACTGTTTGAATTGGATAAAAAGGCAGAGTGAGAAGAGAGTATTTTTGTAATCTGGGCTCTGGAAAACAGTGTCATACAATAGCTACAATGACACAGAAAGACTACAAGCTACAGGTCTCTTCCACGCATTTTGGGGCTGTATTTTGCTGGGCTATAGACATTCCTAAACTTAGATTTAAAAGAACAAGTCTTTGTCTCCTATCAGTTGCTTTTGTCAGCACTCCCAAGCAGAAAACAGTAGCTGATACAGCTCTGTGCTGCTCTGTCACATTCACTAGCATGTGGCAGTGTTAACTGAGTAGTATTGGTACCCTTGGTATTTACCTCAGATTTCTGTCATACACAATTAATACAGATTGCAGGTTACGTTGTATAAGGTTCTCTATGAAAAACGAGAAAAAAAATCACACTGCCATCCTGTCAGCTCTGCTACCTATTTAGGATGTGATAAATATTCCTTTAGGAGATGCCCTTTCCTTTTGACTACGGCAAAAACGTCAACAGGGTGCACTTTAGGTGGGTAGAACTAGGTTATGTAACTGGCCCTTTGCGTATAGCAGAACCCCAGTAAATTATCAGTAAGAATCTTTCCTCAGGTTGTTTATGCAGGGAGCAAAGGGATGTTAGTTGGCTATTTCAACCACTGAATGCTAAAAAATGAATGGTAGGAATGCTATAGCCATGCACTACTCTGAGGTGTTGAGAGCCTTTGAATCTCGTCTGCTTCTTCTGCATAAAGGCTTACATTTAGCATGTCAGACTACCTTATTAAAGACTTTGGACCACTTCTGAACAGTGTGTTGAAATAAGTAACCTTTCTCTGAAACTTAGTATTAACTTAGTGTTAATGTCCCCTGTGCCGAAAGCAACCATCTCAAGTGCTTGAAAGATAGATGCATTATCAGTTTGTATTAGGTGTTGCTTAGTTGCAAATGGCTGATACACCCTATTTTCTCTCTTGGGAAGAAAAGTGGAAGGAACTTACCCCTGGTGAATTCTCCCTGGATTCTCTACCATGGCCTTGACTACATGGACTTATCTGAGTATGACCTTATATTCTGCAGAGCTGAATGGCACAGTTACATAAACACAAGGGAAAACAGACTAGGCCACATAATATGGAAGAAGTCTCTTATAAACAACTTCTTAAATGACACAACCAGAATTTGCATAAGCTAATGAGCTTGTGCTTTGGCAAACAGTTACGGTAATCAACAGCATTTTAAAAAAGAATAATATAAGCAAAGTTATATTTCAAGTTGCATGTCCATTTCTATTGTGTTCTGTTAAACAGGGATTTCATAAAAAGAAATAAGCATGCCAGTTTCAAATAAGAATGACTATTGTGTGGAAAAAATTATAATTACTGATTTGACATCCATAATTATAATCAGACTTGAACAACAATTGTAGCTATCAGTAACTAATTTATGCCTTTCTTTGAAGGAAGAAATGAAACCCCAAAAAGCCTTTCCTCACTTATGTTCTCCAAGCCAAAGTAATAATGTTTACATGTATGTATCTAGAAGTATAATTAAAACAGCTGGGTGTGGCCTTTCTCCATCAGAAAGAAAACAAAAAACCAAAACCACAAGGGTTTTTGTTGTTGTTTTTGTTTTGGTTTGGTTTTTTGGTTTTTTTTTTTTTTTTTTTTTCCCCAATGAGGGATTGTGCATGGGAGAATAGAAACTGTTAACTTGCAGGCCTTGTCATAGGCAATAACTCTTTTTCCCTCACAGGCAATGGACCTCTGAGGTTCAGCAATTACCAAACTCCACATGAATTTTTGTTTTAAAAAAGAGCTTTCTCAGCAGTAGATTAGAGAGAATCTGTGGTTATTGATACAGTTTGCTGTTGCTAATCTCAGGAGGTTAAAGGATGCTGCTTAGGGGAATAAATAGATCAATTCAATATAGTACCATACTAAATAAGTAAAAGTGTCTGTTTCATAAATTTTAGAAGACTGGATTCTCCCACTGCCTACTGACCTCCAGAAGCAAGTTCTCAGCAAGTGCAATTCACCACTGCTTTATCATCTGGCAGTCAGAGCACAGCTTGAGAAAACAGCACATACAACATCACAAGCCATTAAAAAATAATTTCAGAAGAGACTTGCCCATATCTTGTCTCTTGTGTTCCTTCATTTTCTGTGAAGGCCCACCTGGTCCTTCGTCAGCAGTTAGCTCTGCTGCTGCTGTTCACCAAGAAGCATCTTTGTGTGACACACAGGCAGTCTGTGCTTGGGTAGGTCAAATGGCAATAGAATTATCCCAACTTAGGATGCCATCTGAGTGGAGCTGAACTGAGAAGAGAGAGAAAGAAGAAGGAGGTTACTTCCTGCCCTGTTCCAGTATAAAGCCCAGGTTTCAGCTCAGTCTTCACTAGTCCGCAACTGTGTCTGTGGAGAGGGTGGGAGCCCACCTCCTGCACCAGAGGAAAGGGGACAGCCTGGCTATGCAGCCAGATGAGTGCCCCCAAGTGAGGCTTTTCTGATGCACCTCAACCCTGCTGCTTATCTAAAGATAATTAGAGTGTTGCATAGTTTCCTTGCCTCTGCAGGCCTAATTATTGTACATACATGGCCTACTTTTCCATGTTTTCTTCCATTCTGTGTCAGTGACCCATCCACAAGTTATGAAGCCATGCACCTTCTTTCAGATGAGGAGTGCTGGATAGTCCTCCTCTCTCTCTACCAGAGGTTCTGTTTCTTTTCAGGAACTTCTTTCCAGTGTCTTTTCCACCCATCCTTTCTGTCTTCATAAGTCTGTCAGTCTCCCATTTCAGCCATTTTATTGCTTCTGTGCACTTATCCTCATTTTCCCAAGTCTTGTCCTTCTCCTTCAAGCTTTTATGTGATTTCTCCATCCTCCAATGACTACAGTAATGCCACTGCTGTACTTCTGGCCCTGACATAATTTTGTTACTCACTTATTACTTCTCTTTCTGCCCAGCTGTGCCACAATTACAGAACAGCTGAGGTTGGAAGGGACCTCCGGAGGTCATATGGTCCAACCCTTCTGTGCTCAAGCAGGGACAGCTAGAGGCATCGGGGTTACAGAAATTCCCCAAATGCAGTCATGTTACAGTTGCAACATACAGCAAATGTTCCTGGCTTGAAAATTTTGGGTTGTGAGAACTTGAAAAAAGAAACACACAAAGAAAAGCCCCCAGATCCTGAATTACTGTGTCACATGAGCAGGCCACAGTTCTTTGAATTTCCAGGTAAAAAATTTGGAAAACATAACGTGGACCCAATTGCCAGAAAGAGATGTAGCTTTTAAAAGACTTTCAACACCTAAATATTAATAGAAAAGCCTCATTTACACGGTTTGTGGGAAATCTCAGCGTACGTGTTGATGCTCTATCACAGGACCCTTCCTGAGATTACCATTCCCCTAACTTCCTATAGAGCGAGGCTGAATAGTCACATTTTCATTGTTTGTGGGTATCCACAAGAGCTGCAGACTGACCATGCTGCAAAGGCAGGGACACAGGGCCAGCTCTAAACCCCTTTGAAGGGAGATATTAAGTGTACTGCAGTGAGCTGCTTCGTGAGCACCTGGGGCCCAGGGAGTTTTTTAGTGTGGATGTGGTGCTGTGCAAGAGCAAGTAAGGGCCTCTGGGCTTCAGCCAAGGTATCCCCACAGTGTTTCACTGATCCATGCAGATGGACTGGTTTTGTCCAGGACTCCAGAGTGGCTGACCTCTTGTCTATTTAACTTAACTATATGTTCCTGTAGCCAGGCTTTATATACCTCTGTATAATCTGAATTTATTTCATCCTAAATATTTTACTTCTGTTACTCTAGGCAATATAGCTGACTGCTAAAAGAGCACCTCTGCCAGTGATGTCTTCTGGTGGGACAAACAGAGCAAACATGATACCCACAAAAATAGCATAATGCACCACAAAATATTCATATATATATATATATATATATACACATATAATGAAAACAGATGGTTGTTGCTGTGCTGGGAGGGGCAATATTGCTCATTGTATAAGCAGCCATAAGTGTGGGGGCTGCTTTTCATTTTCCTAATCCTTTCTTGACATCCTGGGTCTGTTGCCTAACAACTAATCTCCTTCATGCATAAACTATTAACTGGCAGTTCTAGCATTCATCATGCAACCAATTGTCTTTATCTAGGGACTATTTTAATCTGAAAAACAGTTTATATTAGAAACACATTCATAACAGAATGCTAAAAAGACTTTGTAATATTTTAAATAGGCATCAGGGCATGGTATGGTGATTTCCTTGAACAGTAATAATGCCAGAAGTTCAATTCTGAGATTTAATTACCTAGAATATTATTAAAGAAGGGAATGTAATAGAGGGACAAAAATAATTTCATAGATTAAATTTTTTAACAATGTTTTATATGACTCCATTCTACTCTCTATTCCCCCTCTAACTGTCAGGGTTTTCTTTTTCCCTTGGCTTACATAGATGAGAGGTTGACAGTGCCAATGGCAAAATTTCTCTCTTTATTCACAAAAATTCACAGGTAATGGTATGTTTTCAACCCACCCTGTCCTATCAAGTCAGACAATTAATTTAAGCAGTGTCTGCCTGAAAAAGGTCAGGTAGCAGGAACTTGAACATTAAATTTTTTTAGAAAAGTTGCTATGTGGAAGAAGTGGCAACAGTGTCACTTCTATCACTTAAAGCATGCAATAAGGAATCAATAGCTTTTTTTGTTTTGATTCTGCAGTTAAATTGCATCAGTTCCTCTGGACAAGAACTTCAGTAGAGCTTGCAAATAGCCAGAGAAGTTGTAGTGAGGTACTCAGCTCATGGGCTTATCCACATCTGTAGCTAAGCAGTGAAGGTTATGTGAATAAACACAGGTTGAGAGTTTGGACTTACCTGAAGAATTATAATTATCCTAGGATTATATAAGAATCTCTGGATTATTAGAGAAATCTATTTCAGTTCCCTATCAGCCAAGACTTGGTCCAACAGATCAAGGAGTCAGATTGAATTAGATAATAATTTAAGTGATGGCAATTTAAGTTGTGTAAAATTTTTTTGTTATTGAGTGAATCACTTGCCTTTGTAGATGAACCTGAGGCCTGGCCTCTCTTTGAGTTAGAAGAGCTGCAGTCAAACTCCAAATGGAGATAATGTTTTGTTTCTCGACACTTGTGGGAAGGGATTTCTTCTGCAGCAACAGTGTGCCATTCCACAACTTCACAATTTGCTGACCTCAGGTACTGTATGCAGTTCTTATTTTCCCATCCAGAAAAAGAATGTAGTATAATTCCAGGTCAGCTCTCAGCCTGTGCTGGTGCATGGGGTTATTTTTCAGGTTCTGGACCCTGCATGTGCCTTTCTTGAATTTCAGACAGTTCTTCTCTGCCCACCTCTCCAAGCTGTCAAGGTCCTTCTGAAGGGCTGCACAGCCCTCTGGGGTATCAGCCACTCCTCCCAGCTTTGTGTCGTCAGTGAGCTTGATGAGGAGGCAGCTGTCCCTTCATCTAGTCATTGATGAATAAGTTAAACAATACTGGGCCCAGTACTGAACTGTGGGAGACACCCCTGGTGAGAGGCCTCCAATTAGATGCTGTGACACTGATTATGACCCCCTGGGATCTGCCATTCAGCCAGTTCTTCAGAATGTTAGAAATGTTAGCATTGCAGTGGGACAGGAAACTGCATATGCACAGATCCACATTTTAATAAGCATACAAATCAAATTTGTTAATGATTACTTTAAACTACTAAAAAGAATGGATTGCTAGTGCCCTAACTACACTTAGGACAGATGAGTAACCACTTACCAGTGTAAAAATGACAAAACATAAACCAAAAGGGAAACAGTGATTTGAATGTTTCAGTTCCAATCACTAAATCTAACTTTCCTGGTATCTTATTAGAGAGACAGAAATTATACAGAGTAGCAGAGGAATAAGGATGACTATTCTAGCTCTTCCTAGAAAAAAGGCCACGGTTGCCTCACTCCCAACAGTACCTGAACAGGGTCCTGCTGCTGCTGCTGTTGCTGCTGGTTTCAACTGTCAAGCCAAAGTGATGATTTAGGTCCAAAGTCCAGCCAGGGACACCGGTCAGGAGCAAAAACAAGGTTGCTGCTGAGGTCTGATGTCCATGCAGGAGCTACAGTTAGAAATGGAGCTGGAGAGAAAGCTTCCTACCACACAGATCCAGTGTCTACCCAGGGTAGATATTCAGGAAAACCATTCAATAACCCAAAGCCAAACATAAATGAGGCTCCTGAGGCCATGGGCAGGAGGGGTGTGTGTGGTTCCTAGGTGAGGCTGCTCAGGACAATGGAAGCCAGTTTGTGCATTTGGGGCCCTGGCAGACTCTGGGGAAACATGCTCGGCAGGAACCAGCTCAGCCAACGTGTTTGGTTTTACAACTTCTGGTTTGCCCAGGAAATCAGAGGGAGCTTTCTCAGTCTCACTGAAATCACTGCCCATCTTACAATATTCATATGCTCTAAACAAGCAGGCACTCCTTTAAACTTAAAAAAGAGGTTGAATTTTGTCCAGCTGAGGTCTGTAATAAAAATCCCATTGATTTCAGTGGGGTCAAGACTTTACCTCACTGTTTCTTTTCCTGAGCTGCTGTTTTGAAGTCCAACATGGTAATAAAAATGATTAGAGGAAGTGCCACAGACTCTCTTTTTCCAAGCCTTTTCTGGGAATCACGGACAGCCCTCCTTTATCAGTGCATTTTATACTCCCTCCTTTGACCCTTGTGTCAGGCTAATGGCTTTCTGATTAAGAGTCAGATAAACCTGCTCCAGAGCTCATCAATATCACTCCCTTTTGGCCACAGGTCTGGGTCAGTGATGTGAGCATGAAATATGCCTTTCCTCCTGACCTGCTGATGGAAAAATGTTGTGCTACTGTAGGACTTGCTGCTCTGAGTTAAAGACAGCCTAGCAAATGAATCAGGTGTGGAGTTCTTCCCCTGGAGATTCTTTATGCGCAAATTGTTTGATCATCTTCATCACAAAGTTTTACTGCCAATACTTTTACCCCATTTGTTTCTGGAAATGGATGAGTACTGTAAGTGTCTTCTTGTCACAGACCTGGGGATTTGTGTTTGTTTTTGCTTAAGGAGAATAAATAAAATAGGTCAGTGTGATGAGTAACATGCCAAGAGGTTAAACACATGAAATGACTAAGTTAGTTCTTTCAATATTTTTCTTTTCTGAGGGTCATAATTGTTTGGTGTTTGGCAAGTAACTGCTCCTGAGATTATACTCTTCTCCACTCTCTGCTCTCAGTGACTGCCAATGCAGTCAGGAGTACATGGCCATCCGTCTTTTAGCTAGAAACTGTGGAACTGACACAATGCATAGGATTAGGTGTCTACCTAAATTTAGCTGTGAATGCGTATATGTACTAGTTGTCTCATCCACAACTAGTTGTCTCACCCACAAACTTCCAGCTCCTTAGAGAGTGCTTCAGCTCACTCTCCAGTACAGATGGGATTCCATTGCCTAATCATGTTGTCTAGTGACATTTTTGATGCTTCAGGATATTTCACCGGCCACCATTTGCTGCTCTTGAAGGGCAAAGATTTTCTGTAGGTTCTGTGCCCAGCCTCCCTTGGTTCTGTCCCAAGTATCCTAGAGCATCTCAAACAGCTCTCAACATCTCTCTTTAGAAGAGTGAATGCCTCTTTTGTTTATTTATCTTAGGATACAGTGAAATTCTCTCTTGGCTTCATTGACTATATTGATTAGTTCTCCATTGATTAGTCTGGAAGTTTGAGATGACCTTGGCTCACAGTAGACATTTAAATTTTGGTGACTTTCTGTCTGAAACTTAATCCTTGTGCCCCTACCTAAGAGCTCCTGAGCTTTCGGGATTACACTTAGTATTTTTCAACATGCTTTAAGGAATTATTATTTATTTGTGTCAGTTTGCCCCTCTAATCACAATATGCAGTGGTGCTGGTGTTCTCACATGGGGCCTTAGAAGGGATTTAAAAGGCAGAGGAACTTGCACAACACACAACAGACATGAATTTCTTATTTTGTGACTTTGCCTTTAAAACAGCCTTACTGATTCAGGAGGTTTGTTCATGCATTTGGCAACTTGCTCAGTAGTAGCCTTTGGAAGACCTGCTGCACCACTGTCAGAAACTAGTATTTTTTTCTAATTGGGATTATCTGTTAATTCAATCATTACCTGTTCTTATAAATGCCAAAACCTCATAGAGCATTAATTTTGCTAAAAACCCCTATGATATGATAATATGATATATAATGTAATATTCATAATTTGTATAGTATTTTACAGTGTCTTCACACCCTCATTATTAGACTTTAAAGTTTTATAACTCTGTTACCGTGTTGCTCTGTGTAGTTTATTTGTGCTAATTTGTGAAGTGCTGAGGAACTAATAGTAGTTGCACAATCTCTGTAGGTATCAGATGGCATTCAGCTCTGAAACTTGTGAGGAGTTAGTTATTTGGGGTAGAACAAAGGAGAAATGCCTCTCCTGTTTTCCACTGAGAAGATATGAACTGCTGCCTGACCATAAAAAGGACACAGAGTTTTTAATAATAATCCACATGAATAATCTCCTCATCAGACTAGCTAATAGCTCTGTTAATGAATAACAAGCTAGATTAGTATTTATATACTGTTTTTACCTTACAGTGCAACAGAGCTTTGCAGTCTTGTAAAGGAGGCCTCAGCTTTTAGGTTTTATCTTTATTTTGTTTTTCCTTTCCAAAGAAGAGTTGACACACAGGCAGCAAGACTCCGTTGTATGGGTATTTGTACAGGAGAATTATATATATTCTTTAAATGCATGCTACTTCATTGTTTAGAAAATGACATATGATATCAATATCAAAGATCTCACAGAAATGCATATGCCCAGGGGACAGAGTCTAAGCTACGGTGTGTAAACTTAATTTGATCGTTTCCTGACTTGTGCTTGGCTGGTGCTAACCCATTCACTTTCTCATGAAGTTAGTATTTATAGAAAGCATGTGCAAACATACACTAAATTTAATTCAATTTTTGTTTTAGTTATTTTGTATTCTAGTGCAAATCCTTTCGTCATAATTGATTAATGTTAAAAAATTGTCTTTTTTTTCTTTAAGAAAAAACCTTTGCTTACACCCTACAGACTTGGTAAACTAGAGCAAATAAAGGCATTCTAATGGCTGTGTGAAAGGTGCTTGTTTGTGTGCATTTGGGGGTGGCAGCAGTGGAACTATTTGCAGATATCAACACCTGTGGTACCCTTTGGTAGCAGTCTTTTAAAACTGAAATTGATTTGAATTCCAAGAAAAGACAGGCACTGTTAGTTGATGTTGGTGCTGTATGACACCTGGAATGTTTTGTATGTTTTTTACCAATTTTACATCCCATTTCTGCCTGTCCCTCAATGAGCCAGTCAGAACCACTCCTACCATTTTAATGCTGCACTAGCTATTGGAAAGGGTATTGTGTGATCTCTGCTCCCTCCTCCAGCTCCAGGGTGGAATTTCCAGAAAAATGAAAGATCAAGCTGAATTTTTTACCGTTTTTGTCTGCTTTCTCTGCTTCCAACTGTCTGATAGAGGATATCGGGCTTTCCTATAACTTTATGAGTAAAAGTTTTCTAGTCTGTTTTCCTATGCAATTCATGAAACCAGCTGGAGTAGGAGATACACATCTAGCAGCCAAGCAAGGCCTGCATTATGCTTCTACAAGAACTGGAACAGCCTTCTGACATCACTGGAGTTCAGCCTCTTGAGCAAAACCTGGTCTTTTGGTGGCCGAATTCTCCCCTTGGCGGTACACGTAATTTCTTCCTAACTTCTAAGAGAATTCACTTTCAAGCTTGTGACTGCTAATTCTAACCCTAATATTTGTTACTAGAATTTTGGACAGCAACTGTGAAGTAATAATATCAAAAGCTGTGTTTCAGGTGGTGAGGGTTAGTTCCTGGGCATGGTTGAGTGGGAAGCGCAAGGCATAAGGGAACATGAAGCACTTTCTTTTGGATAGTAGCATGAATGAGTCCTTCCCTAGCATTCAGCCTCTCCTATCTTTTAAATTGATGTTCTTTCTTAATTCCATAGGTAAGCATGTTCTTTGCGAAGTTGAGCAATGGATTTAAATGCTCAGTGGCACTGCAGCCTATAAGATCCACATAGCTTCTACATGCATTTAAAAATATAATTCTCTGATTTGTTTCAAAGCAGAAATGGTTAACTGGAAAAACACAGCCCAGCACCACAGGCTCTCTGTGTGCAAGGGCTTTAATGACCCCCAACTTTTAAAAATTTGTCAGACATAAAAGCAGTACTAATCCGATTAGTAACTGTGATTGAGTAAATCTACTGTAAAAATGGACCATGCCCTGTTTTGAACATGATACCATGTTGGTCATTTGAGAACTGCCACTGTGAAACATAAAAGTCTCTTTGATGGAATATTTATTTTATGAGTTGAAAAAAGGTATAATATAATATTGTTTGTTTTCAAAATCACTTGTAAAATTTTATTAGCCAAGGAGCCAATATTCAAAACAGCCAAGAAAAGGCGTGCTGTTCAGAACCAGAGACGAAAACTCATCAGAGAGGAAATCAAGTGGTTAAGTTCAAGAATTGCTCGCTCTAATTCTTTTTGCTGCAGCACCCCTTATGAATAAAAAGAAGACAAGTATTTTAGAGAACTGTATTTGCTAAGTTGAAAAAGTCATCACTCGGATGTGTGGTCTTGGAAACCCTCACTGAGCTTTCTGTCTGCCCTCCAGAATATTTCTGCATGTCCCTTTGCAAGATACAACTCCTAATTTTAAAGCAGAGAAGCATCTTCATTCCTTGGGGCCCATGTGCACTGCAATTAGTCTTATTACAAAATGCCAAAAAATCGCTGGCAACTAAAATAAAGTGCAGATGAATGTCCACACCACTGATGAATGAGTTCCTTGAAAACAAGTAGGGGTGGGCACGAGCCATGACATTTGGATCTTGATCCAGGCCTGGAAAACCTGAGTCTTGTGTTTTGGCTCGGCCCACTATACACATATATAGAAGGAGATCATCAGCAGCATTTGCATCCAGATTTCATTAACTGTTTATTTTAAGGGCATGCATGTGTACACGCATGCAATTGTTATCCAAACTTCAAATAGAACAATAAATAATATTGCATATAAAATGTCTCATTTTACATTCGCCCACGTGTAGAGGTATTTCCTTTCTGGTCAGAGTGTCCAAGAGGCTGTCCCGAGTCAGGAATGCTTGACCAGCCTCTCTTCCTTCAACACTGAGGTTCTGTTTACCGAATTAAATATTAGCTCAAACTGCTTGCATGCCAGAACATGCCAGCTATTGAGAGAGAAAAAACGACTTTCCTAAGCCAAAAAGTGCATTTTTTAGACATGAGATGCAACTTATCACCCCAGCTTAAAAGCTTTTAATTTTTTAAAAGAAAAATGAATTTACCTTGTAATGAAGGGCTTTTACTTTGTTCAATAAAGTGAAAAAACCATAATTTTTAGGATTTATGGAAATCTTAATTTGTCCCGCAACAAGTCTCTTGCTTCGTGTTCAGTTTGTCTGCATTTTTGTACAGAAGGAAACATGTTAGACCATATACAGAAGAAACTACCAGGACACTGCTCCTGCATTTCCCTCTGCACCAGAGCATTTGCAGTCATGGCAGACTGGTGCCCAGACCTCCCTCTGCTCCTGCAGTCCTGGACCTGTGCCTTTTGGTGCCCTGGCAGGTTTCCAAACTACTATGATGTGATAGAGTTGTTGCCATCAGAAAGTGAGGACATGTCCTGCTCCTTACATGGAGCAATGGAGGATTCGTAGTGATACCAAGGGACTTGTGCCAGCAGAGCAGGTTGTGGGTCCCGTGTACTGCAGGTGATCGCAGGGGACTGGACAGGCGGGCCACGGAGCTCACTGCCCAAAACCCTGCTGCTGCACTCTCCTTGGGAAACCGGCTTCAAATTCTGCCCGTGCCCAAAGGATCTTGCCATAAAACCAGTTTGCTCCTGGATCCAGATAGCTATTGAGCACTTGTGGGAGAAATCGTGGGTGCAAAGTCCTGGCACGTTGGTTGGGGCACCAGGCGCAGTCCTGAGCGCTGCCAGTGTTCACAAGTGAGGCTTTAAACTTTGGCTGTGGGACAACCCTCTGCAATGAGTTTTGCTGAACACTTCCTGTTAAATCTGCATTTCTTTGAACTAAGGTCTTGAACTTAAAGCTGGTTAAAACAATATTTTTTGGTGGTTCCTTTGTAATAAATACAGATGAATTAAAGTTTTTCCTCCACAGACTGTTCTCTGGTCATTGAAGAGAAAGAAAAATAGACATTTTTCAAGCTTTCTAACCCATGATTCAAGGTCTTCATATTTGTACATACATACATGTGTTTTAGTATGTCTAGATACATACATATAATTTAAAGATCTTTCCATAAACCATGCCTCCTATAAAGACAGATCTGTGAAAATTAAACAGGAGGCTAAAGGATTTATCTAGGCTGGGGGAAGCTTTCTGAAGCGTAAAGGTCAGTATTCTTTGTTCCAAATCCAACAACCTGCATCTGTGACATATATTTTTTTTTCTATTTTTAATCTTAACTGAATTTTTGTCAATAGTTCAACAGGTGCAAACTCTAAAAACACACCACTAGAATGGCTTATTTTGATGATTTTCTGCACTGTAGAGATGGTCAGCTTATGAAGTAAGTCAGACTGTTATGAATATGGTCAGACTATGAAATAAGGTAAAAAACAATTTCCTAGGCTTGAAAGAATGGGTCATAAAAAGGAAGATGAGTGACTGAAACAGTTTCCGTGCTGCTCATCAAGACCACAAATAAAGATCCAGTACAATTAATTTCTTTCAGATATCCTGTGATCCACTCTGTATAAAAAACCCATAAGTAACAATGACGATAGCGCATACCTATTGTGCTTCTAAAATGAATCTTTGTTCTTCAGATAGTTAATTTATGACAGAAATTCTCTATTGAACAATTATATACATGCACAGGGACAAGGAGCAATAAATATATAGTATTTTAGTGCACGGCAGCTACAGTGGAGTCAAGTCTGGAAATCTGAAGGAGAGTGCAAAATAGTTCCATTGAATGAAATGAAACATTATGCCTTAAAAAATGGGGCTCAAATCAGGACTGTTAAAACCCAACACGGATTTCCTCACCAGCATCCCGACAGAAATTGAACTTGATCCACTATTCTTCTATACTTTCAGCATATTTTATTCCAATATATTTCAAAATCATACTATTTGTTAGAAAAAGCTATGTATTGAAACATGGGAATCGTATCTTTTCATCCTTCTGAACTAGGAAATCTCAAATGTATGGGGTCCCAGGCTGCTTGTTAGGGATGATGATTTGTGTAGAACAAGTGATGAACAACTCTTTGTTTCATTCCCAAACAGTTTTATAAATAGAGCTCACTTAAAATCTCATAAACTTCATTCTATCCTGAGGCCTTTCTGCAGAGCTTCATTTACACACACACAAATTGAGCATTTAAGAGGTTTACTTTGGTCTGATAATGATCTATTAGGACTGATTATATACATATAAAAATTGGGTATCTAGTACAAACATTCTTTCACATAAACAATGCATCACCTCATTTCGCTGTGGTCTCATTTCTGGATGGGGTATCAAGTTCATAACGTTATTCTAGGGCAAAGTGACTTGGTCTCGTAATGTAGTGCATTGGAGCTTGTACTTTTTCAAAAACACAGAGCACCAGATCTTCAGCATTTTTGGGAAGCTCCTTCTTGACAGAGGTCATAGTTGTGAATCGGGTGAAGTTTTACGTGTATGTGTGCACACATGGAGAGAGGGGAACAGACGTGGAAGGATGGTATTAGTGGTAGGAACTTACCAACATTTTGGTCATTTAGAAGGACATTCAGCATGTCACTGGTTATTATTAAGGCTTCTTCGTTTTCAAGTTCTAAAATATCTCAAATAGCAATTCCTGATCCCTGGCCCACATCCTTTTCTTTCAAATTCCTTCCTAGGCTTCTGTCTTACGAAATGTTATGCATCTTCCTAAACTTCCACATGAAGCAAATGGTGTTCCCTCTGGCACGGCCCTGGTTTCACGACTGCAGTTTGGAGGGTGCCCTGTGCAGAGCAGTGGAGGGAGTGATTGTGACCACTGCCACGGCATTGCTGTTCCCCAGCAGGACGAGTTAGTCTGGGGAGAGAAACTGGAAACGAATGGATTGAGGACAATTCTGGTTGCTGTCATATACCAGCATCTGAGGTTACCCAGCAGAGATGGCGAGGAGGAGGTAAGAGGAACATGCCAGACAGGAATAAGTATATCCCAGATACTTCATCTGCTGTCAGTGCTAGTGCTGACACCTAGAAATGGGCTGTCATGATGGTGGTGGTTTAAATTGGCTAGAAGGAGTCCAAGGGAGCAGGGAAATTTACTGGGGAAGAGACTGCTGCAAGGAAAAAAGGAGAAGGACTTCTGGAAAACCTTTTTCTCCTCCAAAATATGCCAAATATCACATTGTTGCTAAACTTCTCTGTAATCAATGTCATTACAGTGAGATATGTCGTACAGCTATTCTTCAGTAAAGGAACAAAAGGAAAATCTGGTCACCTACCAGTGCCTTGGGGCACTTAATAGTTCTATCAACCAGTCAAACAGTGAAAATATTCATGTTTCTTCAAACTGTGCCTGACTTACTTAATATAGACTGACAGTCCAATACCAGCAACATCTCAAGTGCCAAAAAACATTAATGCCATATTACATCTTCTCAAGTGAAAACATAGATGAGCATGTAACCATTTTTCTCATCCCCTGTGACTGTTAGCAGAGCAGACCCCAGTGGCTGGTTTTCCTCTGGAGAACCCATGAAACCAACCATGTAACTGAAATAACTGGAGGAAATACAGACACAACAATTTTAGTTTTCATGCCGAATCTAGATAATTTAAAATTTTTTTTTCACCAGACTTTTTGCTCAGAATTTATTTTAGGTATAATACTGCAGTTCTCTGGTTCTACAAGGAATCCACAAAAGTATTACCTGATTGGATTAATCCACTGATAGGCAATCATATGTATTTATAAAAAGCACAAATAATTATGGCTAAGAATATGCGGCCAAAAAAGTAAAAAAGGAAGGGTAAAAATAATTTTAAAATCCTGTTTAGATTCACTTATTTTTTTCTGCTGAAGGACTTGATTCCCAGAGAAGGCTGCAATGGTTTACTGTCAGAAAACATCTGATTTTTTGTTAACTGTTTACATTTGATGAGATCTACAATATCCTTACACGTAACATCAAAGACTGAGTCAGTCCCTGCACTCAGTTTGTTCCCACACTTGAAATTAATACCTTCTGAAGAAAGCTGTAGTTCACCACTGCCAAAGGAACCGACCCCTGGATACAGACAGCAACAGGGCTCTGCTGAGGATGAATATGTGGCTGAGGCCCAGCTTGGTTTTCTGATGAATCTACAGTGATCATTAGCTCTAAATATCACTAAGTATTGTCAGCTCTAAATATCTCCTGATTTCTGAGAGACGCTATTTACAAGAGCATGTAGTGACAGGACAAGGGCGAATGGATTTAAACTGAAGGACTGCAGATTTAGATCAGATGTTTGAAAAAAATGTTGTACTGTGAGGGGAGAGAGACACTGGAAGAGGTTGTGCAGAGAAGCTCTGGTTCCTCCATCCCTGGAAGTGTTAAGGGCCAGGCTGGATGTAGCTCTGAGCAATCTGGTCTAGTGCAAGGTGTCCCTGTCCATGGCAGGGGGCTGGAAGGAGATAATCTTTAAGGTCCCTTCCAACCCAGGCCAGTCTATGCTTCTTGTTTGCTGAAATCCAAGTTAGTTGCTCATCAGTTCAAGCATGGGAAAACCTTTCTCACAGCATTCTTTTTGTTGGAAAAGAATGTTGGAAGAAATATGGGAACTTTTTAGATTTTATCATTTTTTTGAGGAGTAACCACTCCTTTTTTTTGGTCATTGTGTACATCTGAAGGGACTCTCTGACCACTTGGGGTACTGATAAGACTAGGATGGTCTAACTGCTTGCAGTACTGAAAAGACATGCTAAGAAGGAGGGAATAAAATAACAAAGATTAAACCTGTAAATCAACCAACATTGAAGTTAAAGATGTCTCCTTCGTACTTTAAACAGAGAGTAGAATTCACAAAACTATATAAACCCAGGTATTGACCTACTTTTGTGGTTGCAATCTGTAAATTCAACCCTCTTAGTCAGTGGGACGCTCAATTCATAAACCAGCACTATCTCAATTTCTCTGCTGATGCAGATGATTTTTCTTACACGTTTCCTCTCAGAAGCCAGATGCTCCCCTCAGTTTCCCCCTCATACACCATTTGTTTCCACCAGATCCATAGAATCATAGAATCAGATGGATTGGAAAAGACCTCTGAGATCATCGAGTCCAACCCTTGATCCACTACCACCACAGTTACTAGACTATGGCACTAAGTGCCACATCCAGTCTCTTCTTAAACA
>JAWMRA010000078.1:118376170-118492266 GCA_035584735.1 Pseudotriccus pelzelni
CACTCTGTGCCCAGCCTGGAGCGCTGCAGGGGGTTGTTGTGGCCAAAGTGCAGGACCCGGCACTTGGCCTTGTTGAAGCGACAGCGGAGCTGCTGTCCCTGTAGCAGCGTGGGGAATTGTGCAGGGGCCCGTTCTGTCCTTTCCGGCCGGTCCCGCGGTGTCCCGAAGGGATGTGACACTTGGCGGTCGGGGTTTTGGGAGCGCGCCCCTCAGAGGCGCAGGGCCGGCTGCGCCGGCAGGTGGCGCTGCCTCCCCACGAACTCTGCGGGGCTGCGGCGGGCCGGGATCGGGCGTGAGGGATAAACTCTCCGCCGTGAGGGCGGCGAGGGGCTCGGACGGGCTGCGCACAGAAACTGTGGATGTCCCACCCCTGGAAATGTTCAAGGTCACTCTGGACGGAGCTCTGAGCAACCTGGTCTGATGGAAGGTGAGCCTGCCCAACGCAGGGGGCCGGAACTACATGATCTTTAAAGTCCCTTCCAATCCAAACAAATCTGTGATCTTATGAGGTCGATTTTTAAAAAAGATTAATATATTTTATACTTTAGCAGCTGATGCAACTGTTCATCCATCAAACTGAATCTAGCAATATTGAGACAACAAAGGTTTTGTTGAAAGGAATCTACAGACATTACTTCCAAAAATGTTTACTGCACAGAAGCGAAAAAGCAGCAGACTGTCAATTTTTTACAGAAATATTGCCTACTGTGGAAACATTTTCATATTTCTGGAAACTTGACATTTTAAAGCTAAAAAAGAGACTGGCAATTTTGAGTCATTCCAATTTTCGGAATTAAAATATTCAGCATTTTCTGAAAAATCAAGCATATGGTGTTTCAAACAGAGAACCCCAAATTGCTGGTTACTTTTCAAAACTAAGCCTATAAGTGCTGAACCTCTTGCTGCCACTCTACTCACTGATAAAAATAAAGTAGCTCATATTGCCATCTGAAAGATTTTGGCCTTCGGAGCAGAGACAGTTATGCTGTCTCATGAGATCATAGCCAAGTCAATAGCATTTATTCAAACCTTTTTTTTTGCTGGCCAATCCTCAAAGGATCTGTGTTTAGTTTCAACTGTTATCAACCACCCAGCTGGAAAGAAATGGTGCTCAGTACGTGGTTTCGTAGTCAAACACCATCAGAGCTTGAGGAGGAAGGAAAGAGAGGTGATTTGGGCATGGTTTTGATTCACCCCTTTGTACATACAGGGCTCACTGAGGATTTTTGGATCTGGATCTAAGTGTGTATGAAAAGCAGGAACTTTCAGATCCATGCTCTTGGTTTGGGTTGTATCTACCTCTCTGCTTTGAATTCTTTGGGTATTTGCTTGGAGCTTGCCCAACTTGTCCACATTTTTTGAATCTGGAAAACTGAGCTGAAAATGCGACCCACTGCCTCTTTTTGTGTTATTTGACAATTTCAGTTCTCTTCAGAAACTAGAAATGAAACCTGCATATTTTAAAACTTCCAGCACTTCAGCTGACAGTTAGTGTTATGTAGTACGAAGGACAAAGAGGTGCAGATGTGAGCGTGCTTGAATGGTTCTGGGTGTCCCTTCTTCTTTCTTAGACTATCAGTGGTGTGAAATGATCTTATATGAAAAACGATTTTAAAAGAGGCAATGTTAACACAGCACATCCCCATAGATACTTCAGTAAGAAACAGATTTCCCTACTCCTTGATTCACACACCATCTCCATTTTGAACAAGGAAGTTAGATGAGAATTATGAAACAGAAAACTGCTCCTGTTGTGTGTGCCTCTTGTTTTCTGCAGTTCTGGGCATAGAAATAGAACCCCACTGGCTTCAGAAAGATTTCTAGTGTTGCTATATTTAAAACTACCTGAATTTTAATGCATCACTTATTCCTTGTTCACCACTGTAAAAACACAATCAAGTAAAAATAATAAGGCCATCTGCTCTGGCCCTTATTTACTTCCATAACTACACATTATTTTTATTTGAATTCTTACTCTGTGTTATTTTTCCTACTGTGATAGTGCTCATAATCAGCAAAACATGCTTTTGAAAGTAGCTGGTGGTCTGGTATTATTTGAATGTTTAATAAAAATCTACCTGTATTCATTGTATGATTTCGTCTGGCCCTTGTCATTTCACTTCCTACATACTCTGAGTTTTCCTAATTTATTACAAGCCTATTTGTGTCCACAGCTCCATTTAAATCTTCTTCCTAGCAATGGGAATCCACTGTGTTACCTTAAAATTGCACTGAAGCAAATACCTGCACAACTCGAACCTGAAGTTTATGCAGGTTTTCCTTATGTAATTTCTAAAACAAGTTAGGGACAATAAGTGAAAACTCAAATATTTTTTTTGTACTAAGAAAACTTAATGTATCAGTTGGGCCATGGGTGCAAGCCGGGGTGAAAAATGACATACGCTGATGTTACTTTTAGTAACGATGCTCTGTCGTTTTTTGGGTACCTATGTTCAATACTGGCATAGGAAGTTAATTTTAAAAAAACCTCCCAGAATTAATCTCAGTAGCAAATCTCTGCAGATAGCAATCTGCATTTTCTGATGTCAAAGAGCAGGGAGTTCAGCATCTTTCTTTTCAACTTGCAGAGTAAGTACTGAAAAGCTTTCTGGGAACCTTTCCATGTTACTGATGCTGCCTCTCACAAAGTGGATGAATGATGACTATAATAAGTTAAAGATAGTAGCTAGAAATATAAGAAACAGGGTCACAGCTTATTTCTCTTCTAAAACAGAATAAATTGCTTGGCGCTTCAAGGTGAAGAGCTTTAAATTTGCAGAGTGGATTTGCTTGAGCTGACAGTCTTTGAAGAGCTTGACCTGTAACTTGTGTGCTCCTGTTCCACTGGAGCCCAGTCCCATAACTCACCCTGAGGGAGAGTGACAGCCTCACCTATAAAATTATGTCCTCTCCTCACTGGTGAGCTCAGGATTAGTCTCTTTGAAAATGCTAACTGAGTTTTGAAGGTATCACATGGCTGCTTGGGACAGCAGTGGTGATGTTTGTGGAACCACTCTCTGTCTCAGGGCTAATCTCCGGGATAATTTAGATTAACCTTACAGATCTCTGGAAACCCCATTCCCCATGATGGACTATCTCTATTATACCCAGTCTCAATCTTAAAAGTTTAACCCCAGCTGACATCATGATGTTATATCAAAAGCTTTAAACTGATATATATCTAAATAACCTTCCAACCTTCCTCGATGAGACTTTACCTTTTGCTTTAAAGTCTTTTTACCCCCTCACGTAAACACCATATCTACTGTGAATAATGCTAACCAGAGAAAGCAGGACATCTTGACATCTTCTTGTGTTTACTTTGTCACAAGACAGATTGCTGTGGCAAATAGATGTGATGTATCAAAGAACTCCCCCTCCTCATGTTCGGGAAGGTTTTGAAATTGATCAGCCCAGGGTGGGAAGGGAGCAGAGTTTTTTACCTTAGTAAAGGTACCTCAGGGGCAGACTCTGGCTTCTGGTCTGGGAAGCCAGATAATTCTCTGTTAGTTAAAGTATTTATAGTCACCATTACAACTTTGACTGTGGAGTACATGGCTAAAAGCCACTAGAAGCATAGAGAAACATGAACTAAAAGTGCAATTTCAGTCGAAACTTGGAGCAAAAGAAATAAATCATGCTTCGTGGAATTATTAAAAAAAAATTAGCCTGTAAAAAATTATGCAAACAGCTTTTTTTTTTTTATTTTCTTTTTGAAAAGATGCTTTGCGGCCAGGAGAATGGAGTTTATGTCTCAGGGATTCTTACATAGCAGCCAGAGTAATTCTCATGATGCACGTCCTGCTGAGATGGGTGCCACCCGCTGCACTGACCAGCCCTCACGTCCCTTCCAGCCCAAGGCATGTCAGAAAGGTACTGCAGCAAAGAAGGCCAGCAAGGTCTTCTTACCTATTTCTAATGGTTTGCCTGACCTGGACTGCACCACCTGAGCTTTCTTACTTCTCCCTGAGTGTTCAGCACCAACAGACTCAGAACAAAGGAGTCTGGACAGAGTTGTTTTGCGACTTTCTGTTATGCGTATGGAAAATCTTATATTAAATATTTAATGAGAGGGACGAAGGCAACTGTGTGGGGCGTAATCATCTTTTCAGTCAGGTGCCCTCCTGTCCTTTTTTGTGGGTATGTTGCATCGGATGACACAACAGAAAAGCTAAAATCCTTCTGAAAACAAAAGACTACTCAACTCCTTGGCAGCATTCAAGCTATTCATGCTCCCTCTGGGCCATGGCAGAGAAGTTTTTACTTCTTGGCAACTTTGAGCAGGTTGAAGACCAGTTACAGGATTAAAGACAAAAATATAAACCCGAGTAAGTTAGGTCAACCACCATGTTTTTCAGCAAATGTGAAAGTTTTTACTTCCAGCCTGCTTTTTGAGTTCTAGTGTCAATGATGGAGCAATTGAAGCAGCTGCAAAATAATGATGCAAAGAGGCCATGTGTCTTATGGTTTATGTACAAAACAGAAACTGACAGTACATTAAAGATTCCAACTGTCTCAGAGGCACCAGCCTTGGGAGAACATTTTTTCCCCATTTCCATGTTGGTTATGCCCTGGGGAGTACTCATGGGATTGTTTCTCTGGTGTCTTTGATTTCACAATTATGCAATCTACCTCCGGCGATATGATCTGTTGACTCAGAAAAACCCCAAAGATCTAAATAAAAATGAGGACAAAGATACAATAGGAAAATGGATTTAGGGAGAAAACATGGAAATTTCCAAGCATTCCTACAAAGGTGGATAAGCTATGCCACAGATTTCTTCTACTTAAATATAGAACAAAGGTGAAGTAGACAGTAATGTGATCCCTAGTCCTTGTAAAGCTGTTCTGGTGGCCCTAAGCAGGTTAAAGTATAACTTTGGTGGATTTCTGGGGAAAAATCCTCCAGTGTAAGGATTTTAATCTCTTTTTGCTTGTGCCCTATAAATCCTAAGGAACACTGATCTGTGGTGTATTTGATCTAGGAATCCTCCAAGTACTTTAACTTCCCTGTGATATTCCCCTTAGACATGCCTACTGTGCTTACTCACCCAGGCACTGCATCTGCCCTGGTGTTAGCTGCACCTTCTTTATCTTTCTGTGCCATTGCAAAACCACTGACAAACTGCTCTAAGGAGCAGTTACAGATCCCTTCAAATAAGCTGATCTGAAGTTTTGTGGTTTTTTTGGCCTGCTGGTAGCTCATGATCTGAGGAGCAGCAAGTCAGGTCAGCCCCTGCTCTCACTCTAGCACCTAGCAGATGACTTCAGGGCAAATGGAGATCCGTATTCTCTCTCCATCTATGGGGACAGCCTCTTTCTAATTAAATATGAACTATTTGAGGGACTGGGTGGCCTGCTCCTTCATTCAGACAGCAGGTGACTTAATGGCCCTAAATAAAAGGCCCTTGAAAAGTAGAAATCTTTGGCTGGCACAGTATTCTGAAATCCAAGAACACAACCACACTGCATTTTCTCTCTCACAGACATCCCAGATAATGTAAAACAATATGAAGTCTTTCAGTATGAAATAGAACGGGAAGAGATTGTAGGAGAGTCCTTCTCAGTGTTTTTTTTTCTTTTCCACATCAGAAGGGAGGTTTGTTCCAAAGTTATTAAGTACAACTTGCATGAATCAGGCAAGACCCTGGGATCTTGCTACGTTCATCTCTGGGGTCCCCAGTATAGGAAGGACATGGACCTGTTGAGGTGAGTCCACAGTAGGGCCACCAAGATGATTAGAGGGGTGGAGTACTTCTCCTATGAGGAAAGGCTGAGAGAAGTGGGTTTGATCAGCCTGGAAAAGAGAAGGCTGAACTGTGATCCAATTGTAGACTTCCAGTACCTGAAGGGAGCCTACAAGACAGATGAAGAGGGACTTTTTACAAGAGCATGTAGTGACAGGACAAGGGGAAATAGATTCAAACTAAAAGAGGGTAGGTTTAGATTAGGTATTAGGAAAAAATTCTTTACTGTGAGGCTGGTGAGGTGCTGGAACAGGTTGCCCAGAGAAGCTGTGGGTGCCCTATCCCTGGAAGTGTTCAAGGCCAGGCTGGATGGACTCTGGGCAATCTGGTCTAGTGGAAGATGTCCCTGCCCATGACAGGGGGATTGGAATGAGATGACCTTTAAGGTCGCTTCCAATCCAACCCATTCTATAATTATATGATTACATGATTCTATGATCTTGTGCAAGATGAATGATCTGAACAGTTAATGAGATTGTTTCCTTCTGCTCTTTTATAAAAATATTCTTATTTCAGGAAGTGCTGATGATTTTCTTTCCCTGTGTTTCAAATTCAACTCCTAACAATAGAGGTACTAAAAAATCAACAAGTCACTTAAAAGACAAAAATTCTATTTAATCTAGGTATAGTTATAAATAAAGTGATAAATTTGAAAGTCAGTATAACTGACTTAGTTTTTAACTGCACTTACAAGCATCCTTCCCACCACCTGCCCCAGGGATCCTCACTGTGGTGCAAAATCATCTAACAACCATTTCCTTCAGTCGGTGGTGGATTTGGCCTAAATTTCAATTACATTTCTGGTTTTTGTTCTGGAATCACTAATAGTAAGTCAAGAAATCAGGTCAAGTGCTGTGATTTATGTGAGAGTTAAATGCCACTGAAAGGCAAAGCAACCGCTTCTCAAGACTGATTGCTGTTGCGATGTTTGGTGTTTTTCTTAAAAGTCCCAGGGAGAGTTTCATGAGAATCCAGTTACTTTAAATTTAAACTAACCCCCAACAAATTTATAGGTCCTCAAAAATTGTGAAGGAAACACTAAAAGAGAGGGTTTTTAATGGCTTAGAAGCCAAAGAACCAAATGCTTAAGCCAAGGAACTGAATGTTCAGCACTGGAACGAGGATTTAAACCCCATTGCTGCTGCTTTTAAGATAATGATTTATGAATGATTGCTTTGGTGATGCTGAACAAAGCCCCGGGCCCTGAGGCTGTATATCCTCTGTGCTTGCTTTGGCATTCAGGAAACACAATTTTACTCAAGGGTGTAGAGACTTGGAAGGGCTTCATCTCGTCTGACTTTGGTGATTAAATAGCTGTCTATGTGTAACATAGATGTCCATTGTAGTTGTCAGCCTGAATAACTATTGAATGACTGCAGCCTACTGCAGGACGGGAAAGGGCTGTTGGAGAAGTGTTCTCATTGTGTACAAGAGGAAAGGTCTCATAACAATCACCTGCAAGCTGAAGCCCTGGCCCTAGGACAGAAAGCAGTTAAGGTGAGATGCTCAAGGAATAGGGTCAAAGGGGCTGTCAGGAAGGATGGTGTGGGTATTGCAGTTGCAGATGTCCAAGGTGGGCACATGGCTCATGGGGGCATCCTGGGGGAAAACTGTGGGCATGGCAGATGCTAAATGTGTGTGTTCAGATTGGCCATGATAGGCAGCCTGTGGCAGGGCTTGCAGATGGTCTAGGGGGTTCACTGCCTGCCCTAACAACAAAACTGCTCCAGGGAACAGTCCCTTTAAAAAGTGTAAAGCCGTATCCTGGAGTCAAGGGCAGGAAGAACTAAATCTGGCTACAATGGAGAAAGTGCCGACAACTACAAGCTCAATACGATAATGCAAAGGAGTTGAAGCTGCAGGTCCTGGGAGCGAGATTCCTGCATCAAGTCACCTGCTGTGTGGTGTGTGAATACCTCTGGGGCTTGTCAGAGCAAAATCCAAGGCACAACGGTAGATGCTGCCTGAGACAGCTGTGACACACCGTCAACACTCGTACGCCAGCAGTTACAGGAGTGTGGTTCTGCAACAGGACTTTTGCGTTTCTTCAACTCAGCCTACTTGAGCAGCTGCTCTTCATTGAATAAGAAGCAAGAAGAAACAACTCAGATCAACTGCGGTCAAGGCCACACATTTATTGTCTGCCTTTAACAGTTTAGAGCAAATGAAAAATTTATTTTGTAAGAAACACGCTTTATGTCTTGACCCAAGTCACATAAAATAGATGTGGTTGTAGAGTATGAAACAGTCCAAGCTGAAGTTGTGAATCCAGCTGTTATTTGCAGGTCATGTCACCCATGTGTTTTGAGTGCTCAGACAGCGTAAAAGGCTATAACTCTCAAAACTAAAGCATTTCACCATAATTGATTAATCTTTTGGCACAGACTTTTTAAAGTGCTTTATTCTCTGGGTGCTATTTTTCACATTTTGTCTCCTTATTAAAATCTACTGACATCCAATCAGCTCTCAGAAACAATGACCTATGACTCATGTAACCATTGACAGACTGTTTTGGAACAACTCACAAAAAGCTGAAATGCATTAAACTATTCAACTAATACATAAATAGAATACAGGGTCAGTTTGCAAGCCATTTGTTAATAGACTAAAGGGCTCCCTTCCCACAAAAATAATTTAAAACATGATTTATCCAGCTTCTTCCAGAACAATTAATTCTTTCCAGAGTCTCCTCAATCCAAGTTACAGATGTAAAGGCTAGTCTGGCTATAGCTGTCAAGGACAACCTTTTTGTAGGTTTTGGATCATTTCTCATTCCTCATATGCTTGCAAAAGCCTAGCTGGCTGTGGTAACCTGGTCTGCAGATAAATTTCAAGAGTCTTCTTTACTCTTTCTATTGGTTTAACAGAGAAGCCCACTTAATTTTGAAGTATTTGGCATTTTCTGTTTACACAGGAGTTTCTGGAGCGTTTTTGTGATCCTGGTTGAGCAAGCTGATCAAGTAGAGAGGAAGTACTTCGTCTAAATAGGCCAAATGCTGAGACTGTGATCCAGAAGCTGGCCAAAGGATTGGATTTGACTGAAAGAGGATTGGAAATTAATTTCTCCACATTTAGTTATGTTGAAAAATCTTTTGTTGTTCTGAATACATGCCAGATGTCACTGTAGCATAGTGAAAATGCCACCTAACTACTAAACTAGTTGGTCCTCCCATTTTTCCTGCAGTGCAATTAAGAATATATATCAATATATAGATATCAAGAAGCTTAGAGGATGATTTAGTCTGGTACTTTGTTTTCATTAGCATCTAATGGTAAATGCTCACAGAAATGTAAGAGAAAAGAGCAAATGGATAGTTGATAATTTCAGTGCCTGTTTGCAGCTCAAGGTGTTGGTCACTTAGGCAAACTACCTGATTTTCTGATAGCCCTCAACGGAGCTTTTTTCTGTGAGTTTGTACTGACAGCGCTCTAACCCATGTAATCTTTCAGCATTCATTATGTTTTAGGGTCTTACCAGGGATAGAATTAAGCTTCTTTTATTCATTTAGAATATAATTGCAAATATTTTTAATTGATGCCACCTCTTTTTAGAATACTGTGTGACAGCAGTCACTTTCCATTCAACTTCATACCACACAGGATTTTACCGATTGCCATCTTTACTGCCTTAATTGCCTCTTCTTCAGACTAAGCATTTTAATCTATGCTAAAGACATCTGATTGGTCATATATATCTTCCCATCTCAAGTTCTAATATAGACATTATGTCTCATTACTGGTGCACGCAGCTGAATATGCCAAAAAACATTACTCTCTGTAAGTTTGAATTATTGTGACTATCTGATAAAGCTGGTTGCCAAACCAAAAACTTATTTGTCGGATTTCTGGATCTGATTGTGGATCTCCAAGCCTGCAATGCAGAGTACTGCAGCACAGCCCGTGCTGGTTCCCTCCACATCAGGCTCTTAACAGTCTCACACGTTGTGCTGGCAGTGTCTTCATACACTCTGCCACACATTTACAGCCAAAATAGGAGCCAGGCGTAACTTTGCACCTGTCTGTCTGCAGGGTTCAAATTCTTTTAGTCATTACTGCCCCCTCTCCTGCCCTGCCACAGCAGCCGCTGGGCTGGCAGAGCGCACGGGCTCCAGCAGCATTCCCTGACCACATACTGTGGAGAAACCCCCTGTTCAGCAGCACGGTAGGGCTCAGTCAGCTCTGCTGCCTTGGAGCTCCTCCTGGATCTTTTCCACACAGAGGAGAGCCAGTGGGTTGCTGGCAGATACAGCCTGGGGGGCTGAGGCTAATCCAAAGTGCAGATGTGGTTAGGTGCAAACTGCAGCACACTTCGGAGGAGGCGGATGTGACCGGATAGGTGGAATACACACGTGGCATTGTGTCAGTGAGAACAGCTGGGCTTGACTACATGGTCATAATTTTGCATATAATTACATAAGTTCTTTCTGGCCTTACAAGGCTTTTCTTTCAAAGGTCAGTCATGCTGTCCAGATATGTTTTTCTAATGCTTTAGTATTTTATTATGATATTATAGAAACACAAATGAGGTACTACTGGATTACCTATCAGCATCCATTCTAAATGATCCATATTGCATAAAGCAATTTATTTTGAAATGAAATATAAGTCTAAAAAAAGCAATCAGGTTTTGAAAGAACATTACCTTTTTGTTTCAAAAGTCAAAGGAAGTTATAAAGATTCATTATTTTTCACACATGGTTGTGCTTTAAAAGGCATCAGATGGACAGAGCCAAGTTTCACAGCCAGAAGAAAGTCACTGGCATCCTCTATAAATCAAGATTTCCTTTCTTTTACTCTCCTGAGCCAGGTGCTCCAAAGGGTTACCTCTAGGAGTTAAATCTTTCCAATTGGGAAAAATAGCAGTACATGAAAACATGTAACTTGCAAAAAGAGAGAATATGTCAAACATTATGCCTTTGAAAACATGTCAAACAAAACCAAAGTTAATGCTTTTTGTTCAAACTGTAAGCTGTGAACTTCCTGGGAGAACAGAGATTCCTAGTCAAGACGGAGGATCTCTCAAAATTTCCTGATAAGAAAATAGGAAAAAATAGAAGTGGATGAGCATATATTCTAATGATAGTAGTAAAATTTAATTCATTATTGGTATTATCTGTCATTCTGGGTATCCATATGGGTGCAGCTGTACTCTCTTACATTTGGTTGATAGAAAATTTGGATGAAAAAAGGTGCTATAATTCCTCATCACAGAGACACAACATGTTCTTTTTCAGCATATGAAAAGAGCTAGTCACTTACTGTTTATAAACATTACATATATCCTCAGTCCTAACAAGTTACCCAATTATGGCAAGATGGAGAAAGTAGGAGCACTAAATATAAGTATTTACAGGGAGAGTGACATTAGAAGGGCACAGGAGGCTGCTTTTTATCACATGTAAATAAATTTGATTATACATACCTGTAAAGATACACATATTAAATGAATCTACATATTCATATGTATAAAACCAGATATGTTATAACACATGTGAAAGCTTATATACCTACTTCTTCCAATCTTAAATTTTAAGGGTTATCAATTCTAAACCTCAAAGGTAGTCCATCTGGTTTTGTAAGTTAAGAAATTACATAGTCTAGCAAGGGTTAATAGAGTTAATCCTCCATTTGAATCTGAGTCCTGTCATGAGGTAAATATCTTTCTAATCAGACTCTGGAAGAAAAAGAAATGGATAAGGGGAAAGTTTTAGGACAAGCTAGAAAACATGGCTTGGGCCTTGTTTAGATGATCCTCCTTTGACCGGGAGGAAGGAGGCAGACTAAATAATGACTCATAGTTGTATTCAGCTCTAATTTCTAACTCTATGAGAAGAACAGCAGCACTGTGTTGAATATTCTTAAAAAAAGTCTGATTGCTCCTCCCCCAAACTGATGTAACATTCCAGATAAGGCAATTGATGGGTTAGGTATTGGTGTAGTAATTTCTGTTATTCTTTGCTATGGTATTACACTCATGGAGAAGGTGAGGCACCAACACACATTGGCTCTTTCTCACCTTCAACATAATTAGAATTGTTTGTTTTGTTATTTCATAATAAGTGGAACATACACATTTCTTATCATCAGTGTTTATTGGTCCAGAAACAACTGAACTTAAACATCTTTTGTAATCATAAACAGAACCAACTCGTGTGCCACCTTTGAAAAGCAGATGCAGCAGGTACTCAGATGAATAAAGTCCTGGAAATGTGAAATGAATCCTTTTTTTGATTGACCAATTTTAACAAGCAATCGGACTTGATCATTTCTCTGCACTTTCTGATTACTTTTGATGACATGGGAAAACCATTGCAGATTTTATCGACCCATCTGCTTCTTCAGTTGGTGAATAGATATAGCAGGAACTGTTTTTCGAGTCTGATCTAACCTAGAAACCATATTCCCCATGCCTTTGTTATACTGGACAGGATACAGAAATTCTGCAGTCATTTTATGAAAATCCAGTCTTCTTAAAGGATTCCCTGGTAGAAAATACAAGATCTTCATGGAACCCTTCACTGTGGTGCTGTTTAGAAGATAGGTGTCTGGGAATACCTACCTAAGATGAATTGGTGAGCCATAGAAAATCAAACAGTGGTGAAAAACAAATGCTTCAATTAACTTCTTTAGTCTGGTTTCTTGGAGAAGGTAATAAATATGCCAGAAGAAATGTACAGCAAATGTAAATCCTCAGCTGAACAAGTGGCAGTTGTATACTCATAGAAGTATGAAGTAAAAGATCAGCTATTTGCGTGTCAGACCTGAAATGATATTGTTCTCAAGAAATGCTTCAAAATCAGTTTAGAACCAATGAACTGAATCGTGACTGAAATGTATCTCATAGCCAAGCAAAATATTCACTACCATAATGTATAATAGAGATTAAAAATAATTCTTGACGAAATTAAGTACATATATAGAGCATTGCCCATATTTTTGCAAGAACAAGCCTCTCTCTTAAAAGACCCAATTTTCAAGAGGCACAATTTCAGTTTTAAATCCTCCTGTGAACACAAACAAGAGATTATAAACCCTCTTGTAGAGATACCCCCCTTTTATTTTTGAAAAAAATAAATTGAAATTTAAAATAAGCAGAATACACAGATCTTATTGAAAATCATAAAAAACTCCTGTCCTCAAGCTGGCATAACCTGGTGGACAAAGAAACAGAAGCATCCACACAGCACTCTGGGTCACATATGTCATGTTTTGTGGGAAGGTCATAAATCAGGAGTATATAATCATGTTAATATTTTCTGAGGGAAAAAAAAGAGGAGGTGACTAATTTGTTAGCTAATAGCATTACACAGGAAGCAATGCTGCGGGCTAGACTTATTTCCAAACTATTGTTATTACCTGTAAGGAAATCTGCAGTATGGTTTGCTGGAGGTCAGTAGACACAATGGGAACATGTTTAATGCTGAATGGTCACCAGGGCGTCATGAAGTGAAGAAAAAGCAACTTCTTTATCTGCAAAAGCAATTAGATAGAAGTCTCACAAATTAAGTGGTTGCTGAGTGGTGCTCAGAGAAACATGCTGCTTTCTCTTCACACCTGTCCTATATGGCATCTGACAAACAGTAGTGAGCTATTAGCAGTTATTGACATTTGTCAACCCTCTGGTTTTCTAGCAGGAAAACGGAAATGACAGCAATCATGCCCAATTTAGTTTCTCATGATGTCAGGACTTCGTGGACTCACACATACATCAAGAAGCACCCAGAAAAGGTTTACAGATGTGCAGAAGGCAGTCAGCTATGACAGTGATGTTGCCAATGTTGCACATGGATCAACTAACGATTAAGATATCAAAAGCGATCACCGTGGCTTACTGACAGCGAGCTCAATTGTTTGCACCTGTTTCCCCTGCATTACACACGAGTCTGGAATGGATTACCCTGCCTTGTGCTAGACACATTTCACCTTTCCACACCATGATATACTCCAGCAACATCTCTGCTAAAGATCAGGCAATTCACTTTACCATACGGACCATGAAAAAGGATGGGACAATTTGTTGCTTGTTTTATCTTTGGTGAAAGATTTCAATTGCTACAGTGATTAAAAAAACTCCCCACATATTGGTTTAAACAAGAATTTATTGCTTCTTCTCTGCAGAAATCAGGTACTGACTGCAAGCCACAGAGTCAGACATCATCCCGACTACTTAAATCCAGAAGCAGACTTGAACTTCATCTCCCATGAATTAGAATTACCTCTTTTTCTTACCATAGTATTTGTAAAGGAACTCTGAACACTTTGTTGTCCAGGGGACCTTCTGATCAACCACTTTTGAGAAAACCAACTCTGTGACCAACAGAAGTAAAGATATAGCAGTTCAGATCCTTTCCCTAAGGCGAGCCCATAAATCTCGCACCAGCACAATTTTCTTGAACTTGGCTTCCAGGGTTACTCAAAAATCTAGTTACTAGTTAAATCTAACCTGCCTCAGGTATGTCTGGCCATGCTGCCATCTGTCCGTTCTTGTAATACAGGCACAATTTTCATATCAGACTGTGAGCAAACTGCTACGACCTGGCAGCTGGACTCTTGGAGAGATTTTTTTCTGTCTTTGTAGTGTGGAATTATCAGCCAGGAGTTATGGCTGATTTGTCCAGCAATTCTTATCAAAAATACATTGTTGGTAGAGGGCTGGTGAGAAGACTGGGTTTGGGGGTCTAAATTATAATTGAAACCATTCGGAAAACAGAAAGATCTTCAGGGAAAGCCAGTCACAATTCCGAAATGATTTTCTATAAAAAAAGGCTAAATTTACTAAGAACATTCAGAACAAATAGTCCAGCTGTGTGTCATGTACAAAATGTAGGGGCTGACATGCAAATTAGTAACACAGCTTTTGCATGAAGTCAGCAATGAAAAGTCATAAACCAAGTACAAAGAATTTCACAATTAATGGATCATAAGTATCACATTATTTTCTTGAGTAACACCGAAGTAAATAGCTTAATGCAATTTCTAATAATTTATGTTTCTTCTTCTACATGATGTTGCCATCTGTCACAGACTGCTACATGTTTAAAATTAGCTACTTCTTCATTTTAGAAGCTGTGATTGACCCAAATGAAATAAAATAAAATTAGAGCCTTAGGACATTTCAACTTTTGTTTCATCAATACATTTAACTGACTATGATTCACACACATTTCTGTTCCATTTCTTTACTTTGTGGTGTTTTGTCTCCATTTTGTAGGTACCACAGGAAAGGGATGGGACATTCATATGGCAGGAAATTCAAATGAAAACTTAAATATTTTCACTTGTGCTCTTATATCTTTCAAGTGTGCAAATATCAGCACAGGGATTCTTTGAACGGAGAGGGAACAAAATATCCTCTTTGAAAACAGATCAGCTCTTCTTAGACTAAGCTTCATCTCTTCTTAGGCTGAGGGTTTTTCATCATACATGCTATAGGTATTCACATTTGGCAAACACCACCCTTGATTGCTCTGGCTGGTGTTCATATAATTTTGACCTGACTGACAAGGCACTGAACTTGGACTCTGAGGAAATGGATGCTATTTCTGATAGTGCTGCAGGCTGGCTGGTATTTTATCATTATAGATCACTGTTTTCCAACCTATAAATTGAAGGGAAAACTATTAATTTGCTACATAATAGGGGAAGAACTGATGAAAAGCCTTACAAACGTCTGTAATTCTGTCAACTTTTACAGAATCACAGGATGGTTGGTGTGAAAAAGTACCTCTGGGGGCCACCTGGTCCAACCCCCTGCTCAGTCAGGGTCACTAGAGACAGTTGCCCAGGACCATGCCCAGTAGGCTTTTGAATGTCTCTTAAGGATGGAGACTCCACAACCACTGAGGTGACCTGTGCCCGTGCTCGGTCATCCTCACTTGGAAGAAGTGTTTCCTGATATTCAGAGGGAACATCCCGTGTTTTGCACTGTGCCCATTGCCTCTGGTTCTGGCACTGGACATCACTGGAAAGAGTCCTCTTTGCACCCTTCCTTTAGGTATTTATATACATTAATGAGATCCACTAATCCTTTCTCTTCTACAGGCTGAACAGTCTTCACTCTTTGTCTCCTCACAGGAAAGACGTTCCAGCACCTTCATCATTTTTGTGGCCTTGTGTTGGACTGTCTCCACTAAGTCTCTATCTTTCTTGTACTGGGAAGCCCAGAACTGGAACCAACACAGCAGAAGAGTCTCACCAGTGCTGAACAGAGAGGAGTCTTGATGTGGTGAGAACTTTCTAACAAGTCTTAGCAGGTTTTTGGCTGCCTTTTCCATAAGGATGTGTTGCTGTCTTGTGCTGAACCTGCTGTCCACCTGGACCTTCAGATTCCTTTCTGCCAAGTTTCTTTCCACCTGAGTGTTATACAGCCTGTACTGATGCACAATGTTTTTCCTCCCCTGACGCAGAACTTTACAATTCTTGTTGATCTTCATAAGAGGCCAATTGTCCAGCCTGTCAGGGACCATCTGAATGGTGACATCTGGTTAATAGCTAGTTTATACATTTTACTATTTAGCAATCTTTTTCAAAATGAACTCAAGACTTCTCTGCTCTATGTAATGGAAGTTTGAACAAATTAACAAAAAATTTCAAAATTTAGTAGTATGCTTAGTCTATGTGACTCCCTATTCAGATACACTCGTCAGAACATTTTCTCAAAAATTATTCCTCAGACATGAAAGTCTTTAAGGTAACCCTCAGTAATCAGTGAAGCACTGAATTTTGAGAGGAATAGAGCAATATCTATTTAAGATCAAAGTACATTCTGTAGATCATGTTTATAAGCTAACATGTCACAGAGCTTATATTATTAAAATTGTTGTCCTATTTTTTTTTAGATTAGATACCACCATGAACTAGAAGGTGATACCTTAAGGAACAAACAGCAACAACAACAAAAAACCATTTTACTTGTGTTGCAAGCTGTCTCTGAACTGAAAAGGTTTAATTCTGATGTCATAGGTATACTTCAAGTGCAAAAGTCTGCACATACCATCTTGTGAAATCAGCTACTGTGTCTGAGTGAGCAAGAGGTATGTTACAAGATTCTCTGGTCTGTATAAAAATAAGGAAACAAATGAACTTATCTTATTTTCCCCTTAAGACAATTAATTTGAATGTCTTCTAATGCCACTACTACTCCTCCTCCTACTGCATTAAATATTATTAATTCTGCAATATTTTGTTAATGTTTTTATTTCTGTTTAACCTGTAAGATGCTGGCCAGACCCAGAGTTGTCTGAAAGACAGACAACAACTGGACTACAGTGGAGATGGCCAAAAAAGCGTTCAGAGTTTTGGGCTGTTTGTTACAGGCAAATACAGTTCAGAGGAGCCAAGGAGACCACATGGAAAAGTGAAGAATGTTCCCCTCAATAAAAACATCAGAATGGTAGTAACTAGAAAGCAGCATAGTAGTATAGTAGCTCTTTTGTATTACTGTATTTCCTAATAAAATAATGTTTTGGTGATTTTTTGCATCTATTTATTTTTTGCGTGTATTAAAGAAAGACTGTATTTTAAGAGGCAATACAATACATTTAAAGATTTCAAATACAAAACGAATTCCTCTAGCATGCATGGTATCACAACATCTAGCCCTTGGCCCTTAGGAATAAAATAAGCCAGTAGGAAACTTCTATAGGGTTTTCTTTTTTAAAAAAAAAGAGTCATCTATATGCAACTGCTGCTGATCATTACCTAAAGTCATTATTTTACAAACATCAGTAAAGTAAGTGGGTCACAGAAATGGGACAGACATTAGCTGAAGTACATGGTCAGATTACATAGATAAAGTGACATGTAAGAAGGCCTCAGACTATTGGGCCATAGTTCTAGGAAATATTTTTTTACAATTTAGAAAGATGAGGCCACTATTAGTGTATAAAGAATTCCCTTTATGCCACACCACAAATAAAACAGAAAGAAAAATCCACTATCCAAGTTGAAGTACATTTATTTGGACGTTAGGAACTAGATTAGAATCTGGATCACTAGTTTTCATACAGGCAAAATTAGTTACGTCAATAACTTTAAAGAGAGTAAAGAGACTAAAAGCTATATTTTTATTGCCCATACATATATAAACATAATATACATTGGGAAATGGATGACCCTTCTCACAGAGAAATGAAAACATTAATAGTTTCCCTTATAAATGTGCCCAACAGAACATTTTCTTACAGTGTCAGGGGAAAGGAATAATGCAGATCTGACATAAACAAAAAATTTTTTTAAAGGACTGACATGAACGGTTTAGCAGATCAATGTATTTGCAATGCTTAAAGAATTTATTGATCCTTTATATTCAGAAATTACATGTCATTAACTATTATTATTAATAATTAGTAGAATCAAGACCTTCCCATTAATTTGATTTTTGAGGTGAAAGGAACGGTACCGCCCTGTGCTAGCAAACTGGCTTGGCTCAGCAGTGCAGCTAACAGCTAAAGCATGATCTGGCATAATTACATAAAACCAAGCAAAAAGAGAAAAACCCCCTGAGAAACTGTTACAAATATTTTGTGAGATCTGTGCAAGAGTCCCTGGGATCCAAGGGCTTCACTTAAATTCTGAGCAAGCTCTTACCTTTCACTGTGTGTGAGAGGAGGGACTTGCAAAGTTTAGCTATTTGTTGTGCCTGTGCACCTATATACCTTTTGTCTGCTTTAAGCCTGCCACCTACTAATTTTATTTGATGCCTCTTAGACTGTGGTTAGGAGGAGACAAGGAGCAGTTGATCTGTATCTGTTATGCTACTTTTTGTTTTGCAGACCCCCATCACAGCCTTCCTCAGATGCCTTTTCCCGGCAGAAAAGCCCTCATTGGTTCCGCCTGAGTACTTTCCTGTTCCTTTGATTATCCTTGCTGTTTTCTCTGAATCTGTGGCCATTCTACAATATCCTTTCTGAGGAGGGGAAAGACATGGGCAAACTGTTCAGATAGCTGTATGATGGTGAGCAGACCTTGCTGCCCCTTGTCTACGAGTGACACCTGCCTCTGTACAGAGCCCTATGAAATCCCCTGGTGACCTTCTTTGCTGTGAACGTGACTTTCTAGTCCTAACTTCTGATTCCATTACTCACTCTTGCTTATGTTAGATCTGTCATTTGAAGTGCTATGATAATTCTTTTGATCCATGACTTGCCTTTACAGAATCTGTGCTCACTCTTCTCTTGTACCTCTCATCCCAGGATTTTCTGATGCTGACTGAGCACAGAAAATGGTAGGTGACACCTCCCAAGAATGTGCCCAAAAGCATCCTGCACAGATGTGGAATGTTGGCATCTTACACAGGCAAATTCAGAGATGTGTTTTAGCTCTCCCCAGAGGGTAAGACTTGGAAGAGAGTAAAAAACCAAATTTTACAAAACTTGGCTGTTGCAAAATTTACTGTATAAAGACACTTGGTTTAAATGAATTACACTTTAGGTATACAGTGATTGTAACACACACAAATGTTTGTTTATATATGCTCATTATCTAAAGAATACATGTAAAAAAAGTCAACCACATCTCTAAAATCTGTATTACAAGTAGTTGAGAAAGTGTAGTTGAAACCATGGTCCTGCACAATCTATACTTTAGAACCTCCAAACCCTTGGACATTGTATTTGTTCTCATTTATTTTCTGTCAGTTTTCTAAGATGAGATCCAGACTATATGAATGAAGCTTCCTTTGCTATAGCTGGATATCTATTTCATATGTGGGGAACTGAGGCAGAAAAAGAGCAAATTAATTACTAAAGGTCACACAGGCCGCGCAGAGCAGCAGGCGTGCAAGAGGGTTCACGTTTTCATGTTCAGGTTAACACTAAGCACAGAACCATGCTGCTTGCCCAAGTTAGGGCTAATTCAATCTACAATATTGGTAACAAAGGGGACAAAGACATTTCAAAAGGGTAATTATTCCTCTACAGTTCTAGTCAAACTAGCTTTGTGAGCACAGTCTTGTGATTGTGAACATTCACAGTGCTTCACTGCTGCTGAGGAAAAAATGTTGTTTGCCTCTGGGCTATTGAGCAGCAAGAGAAATGCCTCACAGTGTTAGGAAACAGTCTATCTTAGTCAAATGAATCACTCACATACAGCCATAAGCAGTACAGATGTGTTGTAATCACTGCTTAATAATTGCTTTCAGGTCAAATAATGTTCAAGAGATTACCACATCTGTAAGATGCTCTAAATAAAAGTACAGGACATTTTGTACAGGCTGATTTAGAAAAGCAGGCTGTTATTTTTAGGGATGGCCACTTTTTGTGTTATATTACTGATGCACAATGAGGCAGGATCTACATTTTAAGCACAAAAGGAATATAAATAAATTCAGTGCTCTCATGATTTTAATATTATTAGCTGGGCTTTCTTTCGACATGATCTTCCATTTAGAAAGCACCTCTAAAACTCTGCCTTTTTTGGATCCTTCTGTTCCTTCTGGATGCTGTTTATCATTCTGTATGTGTGCTGTGAGCACCAGTTGAATTATTTCCCCTGATTGTCTGAAAGCGTCTCATATTGGTCCAGACTCAAATTAAGCGTATTGCATGCACTAATTTCTGTGAGACTTCTACTGAATTTGGGGACTAACCAGCTACAATAGCACCTACACAGTAACCAGGGCATCAGTAGGTTTCAGCTCAGTGACTATTAGGCTTGATTTGTTTTTGTTCCACTCTCTCCCCCTGCTCTTTAGAAACAGGTGGTATTTATCTAAGCATCCTGCACTGGGCAGCTGGTTGATGGGTCCCTCCAGCTGGACATCCTCTCTACATTTAGTTCAACCACACCTGCTTCAGATAGCAAACAAGAAGTGTTTTTATCTCCTGTATCTGGAGGAGAAGTTGGGGGGCGGGTGTGTGTGTGCGTGCGTGTGTGTGCGTGCGTGTGTGTGTATGTGTGGGTGTGTGTGTGTGGGTGTGTGGGTGTGTGTTTCTCAGGAGAATGAAAAATCCTGGGCCAATCACAGTTCTTTCAGCTGTAATATTTTGTGAAGTTTGTAGAGCCCATCTGGTCTTGTACCAGAGGAAAAAAGAGTGAAGTTCAAGAGCTTTTTCTTTTACTCTGTTATACTGCTCTTCTTAACACAGTTATTTCATTATCTCTTGCTATCTTTTGATCAGATTTATCTTCCACTGAAACTTCCTTTCCCTTGAAGTAGACAGTGACATGAGAATGCATGCCTTTCCAAGCTTTTATTGTTCTGAATTAAGAAATGGTAGAATAGTCTCATGAAAGATTAATGACTTCCCGTAAGCATCTTTGTACCTGAGGACAAGCAATTACACAAATATGTCCAAAAGAAAACAAGAAAGGATATTAGGCTGTATTGGCCAGGTATTTCTTGGCAGACAGCAAGCTTAGCTTGTTACATTGCCAGGATATTTAGAGCTAAGGCAACTTCTATCTTGACCCCATGTATCATATTTTGTTTTGTACATTAGGAGCAATGTTGTCTTTGCAAGAAAAACTGACACTCTGTAGGTATTTTCCTTGATGCTTCTCTGTACTTAAGTTCCCATTTCTGCCCCAGTACCTTCTTTGAGAGATAGTTCTACTCCAAGCTAACGCTTCAGGACTGAGAAAAAAACCTATTTTTGGAAGCTATTTCATGCTTATCAATTCTTGGTTTCTTTCCTGTTTTCTTTTAATTATTTTTTTCCATGTGCAGGGATTTTCCAGAAGGTTTGCTTTTGGCTCACTAGGAGAGTTAAGGCAAGAATCTGTAAGATAGCTTAAATCTTAAGTGGTCTCTAATACTCTAAATACTGAAGTAAGCATTCACCATTTGTCTGTCACAGTCTTTGAGAGATACTGGAAATCAAAGAGCTTCCTGTTTCTCTAATAAGTGCGCTGACACTTAGTGTGTACTGACTGCTGCTTCTCCATTTATCCCACTGGTATGTTGCAATTAAATGGAAATACTGATGACAAAATATTGTGGAGAATCAGAGTTAAACTTATCAAATCCATCAAAGTGGAGACTCTTAGCTACAATTCTGACTGTGACACACCATCTCAGGAAGGGCAGTGTAGATGCCTGTAGGATTGCCTCGGTGACTGTCACATAAAGTATTAGGCACGAACAACCTTTACACCTGGCTTTGTTGGAACTGCCGAAATGTAGAGACTTCTGTAAAATATCCACTGGGGGGTCAGCTTGTAATTATATTGTATCTATTTCCTAAAGTTAAAGGGCAATCCTCCAACTTGCCTAAAATGTGGCGTTTGACTGGAATTAGCCATGATGCACTTGATTTTCCCGTCCAGTTCCTCAACGCTATGCTTATTTTAGCATAGATGTCTAATCTATGTAAAACTACTGAATTTCATCCTTTTTCCAGTTAATCAGGTAAGTGGGTATTTACTGATTTTGAGAGCTTACCTGGAAACCTGCATAAGCACATTCCTTAGAGACACATTTTTTTCAGTAAATCTGAAATTCTTCATCGAACTGTGCTATGAAAACTCTCCTTTGGAGAAGGTGCTGTTCCACGCCCTTGGATGGCTGTAATATAGCCTATTCAAAAGGCTGTATTAAGGTACTGTATAAGAAAATGCTGTTCATATTGGACCAGTATAGTGAAGTCTATTTAGACAGCAAAGCAGTTTTAGTGGTGAGTGGAAAAGATGCAAAAAGACTGTAACTCAGCAGAGAGTAAAAGTGTGTGGCAATCACTTTTGTAATACCAGCATAACAAACCAGGATGAGCAGAAGCAGTACAAGTGCATTTTTCACTTTTATTCAAATAGAGTTCCTTTAGTAAAAACATAACCTGCACTTAATGTACTCTACAGGAACAGGATCAATGGGAGCAAAACTATCTTTTGTTTCTATGGGTGAGTTTTTTTTTTCAGCCAACCGTCCCGCAGTTGCACTGCTAAAATCTGAGACTGAAGGGTACATATCTTTGAAAATGCAGCAGGCATTGTGTGGGGATACATCAGCTTTGAAAATCTAAAAGATTCTTCTCTGCTGTGGTCATAAAATTAAGTGACACCTTAACTTACATTATTAAACCTGTCTAAAGCATAAGAACTGGATTAACTAAAGGGACTATCGTACCCTGCTGAAAGTGACATACCTGAATAAGGCAAAATGACTAAATGACAAAGAAATTAAAATAATGAGGAAAACATTTATAAAGGCTTAAATACATGAAAATTAGAACACCATTTTGACCCTGGTTATGGACCAATTATTTTAACCACTAATAATTCCTACACAGAATGGCCTAATACAAACCTGCCATTATCCCTAACCGGGTTAGTGACTTTTTTCACTACCAGTTTTCTACGATGAAATTATGTGAATAAGAAACTTCTTTCCTTAGAATAAGATCATGCAGTCATCCCGCACAAGTGTAAGCACAGGAAGGCAGACATGCAGGAGACTACAAAATTGACAGGGGTAAGCAGAGGGATGACGTAGCCAAGCAGAAGCAACCTGTGCTGTCAAACGTTCAGAGGGGAGAGCAATTGCAGGGTATGAGACCTTGGCTAGCGTAGAGAATACACCCTTATGCAACAGTGCATTGACTTCACCATGCTGGATTTGCAGTTGCTGGTCTCTAATGTTATCTTGGTGGTCTGTGAAATATGCTGAGAGCTCAGGAAGTGTCAGCTGCTCCACAAGAGTGGCAATGCTATTAAAAGAAATTCCTACTTCTATGACTTCTATGTCTTTGTAAAATAAGCATGGACAGAGTTCCCACTAATCCTAATTTTTGAAGCGAAAAGGCAAGCAGTACTAAATGCTCACAGATTATCTGTTTTTATATAGTGCATTTCTTTTTATGGGATCTTACTGACTTCTCCTTTATTCTTAACTCCAGATAACTCACTCACTGTGTTTTGTCTTGGAGTTTCTTTGTTTAATGCTACATGTTCCTCATTGCAGCTATCATAATTCTCACAACTGTTTAGTTTGGGATTTAGTTTTTTTTTTTTTTTTTCAAATATGTTACTGGCAGGAAAAACCAAGCCAATCAGTTCTCTTCCTCCTGAGTTCAAATCTTCCAGCCTGGAGAGCTATAGTGATACTGGATAGAATAATTTCCCATATAGCTTTTGGTGTATCAAAAAGTCTTCTGTGAAAATGAAGGCAGAAGTGAACTGCAGTATACCCAGCAAACATGAGGAACTGCTCTTCTTTTTGCAAGATCATTCCCAGAATGCTGGGACAAGCCTGAGACAGTTACTGGCTTCTCCATTATGATGTCAGGTGAAGGGAAAATCAATTTGGACATAAATAGATTAAAAATGTGAATGTTTAAAGTTACTGTTTATTGAAAAAGCATGAAAATATCTTCAGTTTCTAACTGCTGCATTCATTGTTACTGCCATTGAAGTGTGGCAGACTCCAGCCAGTAGTTCTGACTGAGGGAAATACTCGTATTGAGCCTTGACTGACTGCATGTAAGTCTTTCAGCAATGGGATTTAACATTCTGACCTAACATTTAATGTATTAATCCTAATTTTAGGCTGATACTAAGACTCTCTGCTGTATTAAATCAACCTAGGTTAATTCAAAATGATGTCTCTCCCACCCACTATCAATAGGTCCACTGTTTGGTTCCACAGAACTGACCACCCACTCTTATGAGAATCTGCAGTGAATTAGAAAATCTGTCATTGCTGGAGGAGCCGGACAGCGAGGATATGGCCTGTCATTCCTTCCGTACAATACATACCCTTTGTCTGCTATCTCTTAAACTAACCTGACATAACTTAGCCTCCTGGTCAATGGCATCTTTATTCTCTCCCAAGGAATGCTTCATTCACCAGCATTATTAAGAAATTTCTGGACAATGTTTAGTGGCTGCGCAATCATCCAAGGTTCTATTAAAAAGCCATCTGGGTAATTAATAGCACATTTGTTCTCAGCCTCCTCCCAATTTGTCCATTAGTGGAATAAAAGCGCAGGACAAAGGGTAATGTGGTTCAGTTATATTTTACAAGAATTCTTCAGGAAGTTGAAAACACATGATAGTTTTCCAAAGATACATATGTTTATGGGTCCTCTACAAGAGCTGCAAAACTGCACAAACCAGGGGCTCTTAATCAGGCTTCTCCCCTGTCGATAGCAGATCAGCTATTGACTATGGGCTGCTTTGTGGTGATGCTCTCCAGCCTGAGATGGGGAGGGTGTGTGAATTGTCTCCTTCATCTCAATTCAATTACAGCTGATAAAACCAATTCCAAGATCCACGTCAGGGCACCACATCAAACACAGCATGAATGACTTTTATAGTCTTTCACCTGATATTTGAAGGCTTTTCTGAGGTTTCTTTTAATGTCTCCTCTTGAAAGCAGAATTACAGCCTCAGGCTGCACCCTGTGAGGTGGTTTTATTTTTTCCCTTTAATTTGTTCTTTCTTCTTCTTGTCTCTTGAAAGCACCTGAAGAAGAAACACTTTAAGATTTCAGAAGTTTGTTGAAAAAATTAAGAAATACTCCTCTTCAGTTGTGATTTTAGTCCCTTTATTCTTTTTTTTTTTAGCTCCTGTGAAATGAACTGTTGCTAAATAGCCATGCTTCAGCGGCAGGGATCTCTCTTGCACCACAGACAATTAAAACTAGTGCTTGTGTGTACTCAGCTATAATCAAGTATAGGTCTGAGCTGGTGTAAACTCAGCTATGAGCTCAATAGGACTGTGATGATTTATGTCGTGAATGGATCTGGCCTCTCAAGAAAATAAGCCTGAAATTCATCAACCAGAGAGATTTTTCAGGTAAATTCTGTTGACGAAAAGTTGGATTGTGGATGAAACATGATTTTTCATTAAAAAAGCCTCTGCTTTCTGTGGAAGTTCTTTGTGTCTTGGGATTGAAAAATGAAATTTCTGAAAACCAAGGCATTTATCTGCCTATATTGCCTAAGAGACTCATGAGGATTAGATTTCTGTTGTTTTATTTGTCTTAGTGGGCTGTGCACTGCAGGGAAAAATGCAGTTCTCAAATGAATCATGATATGACAGTGTCGTAGTTCACCATCTCGTAGAGGTTGCAGAACAGATTCAGATAGCCTGTCTAGACAGCATGTTGTGCCCATGCTTTGCAGATGCTGTCCAGTGTCCAGAGAACCATGACAGTGTTTCAGAAACCACAAGCCTTCACTTTTTTTGATTTTGATTTTCTTAATTAAATAAAGGTGAGGGTGCTGGATTGTTTTTCTGGTTCGTTTTGTCTTAGTTTTAGCAGATTTCCTGGGTGGTGCAGCTACTCACTGTTATTTGAGCTTTTTATGATCATGCTTTCCTTTCTTACTCGTTCCTTGTTTTCCACACTAAGAGCAACTCTCCCTTCTCTCGTACTTTATTGTGTGCATAATTGTGGATCACTAATAAGCACTGTGCAAAATCACCATTTTCACCATACCCAGTGAATTTTTGCAGCTAATGGGATTTCCACCCGGGTGACAAGAAGCCATTCTTTATAATTCTTTTCTCCAAACAGCAAATAAAACTGTTTATTTATATGACTTTGTGAAACAGTTTTCCACTGAAAAACCGAAAAACTTTTCTGTTTTCTATTCATCTCTAGTCTAGGAGATAAAAGACCGAGTCCCATAGGCAGCTTTTCCCCACCTTCATGGAAAGTGTTGGGATTTCAGTCTGGATTTGAGCCAAAGCAAAGAGAGCACAGAAGGGACACAACACATACACAGTGGGTTTTTAATGTACTTTGCACTCCAAGGCTTCCCCTCACACTTGTGTGAAGGAGCTCTTTCCACAGCACTATAAATATTTGTTGACACTTCACAGCCTCAAGTGCCTGTAAGAACACTGTGTTTATAAAGTAAGTGCTCTGTAAATACTTGAAGGACTCAAGGTCGGTATGTCTGACTGTGCAGCACCCGTATTTAAGCTTTGTTGGCATGCTGTAGGCTTACCAACTTAAGTAATGCTCTCAGTAAAAGCCACTGAAGCCCTTCAAGTTTAACCTTAATTCTGAGAGTAATCTCATTAAAATTAACAATACATTCATAATTCTGCAGATTTCAGTGGACCTGCCTGGCTATTGCCACACCAGACCAGGAGGCTTGCCAAACTTTTTTTTTGGCGTGACGTGGCTTCTCCTACACAAAATGTTCCTTAATATCTCCATTCTGTACATCACACTGATATATTCCTTAGTGCCATACCGGGCAACAGTGCCTCTCTTGGTGATATTTCTGTTACTTGTGCTGTAGAAAGAGGAGCAACTCACCCCTCACAGGGCCCTGTGAACCTGAGCATATTTTCTAATTTCCTTGTGTGAAAGGATGTGCACACCTTTTCATATATCCTAAAATGAAAAGGGGCAGAAAGACCTCACGGATGAAGAAAGGACAGTGGTACCAATGAATTGTGTTAAAAGTCTAAAATCAGTCAGGTGAAAGGCACATGTGGCAGAGAAACACTTAAGAAAGATTTCCATCACAGTCCTCCAGCTCACAGCTTCCACAGATCCCAGATATCACACTCACAGCCTTGTGAACCTTCTGGGCAGTCAGTCTGTCCAGAGTTGCTAGTGATGATCAATCACCATTTGCACATGCCCCAATTTATGTCTACATCAGCCTATAAAAGAGAAGCTTGCTGTCTCAGAATAGTATTTAGGTCTGTGTGTATGCCATTGATGCAAAAATATCATCCAAATCTCTGAATCTGTAAGCAGTGCTGCTTGTATCTGGTAATTACATAAAACAGCTGAACCCATTTCGTCTAAAATTCGTGCTACTATTACTGTTCACACCTTCTCTTTGGGTTTCACTTTTTCACTGTCTCTCCTATGAAGGCTTCCTTCCAAGGGGTTTACAGAAATGTTTTGTTGTAGGGCTCAACTGAGATGCACAAAATAATTTAAAGACTTGTTTTAAATCTTTGTTCAAAGTGTACTGATATTTTAAGTGTTAGGGAACTTCTCCAGCTTGCTCTACAAGCTCAGACAGAAGACTTTTTAGAGAAACTGGAATTCCTCTGGTTCAGAGGCGAGACAGGCTGTGTTTCAGTGAGGAGAGTGGGGCATTTCTTACATCTTGGCTGAACTGACTTGAAGAAATTGGCTCACTTGCACCTGAAGTTTTTAACTGAGTCCAGGAACTTTTGATTGCAGGGGTGCACTAGGTACAAAACAAAAATTACTGGTTTTGCAGATCACATAGCAGGACATTTTCATTCCATACCTCTATTTTACCTACACCATCCTTTTCTGCAATAATAGAGAACTTTTTCTTTGTTTTTGTATTTGGGACTCTCTGCATACTGAAAGAAGGCTGATCCTAAGCTACTTTCACAGGATATTTTTGTCCCATTGACTTTCTGACAAATGAGAGCTGCCTTCTATAAAACTTAAAAGCAATGCAAGCTGAACTGTTTCTGACCTGTACTTGACCTACTCAGCTTCATCTGCTCTTGACAGACCTTTCAACAGCAAGCTCACAAAACTCTCTTTTTTTACATTACTCTTGAATAAAGCTGTTAGGCTATTTTTTTCCTTCACTGTTTTAGTTTCATTGAGCTTTGTGTTTCACTATTCCTACTAGCTCCTTCCTCCTCAGGTTCAGCTTGTAAGAAAAGCACAGAGAATGTTTTATTTTGCTGCTCATACTAGAGCGCATTTCCAAATAGTGTGAGTGCACTGAGAGCCGCTCATGAAAGGATTGAACAATTTAGGAAGAACACCCTTCTAATCACTTAATAGTTATTCTAGCTGAAAAGATGCACAGAAATCTGCATATAGTGAGCTAAAAATGCTCTATGGGGTCCTCAGTCATGTATTAGAGGTGGTTGAACTCAGAAGGAAAAAATTCCTTTCTTATCATCAAGCAGGTCTCAGTAGGCATGGCGTTGTGTTTTCACATGTGTGTAGAAACAGAAGATATTATAGCTCTGTCCCGTTCACCAGCCAAAGCCTTCAATTTTTTGCCTATGTTCCATAAAGATTGTTGTCAGGAAAGGAAGGACTACGAGGAGACCTGGAATTCTGGAGTCTGAGATGATAACTGAGTTAGATCTGTAAATAGCAAACAGATGATGATAAAGAGATTTTTTTGTTGACTGATAATGAAAGCCAACTGAAAAGTGCAAAGATTAAATAATAATGTGTCTGGAAATCATACGTCGTAATTAATCTACTTGTCCTGTTCATTTAGACTCCTACTGAAGGGCCTTTACCAGAATGCAGTAATTAAGAAAGGGACATAACTAATTCCCCATATCCCTACAGATTGATTTCCTGATTAAAAGTTTTCAACCTGATCTCTTCTTGAGTTAGGTTGTTAAAGACACTTTACAGCAGTAGCTATTTCTGGTTTACAATGCAGTATAGTTTATAATGTCAACTGTTAAAAAAAAAAATCAAACGTGTTATTCCTAAACCAGTTACATGAAAATTATGAAAAACTATTCAAATGTTTTTCTGGTTTTGAGCTTTCTTATGTGGTCTTGTCACTGATTTAGTTTTTCTAAGCCTGAAAAATTCATATTTTAATGCATATATAAAAATGTGACCTTCCCATCTAGCTATTTGTTGAAGACTTCATTTTCCTACCCTAAGACTCTGAGATGAGATATACAGCTCCCATAATCTATCAATTTGCTGTAATCTTCTGCTTCTCCTCACATCCTTCCTTGCTATGATCCAAGTCTCCTGCTCCCATCTGATCTCTGTTTGAGCCAGCCCCGTGTTTCCTTTCACAACTTCCCAGCCTCTCTCACTCTCACACTTTGCTTTTTCAATGTGCAGCTGGTCCTTGGGATTTCCACGGCTTGTATCTTTACGTCCCCTTCAGCAGTTTCCTCATTCTACATAGTTTTGTACCTCATATGAACCTTTTTATATTAAGAAATTTAACCTGCTTTCAAAAAGAAAAAAATCATCCTTTCTTAATGTTTTAAATATGAGCTCACAGCTCTAGAAGTGATGTTAATTGTTTTCAGTTTCTCTCTTACCTCTCAGGATTCTTGTTAGCTTAAAAGTATAACATGGATAACACGTGGCTTCTGTACAAGTGATGTTCACACCTTCTGCCACAATTCCTAATTATTTCAGATGTATTTACACCGCCAGAAAAAAAAATCAAGAATCAGAATTTTGTTCCTACCCATAAAACAACTGTGGAAAGGTTTGCCTGATTAGGAAGTGTGCAATCCACTTCATGTTTGCAGTTCACCAAAACAAGGAGATTCCCAAAGTCCCGCATACCTGGTTGGAAAAAAGAAAATGCTTGCTTACATTTGGCTTATTAGCTTGGGACTCTCATGGAACCATTTCTTCACATGTTGCTTCCCTTCTTTATCCTGGAGGTTGAGCTGTTCTTTTCCTCATTCGTCCTTTAATTCACAATGTGTTGAGTATACAGAACTTTTCTGGTGATTTTTGTGCTGATGTGAATGAAGAATCCCTGGCAGAGCTGTGCATTCTGATCTACCATAAAACCCTTCCTGAAAGTCATTGCCTTGGGAGACTAAGCAAAAAATGAATACGTAGTTGGAAAGATTCTTTTTTCCATGGATGGTTCCTCATAATCTAAGTATTGTCATACAGTTCCTTCAAGGTTGTCTGTTTCCACAGATTTATTTGGAAGGGCAGAGGCAGAGGATGTGTAGGGTTAAATGCTAGGATATTTCAAGATGTGTGATTATAGTTTCGGATGCTAGTCTTGTGTGTAAGGTTTCCCTTAATAGTCTGTAGAAGCTTTGTATAAATCACTCCAAAATTATGCTGGATCCTGGGGACTGAAGTGCAGAAGCTATCCACAGCTCCATGTAAGTGCAATTACAACATAAATTTCAAAGAGAAAAGTGTGACTGCAGCCAGGAAAGTAATAGAATATTTTGCATATCTGAGCAAGTTTATTTTTTGTGGCTAAAGGACTTCAGAAAACCTGTTGTAGCTAGAATACGGAGTGGTGTGGTCTCAATATGAAAGAGCTCATCAGTCTTGGGGTAAAAATCCTTATTTTCTTCTGTGTCCTTAAATATATACCTGTTTGAACACCAGCATGGATTGCCATTACATACTGGACTGCTTTTAACATAACTCACTAACATAACACAAATCACAATAGTAATTTCCTTGGTCGTGCCTATCACTGTTGTTCAGCCTGAAAAATTTCACTGAACTAAACGGAATGCTTTATGTGTAACATTCTGGGAAATTGTGAATGAGTCAAGCTTAACCTCAGGGCACCAGGAAGATACAGAAACACTCTCTTACACAAAACAAAATTGTAAGCAATAAAGGAATGAGAAATATTAATAAAAATGTAATAAGTAATTGTATGATGAAAACAGAACAGATTTTGCAAAAAGCAGCTTGAGCCAAGGCTGGTTCCAAATCTAATTTTCTTTTTTGCTGAATAGGTAGTATGATGGATAGGCAGCAAACAATAATAGTGACATATTTTGCCTCTAGGAAAGTTTTTAAAAATATGAGCTCCATGTGCCATATCCATAAAGTACGAGAAAATAGTATTTTGACTTTCTTGGGTCAAAGTTAGGTCAAGATCAGTAGATGCAGAATTGCTTGAAAACTTGTACCCAAACAGTAGCTATTTCTGATTTTCTGTTATGCATATAAGTAGGATTCTAGAAGGACATCTTCAGCCAGTGTCATTCAACACTTTCAGTATTGACTTGGCTGATTAGAGATTAGAGAACATGTTTACAAAACAGGCAAATAGTAAAAGTCTGTGAAGGGTTAATAGTAGACTTGAAGAAAGAATCTGCATTTAAAATACCTTTGAAAACTTGAGAAGTCAGAAATCAGTTAATTAGATTAATTGAATTAATTGAATTAATTGAATTCCATGGAGAAAAATGCAAAGGAAAGAAAAAATTAGACCTCTTCAATGTGCAGGATAATTGTTGAGGTAGTAATAAACAAGCTAAAAAAATAAGGTAGCAATAATCAAAGTGAAAAAATAAGAGCCTAAGGGAAACATGGTTCTGGCTTTTAGTAAAAAACATTCTAGCTAAAATTCAAGAAAAAATATTTTTTGATTTTTTATTAGGCTTCATCTGGACCATCATTTCCTTATTGGCATATCTCCTTTCAAAAGAGGTGCAGATCAATGGCAATAGCCGAACAGCTTTATAAAACATAACCCACAGGAGACATTAAATTAATTATTAGAGGTTCATCTGGGAGATATGAAAAAATTAACTATACCTATGAAAGTCCAAGTGTCACCTGCTGGGGATGACCGAGACAATGTTTTGAAGCCTCTCCATTTCTGTGTAACATGGTTATAAAGATGGATTCAGTTCACTTTGCAGTGGCATTTGTCATGTTTTCCTTTTTCATGCTTTCTGAGCTGGTGATTCAGGAAGCTGGGACAGGTCCAGACTTGCATTAGAGTTAATGGATGTTTACACAAGGAACAATGTCTTTGCATTTGAGGTATTTAAAAACAGATGAAATCAGGAAAAGGGCCTCAGTGGTGCTAAACGAATTGGGATGCATGACTGTGTGCTATGAAAGCTGCCAGATCTTCCCTAACATGCCAAAGCCACAAGCTATTATTTATCCGTATACCAGTCAATTAAATTAAGTGCCTAAGGTGTTACCTTGCCCACATTGCTGCAGGTTTTGGCACACTTTCAGGACACGAGAACATAGTTTCTATGAACAGCCTGATGCAGAGTCTATCAGCAGATCAAGTTGTTGCCAGACTCATCTTTATTTCTACGGAGTTACAGAGGGATGAACTGAGATACACACTTACAATTTCTCCTGATATTGGAATTTTGGCTACTGTGTAGATGTGTGGACACTGGTATGGGCTACCAGGTGGGTGGGCAAGTCTTGGGCTACATAAAATTTGTCCTGTTGAAAGTCCATAAGGTGAGCTGATGGAAACTGCAGAAGTGAGAAAACTGCAGCGTTTCCCGTGTGGCTTGCTGCTTCTCTGTTCTTGCGCATATGGACCTCTTGTACAATGAACCTGATTTTTTTGAGGATGAAGGAAGTAATTTGTTGGGTACAGGGTCTGACATTTGGCTAGGAGTCCTCAGGGCAGTCTTGGGAGAAACTTTTCTGAATTATGGGTTATGTGATGAAGACCATGTAACTCCTTAATACCTCATTTGTGATGGTGGAGAACACAGGGTAAATGACACAAAAGAAGCACAGAACTGTGACCTGATTCTTAAACTGATCTCCGTGTCTGTTGTCACAGCGTATCTTGATGGATGGACAAAAGCAGCCTTGTCCGGTTTGGTTCTGCTAAAGGAAGTGCACAATATGGTATTTGTGTGGCTGCAGGAATACTAGGCTTTTTTTTCCTTTCTTATTCCAGTTAGTTTGATACCCTCTTTTTTTTTTTTTTTAATTAAAAAAATAAGAGCAACAACCAAAAAAGATAACCATGTGACATTCTACTTTAAAGTGCTGTCTTCTTCAGTGAAGTTAGCCATTTCACTAATGATGAAAATACTCATCAGAACTTGCTACATCAGTATTGAGATCAAAGTATTAATTGAATAATTGATTGCCGGAAAATGCACATATATTTTCAGACAAAAACCTTATGCTTTCCCACCACCTTACTCAGAGTAAAGTAGTAAAATGTATGGACAAAAAGTGGTGGTGCCTATTTGTCAGTCAACTAATTTTGTTTCAAAAGTAGAAAATCGCCGTGTCACTTCATTAACTTATATCTTGTTCTAAAGTTAGCTAAGAGTGTGATCTTGTGTTATTCACATGTCACTGAAGAGTATAAATAGGATATATCATGTCTTTTGCAATATCTTAGAGGGTTTCCATCTCTTCAATTTTATTAATTTCTTTTGTTTTCATGCTGACGTCCAGGTGTCCTTGTCCTGAGCAGCCAGAAATAGCTGTTCAGTGCAGACATATCTGGCTCACACCCTGCTGTCTACATGTCCCTGGCAAAATCCCCTTCTCTCCCACACAGTCCCATCATGTTCAACAGTGAATGCAAAGCCTCTAGTATAAAAAAATCCCCAAGCTTTAAAAGCTTCAAAAACAACATGCACCCTTGGAAGAGATCAGGATTCACTGAGAGTTTTGTCAATGCACCAGGCTGTTCTTATTGGAAAGGAATTTGTTTGATGAAGTTATCTGTGAATACCATTTCCTAGGATAATTCCACAAGCTGCCCCCATTCTCAGGGAACTGCGAAGTCCCTTTCCTCTGCATAATCCTCAGTAGTTTTTGCCAATCTTTTTTTGAAAAAAAAAGAAAAAAATCTTTCAGATTTAGTCACAGGGCCTAAGTGAGTCCCTTTCCCAAAGATTTTGTGTTCAGGTAGTGAATAAAATGCCTCCGCTGTTAGTGATTACTTTTATCAACACAGTGCTAGGACAGATGTATCTTTAAGACTTATTTTCACTCCATATACCTGATTAAGCATTTAACCATATACAGTAATTATTTACATTAGTGCACTAGGCAGAATCCTTAGTGACGTGTTAAATAGATTACTATGGCACATTTCACTTCACTGTGATAAAAAAAGATAAAGTAATAAAGATTTGTGAACAAAGTAATAGGTAATCTGTGGGAGACAAGATAAGAGGCCACAGTACAGAGAGGCCTGATTTCCAAATAGTTTTTGTATGTCCTAGGATAATATTGGCTTTCAGTGTCTTTCAAGACTTACCTTTTACTTAAAATTTTTGAAGTTTTACTATTTACAATTTTTTTTCAAGTTTTACATTTTACTTACAATTTCCAGATGGGTCACTATAGTCACTCCAAATCTTCAAAATCATACTTCTTATGTCCTCCACATCCCAACCCCTTAAAAATGGTAAGTGTGGTTTTGCATAAAACAGATGCTTCCCTTTAAAAAAAGTTTGTTACTAGAGAATAGACTTCAGGATCAAGGGAATTAGGTAAGCCATGCAATTACCAGAAAATACATGCTCCAGTGCAACTGGAAAGCACCATCTGGGATGTTTCAGACTGTAACTGTTCTGCAAAAATCTACTTGTTGAAAGAAATAGACACTACAAGGGCATTTAATCATCTCACTTTCTTATATAAAAGGAAATCCCTGAACTCCTTTAGAATATCAGCTTAGGGTGTAATCAGCCTGGTGATGATAATGTGCTTCCCAGAGAGAGGTGGATTTTTTAAAGGATTTCAAGTATCTGAGAAATACATTTATTGGCTGACGTTATCTGTTGTCACCATCACCCAGTGATTTCAGCAAAATGGAACTGCAGAGACAATTTCACCTTAGGTACCCTTAGAGTTATCAAAGGAAAAGGACAAAACTGACCAGAGTGCCTTTAAGATGCACCAGAAAATTTAGTTGGAGCCACACTTCTGATTTTGCACTGTGATGTCTATCTGCAGAGTCCTTCTGACCACAGGCTACATGATGGTCAGCACTAGTATGTGGAGCAAACTTTAGAACGGTATTTTTGGCAGCTACTGGAAATTACAAAAGCTATGTTCATATCTTCACAATGAAAATGGCATTTCATCTCAGGTGTCAGCCCAATTCCCTCCTGCACTGTTTTGAAGGAAAATTCATTATCCTATAAATATCTTTTTTTAGTTGAAAAAGCAATCAATCAGTCTGTATCACAGGCTACTGACACTGTCTTCCTCAGCCAGACATATCTTTGTTCAGCTTGTCTTTTCTTCTGGTGCAAAGAGAAGGACCAGTAATATCGCTGAGTTTGATGTTGCATCAGGGATTTAGTATATTCACTTTGGCCTTTGCATTTTTTTGTCACTTGCTTAGAAAAAGGTAGGTCTTGAAATTTTATTTATCAGTGATACTTGCTTCTCTATACTGCTGCTAGAAGACACTCTTTTTCATGAGCCAATTGTTCCTAGAATCTGGAGCCCAACCAGACCCTGAAGTGTTACAGCGGTGCTGCTTATTTTAATTGCCATGTAGAGCACAGAAAAGGCTGAGTATACACAGCTGTTTGAAAGTGTGGCTGTGGCACCGGGGCTATACTGAAAACAGTGGAGCTGACATAGCATATGTCCTTACACTGTACTGAAGGCAGACATGATCTAATGCTGATTCGAAAGTAATGTAACTGTTTTGCTCTCCTTGCATGTGTCCCACATACAGCTGATTATGGTACTGTGCTAACACAGCACTGCAGATAGCTTGTTTTGCCTACTGTCATAGACACCTACAATGCTATGGTGGGAAAACTTTTGAAGGCAGATGCATTAACCAACCTAGTTTTTTACTTGCAGTTTATCAATATGATTCCAGAAAAAGTTTCCTCGGATGACAATACCGGTTCATGGAGTAAGTTGTCATCCTTTCACTCATTGTCATGCTTTTAGACATCCTATGCTGCACAGGTAAAACACTTGGCCTTGTCTGAAGTCCTCTTTGTTCTAAGAGCCTTCAAAACCTGAACACTGTGATGGTACAAGTTAACCTGTGGCAAAACTAACCTAAGTGTCAGAGAAAAAAGCATCTAGAACAGACAGAGTCTTTCTGACAAGAACACTGTCTTGTTCCTTTAAATTTCTGGACCATTCTATGACCACATGAGAACCTGTTTGAAGTATGCAGAGGATACCTTTAGATATACCCCTGTGTTTCTGACATTTCCACTCTAACACCTACTTTGATATAAAATCTGCTCTAAGGTGAGTGTGGTCATTTGTGATGCAGTTACCAGCACAATTACATCCACATTAGGAGCAGCCTGAATACCAGCAAGGAAATCCCACTGTACTCATTGCCTAAATCTCACTAGCCCAATACAAACTGAAGTCTAAAATTTCTATTGCATTATTGTGTAGTAAGGATAGTAGCTGGTATGCTTACTAATATCTTTTAATGGTTGATCATAAAAGGGAATTTACACAACCAGTTCAGGCAGTCTGGGTCCCCCTTTTCAGGTGTGAAACATGATTCTAAATCATATGAGCAGGTATAGCAAAGGTAGCTTGTTACACAATGGCTGGCTTTGTTACAAGCACAAGCTGCTCTTACTGGAACCTGAAATTTTGCCATCTATATGACTTTAATCAAACCAACAGATGTAAGTCAGCTGACATTGCTTTGTTCATATGGAGTGTTACGTGCTGCTTCTGTGGAAAGCTTACAAAAGAAAGCAAAGCACAGACCCTAAACTCTAAGCCTTGGGATCAGATGATGAACAGCACCAGAGCTGCTTGTATGCATGTCCCTTACAAAATGTTCAGTGATTAATGTGTCTCCCTTCTGCTTATCGTACAAGCCATGCTGTTGTGTGATTACTCTCACAGCACCATTACACCAAAACTCCAGTCCTAGACCAAAATGTATTATTCTGTTTTCTAAGCAGGGCCTGTTTTACTGCTGTGTGTAAAACTGCACACTTCCTTGGAAGCCAGCAGATTTGGAGTATATTTTAAGTCAAAGGAGTAATGTTACCTGGCCTCTGTTATTCATTAGGACTCTCTTCCTACAGTGAGGCTTTTGAAAAACAGATAGAACTTCAGCTACTCAGTGTCGCTGAAATGGAAAGAAATTTTCACTATTATTTTTTTGTTGTTTTGGAAAAAATTGGAACCTGTGTGTCAGAGTAGAAAATTACAAGATAGTCCATCTTCGTTGCAATAGTGATAATATTCTTTGTCAAAATAATATTATCTTTCTCTGATGCTTATTCATTTCTGGTTTTTTGGAATTTATCACACCATTATTTATTGCTATATAAAAAGTGATAGAAGTGTGAAATTTGACATGTTCAAAGAGTCCTGATTCAGCACAGCACTTGCAAAGCATTTCAGTTCAGCTGTTCAGTCATTAATTATCACAAGACTAGACTAGTCAGATGCTTGCTAGCGAAAAGGATAAAAAAATAGGAATCATGGATAAAAAGGAAACATAGATTAAAAATGCAGTTACAACACCACTGAAAGGGAGATCACTCATCAGCAATACACATGAGAGAAGGGTGAATGGTTGAGGGTATAGATTGAGATCATCAGTTGTAGTGATTGTGTCTGACAGATTTGACATCAGCAGTTCTGCTGTCCCAGCATCCCAACTTAAAGTGCTTCTTCTTATTGAGATCTGGAATTGTTTCTCTCCAGAGAAATGGATTTTATCTGGGGATATTCCAAGTTCCCTTGCACAAGGGTAGCTGGTGGGGAGCAAATATCCACAAAACAGGATACAGTGGGCAAAAATGAGTATGCTGTGCACATGACTGAACACACAGGGCCATGCTACCGTGGTGTCAAAGTCAATCGAAAAAGTTGCATGAAGAAGTTGCGTTTATCTCAACCCATGAGTTTTTGCACTTTTATCCTTTCAATTCTCTCTCCCTGCCCACTGGGGGAGGATGAGCGAGCAGTTGGGTGGTGTTGAACTTCCCTCAAGGGTTAATCCACATCACACCAGGGGCTTCAGCACATTATAATCAAACACAGATCAGACTGCTTTGGTGAATTTAGGCATACTGACTTGAAGTTTTCTAATCATTAGTCAAAATAGCTGGCAAAATGGATCATTGAATGTACACCATCTTTGCTTAGGAATATTTGACCAGATGTGACTAACGCTCTGTAGCTGCTGTCATTCACATCCCTGTAGGAAATTTCACAAGAGCACCCCATTTCTAGCATTCTAGATTCTAGACTTCATAGGGTTATGAAGATGGTGCAGTTTGGACTGTCCAAAGTCTTACAAACTGATAGGAAAGGCCAACACAAGAAAAAGGATCTCACAAATAGTCTGTGTAGAGTGGCACTCCTTGTTTATGTCCGGGAGTATTTTACCTCTGCTTAATTAAAGTATTTAATTTGTAATTCTAAATTAGGATTCTGTTGGCCTGACACTTGCTGTATAACTACTGGGGAAAGATTTCCAATGTCTACCATCAATTTACTCTATGGACAACCTTACACTGTAGATGCTTACTGTTAGGTAGCTTAAACCTCCCAGTAATATTGAGTACTTTTTTAAAAATTATTTTTTCCTTAAGAATAGGCAGAAAAATGAGCAAATATTATTCTCAAGCACTGAAAACACTCATCTTGAGTATCATGAATGGTGATTCTGGAACAGATTTCAAAAAAAGGGAGTCTTGCACATCTGGGTCAAAGTGGGAGTTTCTGAGCTTTGTATGTTTAGCTCACATGTCACATCAAGTTTGCTTTTCTGGGTGCAAAATCCTGTCTGGAGCTCTGAATCATCTCTGGTTAACAAACACGCTCATCATCAGTGTCTGACACTGACATTCCACCACTGACATTCCACACCACTAGTGGAAAAAAAGAAAGGAATTTTGCAGGAGTGAGGGGGGGACGGACTTCTTTTGATCCAGACTGAAGACAAAAAGGTTTTGGCTATGGAGGCACAGTTTGTGCCTGTAGAAGCACAGTTGTTTTTGGAGGTTACTATCCTTAGTAAATCAGCCAACAACCACAGAGCACATGAATCAAGTTATTTTGTTTGCATATTTACAGTACAATGTATTTGACTTGTCAAACTAACTTAATGGAAAATTAGCAGGCATTCCACCTCTTGCTGTGTCTGCCCCTACAGTATGAACAAGTTGGTGCAAACCATGGCAAACAACCACTAGTCGCTTTTGATTATTGAGAGCAGACATTAAGGTTGCAGAAATCCTGCATCTTGTGGTGCTGTCTGGAAAGCAGAGGCTGTGATTTGTGGGACAATCCCAACAAAAACTGCAGATTGTGGGATCTACCACTGTGCATATTATTTTAGAGTCAGTTCAGGAGAAGAATGAAAAACTGAGAAGATTACAGTTTGCCAACCCCTAAGTCTGGCTGTTCTTGTCGGTCATATATCTCAAAAGAAAAATGTCCAAGAAAAGAGAGAAGATGATGAAGCAGTTTGCTAGGCAGTTCTAGCTTGGCTTCTGCCATGGTGTATTTTGAGTTTTAGACTGAGTTCTGTGCTAGGAGGCTGCATCTGTTATTTGGATTCTAAAGAATATTTTTTTCCTGCCTGAGTATATGTTTTATCATCTTCATTTGTATGTGCTCATATTGTCAGTTTTAAAATAAAAATTATTATTAAAATGGTAATGAAATTAAATATGGTGTACAGACAAATATTGATTCATTTCCTTGCTTGCAGATTCTGTCAGAAATATTTTTTTCTCCTTTATTTTTTACGCCAGTAGTTTGGATCCAGTCCTGTTTTTCCTGACATTCTGCAAGAAACCTGACAGTCATTCTGACATTTTTAAACAGATCTAAACAATGGAATTAACTAAAACCATAGGGTATTTTTATTAAGATGAACAAATAAAACTCTAAATTTTTAACTAATAATTTCAGTCAGAGAAGAAGAAAACCACTTGCAAGAGAAAACTGAAAAAACAATTCTTACTCCTTCACTTCAGTAATGAAAAGGTTTGCCAGGATAATAATAAGCGCATTTCAGTAAATCAGAAACGAATTTTGATTTGCAGCACTTAAATGTCTTTTTATACTCCCTTTTTATATTCACTCCTATAACCATTCTAGTTAACACTAAAGTCCATGGAAAATTAATTTTCAGTCCATGCCGAAGTTGGAGAAGTTTGTCAAGTATAACAATCTCCAGAGCAGTAGAGTTTTTTCCAAATTTCTCATTAGTGTTAAGGTGCCTATCAACTCATTTTGGCAAGTGAAGGCATGACCGAGATAGTGCAGGTCATTGTTGCTTGAATTGCCTTCAGCCCAGCTGCACTTTTTTACTAGATATTTTCCCTATTTGTTTTTTTCTCTTCACCATGTGAACCAATCCCTAGAGATTCAGCGTGAAAGATCCTGCAGAGTTCTGACCCTGCTTTCCCACAAAGACCATGCACATTCATATATGCTACAATAACAATTTCTCTTTCACAATGAACCCTGCTGAAGGACAAATGAACACAAAGAGAAAAATGAAAACCAAGATCCCATATAATAATCATGAGAATGAATCACCAGGGGAAGTAGACACAGACGTATTTCGCAGGATCAACCTACATATTGGAAATTTGCAAAGGCAAATGAAATATTCACACACAGAATACAGAAGATGAGCTCCAGTGCAGCCATAATTTAAGAGAGTTGGAGTGATGCGGTGCAAAGCTGTTCCTATAGCGATTTTGAATATGCAACAAATCTTTGTAGCCTGTTGCTCTGTGAATCAACAGCTGCTGATGGATTAATGGAATATTTTCTTACTGGTTATTTCAAGACATTTATCTTCTTTCTGTGCAGACTGAAAACTATAACATTCAGACAGCTCACATACTGAACTCTGTCAGGCACAGACGTATTATCTCTTCTTCCTATGGTGAAAAAAAACACCCCACATCTTATATATTAGGCAAAACCACTAGCAAAAAGCTAGCTAACCTTGCTGGCAATTTCATTGCCTCCTTCCAAATAGTAACAAAGTGTGTGTAGGGTGAAAGTAAATCTACCTTTGAGGCCATATGGTTCCTCAGTAATTTTCTCACTCACATACAATTCAACTTACTATTTTGAAACCTGACATATAACGGATCAAGAAGTACAGATTTATTTCTCTGTATTCAAACTCAAAGCTTTTTTAGAGCTATCCTGGCAGCAACCTGCTTCATGATGGAGCAGCTTCCCCAGCCAATATTAGGAACTGTCTCAATTTTCTGCCATTAAAGTAGAAAATCTCATCCCTGAGAAGATTAATTGTTTCCTTTTTGAGCAAAGTAGGACTATAGGGACAAGGGGAGCTGCTGGGTATCCTTCTTCCTTTACATCTATCTGGAGAAGAACAGAAATGTCAGTTCTAGAGGCACAGTAGTGGGTATATGGTCTGGGAAAGATGATGGGGGAAGGGTTTTCTCTAACCACATCTAAGCCAGCTATACCTAAATTAAATTCAAAGAGAAAAAAGCATCTGGAAAATTAGATCAGCTTAAAGCACAGTATTTTAATGCAAACCCAGGGAGATAGCAAGAGTGTAGTGACATTTATCAGTAGCTACAACATAGGGTTCCAAAACAAAAAAACAAAAAAAAGAAGGAACAAACTGCTCTCTGCCCTTGGCCTGATAATTTGCCTTTTACCTTCTGCATTTTCATATATTAGTCTGAAAAGCAGAGGACCAAAACAATCAACAACAGATGTTCCGTACAATCAGTGTGGTACATGAATTCAGTTAGCATGCAAATTTTCATCCCTGGGCTATTCATGTGGACTGCTGGGAAAACAGGCAGCCTGCTTTGCAAAAATAGATAGAAAGGGTATGATTAAAATGTCTGGATTCAATCACATGTTTAATCACCATCCACTTTTTTTTTATCTCAGCTACAATGACTGGTAGCTATTATGACAAAAATTTGAAAATATGCATGACACACAGTGGCACCCAGGAGCCTTATAGGTGGTCTGTGTTTGATCAAAGTGATCAAAGCTTTGTTCTGTGTTTCCCTCTGGTCCACCTCACCACAACAACCTTAAATGCACAAAATATGATTTATAAGAGGGTGTTCTATACTTTCATTCTTAGGCTAGAGAGTTATAAACTACCTCAGTTTTTCAGAGAAACCAATAAATTATGTTCTCCCTCCTTAAAAGTAACAATAGATGACTGTGTTGTCTATTTCGAAATAAGTTCTCAGGGGTAATACAGGAGATCAGAGACTTCTAACCTGCCTACACACAAATAGAAGGTGAATCCTAAGAATAATTTTGGTGTGTCCCATTCAAACCATTCTGAAACTGAAGGGTCACATAACAGTCACCCCTTTGATATTTTGTCACTTTCTTTGTAGTTGTGGACGGGTGCCAGAAGGGTGTAGGGAAAAGTAGTAGGAAAACTATAATCTTGCTTTCTATTTTTTAAATCTAAGAAGCGCTGTAGTCAGAATTTTTGGCATGAATATATATTATTTATTCAATTAATGACGCAAAATAAAAAAGAAGCCCTCTGAGGGACAGACTGGAAATCTTACTTTGGTAAGTGCTTGCTCATGTGAAGAGTTCTGCTGTATTCAAATTATTATTCTAGTGAGTACTGTTCTACTGAGTTACGTAATGTAGCTCAAAATTAACCCAAATAAAATTGAAAAGGAAAATTGTCAAATGGCCTGAAGACTGTTTATAGTACAGTGCGTATTAGGGATCACTCTAAATGGCAAAATAGCAAGTAAGAAAAAATTCTCTAATGGGGTGATCTGAGGATCAGATACAGTACAGTACTGTGATGACAAAGAAATAAAAGCAAGAGTCACTTTAAAGGAAATCCCAGGACATTACCAAAATTAGAATATTTACAAATATGGAGAAGATAAGTAGAATTTCTCTGAGTCTAGAGAACTGGACCCAAAAGGATAAAATAGCATCTGACTTGGGAATATGCATGCCATGAAAGCAGAGGAGCAAGTAAACGGAAATCTATAATTAGCAGCAGAAACGTGGATCGGAGAAATGCCAAGAAACAGAACTGAAGCGAGAGGCAATGGGTCTACAACTGCGGAAGCCAGCAAGGTGAACATGAGATTCATGACACATGTTCACTTACGGAAAGTGTTTTGGAATTTTCACAAATGGGAAATTAGCAAGGATTCATAGTTTTGAGAAACAAATGGTGTCTGATATTATTCTCTTTCATTGGGGTTGTATTCTGGCCCTAATGAATTACCTCGGGCCTTTGAAGAAAATCCCTTTCATAGGCAAAGGGGCAGGAGAGGTAGAGTGAATTTAACTTCCAGAAGATGAAGCTGAGTGGATGGTTTCAGAGAATTAAGCCTTTCAGTCTGAAACAAATTGAACATCCAGTAATGCCTGTGTCCTTTCAATGTGCCTCAAGCTATGACAACCCAGCCTCTGCCTGGAGTACCAAAACAATACCCATGTGTCTTCCATTACAGAACATAAGTGACAGAAAATTTCAAATACAGGGTAAATAAGAGAAATTGCAAGTAAATAAATAAAAAGTCATGATACCTGCTGCTAGAAGTGCCAGGACACAGATGATGGGCTATGAGGGCAACATTTACCCTGGTCTTGTACCAGCTCTGTTGACAGTGGGAGGCTCATGTCATTATTTAGAAATGAAAGGCTGTAGCTGAGCCATTTAGATGAAGAAGAAAGACTGAGTGCTACAACAAGAGAGGTAACATATGCCAGTGGATCAGATGCAATTTGTACATTTTAACATCGAAACATTCTGTCCTGATTAAAGCTTAATTGAACAAAACTAACTCTGCAGACTTTTTGGCTACAATGAACACAAATATTTAAAATGCACAGTTCTTGATTAAAACAGTGACTGTACAGCATGACTAGCAGAATTAATATTTAAACAAAAAGGAAAGGAATGAAAACATAAAATGTTCCCAGGTTACCCAAAGAGAACTGTGGCAGTAAAGATTCTAAGGTTGGTCACTGTACATTATAAAATGAATCTTTTTCTTTATTAAAACAAAGAGAAATTAAGCACTCATTCTTTTTGGTTTTTAAGTTGGACTTAGTTGGTCAGTGACCCTGTCACTTTTGAACACCACCTCCAAACTTATTTTTCATTCTTTTTTTGTTCAGGCAATTTTGATATTTTCCTGTGTTCTCCAGTGCTGGAGAACAAAACTGAAGAAGGAATTCTCAGTGAGCTTCTGGCAAAATGTCCGGAGAAGTTTCAGTAAGTGGTTTTTGCTTCCACTGGACATTGTTTATTTTCCCACATAAGCAACCCTTTAGCAGTCCTGCCTTTGGTACAGGCTGGTTTTGACAGCACAGTAGAAGATGGAGACAAGAGGCTAGCAGAGAAACCAAGAGCTGTCACTCACAAAAGCTAATCCATTTTTCAAGTCTTTCCATTTGTTTCCATCAAGGAGTGTGTAAGCAGCCTTTCCCACCCAAGTCTCATGGCAGGATTTACCAGTTCCTCTCACAGATCCAGAAATTATGCAATCTACATTCTAATTTGAGGTCTATTCACAAGAATGAGTCGTGGTATTAATTTCAGATGATGTGTGAAATTTGCCAACCTTCTTTTTCTGGAAGAATTGCTCATTTTGCAGGAGCAGGTCTCATGTTCTGACAGGTTCCTGAATTACAGAGCTACATGGCTGTTGACCTTATACATGAAGTGTAAAGGTTACCAGAGTAGCTCTCTTAGCACTAGAATTAAGAAGTGACCCTGTCTATTTAATATGTGAAAAATAAAAGTATTTCATGGAAAAGACCCAGTAGAGGAGAAACATTGCAGTCTACTGAGCATAGCTGCATACTGAATCAAACACAGTAAGTCTTTCAACATACATTAAAAAAAAAAGAATTTAGAATTAAAGAAGAAGTTGTTAACACGTATTCCATTGTTACATTGAAGTGGCAACAACCCATGAAAATGAGTAAGCAGTAAGTTTCTAATGGGACCAGATGGCTTGTAAAGCTTTTTGGATAACTATTTAATCTACGAAAGTGCACCCCCCAAACCCAAAGCTTTGTAGACAAAAACTTTCTGTAAAAGCCATATTTGACAACTACTGTACAAAAATGCTTTGCCATGAGAGACTACCATCTGTTTACTATATTAAATATACAGATCTCTGTGCTTTTATTAGAAGACTTTTTTCTTTAACAAGGCAGATGGAGGAGCTTACATGTACAGCAAATTTTTTTACTGCAAAAATGTGTATAAGATATAGTGTAGAAATGGCATGACATTTGGGCAAGATTAAAAATTCTTTCTCTGGGTGCTGCTCAGAGACAAGAAATACAGTTATATTTACTTAACTCCTGTGGCAGTGAATGTAAAACTCACTTGTCAGAGAGCACAAAAGATATTTATGTTAGCTCAGGTCCTTTTACTCTGCTAGTAGACCCTACCAATTTGAGAAATTTAAGAGAAAGTCTGTAGCTAGAGATTATTTTTAGCATATGTCTGTGTGCCACCTAGAGGTGTTGATATCCATGCAATGGAAAATCCTTCCTTATGGAATTGACCAACTGATGTACCACAGTTGAACTGGAAGTGAGCTTTGGACCATCGTGTTCACTCAGTCATGGACTTCAACACTTCACTAAAAAAATGGCATTTTGACTGAGATCTGATATCAGAGATTTGTAAACTGCAACCAAATACAATTACTAATAAACTCAGGTCTTGAACAGTATTCCTTAAAGACATATTATGCAAGTAGTATTTTTCTATTACTAAAGCTTTAAATTATCTATAGGGATTGTTTCCCTTGGCAACAATACATTCCATATTAATGTGAGCAGCTTTTCAAAAGATTTTTTTTGTATCTGAAGTTTCTTATTATTGATAAGATTTCTTATGGATTTTTGCTTGCTGCTATATATCTATAAAATTGGTAACAAAAAGAAAAAAACACTGGAATATTGGAAAGGAAAAGAAAGAAGGAAGGATAAAGAATCAAAAAAGAGAAGGAGGAAGAAAGGCAAAAGGAAGAGAGGATGAATACTGAATATGGATTTAAGGCCAAATTCTCTGTTGAAGGAAATGGACAAAACTTTGATGCCACTAGAGCACTAATCACCTCAGCAGAGGGAAGAGGCTAGTATCTTATGTGGTTCTTTTAACAATTCACATGTGACCTGGATTGTTAAAGGGAATTTGAATTTTTGAATACATCAGTCTTCTTAATTCACATCTTCCTAACAGTTAAGAACATATAAAAGTTGCCCCAAGGAGAAATAAGACTGTCTAGAACCATGTCCCTGTTTAATATTGTATGCTAAGATGTGATAAAGGGATTCACAGCATTCACTGTGATTTATTTACAAGAAGATGTATATTTCCACTATGACCTTTGAAAGACCATGCTGTCAATGGATCTATGCACAGTTCAGAGATTCTTAGCATGCTGTAGTGTATTTCAGAGTTCTTTCACATCTCTTCCTCTTTACTTGCTTTAGGCCACCAAATCAGAACTAGTGAGGTGTGTTTTACTTGAGAAGCATAATGATGGTAGAGGTGAGGCATGGCACTGAGCCCAGGCTAATATGTTTTGTTGTGTTTATTAGCACGGGCTCCATTCCAACACTGCTGGGATGCTTGGAATGGGAGGAACAAGGAAGAGGAGGATGGAAATAAATTGACATTGGCTAGGGTGTAGAAATGAGGCAAGAAAACAGATGTATGATGCTGGGTGCAGGGGAGTCTGATTAGATGAGAGGATGGCAGCTTCTTTAACAAAGTGGGGCCAACATTGCAGTCCTGAATCAGAGTAGGATGGAGTGTAATACTGTGCAAAGCAGATGTCTTTCATATATAGGCAATTGTGAAGCAGCTGAAAAAAAAAATACTCCGCTCCTTATAGAGAAGACAGTAATTCAGAGTAATTTTGGCACTTGAATTAAACAGACAAGAAAATGAAGCAATGCAATATCATAGAATCATAGAATCAGCTGGGTTGGAAAGGACCTCTGAGATCATCAAGTCCAACCCTTGATCCAACACCATAGGGATTATTAGACCATGGCACTAAGTGCTACATCCAGTCTCTTCTTTAAAACCTCCAGGGATGGAGAATCCACCACTTCCATGGGCAGCCCATTCCAATGCCTGATCACCCTCTCTGTAAAGAATTTCTTCCTAACATCCAACCTAAACCTCCCCTGGCAGAGTTTAAGCCCATGCCCTCTTGTCCTACTGCTGATTGCCTGGGAGAAGAGACCAACCCCCACCTGGCTACAACCTCCTCTCAGGTAGTTGTAGAGAGTGATGAGGTCTCCCCAGAGCCTTCTCTTCTCCAGGCTAAACAACCTCAGGTCCCTCAACCTCTCCTCATAGGACTTTGAAATTCCTTCCAGTATGTAAATGAGTGCATGCATTTTAAAATTAGACCAGATTACTGTTCTTTGGCAAAAAGCTGTATCATGTTCACTGATAGTTAAGACAGATCTGAACTGACTGTTTCTGGTCTTTAAGTCATGACAGGTAAAAAAAATAGGGTACATAGCATATCTGTTAAAGTGCTACATCATTTCTGGATATAAGATAGAAAATAAAAAACATAGAAAAATAATTAATAAAGTTGCAGACCAGGTGAAGAAATATTTGAGAGAGAGGAAGCCAAAGTAAAACACTGTGTCACTAGAATTGGCAAAGACTTGGTAATAGCTGCAGAACTGACGGGAATCCTAATTGCAGTGGCCTGTGATGCCAGTTGAAGTTTCTTTCTCCTAGAGGTTGTGGTTCTTGTTCACAGTAAGCTCTTACACTTTTGGCATGGCATGGGATCCATCACAGCAGATCATCTAGCAATCCAGAGCCAGAAAAATAGATGTCTACAAGCCGTACAGGACTTCTCTTCCACAGTGCCAATTGCATTTTTGCTGTTAGCATGTGGTGGAAATTATGGCAGATCATAGCCTCTGCTGAGGGAAAAAGCTGGCACAGTAATCTCAAATGGAGAGAATACAAAAGGTTTTACTGAAGTCCTCTTTGAGTGCAATTTTCAGCAGTAGATGCTGACTTGGGCCTTGACTTTTGTTGTTGCCTATTCTGCATTTCCCTTGCATCGAACATCTGGAGCGGCCATAAGTAAACACAGAGCATGGGACCAGAGCTCATGTCAGCTGATGAAACCATTGCTAAAAATCAATTCAGCTGACAGCATCAGCCCAGCTCTTCTTGGTGGTTGCAAAGACACAACTACACACTGTCTCTTTATTTTCCACTGCAATGTGCAAGGACACCTACCTTTTTGTCAGTTCAGTGGAAAAAACTTTTTTTTAATTGTTTGCTTAGTAGTAGGTGAAAAGAAAATTCACATTTCCCTTTCCCTGTGCTTTCCAGTAGAATTATTAGAGAACCACTGCACTTAATATGTTAAAGATAAGAGGCTTTTACATTCACCTACTGTCATGATACCAAACATTATCTGTGTATTTCCACAAGTCTGTTTTGCTGATTGCCATATATCTCAAATGTGTCTCATTGGTATCATATCTGCTGCATTGCTCCTGTAGCACACCACTGGTATGTCATCATTCCCTTCTGCTTCCTCCCTGTTTGAAGAGACTTGGGCAGGCTTCTATCAGCGCTTGTACTATGTTGACAGCATAGAAATGTCTTTCGGAAACAGACCTCCTCTCAAGCTGTGTGTCTATTATACCAAATCCATAAAAACTACGTACTGTCATTCCTGGGACTGTCCTGTGCAGAGCCATGAGTTGGACTTTGATGATCCTTGTGGGTCCCTTCCAACTCAGAATATTCTGTGATTCTGTGATTTTGTGATTCTGCAATTAGCACTCTGCCTGGTCTCTCTTGCCCTCCTAACTTGACTCTCCCATGCACTATATCTGTACCAAACCCCACCTCCTATCCCCAGCTTTAAACCCTAGTAGCATTGAAGGTCTTTGGAAAATATATTTCTCAGGCCACATAAAGCTCTCTGAACCCAGTACAAGACCCACTGCACAATGTTACCATTACTCAAACCAGACCAGCTTAGTAGCTGTTGTTTTAGGCTGGGTTTTTTTAGAAGTATTTGTAAGAAAATTATCAACTTCGAAGTGTTTGAAAATCCTGGCTTTTGGTGGCAAAAGTTCAAAATTCATGACACAAAATCCCAAGAGATTTATAAATAACTGAGTCCTTTGCCTAAGCATATTTCTTAGATATATGCTTGGAGGACATTTCTGAGAGAGCCTTCAAAACCAGAAAGGTTTAAAAGGCACTGTTTCTTTTAAATAAAGGCTGAGAGTCTCAAATAATTATCTGATCTAAATGCAGGGCACTGTAAAAAGGGACACAGGCTGTCAAGAAGAAAAAAGATGGCAAAGCATAGCGAATTAAAACACCAGCTTAACTGATTTTGAATGGGGAAGAAGTTGATTAATCTGATTATCAGTTTTCACTCATTAGTAATTGATTATTTATGCATTGACAGTATCCTTACTTTAAGTAACAGTAGTTTAAATAATGATAACTGTAATTCATTTAGTTGAAAACTGTGACTAAATGTTTCTTCCAGTACACAGAGACTGTGTTTTCTACTTTTTCTAATATTAGGGAGCTCTTTCCTCTTTCGTCACACACTGAAACATATGTCAAAAGCTTGTATCATCCATTTTCAATTTTTTGAATAATAGGGACTTCGAATTACAGGTCCTCAAAAAACTGCAAAGCAAATAATTGTTTATTGGTGATGTGATGAGTTTTTGTATCTCAATTAAGTAATAATACACTGTTCAAGGGAACAGTGCAATACCATTTCTGTAGCTGGACATGTCCTTCAGGTCACAGAATCATAATCATCATCATAGAATAGTTTATGTTGGAAGAGACCTTAAAGATCATCTGTTCTCACCTGTTGCCATGGGCAAGCTGAGACCAGCTTGCTCAAAGCCCCATCTAACCTGGCCTTGAATGCTTCCAGGGATGGAGCGTCAACAGCTGCCTCTCTTGGAAGTGCCTCACCACACTCACAGGAAGGAATGTCTTCCTAACATCTCACCTAAACCTACTCTCAGTTTGAAGTCATTGACTCTTGTCCTCTCACTTAATGCCCTTGTAAAAAGTCTCTCTATTTTTATACCTCCTTGATCACTTGTTCATGGTGCAGTCAGAACTTCACTACTGCTTTTTAAATGTTTTAAAATGTGTGATGATAAATTCCAAAGACGATGTTAGGTGGAAAACATTCACTAATTGACCTGTTACAAGGTTCCTCCTTAGCTCCCCTTAGTCTGGAGACTGAAGGACAGTGTGCATCTTAAAGTGCTCTATTTTTATGTTGTGCTAAGTCAGCATTTACTGAGCTCTTACACTGTACCTGCACTATAGAAAGATCCCAGTACAGCACTGCAACTGATTTACATCACGACTCTATGGACCGGAATAGCTTCTTGCCACAAAGCAGGAATGTGATATCTGCTTTACGTTCCCAAATCTGTCTCAGCTGACTGTCCATGGAGTGTCAATGAGTCTCCCTTTTGCTTGTCCTTCTAAACATTTATTTGCACTGTTTGAATGTAGCAGAAAGACATTTTACAGTAAACTTAATCTGCCAGTAGGATTAGGCCAGTGAGCAAATATAGAAATACAAGTTCACACGAATACATGCTTCTCAGCAGATTCTTTCAGTTCATCATGGCTTGCCGGGTACAGCCAGAAAGACTCATGGCAAAATGGCTGAGCACATGCACGCACTTTTCCAGCAAAGCAATGACTTCATTGAACAGCAACCAGAGGGTAACAGTTGTACCAGGATGCACAGTGAGTTAGAAATGGAAGCAGACTCACGTAGACCTCAGCTGACAGACCATTTATAGAAGGCAGTGATATTAGTTCACTGATGGACCCATTTTGGTTATTAGGCTGGAAGACCACCTACTTACAGCATCCCTGTCCTTTTATTTCTTGGGTTTTTTTAAGGCTCCTTGCCTTAAAGGGTGATGTCAGACCAGCTGTCCTCATGCACAGCTTCCCCAGCAATCTGCTTTTTGCACCAGTGTATATGGCCAAGACTGGGACAGAAGAGGTAATGCTGGCATAAGATACTGTTTTCAGCATCTCAGGTTTTTTCTCTGCTAGGAAAGTCTTGCTTATATCCATACTGGTATTACACTTGAGTGCAGACACAGTTAGACTGGGATAAATGCAAGTATATGGCTTCAGTTCTTTGCTATCTGAGGAAAATACCACCAGAACAGGTCATATTCCTAAGCAAATGGCCAGCAAAAATTTGAAATACATAGGCAGCCTAATAGTTGTACTACTTTTAAAATAATCTACAAAAGGCTGCATTGTCACCGACCTTGTTCTTTTATGTGACCAAGATATACAGAGTAAGTCTAGATTAAGCCAAAATAAAAGTGTCTGTGTAGCTTCTTGCACCTGATAGAATCATTGAGTCATTTTTGTTGGAAAAGAACTCTAAGATCATCAAGTCTAATCATAAAACCAAGTCCACCAAAAGAAGTCATGGAATCACCAAACATCCTTTTCCAGGTGATCTCTGCAGTGCAGCTGGAGATGATGATAGTTTAGGTACGGGTCACAATTTTTACCGTGCTTCCCTTTGAGTAATACAGACATTTCGTCCTTGGCCTAGCCAAACTCCCAGTGTGCTGTTCCCACCTGTGGTGGCACTAGAAGAGAATGCAGCACATGTGGACAGCAATTTGCAAGTTGCACCCTGGCATCTTTTAGCATCTTTTAACATTAATAACTTAAGCTACACCGGTGCAACTTTTTATGCATGGAAGATTTAAATTTTAACTGTTACAAGTGCTGGAACAGTGAAGATAACTCCTCACAACTCAAAAACTTGCATTTGAATTGATTTCTTACTTCACTGTGTGGTTACTTGTTTTGCATAGAATCTTCTTTTACTAACTTTTGTTGAGATAAAATAATTCTAATTCTGATGATGCTTAGGCAAATGTGGTCTGATCACAAGAAAAATCTTTTCTCAGAGCCAAGGTTTCTAAATTTGAGAGTGCTGAAATCTAGGGATTTGATTTTGTGCCCACTTCTAAGTTGGACAGTGCTATTTATCTACAAAAGCTTTTTGCAAAACTTCTTTACAGTATTTTATCCATAAAACAAGATTTCTGTGTTTTAAAAGCAGTATTTTCCATGTTTTTTTTCATCTGGGAGATGTAAAAGATTGTGACTGAGCAAGAAAAACAAATCACACAAAGCATATAACAGAGAAAATTGTTTTCTTTAGAGAAAGAACTCCTGTACATAAGACTGCTCTGAAAGTCAAAAGTTATAATTTCCTACACAAAATAAGTAGAACCCTCCTTTCTTACTTTATATTTTGTCATACCCACTGTTGTCTTTCCAATGGTACTCGAAAGATCTCACTGGGCACTGTGGTTACTACAGAATGGTTTCCTCTTCTAAAACACATCCCTGCTCACTTTGAAGTACATCATACAATCAAAAAGAGAAGCACTTTACTCTGCTTGCAGATTTTTCCGTTCGAAAGGAAAAGTGTTGCTGTATGCATGCATGTGATAAATCAGAGACAAAAAACCCTCGCTCATTTAATTGAGAACCCTTAAACTAAATAGTTGTTGCTTTTTAAATAGTTTATTAAACAGACCTGGCCTTCATAGAGGTTGCTGAATTCCCAAAGAAAACTCATTGAATCCTCTGCCAAAGCTTTTCAGTGACTTTTAACTGCTTCCTGAATCACCTCAGATTTTGCTAACAGCCAGGGTAATACCTGCTTTTTTAGCAGATTCATAAAAGACATCACTCCTTGGCTTATTCACTGCTGATCACAAGACTATAAGAAATAAGAAACTGTTCCAATAGACATCAACTCTGTATGCTGATTTCTAAATACTAAAAAAGTTAGTTTGACTTTCATGTAACTGAAAACCTCAGAAATCTTTGAGTTAAGCCATGTAAAAATGGTGTGAGTAGGCCAGTCAGAATTCACTAGCCACACATAAAAACCATAAAAAGTAAAACTGAACAGCCATTCCTCTTTCTTCTCTCCACGGATACTGCCCTTTCCATTCCACAGAGCTGTATTTCCAGGGGACCAACACAGCGGTCTTTGGTAAAGTTGGTAGTATGGACTTAAGAAAAAACATCAAAACTTATATTAATAATCCTGTCTGTTTCAGTTCATTTCCTCTGGGGTCAGAAGTTAGCAAGAGATCTAAGGAGCTGGCTTAGACAGCCTTTAAAGTTTTAAAGATTCCCCTAATTTCTTTAATTAGGTCAACTTCATTCTGTGTTCAGTCAGGAAGAAACCAAACAAAAACAGAATGTGGGAATGGCTAGAGACTGATGTAGAAACAATAGACTGAGGATGACAGAGGCATGAACTTCAAAATACAGATGTTGAGAGATTGAACTTTTTTTTTGTCCCCAGTGCCCCCAAAGGAAAAAAAAAAAAAAAAAGAAGAAGAAAACCCCCCCACAACACAACAAAAAACCATTCCAAAACAGCAAACCCTAGAAGAAGCTACTGGAATAACAAAGGTGTGAGGTAAGTTCCTGGCAAGATTTCAGGTTCAAATTTTCTGCTTATATAGTTAAAGATTTTTAAACCACACATCTGTCTTTGGATAATGGGGGACATAAAGTGCACACTGAATGCTAACAAAGCTGGGTTAGCTTATTCTCACACAATATTATTTGAGACTGCTCTTGCTTATATAGAAATGTTAGTGATTACCCTTCCTCCAAGTTTTATCCTTTCTTCCTTTTCTCCTTAAAATGAAAGTACTTTAAGGGTCTGCCTTGCAAATTCTTTAATATTATCATATAAAAAAACATGCTAAGAAATTGATATTCTCCAGTACTCTGAAAAGCAAACCTGTCAGTATTTATCACCTAATGTGTTTGTTATTCTGTCCATCTGCTCTTGCACATATATACGGGCCATGAAAAATAAAGTAAATTCTCCATGCTGAATGGAAGATTTTAAAGCCTGCTTACCCTCATACACATCAAAAAAATTATTTACTTCCAAAGTTCCAAATGGAAAAATCCTACTTAAAATACAGTCTGCAAGTCCACAAATGGCAAGGTGGCAATGACAAGCAGAATGAAGTGGGGAAAAGAGTTACAATGAGATTACATATTGCATAAGAAAAAGGCAGGGGGAAGAGTATCTGTAAGTGCCAAAATACCTGCCAAGTAACAGACTATCCTTCAGCTGTGTTGAATTTGAACAGTTTCCCATTGTATCACATCATCCATTTCTGGGCCAACTATAAGTTTTGAGCTGGCTCGTTAAGTAAAGCACACAACAACCACTCAGTAAAATTAAGTAATTCCCTGGAATAATTTTCATTTCCTTCCCTCTTCCTTTCCCCTTGCTGCTCTCTGTTAGACAAGAGGAAAATTAAGTAAATTTAGAGCCATGCTTTCCAGCAGAATGGTTAGCAATGAATTTCATGTTGTAGAGACCTGTCACCTGCATTGCTTTTTTTGGGTTCACAGAATTATATTTACTGCAGTTGCAGTTGCAACAGTTGCCATTTGAAGCCCCAAAAATCATAGTAAAATCAGATTGCAGAGCATTAAACCTGCAGGCTTTTAAAGGTGGTATGCATAGAGGGCTGAAGACTGAAAGATTTGTCACCAGCAAAACTTCATACCTTCTAAAGTATTTTTGTTGACGATTTAAACTATCATTCAGCATTTTTGGACTACAAAAGGATTATTTCTATGGATTGTTCCTACTATTCCTTCCATCCTTATTTGAGTCTTTATGTATTACTGTAGTGATGGCACTGGAAGCTGAACTACTTACACTTCCAATGGCTGTGGACTGCAGGTAATTCACCAAAGCGTTGAAAAGGATCAAATGCTGAGACTCATGCAAGTGGGAAAATACAGGAACAGAAAGATACCTCTTTCAGAGCTTGTGATTACCTCTCCTTTAACAGATGTTCACCTGACTGTTATTCTGTACTGATGCAGTGCTTTCTGAGAGGTTTGGCACCACTGTGCTAGAAGCTACAGGGAAATGTCATTCTTTGGTTCAATCTGTTCAGGATGGTAGGGTGAACAGGGGCTGGGAGAGCAGGAAAGGGAGCGGGCTTTTACACTGATATCACAGTGCAGCTCTCGAGGGCTGGTCTTGCTCTTATCTGGAGGCATAACTGTATGACACAGGCTCATCTCAGAGCCATAAAAGCCTTCACACGTGTTTGTCCTGTGCTGAAGAGGGAACTGATGCATAGTGCTGCTGCTGTGAGCTTCCAGCTGAACAACCTTGATGCACATTGTTCCTAGATAGTTCTCAACCTGCTGGGCTATTATCTGCCTGTAACTTGATACACACTTTAGTGAGAGATGAGTTTTCAGGAGGCACTTGAAGAAGGGGAAAGGTTACAGGCTTGAAGAGACTTTTAAGGCATAGGGTCTGGCACTGGGCCTCTGATTCATTGCTCTTTGTACTTATGCACATATGCAGACAGCCTGGAAAACAGAGAGGGGGAGTTTTTCTGTCAGATAAAGCAGAGATGTGTGCCAATGGGTCACTGTGGTTGTCTTTTTGACAGCAGTTCCTGGCTACTGTTCCGTCAGCCCTGTACTGAAATTGGTCAGAGCCTCTGCACCTCGATGGCATTTCCTGAGCAGCAACTCAGCAAAGATAATTTTCAAATGTGCGTGTGCAGGTACATTGATACATGAGGGAAAAATAATTGGCTTTGAGCGAAAATGGATAATTGTCCACTCTAGAGCATAGTGGCCCTGGAACTACGAATCTTTGCAAGGTGTTGCAAATCCAGTGGCATATCTCAGCTCTGCTATTGTATCTCAACAGGGACAGTGGCTCCAGAGGAAAAAAAAAAACACTCCCAAACTTGTATAACTTCTACTGGCTGAGTAATTGCTATTTTTGGGGGGCCAAGAGCAATCATAATTCATAATGGAGCAACTGTCTGGTTACTGTTACTTTTCTTTTTCCTTTTTCTTCCAACCAGAGAAGTGCTTGCCTGACAAGTGGCAGATGTGAGGGTAGGGAGTAAAGGAAAGGTGTACATATAGAGTTCTTCACAACACTGAAATGAAGTACCTAAGCATGGCAGATTTTTTTTTTTGTCCAAGGTATAACTGTGTTACACAACTTCATAGTTGTAACCAGTCCACATGAAGTCTTCTACTGCTGTCTCTGCCACCATCATTTTAGATGGTTTCTTAGTTACCCCAACATTTGGTGCTGCTTATGAGCACATTCGAAGGCTAGAAGTGTAGAAAAACATCACTCAGAATGCATAACTGTTAATTATTATAATAATTAAATTACAGTAAAACTTATAATAATCAAACTGTTAATTATTGTAATAATTAGCAGAAGCAATGTGTTAAGGGCACTACGTGTTTGGAAAAGGGTGAATTTAATATCTTATATTCTGATTTCCCAGCTGCAGAAATGAATCTCTAAAGATTACACCTAAATCACTGGCAGGTCACTGAGTTGCTGTATGTGTATTAATGTCAAAAACCCCAAAATTAAATAAGCACTTAAATTCCCTATTTACTCCAGTTTCAGATTAATCAATGAGATATTTATAATTTCAAACAGCACATATTTTCCAAGATGTGGCATTTTGTTTTCTTTTACTGACTTGGTTGGACTAGGAGAAACTAGAGCTTGGGGTTCAGATCAGGAAGTCTGTCCAGCTCAGGTTTATCCATTTTTAGGAGAAAATGTCCTGCTCTACTTAACAGAAAACTACAAGCTGTTGAAAAAAAAAAAAGTATTTTCCAAATTATCAAAAGATATTTTGCTGTACTGTTTGTCATTTCACAGAACCATGATGTGGCAATGACAGAATTTTGTCAATTAAAGTATTTTTCTTAAACACAGTAATTTAATGAATAATATGCAATTGTTTAGGGGAAAAAATTAAGAGAGAAAATTCACAAGTCTTTTTACTAAAGCCATAAAAAATGTATTTCATTTAAAGTTATTGTATAAATTGTACTTCCCAATTTCTGGGAAATTCTTACTAATAATACCTTAACTGCTTCTTAGTAATCCTTCTACAAAACACTGGGGTGAAGTCCAGTATTTTAATATTTTCCATATTTGAATACTGCCATAAGGGTTCAAGGCTGAGATGTTAATACCTGGAACTTTATGGAGAAAGGCAATTTTTGAAAATATGAATATAAATTCCAATTTAACAACTGGTGACTCAACGAAGCAGACTGTATTAGTATTATACACTTTTTTATTACTACTTACTATATTATTACTTTATTTGCTTTATCATTATTGTATATTGTATTACGTTATAACACAGTAATTTGAGGAAAAATGTATTAGGCTTTAAATTACCAATTCCTGTCAAGGCAGTGTAAGCTTTATACCAAAACAAAACTGTAACGCTTGTATTTTAGATAGTGAATATTAATTTACTAAGTTTTAATTGGTTCTATCTTTCAAAAGTAACATCATTTGTTTGGGATATGATTAATATTCATGCAGTCGTTTGATTTATAAACCTATAACTATTTAATATTAAATTAAACAGGATTATTTTGGGAATATGAATTATTGCATGTGGGGTCAAAAGCAAGGGAATCTGAATCTGAACTCCGCTTCTGGAATTAGAAGCCAGAAAGAAAATGAAATCAGGATTTTTAATTCAAAGCACTAATACTAGTTTTAAAAACTGCAAATGGACTTTGCCTGTTATGTTAAAGTAATTCACCCCCATGCACTACGTTCTATATTGTCACTTGATGCGTCCTTATTACTTCTCCAGGTATTAAAGGGGTATGATATGTTTTCATTTCATTAATCTTCTCTCAGGAGGCAGTGATAACTTCATCCAACTCTCTACTCTCAAGACTGAAAATTCTTTTCAATTAAAAAATCATCTCCACAGATGGTACCAGCATTAGCAGCAGCCCGTTCTGTCTACAACAACAAATATTTAGATATTTCAGGAATTACCCTATAAATCACTGGACATGGAATGATCTGCAGTATTGAAGAAAAAACCAGGGCTACCAAAAGTTAAGATGATGAGAATCCGGACCATATGGTTTATTGTCTCTTCGATGTATCAGTTTCATCACTATGTCTGAAGAATTTAATTGTGTGTTAAGGTGAAATATAGTGAAAAATTTAACAAAGCTATTAACTATAAATATGTTATCCAAAACATTAGGATCACAAAGGTGATAATAGAAATGGTTTAAAGTCAGGGAAAATTCTCTGTTAAAGGGGATTAAAGAGGCCATTTATTGAATAGGATGGATTTCTTCCAACCCCCTATGTGCAAAAAGCATGCAATGCGTGAATAATTCATCCAGAAATTCTATCGTGAAGTTGTATCAGTTTCCACAGTAAAACCTGGTTGTGGAGGAGGAAAATACATCAACATCTGTGACAGGCCCTATGAAGAGACAGTTGCAAAGCCTTTCAGGCACCAGGAGAAAACCAAAATATAATAAATTCACCAAGTGTCAAATTTGTGTCGGCTGAGTAATGACACCATATGTCTGGGTTGCCGTGTCACTGCAGGCTGCCCCACAAAAGCAGCCCCCGCGCCTCCCTTTCTCACTAACCTCCCCTCCCCAACCCCTCCTCCAGCTTTATAAACTGTGCTTCAGCTACCGTTTTCCACCCAGAAGATGGATAGAGATCGACTTGATAAATATGACTCTTGGCCAGCCTTTTAAACCAGAGCTCAAACACGTCTCTATCCCCATCCCGAGCCAGGTGAAATGGTCACTTCCAGTCCAATTTGAGCTCTTTAATTTTTTGTCCAATGAAACAGAGGCATGCAATTCCCGGAAGGATGGTTAGCATTCCAGAAGAGGCAGGCTTTTGTCAGCCTGGGGAGCATGAAACAATGCTTAAAACTGCAGTAGGAGCAGGCTGACTGGGCTGGTGGCAAAGCATCGCTACCCTGCAAGAGAGGCTCCTTCTTGAGCGTAGTTCTCTTGCCTGCAGTGAATACGTTCTGCTGCGGTGCTTGCGCCCCAGAAAAAGGTGCTGACTGCACTATTCTTACTGTCTGATCCCTGCTGGCAACTGCTAGACAAATAAAACAGGAAAGGAAAGGGGCAGGGTTGGACGGAACGGCACATTTTATGTGTTAGATTGGGTTTGCTCTACATTGAAAAACAGGGTCAGAGAGGGAGGGTTTGGTATTTCCCTGAACTGTCTGTGCTGACAGGTGAAATCACTCCAGATGACATATTTGACTCAAATCCCTGGAAAAGCACCTGAACTGCTCTCCAAGTTCTGCTTAAAACCTCAGTTCTACAAATTGCCTCACAAGCCGCCAACTTGCGTTTTGTTTTAGAAAGCTCTAGTGTTGTCATCAAGAACCTCTCCGTTCTAACATTTTGACTACTGTTTCCATAACCAGCTTGGCTTTACTGGTAGCTTTTGCAATTGTGTGTTTCATAGAACTCAGTTTAAGACCGGGTAGTAAACATTTTTTGCAAGCGTAACGAAGATGATCTGCAGAAAATAGTGAACTGGTTATTGTGGAACAGCTAGCATAATACAGGGGCTGATGACAGAGACAGATATGAGCTCCTAAGAGATATCAACAAGTCTTATCCTCCCTTGCAAAACAGAAGAATATTAAATAAATGAAATATGAGATCAGTTAGAATCAAACTTTTTAATTTCAGCAAAATCAAAGAAATGTGAACTGATGTTGTAGGGAAGAAAAAAACAACAGAAAATTTTGCTGCCCAACAAACTTCTATATTTTTGACATTGCTCACTGAAAATCCTTAAATCCCTAAATACACTTGCTCTGGAGGAAGGGAGGTAAGTAAGAAAAAGCAGAAAAGAAACACCTACTGGAACAACTGAACTCCACTGTGGGTTGTTCAGTTATAGACATCTATCTGTCATCATTGTTTTTATGAACATTGGAATCAATGACAAGTCTGTCAATAAAAGCAGGGAAAAATGAAACCATGTCTTTAAAACAGAGGGGAAATATATCATATGTGCATATCTGCAATTGTATATGTATATCTGCAGGCTGTCAAGCTAACCTGCACATGGAAAATGGAAACCAGAATGTCCTCTGAGGAGGTCATTGAAATGGGGAGGACAAAATCATACTAGAATTATTTTGGCTTTGCTATTGGTTTGTTTAACAAAGAAGTACAGATGTCTGGAAAACTTTGGTTACCAAAAAAAAAAAAGCACAAGCAAACTGCAACCTCCCCTCCCTCACCCCCCCAAAAAAACCCACACAAAACTAAAAACACACGTGCAAAAAAAGAAGAAATTTGGTATTTGGTTGAAGACAAACTTGTAATTTTGCAAAGAATAGAATTTTGGACAGAAATAGGCTCTTGATGGTTACTGAATGGCTAGCAGATTGCTGTTTGTTTTTGTTGACTGTGTTTTTTTGTGACTATTTGTAGAGTAATAAACTTACTAAGGACAGTTTGCACTGACTCTTTTATTTAATAATTAAATATATGGAATTCTTGTCAAGATTTTCTGGAGTATCCAATGGAAAAGGTCATAAGTCAAGGAGACAGGACATAGAGAGAGACGATTAGTGAACTGTAGCAAGTTAAAAACCCCTATTATGTAAGCAGTGGGTAATTCTGAGGACATACCTCTTCGAAACATAAGTAAATGGCAGGCTGAATAGTGAAAGAGTAAAACTGTACCTTTTATAATCTCATTTTTGAAGAGCAGTACTATGGGTGTAGGTATGCAAAAAAAGAAAGGTCAGATTTTGTCACACTGATTTGAATTATTCCAGATGAAGCACTGGAATCTGTACACACTTGAAGAGTCAACAAATTTAATTTCTCTAAGCCCTTGTGCCGACATCCACCCAACACCTTTGTGTCCATAAAACTACAGAAATGGGCATAGTAGCAGTTTTGAATACAAATAATTAATATTTCATCTTGAACTAATTTAATGCTTGATAATTTTAGGTTTGACAGCAAAAGTAGCAATTTCTTCTCAAATTCTTATCTGTCTTCTGCAAGACTCACTCAGCTTTACCTGATATTTTCTTAAACCCTAGATCTGCTTTTTCCTCTTCTTTAGATCCTGACCTCAGTTTCTACAAGAATTTTTTGATTTTCTCTCCCAGTGCTTCTGCTCACACTGTGCAGACAGAGGTTAGCCAGCTGCTCCCAGACCACCTCACTCTCTTTTGTCTTCTGCTTGGCTTGGTCTCCAGAGAAGGTAAAGCCTCAACTGCAAAGGCATCATCAAGGATCATCAGCATCTACAGCACTGGGGTCCTGAACACTGCAGAAGCCATTAGAGTAGCACAGAATGCATTTTAGATACGTAGCAAAAGCTGAAGAAAAAGCAGTACTCTCATCTATCTATAAAACCTTTCAAACGAGCAAATGGAGGAGCTTTTCTTCTAAACTATTCTTTTTATACCTATATTTTTTTTAACATAGTCATGAAAGCGGAGCTGGTATGAGGGAACCCACTGCTCTCTGAACAGTAGGAACAGTTGGAGATATATGGGGAAATGTATCTGTGAAAGTGACCTCTACCCCTGGAGCAGAATGCTCTTTGATGCATAAATCTTATGGAGAGACAACCATAAGGGGCTTTAGCTGCTGATTAAACTCTTTTATTCAGTAATAGTGGAACCAGACAGTAAAATAAAAGCTTGAGAGATGGTTGCTTAAGAGGTACTAAAAAGTCCTTTGAAGAAAAGAGTCCCCCAAAAAGGCTGAAAAAACATCAGGTTATTGACTGACAGGCTCACTAAGCTACAGTTAGCCAAAGAAAATGTCTAACAGATCCACTACATTTGTATGTTTCTTTAATTTTTTATAACAGATGTATCTGAACTCCCCCCATTACAACAGCAGGCTGATCTGATCCTTTTCAACTGTTTCAGGGTTTTATACAGTTACAGAGTACTCAGGAGAAATCATGAGAATTTTATTGTGCCGAGATAAAGCTGTGTGAAAGTGTCTATACATGTCCACAGATATTTCCAAACTCCTAATCTCAGGAGACTCATTTTGCGCTTAAAACTGACAAGTGACAATTTTTGAGCATGAAATTTAGAGTGAAAGAAACGCATTTTCTTCAGTGAACTGCATACAAAGAAAATCCACTCTACACATGCTATTGACCCCATTAGCAGATCACCTAATTTAGGAAGGCTCTTAGCTACTGCATCCCCAAACTCTGTGTAACAAATTAGATGCAGCAGCACCTTTCTGGGAACTGTAAAATGTTTTTTTCTCACTGTCAAATTCCCACAGACTTTCAGAGCTGATGCAGTCAATCTTATGCATTTTGACAGCACTGAGACTTTATTTTTATACATGCAGACATATCTGCAAACACAGAGTTGATGGCAGAACTGGGGACCTTGGCCTTAGGTGCAGTTCACCTTGTCTTAACGTGTTCTGAGGTGGAGGTTCTACATATATACTCAAGAAAACAAATGCAAACAGCAATAAGCCGAATGCCAGCATTTTTCTTTGCTTGGCACTAAATTAAATGAGCATGGAAATATAATTGTAGTGGAATGTATTATACAGTCATCTCTAGTGAAATACAAGAGCTCCCTGTCTATATAAGTTGAGAGAATGAAAGAAGTTAGTAGCCTGGAGCAAAAAAGAACTTAAGCCAGGCAGAGCAGCTTTAGACCCCCGATGCCACAAATGATTTTCTGGGCAGTATCTTCCACCTTAAAAAATGATGCAGATGGAATGTGAAAATTTTTTAAAAAATAACAAAATTTCAATCTCTCCAATAACTATAAGCACCCAGATCAAGCCTGTCTTTTTAGACCATTTATACCCCCCCCTTCTAAGAACATGAGGCTAAGGGATATATGGAATTTGTAAAGTAACTTAGACAACCAAGAAAGGACTGAGCATTGCAGCACATGATGACAGCATCTGGTAGAAACAGAGTGAAATTTTACTGGTATTCATATACGGCATGCTAAAGTCACTACTATTTTTCTTGAATGCAATTCGAAATCTGAAGAACATTTTGTAAAGGGACAATGTTTTTGTGGAAACTGTACACTTGGAGAAAAGGAAAAAAAAAAGATGAAGGGAAAGATTTTCTGTTAACAAAGGTTTTTCTACTATCTTTATCTGTTGCTTTGATGAATGCATTGATTATTTGTTATGACTTCTGTCCCATTTCCAAAAGACTTCTTAGTACAAGGTCTACCTTTTTCATAGTTGTATTACAAACCCGATTTCCACTCCTTAAGCTGAGACAGATGTAAAGTAGAAACTTCAAACTGCTATATGATGTATTTTTCCAGACTGCATTGGATTTGTATTATATTTATGTTTGTACTTAAATACCTTCCATTTCATGTTCAGCATGGCAAAAATGAAAAGAAGACTCTGTGTTACATATAGCAGCACTGCTACTTAACAGCGATTCTAATGGATTGGTGGGGTACTATGGTGACGAGTGCAATGGACCAACTTGGATAGAGCAGCCTGCTTCTCCCAGTTTTCAGTAAGTCAAATAATGAGCTCCAAATTAAAGAAACATCATGTATACCCCAGCTCATCAGAAGTTCTCCTGGCTATTTTGTTAGATTATTTTCTGGGTTTGCTTCTTTACATTTTTCTGAGGGTTTTGTTTCTCACTTTGCACTAAATTGTAATTCTCTCGATAAAGTTGTAGAGTCATTTAGATCGGAAAGGATCTTTAAGAACATCTTCATATTTATTCCCTTTCAGTTCCAATTGTTAAATATCACCCTCCTATCCCTGATTATTGGATTACTCATTAGAAGTGTCAGTTAACAATTGTTTACTAGATTATATAACAGTATTATATCACAAAATAAGCACAGTATATGCATACTGGACTCATGACGTCCCTGTTAGTGTGTTTAAAACATTTCAAATAAATATCCAAAAGACTATAAATATCCCACTCTTTTTTTTTTTTTTTTGTCTTCCAAGGATTTACTAAACATTAGACTTTACTTTTCAATTTTAAATAAATTTTTTTAAGTCTTTGATGCAGAGTTGCTCTCTGTTTTACCTGCAGCAAGAGTCAAGAAGCTGGGTAGACCAGAAATCACCTCAGGGTATCAAACCTGCAGCCTCAAAAACCACTAAATGAGTTTCATACATTTTCTTTCATACATCCCTTCTACGCAGCAAAACACTTAAAGTGATGCCAGAAACAAAAAGAAGATGATCCACCTCATAAACTCTTGGCTATCTTGCCCTGGAGCTGCAAGCCCATTGTTTACCTTTCCTTTTGAAGCCTGGGAAATAATATATCAAAGTATTTCAGGCTGCCAGAATTTTGCACACACAGACACTGGCATTGTGACAGGGAACCCAGATGAAAAAAGATGTCTAGGCTTGAATATCACACTCTCCCCTGAGCTCTTCTTGGGAACTTAGAAACTAGCTTGCATTAAGGAAACGATTATAAAATCATGCACAGAAATGGAAGAACTTTATGACTGACCTACTCTTCTTTCCATGAACCTGCTGGGCCTGACATAATCTGGCATTGCTTTCCTGAAACGGCTATGGGAAAGGCCTGAAAAGGACCATTTTGTTTTCTGGCCCATGTTTGGCCTGCCAATCCATATGGTTTGCCACTGTGTGGTGCAGAAGAGAGCACCACTCTGCAGCATATTCTTTGCTGTATAGCTGAGAAAATGACTCACTTTCTAGGTTCATATATTGATTTCCCAAATGCACATAGCTCCTTTCTGTACTGCAAGGTGTGGCATAACTCATTATAAACTGCACTGTTCTATTAGCAGAAATTCTAGCTATAAAAATGTCTTTTTTTTTATTTTCTTTTTCGGGAAGACATTCAGTTTCCTCCAGTTTTCCAAGTAATGCTTTTTTCTCCCTACACACCCTCCATCTGCCTCTTGTCTGTTGGCAAATATTCTGCTTTACCGTTGAAAACTTTCTGCAGCAAACCAGTATCTTTTGACCACACAGATCTTGTGTTTCTGATACTGTATCAAATGCCTTCGGATAGCCATGGGTGTAGAACCTGTGCTCCTGCCATCCTACAGTTTAATTTAATTAATTATGCAGTTTATATGAACAATTAGTCAACTCCTTTTTCTCAGTATAATTGATAGCCAAAGAAGCCAAGCTCTCTGAAGCAAGGACTATGTGTTTCCTGTACCATTTCTCTGTACCATAAGTTTTTCCCTCACAACCCTGAGATGTCCAAGATTTAAAATAACAGCAGGATATTAATGTTTTATATGTCTTTATGTGTCTTTATATGTAAGTATATGTGGTTATGTCATCAGGTCAAAAGAAGCAACAATTATGGTTTATTTAGAAATACCCTTGTACTGAAGAAGAAATACAAAGACATCCCACCAATACATGCATTTCTTTATTCCAAAGTACTAGTCCCTTTTCTCAGCAGCTCATTTCCCAAACACAGAAACTGGTCAACAGCTATAGCTTCCTCAAGTTGTCTTCCAAGGATGTTTAAGCAATTGCCCCTTGGTCTTTAGCCTAACCCACACAACCCATTTGGTTGTTTCTTATATAGACTAGGTAGTGTTTGGGTGACAGAAAGACAGCAACCACATATGGGCACAATAGTAAAAAAAGGATATGGCATAACAAGACAATAATTAACATTCCATGTTATGCATATTCCACTCATTCACCCCCATCTCCACAATAACATTCCTTCGGGAGACCACCCCGTCATAACATATAACAAGGTGATATCTCCTCCCATCATTTCATGGAATTTCTTTTTGCTTAAACAATATAGCGTCTCTGTATTCCAGATGTTCCCACTGAAAATAATTTCAATAGTATAGCGAAGACTAAACTGTTCCAAGATGTTGGCAACTGCCAACTGAAATTCCAGTAACACAATATTAACATCAGGATTCTCTGTTTGAGCAATATCTTTGCTGTGGGCTATATTCCAGCAACACCCTTCTCCATTGTCCTAGCAGCAGAAATGGGAACTGTGAACATGCGAAAACCTTGGGGACTAAATCCCTCTGAGCAACTGATTCCCTGCTCTGTGAGAAGACAGTGTTTGCAGATGTTGTTCATACAAGGTCACCTGTACAAACCACATGTATCTCCCCAAGCCTACAGGTTTGCCTGTGAAGGTGTAGCCCTGCCACAAACTGAATTTTTTTATCATGAGGAACCTTTGTAAAAATGTATGTTTCATTTTTATTAGAATTTTGTCTGATATGGGTAAGTAAAAAAAAGTCTACAGGTATCTGCAAAGGAGTATTATTCAGGTAGTTTAATATTTGTTCTTGTCAGACACTGACTCATTTCACTCTTTGATGTTCTATTTCCAGCATTCATTCACTTCTGTATCAAATACAAACTGAGTTTATACATGTAGCTCAAGTCACTGTAAGACCATTTTAGAGCCATTTTTACTTCTACAAGTTCCCAACACAGTCAGGGAATAAATTTCTCTTTCCCTCTTGCATCCCAAACCATGTCAGACCTATACCAGTGAAATTCCCTCTGAAGTGAGTGACCTCTTTCTGGAAGAGCTTATGTTTCTTTTGGTCCTGTTTCCAACTAACCTTAGTACTAATACCTGTAAGTCCACCAGTTCATGCTGCAATTGGTCAGTGTACACCAAATTCTCAGCCAACCTCATAAGCAAGCAGGAGACATGTCAGGAAATAAATTCACCTTAAATGTCACACAGGTTGTAGAAGAATCACACAAACTAAACTCATAACTCTGGCCCTGATAACACTGCTGTTCCCACCTTTTGGATCCACTTCCACCTGCTGAAAGGCACCTTTAAGATCAGGTTTGAAAAGCTGTAGATGAATTTGCTGTCTCTCAGCCAAACTCACCTAGGTAGGATACAATGAATTATTTGAAGCCAAACAGTTCTGATCTTGGGTTTGGAGGCTTTTTTTGAATAACCGGAACTGTGAGACCCCAGAACCAGTTGAAAGCATAGGTATCCTTAATACCATAAAAAATCTTCTTTAAAACAGTAATCACAAATATATCTGTATGATTGTACCTGATCCTGCCTTACCCCACCAAATAAAACCCACATCTCTGTTGACTTTAGGGAACAGTTTCCTTTTCCTTGTGCTTTCAAATATTTTTATTGCACTCCATCTAAATTTACAGCTATGCCTGAAACTACTCCAATAAAATCTCAGAATCCACAATCTCTCCTTATCCTGTAAAATTTTCCTGAAGCAAACTACTGCAGGAATTACACATCTTGGACCTGCTATTTATGTGTTGCTGTTTCTTAAAGAAGTATTCAGTCACTGAGCACTGACTTGAAAATGTTAGTTGCTAGAAGTTCCTTTCTCATTTGCTCACTTCCAAACCTTTATTCTGATGTGGTAGTAAGAATGACTGCATTTAGCACAGATGAGACACGCTCCTGTCTGCAATTTGACTTCAGCAAAGCAGTTACTCCAAATAAGCCACATGGTTTTGGTGTTCCCATAATGGTTTTATCAGCAGATGTTATAAAAATTACATGTGAGATGTTTAAGAGAGTACTGTCTTTAAGCTTTAAATTAGCAATATGTGGCCTCAGTCCTGACTGAATTCTAATGTATGGTTTTTGAATAGCATTGTCAACATCAGTATTTTATTATTTACATATTTGCCTATTCCAGTTATTGTTAGGAAAAGGTTAGTTCCAGTTTATCCCAACCTACTACGATTTTCTTTCCTCACTTGTTCCCACCTTATTTTAGTATATATTTTATTTGTCTGTTTCAGTCATGGAAACAGTATGGATAAGGTTCAAACTATATTATTATAATTATTATTAGATTTGCTCTCTGTTCCTTTTGTGTTTTTTTTTTTTTTTTTTTAATTTTTATTTTTTTCCCCTTCCAATCCAGAAGTATTTAGCAAAAGCAACAGAATAAGCTCTGAATAAAAAGGGTTAAAGGACCCTTTCCTGGCTTGGGAATTCGTTTGAACTTGCTGAGTTAATAGCTCCCAGTGATTGAGCTATAACAAAACCACTTCATCCCCTAGACAACAGAAATTGTGAGATAAACTCTGGAAACAAATAAAGAATTTTTGTGCGGAAACTCATGTGGTCCTGTGGAGCAAGAAGAGTAGTAGGAAATGTCTTTGAAATCAAAGTTTATGAATCACCAGTGTCTATAAATACTGCATACAGATGTTCTAAAGTGCCTTTTCAGTTTTGATTGCCAAGAAGGTAAACTGGAAATGCAGTAGTTGTAAAATAAAGGCATAAAAGGCTGATCAGTGTAATATATTGAGATGAGAAAACCTGTTATTTTTATTATTTGTATCATCTATTGATGTAACGTTTGCAGATGTTATCAAAATATGGCTATAATAAGAGACCTCTTGATTCAAGCTGGCCTTCTGTATATGTCCTACACTCTTCCATTTGCTTGTATATACAATTTAAAAGGATTTCCATCAACATCTCTGATCCTCCCCAAAATTGCAGCCTACTTTGTTAGAAGAGCATTCATTCTTCTCAAACCTTTGCACTGCTTCATGACTTTCTTTGGGTTTTTTTCCCTCCTTACTTTTATTTACTGAATGCTTGGAAAAGACTGTATAGCATCATTTTAGCCTTCTTTTGCTGGAAAAAATAGCCAAGTGGTAAAAATTTTAAAAAAGTATTACAGAAGCCAGATATCATGTCTGCTTTCCAGCCATGTTTTACCACTTATACAGAGATTCAGAAACACTGGAATAATCCTTATCTGGATGTAGTAATACTCAAACCCCCTGAGTTAGCTGGCGACATCAGCCTTGAGGGTGCTGAAGCAGTGCAAAGCACCTGTACTCACACCAGGATTTTCCTCTATGGCCATTTATTAGCCCATCTGGCTGTTACTGAGTGCCAGCTACTCTGATAGTGACCACAAATGTAATAAACTACCTTCCTACAAAAATTAATTCTGCACACGTAGCCTAGCATCACTGATGGATTACTTCAAGCAAGCCTAAAGATATTTCTTCAGTTGGTTATAACAGATCTTCTTATTTCTCAGTTTTCTGGGTCATATATTTAGGAGACAGGAATCATCCTGAGATCTCAAGTTTTGTTTTAGTTAAACAAACTTCACAGAAATATATTTCATGACAACTGCACTAAGAACAGAGGTATTTTGGTTTTATAGCTATGAAACCATTTTTTTTTCCTACAGTAGAAAGGAGGAAGAGGAAGATACATGTTCCTTTCCTCTGCCCCTCACATGGATGGTTGAGTACATTAGAAAACAAAATCTGTCTGGAAGATAATTCACTGAGTTTAAATAAGTGATGAAAGAGCATGTTGTATAAACGTAACCAAATTGGTCAGGCATGTGCACATAATGCTTCAGGTACGTAGCAGGACATTAAGAAGTCTGGACTTTCTACAAAATAAAAAAATATGGTATATATTACTAAACCACTCCCCTGAGTGTTTGTGTCAAGGATATGGCTTTAAGACTCTCATTTTCACTTGTGCCACCGAATGATGCACGATACAGGAGGGAAGAAGTCAAGCTCAGCATTTCCTGTCCTTGGTTATTTTTAGAAAATTGAGGTACTGTGAAACTGCTGCATCTAGAAAAAAGCACTTTGTGCCAGTCTGCTGTAATATTGTGTCCAGAGGGAGATGGAAGCAAGGGTCAAAGCAAGTGATGGTCTCAGAGAGCCCTCCATCTGGCATTAAGTGAAGAGGGCAGAGGGTGATGGTGGAGATGGTGGTCATGAAGAGCCGAAGAGCACAGATCCTTTATATTTTATTTTTTTTTCTTTGTTGGTCTCCATTTCCAGTGACTGAAGAGGCAGAGTTGGAACAGCCTGGGCTGTTTTCCAAGATGGTTTTAATGATGTACTTGGAACAATGATAGTTTCACGTTTTCTTTGCTTGCACTCTCTACTTCAGCTTCCCAATGCTGAAACATCACGCTCAATTTGGACATAAGAGACATGACACGGGCAGAAGTACTACTAGCATGGCTCAAATTGGAACAAATTACATCAGCATTGAAAAAAAGGTCACTTGGCATTAAAAGTTCATTATAATTTTAGAAGGAAATAATTTACAGAGCTGAAAAAGAGACAAAGGCCTCTGGGGCTTGATGTCTAAGGAAAGAGATGGCTCTCGCAGTGCAGGACGGCAGCTCCCTACAGTTGCAGAAAAATAGCATCCTAAGACAAACAGACTGAAGTACGCATGGATTTAGTTCTCATCTCACTTGAGTACGCTTCTATCCATGCTCTCCAAAATCGCTATCCCAAACTCCACATGACCCAAGAGAACTTTTCCAGCCCCGTAACTATGGCTGAGCTTGTGATCCGTTTCACCTGCACCTCCTCAGCAAGTTTCTACAGACAATCTGAAGTTACCCGATTGTCTCTCCTCTGTACCTTTAGGCATGATGCTTTTCTCACTCTCAGAGTCAGATTTTCCGTTTGTGACAGAAGACAATGACTGCTAACACAACAAACTTAACAACCCGTATACTAAGCACCTACTTAAACTGCTAACATTTTACTTTTTAGTTTACAGAGGTTCACCATTTCCTTCCAAAGGGGCTGCCAAAATAATCCTGCATTCAGATTCATTTTGCACAGCATATCTTTTAATTTTCTTGTTTCACACATTATGGTTGCTTCCGCTCATTCCTGGTATGCACCAAAAACTATATGAACACTCTTACATGTCCCCTTTTTTTTTCTGAATAGTGATTACATGAGTGATATCTCTATATTTGCATGAGTGTGTGTTAAAAATCAGATTTTCTGAAGTCATATATCTTTTTGTTAATTCTTTTGATTTCTCTGTGTTGTGCTTAGAGCTCCAAAATTAATTTCTGCTATTATTAGGTGTCAACTTCAGCTACAGCTTGAATTAAAGAAAGGCTCTACAAAATGTATTGCAAAGTGATTTTCCTTCTATGGAGGAAAAAGGCAAGTCATTCCTGAATTCCAACCATGGCTAAATTATCTGATGTTGGCGGAGGTTCAGGGACAATCTACAAACAAAATTATAATCACTAGGCCATCAGTTTCCATAGGCCTGGCCAGAAAAGATTTTTCTCTCAGACCTTATCCCGTTTAATCTTGTTTCTTTTGTCTCCATCCTTTCACCCTCTTCTTCATAATTAATTTCTCACGCTTCTCTCGGAGTAATTTTCTCAGTCTTCACTTTGGTTTCCCATTCCAATTATAATCCATCACTTAATAACACTAGGTACAAGAAAATTCCACATAAATCAGATTTGGCTCAGGTTTTCGGACTGTATTCTAAATAAAGCTTAGATAGGAATTGTAGTCTGAAATACAGACACTAAAATCTGAGTGAATGAATTTTGGCTTCTACATCTACATTTTGGCGTCTGAATCAAAGTGGTTATCCAATGGTTTCAAATATCTGCAGTGGAAGTGCTAAGTGTGGCATTTAGATATGCACTTATAAAATGTTTTTAACTGCAAAAATTAAAAATGTATGGTGGTTAAAATCTTCCGTAAGAGAACCAGTAATCTTGCCTAGAAATAAATGCTTCATACCAGTAAAGTTTAAGGTGTTGTATTCCAGCCCTGGTAAAGCTTTTATTCTGCCCCTTGAGTGCGTTACAGGAGCAAAAATGAGCAACAGACTATTTTCAATAATCTATATTCTAGTCTGATTTTTCTTTCCTTTAAGTCAAGGTAATAAAGAATTTTTGAAATAATTTCATTGGTTTTTAGAAATTCGAATGCTGCTATTTGAGGTTAAAACAAGGCTGTATCTTTTGTTATGAATAAGATGCTGTTTGAAGAAATCCCCATGATAGACTGAATTAGATTACCTTCAACAGAGAAATATTCCAGAGCAAGACTACTAGTGGGTTGCCGGACCCACCCAAGCCTGGTCATGACATGGGAGAAAAGGCCTATGAAAGCTGATCCAAATCAGGGTGCAGAGAAAGGTGACCAGACTTCAAACATGTTTGAGAGTTTGTCTCTTTTTCATGCAGATTTACCTCTCTCCTTATTTTAGTATTGTTGAGGTTTTATTTTTTGAGAATGGAGGAAGGAGAAGTAAAGACTACGGCCACTTACCAGAGTCCAGAGGCGCTGAGCAGGCTGACTCTGTGAGTTACTAGCAGATTTCACAGCTTGAGACCTATTAACTGGTGGCACCATTTTGCTGCAGAGTGGATCTTACTCTCCCTAAATCTGCGGTCCGCACTTATCCTTACAGCATTAGTTGGAGAATGTTTGCTCCACAGTTGCAGTGACTTGTATTCCTCTCTCCTTTTCTCCTGGCTGAGAAGAATTCAGGCAGAAAAAAATGGACTTATAATGATTTGGGGAGAACTTTAAAATAAATGTTCAATTTGTTTTGCATTTTAACATTTCTTAAGGATTTCAGCATAGGTACAAATGTGTAGCCATAGGCTGAAAAGTAACCTGAATAGTGCCATGTTTTTCATAATCTATTTAATTATGGTGTTTCTTAGCGAGGATAATAAGATTTCAAAAGGAGATGCTAGAGCCTAATTAATAATAATCCCCGTTCTAAAGACTATACCAAAATTTAGGAAATTAGTATGAAGAGAACTATTGGTCTTTCTAATCCATCCTTTTTCTTTGGACTGCTATTCATCAGCCATGCCCCAGAGTGCTCTCCACTCATTGCTGTTCAACTCCATGCTGTTTGAATCTTCATCTTTTGTTAGACTTTTCAATATCCTAATTATTCTTTTAAAGTGAAAAATCTCTCACTAAACCCCAACCTAAACCTCCTTTTCATTTGTCATTTCAAGTCACAGTGAAAACAAAGCAATGGCCATTACAGAGTTAGCCCTTTTTTATAGGACATTTGTTATATTTAAGTTTTCCTGTCAGCACTGTTTTTCAGACTGCAGACATTAAACTCTGCAAAAGAAGCAACAGCTGTAATATAGCCAAAGGCAACTGCAACAGAGAAGCTTCAGTAAGCATCTTTAGGGAAGTTTTTACACTTGGAATTTTCCTTAGCTCGATGCTAATTATTCAGTTATTAATGACTTTATTTTTTTAGACCAGCTATAGGAATATGGACAACAAAAATGTATCTAGTTTCAGTGACTTTATGGGTTTTACAGAGCTATTCGTAAACATGAATTTTTGGTTTCTAGATCCAACCTCTCTCTGAACTAGGGGTCAAGAGACAAGTGGGGAGAAAGGTAGGCAAATTGCTTTTTTGCCCATTAAAAGTGATGAAGAACTTCCTTATACATTTTAAATGACGTATCCCTGGTGGTATGTGAAAGATTGTCTCCTCACAATGCATTTTTCTTTGTCAACATCCTGTCAGAGTTCTTCAGTGAGTTCTGAATTGTCTTATCTCTGCCTCAAGGGGAAAAAGTCAGTTGTCTTAATAATCCTGTGGTTTAGGATGCTTTAAATGCTGATCTAGTCTATGAAGATTAGGCTCTATGTTCCTTAATCTGTGCCTTGGTGATGGCTGCATTCAAAGCTGAGAATATGTTGGGAATTGATGAAGGTGCCTTCTGGGCTCAGCACCTTTGAAAAGCAGGGCATGGGAAGCAGGCTAATATCTGCTTTGGACTTCTGAAATGGATTTACAACACACAGATCTAAACATTCGGAACATGGAACTGCTTCTGGGGTCCCCCAAAAGCAGTCATAATTGAAGCATAACATTTAAAACTTCTAACAGCTGCAAGCAGGAATGTTAAAGACTTCCAAAGGCCATGTTGCATTTGAAACAAACAACTGCTTCTCCACAGCCCTACTGGCAAATGACTAAATTTGTAGTACTTTTCCCCTGTGTATGTGTGTGTTATTAGATGCAAAGTGTACCCAGTGGATTAGCAGGGCACTCCAGAATTTTGAAATGAAGGAGAGGGGGAGTTACTGTAATCCCCAAATGCTGTGAGATACCAATTCAGTGTGTCCTCAGAACATTGCAATATGAAATGCTACAACCATATTATCTGTTTATCAGCACTATGAGTATTTTGACAGCTGGAACCCACTTGATTATCAGGATTTACTACGTGCAGGGGTCTGACTGACATGGTCCACACTTTTAATGAAGTAAATATATTACCATGTGCTGAGAAAAACTCAAGATTCTGCCTATTTACATGGACCCTTGTCTATGTTAGATTTTGTGTACCTACACAGGCTCTTGACTAAGATTAGGAATATATTATATATTTGATTTTGTAGAAACCATGGTTTCTGCAAGAGCAGATGTAAGCTGACATATCTAGATGAAGTTCCATCTCACAAGTTCATGTTAGGACCAGTTCTAATAACAGCATAAAAATCTCAAAATATCATACAAAACTAGATTACAAATGCTTGGCCTTTCTCCGCAAGATGGTAAAGGGGAAAGTACAGCTTTCTAAGCAGTCTTTCCTGGATATCTCACCAGTCTGGACTTAACCGAAGCATTTGATCTTGGCTAAAAACATTTGTTCCTTAATTTGTTCTGATCTCTGTGACATAAATACATCATGAGCCTCTTGCTAGATCCCAGGAGAGAAACTCTTTCCATTTCTCAAAACCAGGATAGGATCCTTTCTTTAAAGACCAGCCAGCAAACAAATCACATGGGACAAGAGAAGGTGACCTTTCATGTGTTTTGGCAAATACAACCTCCCAGCACCCTTTCTTGTATAGGACTAAAAGCTCTTAGGATAGTTAACTATCTTAAAAGATAGTAAGCTAGCCTCTCTCTTAACAACGCTAAGCTGATAAGAGAGAATACTGCTGTAACTAAACCAACAGAAAATTTTAACAGTTGCCCAAGAAAGTGTCATGTGGGTTCAGAAGCCCAGAACAAGAATTTCAGTAACACTTAAGTAATTCTGACTTAAGATGAATAGCATCCCTAGTAACTTGCACTCTTTTTTTCTTGTGAATTGGTATTAAAAAGAGTAGTAGAAAATAATAATTACAAATATTTGTTACTGAATATTGAAAATAAGCAATGCTTTTTTTGTCATTGGAGAATGGAATTATAGGTGTTCACATGCAACATAATCTTTTTGAATAAGGTCCAAGTGGACATTATTCCGTATATAATATAGAATATATATATTCCACCTATAATATGTCCTCAGTGTTTGAATATATTCAGATCTTCACCTAAACTACCTCTGCCTTCTTGAAGGCCAGTAAAAAGGACCAAATGTGTATTCTTATTTTGGGACACTGTTTGGCTGACCCCAACAGTCATTCTCAAAAGTGAATTTTACACCCCTCCTTGATACCACAAGAACAACCACACTCTGTCTTTTCAGTGGGGCCCCAGAACAAGATTCATGTTGGCTCAGTCTGTCATGGGCAAAGATGATGTAACCTTAACACGCCCCACTGCCCGAAGTGACCTGGGGAGGTAATGGGAGGAGGCAGAAGTGGGATGGCTGCCCTGTACAGCAGGATGGCTGAAGTTTTCTCACAAAACACAGGAGTAATTATCCCTGCCATGTTGGGTCACAGGTAGAAGTCACACTGTCCCACATCAGCTGAGGTGCTGGGCCACAGCTGAGAAAACTTGCATGGTCCTGGGCTGCAGGTGAGCATCACAACCAGCCTCATCATAGAATCAGAGAATATGCTGAGTTGGAAGGTACCCATCAGGATCATTGAGTCCAACTCCTAGCCCTGCACAGGACACCCCAAGAATCACACCATGTGCCTGAGAGTGTTGTCCAAATGTTTCCTGGACACAGACAGTCTTCGTGCTGTGATCACTTCCCTGGAGAGCCTGTTCCAGGGCTCAACCACCCTCTGGGTGAAAAACCTTTTCCTGAAACCTGCTCCTGAAGCCCACACACAGATGCAATTGGTGGAAATAAGAGCCAGATGTGTGACTTGGATGCATAAAACGTGTGAGCTGCCAAGGTCCCAGCCCCATTAATCCACACTATGTAAATCTCTAGGTAAATCCACCCCAACTGGAAGCCCAAGCCTGCTTTCCTCAGCTTTAATTATCCCTGAGCTCAGATGCCATGGAAGAGCAGATAAGCCTTTGGGTGCTAACCACACAGTACACCTGTGCCATGACCCCAGCATGTAAACCAGAAGGAGCTCCTGGGGAGGGGAAGCGGGGCAGTGTAGTCCACCACATCTTTGGAACATGGAAACTGCGTCTGTATACAGAACTGGTTGAATTTGTTCTGTACCTGTAGCAATAGCTGGCTCACTCTGGTCAAGCTGTTAAAGGACCCATCCATGGCCTTGGAAAAAAAATGTCATCTACATAGCTCCTGAGAACAGTGTAGAGTTGCATGTCCTTAAACAAATAAAAAAATTAGTATAACTTCTGCCCATCTGCATCTCTTGATATTCATCAATACTCTAAGAGTGTTGTCTTAGGAACCAGCAAGTCCTCTACTTCAGTCCTCCTCCTCATCACCATGGGTAGGCTTCGCGAATGAAGATTTGGGAAGGGCTCTACCCATGCTTGCTACAAGCGCTGATGGCAGTCCTACCATCCTATTAATTTGCTGTGTGACTCTTATGCACTGCATTCATAAAATACAGAAAATACCTTTTTTATTTTCCTAACTAGTAAATTCACAATCACTATTTTCTAACTTTTATAAATTGATTTGAGCATATATACTGGTGATTAAGCTCTTACATTTATGCCTCTCTTGGAAATCAGTTTTGTTTCTAACTCAGATGAAAGGCCAGACTATAATGAAACTGAGCTGTCTGTATGTAGATTATAACCATATCTAATAGTATCTATTTGGACTTTTAACATATTTCACTATTTTAAAATATTAAAATATGCAGGTTAGAAAACGGTCTTTTGAAGTCTTCACTATCTCTGTTGTCATAGGACTTTCCCTATTATTTATGTAGCAATAACTACCCTGTGATATAAAAGTGCACATATGGAATGCACAATATAGATTTTTCTTTCTGTTGCTGTATATTATATTCTCTTCATTATAACAAACCATGCTGTCCTCAGATGACTCTCAAGAGAATGTGATCTCTGTTTTGTGATCTGAAGGGCTTGCATTATACATTTGCCTGGAGCTTTCATTATTAATAGAGCCTCCTTGAGCACCTCTTAGCTAACTGACATTCATTTGAGACTCCTGCATTCATAAACTTCTCTGACCTTGCTGCATGAACTCAAGATTCATAGTCTCAAGCAGAATGGATAAATCAAATGAAATATTTTTTATTATGAGGTCTCAAACGTTGACAGCAAAAGAGACAATAAAATTATGTTGAAAAATGTTTCTCTAGAACAACATGCTTTTCTTTCTCAGTTTATGGTATTTTCCTATTATTTCAATTAAAGTGAAGCAGCAATTTCTTCACTTCTAGTATGGTGTTAGTTATATTGTGTTTGTAGTCAAAGTTAAACAGAAAGTTTTAAGAAAAATATTTTCATGAGTATTTAAACAGTCAAACTGACATAATGGGTTTTTTTACAGTAGCATTATTCTTTGCCAGCTATAATATGTCAGTCAGTAAAACTGTAATATGAGACTCTGGTAGGGATAGGTATTGGATTTTTTTTTATGTCAAGGCTTCCTTCAGATTTTCCATACAGTCCCTGCTGAATGAACCTTTCGTGAGTTTTGAGTCACTTAGTCTGAGAATTTGTTCCTTTGTTTCCAGCACTTCAAGAAGCAGAACAAGAGAGGACACTGATGGAAAAATCCCAGACCCACTGCAGACAACACGAAAACCTCCTTGGGCCTTGGTGTTCAGAACACAACCTTCAGCAATGTGCAGCAGGCATCTGACAGCAACTGTGGAAATTTGTCCTTTGGAGTTCTTCCCACTACTGAAGTTGAAGTTTGTTCCACAAAACATGCTACTAAGAAGGGTGTTTCTCGAACCCTTGTAAGATATTGAGGTAACTGTAGCACACAGCATGCATTGTAGTCCCCAGCGTTCACTCCTCTTAGCACATCTGAATTTTCCAGTGTCTAAGCCTCATCCCTTGATGAGCAGTTTGCCTCTCACAGAGTTTCTGCTAATTCAGAAGAGCACAAAGTTCCATTCATAGCCCCAGGAGAATTTCACCAGCAGAGTTTGATATGTGTATGGTAAATAAGAACAGCTAATTAACAGCATGGATTTTGCCATGTAGTTAAGAGGAGATCTGTAGAAATATGTGAGTTGAACAGACCCCTTAGGCAACTGCAGTCCTCTGTCTAGGTGGACATATTGTTTCACAGGAGCTCTTTTGAAAAGCTGTGCTAGCAGAAGATGTATAAAATCCAGGTCGAGTCCCAGATACATGGCTAGTGCTGCAAACCTCACAGTCATGTCATATTACACTTTCCGGAATATACATTTTTGAGGGATGTGGTGTAGCATGTTTACAGAAATACAGGTCCATCATTTTATTTTCAATACACTATTTTTCTAATCGATTAGGGAAAGGGCACTGTGTTTAGACTTACATTTATCAAGGCACTGCAAAAAGAGAGATGATAAACTGTACACAAGGTTATTTGTGTACATAAGCTCTCTGAATTTTCCTTTAAAAGAAAATTATCACCCCAAATGCAAATAAGAATGTTGCATCTGATGGGCCACCTTAGGAACTTTAATCACTTAATTTAAGTGATTTGAATATATGCCTGGAAGTATCTTTTTCCACTGACTACAGAAAAAAGTCCCGGGTAATTGTCTGGGATAAATTATTCACTAAAGTTAGGTTCCTGAACTTAGACAGTATGACTGTCTCTATTGCCCAGCTCTCCTATCTTAATCTTTAGATTACTAAAGGTGGGTGAACAGCAGATGGGGATGCAAAGTCATAAGCAACCATATCTGGTCAAAGAGTGAAGAAATTAAGCAAAAATATTTAGAAAGGCACATGTCCCTATGTTTACTAACAAAATAATTTGAAAATGTTTTGAAGATCTTCCCTACTGTGAACAATGTCTTCATACTCCCTAGAGAAGATCATTGCTTCTGGAAATGGTGCCTATTTTGATTTATATCAGGACATGAAAATGGTTTGGGATTAACCCAAGGCAGATGACACCTCAGAAAGTCTTGTGTGTTTTCAATGTCTGGAAACACTTCAAAGTGCGTACCAACTTGCAAAGCAACACAGAGATACTGATCCAGAACAATACCAGCTCCTTCCCAGAGGTGTTTGTGGCAAATATGTGTCTGTGGTGGCCCCTGTCCCACTGAGGGTGAGATGCCATGACTTGCAGCTGCCACGTGGTTTGGCTAAGGAGTGAGGGCAAAAGCAGAGCAAAAATAAGGGAGAAGCACCATGCACAGCCCTCTGCATGAGAAAAAAAAAGGAAACTGTCACAGTTCCTGCAAACTCTGGACCATGAAACAGATCTGAGGGTGTCAGCCAAGATGGGATATAAAGCATTTTGCTTTGTTCTTATTCCAGTGGAGAACAAACTACCAGGCCTCTTTGCCTGTCTTTGGAAAAAAGCCAAGGGTTTATCCCACAGGGAATAAATTATACACATAAAATATGAGGCATCAGGTAATGTAATTAGCTCAATTTAGATGCACTATTGACATGACACTAGTGCTTATTACTAATGAATACACTTCTAGTGAATCATTGATAGTGGGAGTATCTAACTACCATGCTTATGAATGCTTTATTGTGGAAAGGTGGAAAGTTCATATAGACTGTTTGATTTTGTGGGCCAGTTATTTGCTTCTTCCTATCTGCTACTTTTGACCTCCCTGATCAGTTCAATTAGGTCTGTGAACAAAAAGAATATGAGTTGAGTCTTGAAGGAAACTGGGATCATGTGAAGGTCTTGATACCTTCACTACATTTTCTTTGCACCACAATTCCAGTTAAGTTCCAGGGAAGGTGGGCAAAGGGTGCAGAAATCTAGAAATAAACTGTGAGTAAAAACCAAATCAGCAATGGGCAGACCTCATTCCGCAGAAGATATACTGGAAGAAGAGCTTTTAAACAGTCAGAGAAGAAGACATTTTCAGAAAGGATTTGCAAAGGTACAAAGACAGTCACAGAGGTGTGGAGGTGGGAAATAAAACAGCTGCAAGGGTCTACTTGGCTGCATGAACCGTATCCCAACCCTCCCTCAAGTCCTCATCCTAAAACCTGGATCTACTCTGACAGCTGCACTTGTGGGAACTGGGACTTTGAGCAGGGACACCCTTCAGGTGTTCTGCATGGGGTAGGGTGTAAGGAAGGGATTAGGCCTTGGGCAAGTTCATTAAACTTCAGCAATGACTTCTGGCACCAGAGGGTTAATAACAATCCCCTGTGTGGCAAACTGCTGACTTTGGGGCAGCTCCAGTATTTAAGGAGAGCTCAGAGAGGATTGGAAGCCTTTGGAGTGGTGGCTGGTGCTGCACAGTCAAAATAGTTCCATCTTTTATCAAGCACGAGCACTGCCAGCGAACCTTATCTATTGTAGCCAGATATTTTGCTGTTCACCAGAGACCAGGTGGACCCACACAGCTGGATTTGGGGAGTGCTCCATGTTTCAGGACTTGCTGCTACCTCCCTCACTCCTTAGTGAAAAATCAGGGAACTCCAGGTGCATCAAAACTTCATGGTAACAAGATTTGTATTGGAAACACTCACTGGAGACTCACCAAACTCCAAATTTTTTACAAGCTTTACAGAATCTGAGCAGTAGAATGCAGGGATGTGTGACAAGTTGGCTCAGCTTCTGGTTTTGAAGCAATTCGACTGATGAGATTTTGCAGAAATCACTCTTATTATGCCCTTGTTAATTGACTGAAGGTTTTCCAATACCAACATTTTTCCTTATGAAAAGGAACATCTTTTTGAAAAACATGTCTGTCATATAGGAAATAGAGTTTTTAATTAAAAAATGTAATGTTTTAAAATTTTTACAATCACAATTTATTCTAAATTCCTATGCATGTATCTGAATTGTGTGATTAGGATTGTATCTCTGTGGCAAATTCACCTCCCAAAAGGACAAGTAACTCAGGATGTTTCTTGACCTTGACCTTCACCTCTGAACACACTTAATCTGTTTGCAGAACCAAACACAAAATAGATGTGCTCAGATTTGCTTGTCCTTTTCAGCTCACACCTTGCATCCTACACAGCCCCCTTTGCATTAGTTTTCCTCCTCTTTCTTGATCCGGATTACTCATGTGAGCCGTAGGAATCAGCTAACCCTTGATGTACTGGATTCCATCAGACTATTTTGACAAAGGTGTCAGGTTTTTAAAGACAGTGGACCAAAAATCACACAGTATTTTTGATTTATGGACTGAAACAGTTCCTCTTGTAGAGATCATTTGCTTATGATTAAAACAACGACTTGTAGAAAAATCATCCTCTTAAAAAATGGAACCACAACTGAACACATGGTGCATTGTTTTCTGTAGATTACATATTAGTTTATGAATTTGTAAAGGGAAATAAATAGACTTTGGGAAGAAAAAAATACTTCTAAGCTTGTTTTTTTTTCCGTGTGCTCTACTGGATTCTTTCTCTTTCTTGAATTACAGTATATTGGAGGGGACTATAAGTAATTCCCTGTTCAAAAGGCAGCTACAGAGGGTGCAATAAATCTCCTTGAAGGCAGACTTCCATTTTTTCTTGGCATGCCGTACATCAGGCAAAGCATTACCACATCAGGCTGCAACTGATAAAAATGGAAGTCTTCCTGTCCTTATAAAATATATGAGGTTTTTTTTAATAGTACTTGCTATGATTATCCCCAGCAGAATATTCCTGTGTGAACATGCAATAAAAGGTCCCAAATCTACAATCAGATACAGGACTTTGGAGCCTGAAATCCACAAGACTCTGCACAAACTACAGCTCTGCATCCACCTCATGATGTCTCAGATTTCAGGATCAGCGGTCTAATTATCCCAAACTTGAAAAGTATGCAAGAAAAATGTTTTTTGCCAAATTGAGAAGGAAACGGAAAAGCCATTTCCAGTGTGAACAGACATGTCTATGCCATAAAGACAATTGGGGTTAGTTTCAACAGAGTTGTCAACTGTCACTGTCAACCCTGGGAGTGTTTAATCATTGAGGTAGTGATATATCCTTCAGTATAGGAGGTGCTATTAAGGTGTTGTATTTCCTCCTAAAAGCTTCTAACAATCTCCTTTCTTAGAATGACAGAGTTGGTAGTTGGGAGCAAGAAGAGTATTTACCATCTAGCATTTAGATTTTCAGTGGGCCTTTTTTGCTACTTGGGTCATGGAAAGGTTTGAGACATTAGGGCTGCGTGTCTCCAGTTTTGCCCTTGCTTTTCTTTCAGACTTCTTGCCTTTCCAGTTTCAGTTCTTGTTTCTCCAAGTTCTGCGCCTCAAATACCAAACGCTTTCATTCCATGGGTGAGATTTACAGAATGTGCACATTAAATCCAATACTTCTGTGTCACATTAAACCTAGTGCACGCGTGCACATCCTACGTGTATGGTGCACATGCAGAGGGTCTGACGCTTATTTAAAACAGTATGCTCCTGGATCCAGTACTTCCCAGCCCATGCACATGTATTTCTTCATGGCCTAACCCTAATCCTAACCCTAACCCTAACCCTAACCCTCACCCTAACCCTAACCCTTTCTCTCTCATCCTTCTATCCACTGAGGGACAATTTTCAATAAAGCTACTTTCATTCTGAACCTGCTTGGAGAACAGTGTGTTATATGCTGAGTTCCTGTGATGGCCCAACTGCAAACACAGCATGGCAGGATTTAGGCTATTTTTGCTTTAGGAAAGCAAATTGCCATGTCTTCAAGCAGATAGTCAGTAGGATCCCCAGGGAGATTGCCCTCTGGGACAGGGGGCTGGAACAAGGCTGGCAGATCCTTAATGAAGGATCTTCCATAGAGGGTAAGAGCTAGCAATCCCCAGGGAAAGAATTCGGGCAAGGAAGGCAGGACACTGGCATGGGTGAGTAGGGAACTGCTGATCAAACTAAAGGGAAAGAAGGAAGTACACAGGCAGTGGAAACAAAGACAAGTAACTTGGGAAGAGTACAGAGATGAAGTACAGTTGTACAGGAATGGGGTGAGGAAGGCCGAGGTGAAGCTGGAACTGAGGCCGGCAAAGGACGCAAACAATAAAAAGAAAGGCTTCCACAGGTACTTAACCAGGAAAGAAATGCCAAAGGATGTGGACCACTCCCTACCTCCAACCACCCCCCCGATAATCAGTGCTGAAAAACTGGTGACAAAAAATGATGAGAAGACTGAGGTACTCAACAACTTTTTTGCTTCAGACTTCAATGTCAACCTGTCTTTCCACACCTCTTAACTGGATGGACAACAGTATGGGGACTGGGGAAGCAGTGTTCCTCCCACTGTAAGATAACATCAAGTTCATGGCCATCTGAGGAACGTGAATGTACAAACTCTATGGGACCTGAGGAGATGCATCTCAGAGTCCTGAGGCAATTGGCTCATGTAGTTGCCAAGCTACTCTCCAAGATATTTGAAATGTCATGGCCATCAGGTGAAATCCCATGTGACAGGAAAAAGAGAATTATACCCATCTTTATATGGGTAGAAAGAAGGAACCTGTAAACTAACAACCTGTCAGCCTCACCAAGGGCAAGTCCAGCCTGACCAACCTAGTGGCCTTCTACGATGGAGTCACTACATTGCTGGACAAGCAACGGGTTACAGATTATATTTATCTGGTTTTCTGTAAAGTCACAACATCCTGCTCTCTGAAGTGGAGAGAGATAGGTTTTATAAGTGGACTGTTAGACGAATAAGAAAGTGTTTGGACAGTCACATCCAGAAGGTAGTGGCCAATGGCTTAGAGTTATAATGGGCACCAATGACAAGTGGTGTCCCTCAGGGGTCCATTTTGGGACCAGTGTTATTCAATATCTTCCTTAATGACATAGATGAAAGGATTAAGTGCAGCCTTGGAAAATCTGTAGATGACACCAAGCTGAGGGGTGCAGGTGACACACCTGAAGGACGGGATACCATCCTGAAGCACCTGAACAAGCTCGAGAAGTGGGCCCATTGGAATGTTATGAGGTTTAACAAGACCAAGGGCAAGGTGCTGCACCTGAGTTGGGGCAACCCCTAGTATCAATACAAGCTGGAGGATGAAGAGATCTAGAGCAGCCCTGCCAAAAAGGAGTTGGGTGTGCTGGTGGATGAGAGGCTGAACATGAGCTGTCAACATGTGCTCAGCCCAGAAAGCCAGCCGTGTTCTAGGCTGCATCCAAAGCAGCATGGACAGCAGGCTGAAGGAGGTAATTTTACCCCTCTACTCTGCCCCACCTGGAGGGCTGCATCCAGTTCCTTAACACAGAAAGGACATTGACCTGTTCGAGCAAGTACAGTGGAGGGTCACCAAGACGGTTAAGGGATAGGACACCTCTCCTATGAGGAAAGGCTATAAGAGAGTCAGGATTGTTCAGCCTGGAGAAGAGAAGGTTCCAGGGGTGACCTAACTGTGGCCTTCCAGTACCTGAAGGGAGCCTACAAGAAGGAGCTAACTATTTTTACAAGAGCATGTATTGACAGGACAAGGGGGAATGGCTTCAAGCTAAGAGAGTAGATTTAGGTCAGATATTAGGAAGAAATTCTTTCCTATGAGGGTGGTTAGACACTGAACCAGGGTGCCTAGAGAGGTTTTGAATGCCTCATCCCTGGAAGTGCTCAAGGTCAGGTTGGATGGGCCCCTGAGCAACCTAATCTAGTGGAAAGTGCCTTTGCCATGGCAATAGGTTGGAACTAGATGACCTTTAAGGTCCCTTTCTATCTAAACTGTGCTGTGATTCTATGATTTTGAACATTTAGAAAAACCAGGGTGTCTGAATATGAGCTTCTGAAAAATATGGGCCCCACATCATGATAGCAGTGTGTGCATTTCCTCTAGCTCAGAAATACGCTTTGAACAAAAAATTAAATAACAATATTGGAAAGAAGATTGATTTCAGGCCACATTTCAGCTCTTCAGTAGCACCAGTTGAGCAGGCAGCTGGCATGGCCGGAGTCTCCTTTCTGAAGGAGGCGACTCCCTTTTGCCCTCACCCAACTCTGCCACAGCTGCTTGGGGCAGGAGAGCCCCATGTCCGCCTGCTGCCCTACATGGGTGATGCTGCATAACTGAAGATCCTCAGGTGCTAAGCTAGGCTACTGAGAGAACAGTTTGGCTGTAGGCATAATTAGTCCTCTATGGCTTCCTATAGGAGACAGTTTATTCCCCACAAAACCTGTACAAATCACAGATATGTGTATTTTTCAACCATTCCCTAATATCTCACATACTACAAAAAAACCAGGCCTGTACTGAGCGTCCTGCAAATTGTAATTTAGTACCTAATAATTTGTGAAAAGTGAAAGATACTCCCTTATTTTTGAGGGAGTCTTTCATAGATGGTTACTGTGGTGGTGATAATATAAATTTGTGTTTATGTGTAGGAACATGTTCATTTATTTTGAGGGACAGCTGCAATTCGGTGGCTTTCTCATTTAGATTTGCATGGGTGAATATTCTTAATAGTAATCTATGTGCCTGTAAAAGGTGAATATTAAAGCAAGGGTCTCAGAGCTTTATATTTGATTACTTTCATGTATTTCTTTATAACTTCAAAAATGTTAGAAAGTTTTACAAGCCTTCCATCCTCCCACTGCCCCCCGGATTTGACAACATCTTGTGCTGTTCATTATTCATGCTAATTCACTTCCAGTGAGGAAGATGGATTCCTAAGAGGAAGCCTATGTCATGGATTTTGCAATAGAATAGCATATCATACACATACAAATTGGTGAGCTCTACTTCTGTAATGGTTGTTTAGTAAGACAGTGAGTCTCCATCTCATTTTTTCCTGGTGGTAAAGATGAGCTCCATTGAAAACAGTTTTCAGTCAACTGAAGCTGACTTTCAGCCTAATTTATAGCAAATTTATGATTAACAATCTTTACTATTCCCTCTGTTCTTTTTCATCCCTCTCTTAATCACTTGGCAACCAAAAAAGTGGGTTAATATTTGCATTTGAGCTAAACTCTCAAACCTATCATGTTCAAATTGGTTTGAATTCAGGGAAGATGAGTTAGTATGGGCCAGCAAACAGGGCTGCCCTGCAGAAATGCCTGAAATTATCCATGATAATTGTTTTCATATTATCTCTACAGTAACTTCAGTGATATATTTACTGCCTGTTCTGGCAGAGATACAGCAGTGCTATGTGGGCAAGTACATGTCAGGCATTCCTGTGTTTGTAATTATGGTTCCTTGCACATACCAGATGAACTGAAGCATGGCATAAGCGCCTGTGTGTTTCTTCAGTCTAAATCCATACACTTGCTCTAAACTTTCACCAGCCTGGCAGAGGAGTCTCTTGTATTCACCCTTTCATCTTCAGTATATAGAAATTTTTATTAAATTACCAGAGTGATGAAATGTTGAGACTGTCATCTCACATCTGATACAGATCAGGAGGCCAAATTTTTACTCATATGAGCGGTTCAATTACTTTTTATGGGCATAGTACATAAATATTAGCAAAAATTGAGACCTGAGTTTTTTATTACATTTCTCATGAATGAATGTGACATAGACGAAAAGCTGGGAAGTGAACTCAGTGAAACTGTTTAGTACCATAAAGAGTACTATGAGGGAAACCCTCATTCTGAAGAAATTAATGGGAAACCTGATGTATAGGACAAGCATCAGAAATATGGTGAATAACCACAAGAATTCTCAGGCATATGCTCTTAGTTAAACAGTTTAGAAGTTTTACTTCTTACATAAAATCTAATATTAAGAATATTTGTGTTAGGTTAGAACTCAAATAATTTGAAGAGCTCTTCATTTCAACAGATTACCTTTCACATGGTGGGTTTTCTTATTTGTGGTAGAAGACTAAAATTTGTTTCCAGTGGAGAACATAATTGTGTTCTGTGTGAAGTGCTGTAGGTGAAATGGGAGTATGTGATATTTTTTCTAATTGGAGCCAGGCTTTTGCTTAATTAGATCTGAGTAAGGATTTCAAAACTTGGATCTGACAGACTTCGTGAGTGTGATAATTTTATTGTGGCAAATAAATTAGATTCAGACTTGTGAAGCTACAGTCACTGCAAGAAGGGAAAACAGGACCAGGCCAAGACAACTTCATCTTTGTAACTGTTGAAAAATCCTTGTGAAACTTAGTAATTTCAGGAATACTTTGAAATAACCTCTGAGTGCCTGGGTTCAGGCTGAGCTGGAAGCCAGAATAGTGGACCAGAGTTGCTCTCAAATTTTCCAGCTATTTCCCTTGTCTTCAACTGGGTCTTTTGCTGAAAAGACCTGGGGAGTTGAGTTTTGGAAAAACATATGATATTTATATATGTTGGAGTGCACAGATAACGCCCCCCCCGCCAACCTGCTATGCTTTTTATATATCAATACATTCTGAAAAGTGTTTGAGTTCTCCTTTCAATAGCCAGACAGAGAGTATTTACAATTATTTTTAGTTCCTCATAGTCTAAACAAATTTACTCATTAAAAACAACTGAGTAATAAAAACAAGCATGCCCAACCATGTAAACCAAATGCAAAAATCTGCCAGTCATTTGTGAAAATGGTTTTGATTTGACTATATCTAAATTGACAGGGGTATTATTTTCCCTCAGTACCACTGATGTGGTTTTACATAAAGGGTTTAATAAAATAGGTGGCATTAGGGAAATGCAAAAAAATGTGTCAGGGATGTCATTTTTCACCTAGAAATATTGAGACAAAAAAGCAATATGCTCCATGGATTTATTTTTTTTTAATCAAATATACTCAGTACAGTCTTTTATGAGAGGAAATCCAGACCTACAATGATAAATGCTCAATTATTTACAGAAATAAATAGCATAAATTGTGCTCTAATACTGTGCTTTTCCTCTAGTACACATGCAGCTTACGCTGAGCACACTGAGATCAGACTATGAAGATTTCCAGTGGTTTGATTCTGTAAAGCACAAATTTTACCTGCAATAGAAAATACATCTCTCACAGGAATCTCTCCAGGATTAAGTACCTGTGATGTTTTCTTACAGCTTTTTAACAATTTTATATGTGTGTGAATTGCAATATAGTTCTCTGGTTCATGTCAGAGAGAGAATTTGGTTGTTAGAACAGGTTCATTAAGTGATATCTTATTATTTGTTGCTGAAATATTTAATGGTATAAAAAGTTCTGAACAATTTGGCCTTTTGGCTGTTTTGTCCATCAAGAAGGTGGCCATTTTTTTTTCAGAAGACTGATATGTTTCCTAAGTGGAACTATCATATCTCATATTTATATCAAGACCTTGTTTTAGGTAACATCAAGATGTTAGTTCAAAACAAAATGTAATGTTTCTAATTTGCTCAGAAAAAAATACTGTTTAAACATAATGAGTTACAATATTTCCTAATAAAAATTTTTCTTTCCAGCAAAACACAGTATTCCAAGCAGCAAATGTATTGGCTACAATCTTTGCCTTTTTAGCACATTTCCCACTAAATAAAATGCCAGTTAGGGGTTATTCTGTGCCTGATATCTGCACCTCTATAATTTTGTGGCTAGCTTTGATTGCAGTTTTCCAGCATAGTATGTTACTTAAATTAGAACAAGATTTAATCAAGTATATTAACAAACATAGTGGGACAAGCGTGTACAAATCTGGAACAAGATTCACTGACTTCCTATGAGTTTGTAAGGATTTACACTATTACTAACAGAGCAATATTTGGCCCTGCTTCCTTGCTATATCCTCATATATAATTCACAAATCTCAAATCTGGACTCTCCCAGGCTCTCCACACACTGATTTCTTTATCTGATCTCATAACACTGTCTAAAGCTCCTCACTTAGGATACAGGGAGATTTTTGATGCCAGAAGTTCAAAAGGTTGTATTTACACCTGCACTCTTCAGTGCTCTGGGAGAGTATCGGCATCACTTTGAAACCACGATTCATCTGCAATGGGCCTGAAAGCCAACACCTGCTCTGCTCTGCAGGCTCTTTGTACAACCATCACTGTCCTTGGACAAAACCTTCACCTTATCTTCCCCCCAGTGCCCTCCCATTGAGGTGATTTTGCCAGCAGCCAGCAGTTCTCTCAGCAGCTCTCTCAGCAGCTCTTCTGCACCTCTGAGACATGTGCAAGGCCATTGCTCATGGATCACAAGGCACTTCATTGTCCAATTTTCTCATTTTCCAGCTATTTTCAATCCTAAGTTGTTAACCACAGATAAGTTTTTCTTTCCTGCACCTGTCCTGCGTAAAGCAGTGCAGGGGACCTTGTAAAAAGGTGGCTAAGATGACCCTGAAACTCTTGCACAACTTCATACAGGCAGGGAAGAGCTGCCAGTCCATTCATGGACTTCTACCCTTTGTGGCCAAACACATGTCCTCCCTTCCCAGAGCAGCTTCTCTTCCAGGGACAGAGGGGAAAGCACCAGAGCTCAGGATTTGCTCCAATTCTGCCATCTTGATCCCAATTAAAATCACAGGTGATGGGACAGCCTCTACCTGTCTCTTTGTAGGCTAGGATCGATTGAGCTGCTATTATGTTTACCGTGTTTTTAGGAAGATTTACATACTCTTTTCTTCTATGGAAAAGTGCACCAGAAAATGTGTGAAATACCACAGCCTGTGAGACAAGCAAATCCTTTCTCCTTTAATGGCATCAGTGACTCCAGCCAAGTTAACGCCCCGTTGCATATGTCTGCAGTAAATCTTCACCTTCTTCAACACCTCTGCATGATTTGCTGTCTCTAGGTATACTGACACCTTTTCTCATGTGAGAACTTTATGGCTTGAAAGCCATAAAGGGACAGCTGGCTCTGCAGAGTGGTTACTACTTACACTCACCTCCTAGTTAGTGAGAATTTAAATATATAGAAATGCATGTACAATTCTCACTTGTAATCTGATCTACGGGAAATGTTCCTTTATGTCTAAGCTTATTACTGTGGAGATATGTGTCTCATATCAGCAGTGGCTTTGTAAGTCCCTTTGTAATAATAGAGCTATGGCTCAGTCTGAACAGCCCTGATCTCTGAAAGAGGCTGGATCTAGTCCTCAGTCTGAGTCAACGAGTCAGGCCTACTTCCAGCTTTGACTGCCTCTGTCAATGCTGTACAGAAAAATCAAAGGCATAGGTAGATATTATTTAGAAAAAATACTTAAATTGCCTGTGCTGAAAATATGTTTGTGGCTGTTTTATAATTAAGGAAAAAATCAAGATGTTAAAAAGGTTCTCTTCATTTGTCCCTCTCTCTTCCTCGGTGTTGTGCTGCTGATGTTTAGTTTTCGAAGTGATGCATTCAGAGCCCCATTTGCATATGATTTCCTGTCTGCAGGAGCAGACTGTCTCCTGCTTTACAGACCAGGCAGACCTGTAAGGACAGTGACTAATTACCTTCATTTATCATGCTTTCTGGCGTCCTTTCAGGTAATTTGATTGAAATCTCTTACTTGTTAGTGGCTCAGGAGTCATCAGTTCACAGGACCACCAGAGAAACGGTTTTGGGATCCACTATTGCTCTGGCTGCTAAGGCACTTAATTACTATACCAGAGTATAGGGGAATAAATTGCACGTGTCAGTTGCTAATGAAACTTAGGTCTTCAGAATTGCCTTTAGAAGTTCTAAATTCAAAATAATTTTAGTTTTCTATTCCTGTTTCCTCACCTCAGTGGGATGGGAAAGAATAGACAGTACAGGAGAACTGCTGTTTTCAGGTGTCTGGGAAAGAAGGGATGAAGGAACAAGCACATATGACTTTTCTTAATTGAACTGCTTTCTTTTGGCTTCCTGGCAGCATTAAGGCATCCTGTGTGCGGCTTTATCCACAGGGGAAGAGGTGGGGACTAGACACCTCCTCTTGCCAGTGAGCTTCTGCTGAAGTTTTCCTCCTCTCATGTCACAAAAGAGAGGTCCTGGCCACAAAGAAGGTGTTTAGCAGGGCCATAAAAGCTGGCCTTCCTCCCCTGCAGTGGAGAAAGACAAACTCATAGGGTGGGAACAGTGGCTGGAGTGCATCCACCATGGATTCCTCAGCATACGAAAGCCTTTTTCCAGTTGCTACCTTTCAGCTGGCTGAATCCTGGAGAATCTTTTAGGAAAAAAAGAGTTGGAGGTGGTGAGATGGAATACCCAAAAGCAGCAGTGTCATGTCGCTCAGAAGTCAGAAAGCCACCACCGCTCTCAGCAACCGCAAAGGCAGACCACAGTATGATAAAAAAAGCTGTCTTTGCTTGATGGTTTCTATGATACAAATTCCTACAGCTGGACTGCTCTGATACTGTTTTGTGAAGTTTCTTAAAAATTAACTTTTTCTGCCGAAGTATCAGAAATTCTTCTTAAAATTCATCTCCTGCTAACATGCTTTCTTTTCAGTTCAAGAAGTGAACAATATTCTTCTTTGCTTTTACACAATCTTTTATTAAATTCTTCCCAATTCAGGTGATGTGCCTTAAATATTATAAAATGAAATTCCACATTATTTCATTAAAATTTTAAGCATTGTGTTCCTCCCTTGGAGGAGTCGCAATACTGCACCCAGACCCTGGGACTCTATCAGGTTTCTTTTCCCTAGCTAAGTGAAAGGTTACCTTGCAATTCCAAGTACTTAAGAAACATACTTGTTTTGGTTATGGGAGACTAGATTCATTCATGCAGAAGGCACCTGTCCTTTCTTGGTTCTAATTCTATTGTTACCTTTTTTTTTCAAATTCACCCAAGACAAGAGCTGGGGGGAGCTGTATTTTATTGTGCTTGTCCTTTATATTGCTAGTCTGAACTTTTCCCCTTGAAATCCAATTATTTGAGCAAAAAATTGTATTCAGGGAAAGATGTCCATTTTTAAGCACGAAAATGAAACAGTGTAAAATATTTTTTTCCAACTGTAATATTCCACAAGAGAAAAAAAAAATCAGTAAAATAAATTATTGTTTAGACAGAGATTTTGCTATTCGGTACAGTCATGGAATGGAAAACACTGAATTGGTCCGTTGACTTTGTATCCAAAATTTCCTTTATTTAATGTTCTAGAGCTCTGCTAAATATATTTTCAGTCATATTGGTAGCAGTGTAAGTCTATGGTTTTGCTAGTAATCTGCTGTGTGATATTGTGTTACCTTTATGTTATATTTTGAATCCCACACACATCCATTTCTGTGCAACAGGCAAGCACTTTCCTTTTGGTTATGCTCTCTTAGGTATTGCCTTACACTTGACTGGAACCCTCAGATACTTATTCTGTATTATTTATATCAAGGCTCTACCATTCCCAGGCTTTTATATAGGAAAGACAAAAAACAACGTTATTCACACTACTGATAGGCCTCAGACTGGTGACGGGAATGTGACAGCAAAAGAAACCAATGAAAAAATTCCCTATTCCTGGGAGACAAATCTTTAGAAAGATATTTCACTATTATCCTTTCAATAACCAGTCATTTCATCTGATGAAATTCCTAAAGAAAATTGAGATTACCAGTGGCCAGGAAAAAATAATAAAAATCAATGTGCAACATGAGACTGTAGTTCAAGTCTTTTCCAGATCTGTATTTTAACTAACTTAGTGAACTTTTCTTGAATGTCACTGGAATATCTACAGTCACTGGACTGTGTATTCATAATAGTTTATGGTAAGAAACAGAAGGTAGGTGGCTTTTTGTGTGATTTTAGGGATTAGTCGAATTTTCACTGACTTTGGAAGGCATTTGCATCCTTCCAGACATCCTGTCATTCCAAAAATCATCCCATAAAATTGCATGACATTTCACGCACAGATCTGTGCCAGATTCTTAGCGTGGCAAGAGGGCTGTTCCCTGTCCAGCTCTGAAGGACCCAGGAGAGTTGCCTCTTTTGGCCACATTATCATTCCTGTACATGAAAGATGTTTGAAATTTCTCAGAGTGGCTTCAGTTGTTAGAAGGAGTTTTAGGAAAGGTGAATTAGTGGATATAAAGAAGGAAATAACCAATCCAGACTGTGCTTTATCCCTGAGGTAGGTCTACATCTTATCAAAGCAACAGTATGTTTACAGTTATGCTCATACCTTAAAACTGAATCTCTTCTGCTGTATGTACACATTACTCTTAAAGTGAATGTGTTTGGCCTAAGTATACATTTTTCGGCCTGTGAATACATTTTGCCAGAGTCCTGACAGGCAGACAGAGAAGATAAACTAGTGGCTTTCATGTAAGAAAATGCCTGTAGTAGTGCTACTCAGGTTTTGGGTGGAGGTGAGGGAGGCAGGGTTGGGTTTTTATTTTTATTTTTACTTTTGTAACAGAGGCCCAGAGCAATTCTCCTGAAGGAAGAGAGGAGTAATTCTCCTTTGCAGGAACAAGTGTGTCCATTCCAGGCAGTTTGAACCAGGCGGGCACTGCATTTTGTTTTCCTGGCAAGAAGGGGTGATGGCTCGCCACATCTGCTTCCCCATGAAAGGTAAGGCACACAGGTCATGCTGTGGGAAGGCAGGAGGCAGCATGTGCTCAGGATGCAGCTTGGGTATCTCACCCAGAGACTGCTGCCTACACAGCTCTGGCCAGCAGCAAGGTCAAAGATCTGGGAGACACAGAACATCACTGATGGTTTAATTTAAATTCATCCATGTGGGCAACTCTTTAGGCAATTAACTGTGCCTTGTGGGAAACCCACAGATATATTGCTATAACCCAGGGGGCTAGATTAAGAACTATAAAATGATTTCTTCAAATTGGAAAATAATAGCCTGAAGCCATGTGAATATCTGCAGAGATTTTGTTTTAGGGCTCAGATTGTGTCAGTAGGCATTAACGTGCATTCAGGTGTCACAAGAAAATTTTCCACTGTAGAGAAGTAGTAGCAAGGTTAACTTCTTAGCACTGTGAAATTATCAATGTAAAAATAAATCATCAAAAATACCTCTAAACACTCCTAGTCTGCAGGTGAGATATACCCACAACACCTGTTGGATGAAAAAAAGCACATCTGTGAGAGAGCTCCACTCAAATTACAGAGTAAAAAATAAAGAATGAGCATGTGTGACTGGCATTGCTGAACAGTCCCAGAAAAGCAAACTGACTCCACCTGACTGCATGATTTTTGTTATTTTTCAAACACACCTTTTTATCACTGAGAACACCTTTTTTTTTTTTTTCAGTTTATTCATCAAATTGTAATTATTTCAATGTTATGAACCTCAACCTGGGTTAACCACAGACTTATTACTGTCATAGGCAAATAAAGCAAGTGCACCAGATTCCAGTGATTTCTTCTGCCTCTGAAATTGGTTTGCAGTCGGGATACTCCCTCCTCTGCAGCGGAGTAGTGCTTGAGCAGACTTTGGCCAGTTCCTCCCATTGCTCAGCCTCTGTGGCTATGCAGATCCCCACTGATGTAGTAGGGCTCCATCATGGTGGGTTGATCCCAGTGAGTTACTGCTGCAGGAAGGAGAACTAGTACGGCAACCACATTCTGGGCGATTCCTTGGACGAGTTTCTCAGTATTACTTTAGCTTCTTGTAGGATTTTTTTTAAGGGTGCACAGAACAGCTGAGGTTGGAAGGAACCTTTCTGGAGATCACCAAGTCATAAAATAATAGAGTTATAGAATTATAGAATAGTTTACTTTGGAAAACACCTCTAAGATCATCAGCTCCAACCATTAACCCAGCACTACCAAGCCCACTACTAAACCTTGCCCCTCAGCGCCACATCTACACATCTTTTAATACCTCCAGGGATGGTGACTCAACCACTTCCCTGAGCAGTCTGTTCCAATGCTTGACATCTCTTCTGGTGAAGACATTTTTCCTAATATCTACTTTAAATCTCCCCTCGTGCATCTTGAGGACATTTAGTCTTATCACTTGTCACTTGGAAGAAGAGACTGTCACCTTATTACAACCTTGTCTCATGGAGCTGTAGACAGTAAAAGTCTAATAACCCTTCCAAACAGTGCAGGCAGACTTCATTGTCACTTTCTCTAAATATCTACTTTGAATTGAATAATTCAGAAAAAATCTAAGAAAAAGCTGGTAAAATCAAAAATCTCAAAGCTGCTAAATATCTGCTTTGAGATGCTTTGATTCACCAGCTGAACAGCTCGCTGACTGTAAACAAGTGGCATTTCAATAAACATAAACATTTTGGGAACTTGGGTTGAGCTGAATGACTTGACTTTTAGCCTGAGCAGGCTTGAAGAACGTACTGACTCAGAAGAGGAAAGTCTGGCTTCTCTCAGGGAAGGAGGTCATTGATGCCCGAGGGATAGGTACATCAAAGCATGGGCAGGACATCAAGTACATGAGCACTGCCATTGCCTGCAGTGGAACTTCTGAGCTACGGGTGGAAGCAACAGTTAAATGCTTTCCTGGGTTTCTGCTTTACCTTGCACAGATTTTTAAGGCATGATTTCATTTTTTTTTAAGCAATAAACAATACTTCATGGTAATGCAAGCTAATGTAACAAGACGGGGTCACTTTATGCACTAAATTAAAACATAAATCTGTCCTCAGTTTTCACCTGAATTTGACATTTCCCTTGTTCTCTTTGAGTATAAATTGAGAAGCGGTAGCCTAAGGGAAGGCATTTGAAGAATTCTCTGTTTATAAATGGTCTATATTATATTTTATATATGTAGGCAGCAGCTATAGTCTTCCCTTTTTGGCCTGAGGGAAAGGCAATGGTTTCCTGCGTCACAAGAGCCACAGCTCCTGTCTGTAGGCAGGTACACAAAGCTCTCTTTAACTGATTGGAAAGGAGCGGTAAGATGAAACACGTACACTGATGGTTAACAGATCTGTCCCTCAAGACTGCTTTTCACTGAACATGGCATTTGTTTACACTCAGCTAAAGCTTTTAGCATTTTTGGGCCTATAAGAGGATTTGGCTGGTAGCCGTGCTGTTGATTGTCATATTCCCTAGCTAGAAACGTCAGTTACCACTTCTCTTTCTTCTTCCGTTCATTAAACTTTTTGTATATTTTCTCTATCTTTCCCAGGAATTAGTGATGACATGTGCCATTTGCATATTTCTGTAGTTCTTCCAGGGGATGTGAGCGCACACAGAGCTTGCAGCTTTTAATCCACTGGGGATTCAGGGGACCAGGAGCAACATAATATCATCTGAATATTATTTGTAGCATCTTGTGTATAGAAAAACCCGGAGAAAAAATAAGAGCTGTTCAGCTGGAACTGAATATGCACACATATTGCTTTTCTTTTGTGACCTAGCACTGAGAATTTTCTCTGCAGATGACAGAAAGGTATTTCTGGAAATCTATGGCAGTATAACTAACTGAGAGAATCTCAGAGCTAAAATTGTTTACAACTTCCCTTTTTCTTATCATGCAGTGCTGAGTTGTCAGACTGGCAACGCAATGGATTTCTCAGGTTTGCGACTGAAGAATCCTCACGGGGTTGTTGCTTCACACTGCCTGCCTGAGGAGTTACCAGGGGTTTTCTCTGCTTCTCATCTGTGCTCACATACAGGAGAGAAACACTCTTTTCCGTTTCCTTAGGTAAAATGACTTTCACAGTAAAACAGAATACTATGCCATGCAGGGCTCAGACTCAAGACCACATAATTAAAATCTCAGTAATGGACAGATGATATAACTCAGCTGCTGCTGAGTCACATTTGGTGGTTTCCACCCCAGAATGATCCGTTCAGCCATTTTTTTCCCCCTAGTTCATTCACAACCCCAAAGTTCGCTGACGATTATTTACACAAGCATAACTGAGGAGACAACGGCCCCAGGGAGGTGGGTAGTAGCAAGCAGCTGGGTATCAGTGGCTGTTGACTTAATTTGCCTACCACAGCTGTCTTTGGCTTGTTGCAACAATGAACTGGAGGGGTTTAACCACACTGGGGTAATTTTACATAATTCTACCTAGCTTATAGTTATGAGCTTGTCCTAGCTCATGAGCTAAATTCCCTTTGGTGTCTAGAAAAGAGACAAGCACCTCCAGAAGGAAATTCATCTGTTTTCGGTGCTTTCAGAACAGCTCATCTGACTCTGTCTCCTTGGAGAATGATGAAAGCACAGATTGGGGCAACCAGGCTATATGGATTGGTCTGGGAATTCCAGGGTTCCAAGAAACCTTTCAAGCCATTAACTTGTCCAGATTTTAGTAACACTAGTGAATACTCCAAGGGATTCACCTAGGATCTGTCTTCCTCCTTGTTATGAATCTTACATCCCCTTATCCATTTCAAACCCACAGCAGGATAGAAGCAGATTTTCTGCCTGTCGTGCTCCTCATATGTTCTTATTACAGCCATTAGTCCTGTGTTCAGAGTCAAGTTGCCCTATCCAAGATGGGCAGAATAGACTATCTTGAAAACCTCAGATAGTTAAAATCTAGGGAATTTAATTTTAAAGGGTAAATATGGTAGAGGCATGGCCACACTGGCACAAAACTACTTAGCTCAGAAAAAAATAGCAAGTAGGTACAGCAGCAGGGAGCTCAGTTCAGGTGAAAAACCTACCTTTATAAAAAAGTTTTATCAAATCCTCAAGCCAGCACTCAATTCAAGCAGGGCTACATTCACAGTAGTATCCACTGGCTATGCAAAACCTAAGGCTATATGACACATATTACCTATGTAGTAATGAAACGTGCATGATCTTACTGTCCATCAGCCTCAAACGAGACTCCAGATAGTCTTTGACCAAGGCTCTGGGCTAGAAAGACTGTCGTTTACCACAAGACCCACAGTAATCCCAGCTCAATTTGTGGCTGCTGCTTTACTTTTATGTCTGAAGAATCAGAAAGTGGGATGGTTCCTCCTCACAGTACAGGTTTCACCTTACTCTTCTTTGTGAAAAATTCCTCCCTTTCAACCTACAGATCTGGAAAGCATTTCAAAGCCTGTCCTGTTCATGTGATAGTTTCTTAACTCCTCAAGAACTGGTGAATTAAAGAAGTGACACTGTTCCCCCCTTTCAATTCTGAAGCATATCTCAGGACCACTTAGATTGCTTCTGTTTTGTGCCAATTCTGGAATTTCAGGGATAACAGACTTGATCTTAGCCGGTAAAACAATGTAACTACATTTCTAATAGTTTAACTGGACCAGCTGAACATCATCTGTGTCAGCATGAATGCTGCAAGGGAAAAATCCTTCTGGCAAGCCCTACAGGACTGAACAAGTTTCAGGTATATTCTTTTTTCAAACACCTATTGTTTACTTCACTTATTTTTTTTCAATGAAGTATAGTCCCTTTAAAAAAGTTCTCTAACTATTTTAAATTGCAAACTGTAATGTGCATGCCAGGCTGTACGTCCTCCTGTTATCCTCTTGACAGTCCGGTGAAATCTCTGCTAGATGCCGTATGCAACACAGCACAGCTGCTGTGGGATCCAGTTTCATTAGCCACTTCCTGCGGCTCTGTGCTGTTGCTGGGACTCTCAGCTATCCTTCTTCCCTTCTTTCAGTTTTCTCCCCCCCCCATGTTTATTCTCAATAGAGTCATATACTGTAAGGCACAGCAGCTCTCATGCTTTTTAAAAAAGTTTTCAAAAGAACTGGTACTCTTAAAGCATGTACGGATGACTGTATCCCATTTCACAAAAGTATACATAATTGATTGGAAAGAAGGACGTTTCAGGCAGTGGTCTCAGTTCCAGCAGGTAGCAGGGCTGTATTTTTATCTTGCGTATCAGCAAATTATTTACAGAGCCTGAAACTGCAGTGAGAGCATTGGTGGAGAAGGGAAGTGACTGCCATAATTTTAGAAGAGAGACACACAGTTTCTGTGAAAATTCAATAATGAGGGCATTTGTTGAAACTGGCCATATTCTGATCTCTGAGTTGTTTTGCAAAGATATCAAGTTGTACAGGCTTTACAGAGTGCAATTTAGCTCACTATATATTATATAGTAAGTTGTTTGCGGGGATTTCCTACTTTTGGATAAGGATATTTTACCTGATCTGTTTAGAACAGGGGCTCTTCAATGCAAACAGTCTTTTGTCATGATTGTACAGTCTTAACTCAGTGAAAGTGGATGGCTTGTCAAGGCTATATGATAAGAACAGTAATGCTGCTGATTTAACAGGAGCTTATAGCTGCCTAGGTATTTCTTGGATAGAGATTTGGATTTGGCATGTATTTTCATGGTCTGAAATCTTTAAGCATTTCAATAGCCTAGTGAAAGTCTATTTTCTTTTGCCCAGATTATCACAGTTAAGTATATGTGGCTTTTATGGAAAGCAAAATGGTTGTCTTCCTAACTATCTGCCTCTCAATTTTCTCCTGCCTCTGTGCATGCTTGTCTAGGTAACCCTAGAGGAGTGTTCAGTCTCTGAGGCTACAACTATTCTACTAAATTAAAAAGTGGAAAGGAATGTTCCCAGCCTCTGGGTTTCAATTGCCTTTACTCCTAAGTTTTTCCAAAGGTCCCAGGGATGGTTTCGGCTCACGTCAAATATCACTCTCCTGTACAATACCCAGGCATGGCCTGAGGGCAAGAAAGGGATGGAAAGCCTTCCCAGTGGACAACCTGAATTCAGGGACCTTGCTTTGAAACACAAGAGTGTGATGTTGTGAACCCAAGTGCCAGTTGTGCTCACTGCCAGAGAATGGTTCCAAGCAGGTTTAGCTTATTAGATCAGACACAATCTGAGTGGTATTAAAGGACCTCTACCTCTTTGATATTTGAAGGCCCTATAAAATACCCCTCTCATTTCAAAGGAACCGATAATGGACACACTTGGATGAAACTTTGATGTACCAAGACACTTAACCAAGGAAGTAGTTCTGCAGCACTCAGCAGTGTAACTCATACACTTGAGGTCAGCTCCATCCTCATCACATCTCTGAGTTGCAGCCTAAGGTATGTAAGCTTGGAGGTGTCTGGCCTCACTGAATCTTCACCAGCTGTCTCTCGTTTCATTGTTAAAAGTGTCTGAGGAGAGAGATGACAAATTCATTCCAATTTCATTAGGCTCTTTTTAATACAATCACTCTTTATCTACAGTGAAATATTTGGTTTCTGGCCACTTGTACTGTTACTCTGGATGTAACCTACACAGCGTAGAAGAGTAAAAAGGCATCAGGTGATTCCTCACATCACCTGTCTCAGCAGACTGATGACAGCACACATGTCGCACAAATTAGCATCTTCAGAATCTTTCTGAAATATAGATGCTGTTTCAATCAGATATAATGGGTCTGGAGTCATTCAGTGAAATTGTGTGGTCTGTGTTCACATTAAAGGCTAAAAGTTACTGATCTGTGAAATTTTGCAGAGATGACATGCACTGAATAAAAGAAGCAAGACATGTAAGTAGGCATACTATACACAGAGATGTCTTTGCATGTCTAACAGACAGAGATGGCTTTCTGTCCAACAGAATCGGACTCTGCATGCTCAGCCTCGGTACTTGACATGGCATCATTTGGTGTTGGACAGCCCTTGTGCCAAACAGCTAGAATGACAGTGTTGTTTTGAATGCAGATCTTGGTTGTCTTAGTTGCTGCTTTGAAGAGTTAGCAGAAACTTTGCCACAATGCAAAGGGCTTCCCAGGTAGATAACAGAGCTTTGATGATTATTTACTCACATGAAACTCTGGGTGTGGTGACAACTCTAGCAGAATCAGGGTAACCAAGCATTCACTGCCATAACTAATCAATACAGCTCACACCAACAAGTAGGCATCATGTGCTAGGGTGGATTTGAAGGGCGTCTGAGAACGCTGACAGAAGATTTGAAAAGATAAGAATTATTTACCATCTTTGCCATCATTTATCAACAATGACAAACTTCCAAAAAGTGAACTGTAAATCTTGAGTCCACAAAAGTGGAGAATTAAAATGCAGGGAAAAAATTCTGCATTACGTCAAGACCAAAGACACAAGATTTCTATGAAGGGATGGCAGACAGAATGCCTATGTCAAGAAAAACCTAAGAGGAGTCTAGTTATTTATTCAGACCAGAGGATGCCCAGAATATTGTGGGCTAATGTGGCACCCCTATGAGATCCGGGCTGGTAGCCAGCCTCAACGTCATGCAGCTTGTCTGGAGGTGTTCTTCTGTGCTGTGGTGGTGCCTGCAACAATTTCCATAAAACCAGATACAAGAGGAATAGACTGGGTAGGATGCACAGAGGTTGCTTGGAGTACCTATCATTGTAATAGGATATCAGTACAGCCTGATAGAGTAACAAGCACACAGTAAATAGTCTGGGTGTGGAAAAACACTCCTGCCAGAGTTGCATATTTTGACTATAAATAGCTGGGCACGCTGACTTGAAGACATTTTACCTGTCCTTCTGCTTTGGATTAAAAACCATCAACTTTTTAGAAAAAAGACCAGCAACTCAGTCAGGCAAAGATTTTTTACGTCCAGAGAGAGATCAACAGCTTCAAAGTGGGAAACAGGAAAGTTAATTGCTGCTTCTCTTCTCCTACCCCTTTCCCCCTGAACAATTTGTCATATCTGATTGAGACTGGCTGATTTTATAGTGCAGATGACAGGTCTAGGCAGGCAGAGCTGCTTGTACAGTAGGACTAGGAGGGAAGCCCAGGCAAATCTGTGCCAGCTCATGAAGTTAAAACAGTTTTGCATATGAAAAGGAAACCATAACTAATTAACACCAGGCAGGTGGTCTAGCTGGAAAACTAAAATCCAAACTGGGTCACAAGGGAATATGGGACTTGGCAGATGAAACTGTAACTGAAATCATCTCCTAAGACCAGCCAAGTAAGAGCAGAGCCAACTACTGTTCTGAAAAAATATGCCTGTGCTAGTCATTTCTGGGAAAAACAAGCCAAGGACAAATGACTGCAGCTCTCAGAATGAGCATGATTACATTTAGTCTTCAGGGCTTTGTTTCTAAAAGGGTTTTTTGTTAAATGCTAATCTTATTTGGTCAGATTCACAGTGAGATCAAAATCAGTTTTCATGGTGCTTTAAGGGAATCAGCAGGGAAGGTGATTGGGGGGATATCAAGTATTAAAACAAAGAGGAGGGTGTGAAAATTTATGTCAAAATTTTGGTGGGACTTGGAGAAAGCAATAGACCCTGCTGGGTTACAAAAGCAAAAGCAGATACCAGCAAAATACAGAGCTGGCTATATATCAGCTACAGTATCAGGGACTGTTACCGGAACGGTGGGAGAAGGTTTTCTTTGGAGGAAAGAAATGGAGAAAGTGAGATTTGTGAGGTGAAAGGCTCTGCTCTTTTACTGAAAATAATGACTGATCAAATACGAGCACAGCATCTTGAAACTTACCGTGAGTAGGGTATGGGCTTTGGGAAACTGAACACCCATATCACATTTTCAATTGGTGGCCCTCAGGGATACAGAAATGATTCCCTTCCCTCAAACTCCTGAAATGAAATCCTGTGACATACCTAAATGGGAGAGCAGACTGATGGAGACTTACCCACAAGCTAGAGAAATGGGTGATAGATTTAGGCTTTTGAAAGCATACGAGAGCTTGCAAATGTGTGATGTAACAACATGTACAAAGCCCCATCTATTTCTGCTACTGCAGGTACATTATCCCACTGAACTCACTATAGTGACTCACTATTGTGATCAGAGTATGTATAGTTCCCCATGTGAAAAACTTCATCTAGGCATTTGAAGCACACAAAAAATACAGCCTGTAAGGTCAATTGACTGTAGTTTAATGGAGTCCTTCGGCAAGCAATTTAGTGAAGCGCTAATTGTAATCAGCGAGCAGGAAAAGTAGCTCTTTAGCTTTAATCAGCCTCATGGTACCATTTATTCCTTCTCCTATAAACACTATTATGGTAATTCTATAACAATTCACATTCATACTTCACTAAGATGATTGTTCTCCTTTACACTGCAAGGCTCACATGTAGTCACTCACATATGTATAGCATTATACACATGCCTACACAAAGGGTCAAGTTCTTAGTTGGTCTTTAATGGTGTAACCCACTTCTGCCAGGTGCAGCCCAAATACTTGCGTGAAATCCCTGCCTTGCAAATATTTTTCAGCCATATTTAAATATGTACAAGGCAAGGCACAAAATACTAAGGGATCAGGGTTTGCTTTTAAAGAACATTTGGGGCATAGAATGATGCATTTTACCCTATCAAACTGGAAAACTTGAACACATAGCTGTCCTCATGTCTGCATTGCTGGCTCACTGGACCTTCTCCCAGCCTTCAGATACACATTTTGCAGGCAACTCATGGTAAATGTGACCAGATAAACTTCAAAACTTATCAACATGGTTTGAGCTAAGCCACTAACTACGCATTAAAGCAGATTAGAAAAAACTCATTGTGTTTACTGCTGAGACTGTGTTGGCATAGCAAACATCTGTCAGGGTAAGTAACACCTTCTGGCACCACGAGGTTTGCAAGGTAAATGTGTCATGCATAAGGGAAATGAGCCCAAACATAATAACTAGTTCTTCCTTTAGGGATAAGAAAAGAGAAGTGATTTGTCACAAAAGGTTTAGGAAACTATTTAATCTAGAAGACAGCAGCATGGAGGGAGAAAAAAGCTAATACTGGGAGGACATAAAAAGGGTAGAGTTAATACCAGAAATTAGAGTGGGAGCATAAGAATATATTTTATAGCTCTTAATGCATGAGAAGAGCTGTCAAGCTTCAGCATCAGACTGAGAATAGACCATATAGGGGGTAGCATCCATTTCAATACAAAAGGAAAGTTTAATCCCCCTTTCATATCATGTTCTCACTAATTAACTGCTCCCAAGATGTTGCCCTGCTAACTTATTTTTTGTGTCCCTACAAAAATACACAGTTCGTAAAAAATAACCTATTGAAAAAAGGGAGCTAAACCAATGGAATACCATTGTCTAAAAGTTCCATCATTGCATATAGTCATTGACCTGCTGCAGTAAACTATATACTTATATAATTTGGGAACCTTATATAGTTTGTGCACAGAAGAATGATGGACTAAGTTATACAGTCATCATAATCTCCATGGAAACACTTTTCATTGTCTTGAGGAAAACATATCTGAATCTGTAAGAACCTTTATTACTTATATTAAAATTATTCTCTTGGACAATTATCATACCTGTTGACTTGGGCATTCAGTTGAAACCAAGCTATTAAAAAACCACCCTGAGGTGATATTTGTAAAACTTTTAATTATTGAGTTAAATAAAACATCAGTTGTCTCTTAATGAAATATGTCACTGTATTCAGCCTTTCCCTTGGGTTTACCAAGTGTGTTCAAATAAACACTTAGAGACAGCTCTGTTATTATCATTTTTACATTTATAGTGCTAGATAAATGCTTGTTGTATTCTAGAGAGAAACAGATATGCTTGGACTATTTAGCAATGTAAATTAATATCACAGGAAAAGAGGCTTTAAGAGAATGAAATAGAAAAAGGTCAGCATTTGGCTTCCATAGAGCAAAGTTGGTAGTCTGTAGTGCAAACTAACTGCATGGCTACAGAAAGAGCCAGGAACTTTATAACACTGTCAAGTAATGTGTTCAGGCAGGGTCACCTAGCCAAACCCTGTTCTCGGACCAATTTCAGAGAGGTGTCAGACCTGAAATACTCCCAAACTACAGGAAAGGAATGCCCAGGGCTAGACTATTCCACTGCCAGGGTGCGACTGCTGTTCCTATGGCACTGAGCCCAGGCATACTGAGAATCCCATTATGGCTTTATTGTGCATGCAGTCCAAGGAAAGAGTGTCCAAATGGCCTGGAAATCACATTATGGAACTTCACGAGGTTTGCCTGGAGGCCTTAGATGCTCTCATCCCTGTCAGGGCACATGTTGGCTGCATATGTTCAGGGCCCTGACCCCTGGCAGGGACAAAGGCAGCACTGGAGACAAGCCTCTGCTTTAAAAAGCAGGAGTGGTCCTTGGCAGAATGAAGTGCTTCACTGATGTAAAGCATCTTCTCTGTCTTTAACTAGTAGTATAGTGACAGGGTAACATCTTTGCTATCAGACTGCTGCTGTTTTGTAACCACTTAAAGTTAAGACAATGGGTACCCTTTGAGGGAAGGAATATGGGCCTAGATGGTAAATATGTCACTGCTGAACTTGGCCCAAGGCACTCTTTGTGTGAGATCAGAGTCATGCCATTGACCTCCCTGGGGTTTGGATGATATGAGTTTGGCTCCCTGACCACCAGACACGGTTTGTACCGTTTATGCAGATTATATTGTCACCCCTTTCAGCTTGATTAGCTATGCTAAAATAATTGGAGTCTTTAAAGTTATTCTCTTTAAGAGGAGAAACTGATGATGGAGTCAGAAAGCTCCTATGTAGTTCTCTTCGGCTGCAAGACCCATGTTCCCGAACCTAGGTAATATTAAGCAATAGGAGACAACTTTGGTTTTGGCAGCAATATTTTTAAGAGTGCTCCCCCATAAAAGCTGTTAACTCACGCAGACACACACACAAATATATCCCACTTAATGTAGAGTCAAAACCCTTCTGCCCAAATATTTTAACATTTTCGAGGAGGATCTTACAACCCTTTGAGTAGAAGCACATGCCTTTGTTCTGTTTTGAGAGGGTGCTATCATTTCAGTTACATGCTTCCATGGAGGAATTTCATAGTTTTTTTCCAAGCTTTTTGAAGTAAGGATGGCAGCTTAGTTCAATACCTTCAGTGAATTCATGCCCAGCTCATTTCAGTCTGCCTGTTTCACTGGAACCCTTCTCACACCGCACGATTCTCTCTATACATTGCTTTTGCATTTGGTATCGAATTTTCTGTACATTTTGTGTATTTTATGCACTATGAAAATCAATAAAACAGATTGAACAATTAAATGTTAATGAATAACAACTGAGAGACTGCAGCTGTTTTGTTTTAAGATGCTTTTAATCTCTATTACCATAACCAACAGCATGCTATTCCACAACAATAGTTACCAAGACAGACTTACTGCCCTCATCACTAATGTTAAATCACTGAAAAACTTACTCAGCTGCAGCGTTGCTGGGAGTGATCTGAGTCCATTCAGTGGACTCCTATACCAAAATCAAGGAGTCTCTGTGCAAGATTGATTTAAAACACCCAGATCTATGGAATCATTCCATGAAGTGCCTGAACAAGTGCAGCCCAGGCTCTTTTCATGTTTGCTTATCTGCCCAGGGACAGACAGAAAAGTTCAGGCAAACAGCTCAAGGTGGGAAATACTGCACATAAATTAAAGCACGGTGATCCCTTCCACAGATGCTCTGATTTAGGTGTAAAATGGTCTAAGGTTATTGAAGTTCCATGCCACCAGGATTTATTTACATTTCCTGTAGGAGGTTGTGGTTTGATGTTACAAAATGGACAACAGTGATAACAGCGTAAGAGAAATTTCCCCAGTTAAAGAAAAATAAAAAAATACCCCAACAATGCGAATCATGGTCAAAAACTATTTTTGTAACTGATCTTGCATCCAGGTCAGTTCACCAACCTTATTCACAATGAAGCCACACAAATGCCATGCTAGAAGCTATCCTTTTTTTCAGATGAAGTTTGTTGTGGATACACTGATGTTTTATATCCTTGTTTTACTCAGAGCAGCTAAGGGCAATCCCATTGTAATTCATCTTGTTCAGTTCTGCCCTACTTACTAGCACTGTAATTGCAAAAGTAATTTCAAATGAACGTCATAATTAGCTAAATATGTACCTGCATAGTTAAAGCAGAAAAAAGAGAATGGTTATTCACAAGTTTCACTCATCATTCTGTACATGTGCAAATCCTTCAGGTATTTGCACTGTTGCCTTGAAGCCTAATGCAGAAATAATGAATAACATGAAGACACTGGTGTCTCACTGGTTTGTGAGGTATAAGTCCAAGAAGAATAAAGATCACTTTATTCTTGTTGTGTTTGGTGTGTTTGGTTTTGGTCAGTAGGTGCCCTGGACATGTGGCATCTCAGAAAACACCTGGGATTGCAAGTGTCTGTAATCAGTCTTCTAAATCAGAGGCCTATGTGGAGATAGGAAAGCTAGGGACAGGAAGAGAAGAGTTGGAACCAGAGTGTGAATTAGCATGTATGAAGCAGAAGGAAAGAGTCTGAGAGGCCAGTCTGGAGTCATAGCTCCCCTAGGAACTCCAGGAAATTTTGGCCAGTGTTTGGCAATCTTTGGAGCTAGACCTGGAAGTGGTCCCTTGACATGAGGATAGATTGGAGCTTCTTCCTGCAGTAGGGAAAACCTCATTAACTCTGCAAAAACACAGCAGGAACTTCTGGGCTTGTATTGCCTGACCAAGTAAGAGGAAATGACCTTCATTCTGCACTTTACTGTTGTTGGATGCACTAGATAAATAGTGGAAGATCTGCTATTAAAGTACATGGGACAATTCAGAAGTATTAATCTCCATTTCTAATGAATGAGTCAACACAATTCCAGTGCACTTGAAAATGTTTGAAACTATTTAAAAATTCACTTTCACTATACCTATTTTCTGGTTAGGATTATGTCAACATTAGCCAGTAACATTCTTTGAATGATAGACTAGTGTCCAGATTCCTGGCAAAACTCACCTTGATCTGTATTATCATTTAGACTCCACCTGAAAACAACATTAATTTAAATAAGAAAAAGAGACTGAAATAAAATTCCATTCATGCTTAACTCTCCAATGTGGTTTTGAAAAACCTTTCTTCTTTAGCCAGTCTTATGTTACATGCTGGATGGTCTTTGCTTTGACCACCTCATAAAAAAGGCTCATAAATACTTTTCATGTGTTATTTAAACTAGCAGTACTCCCTGAGGCATCAAGCTTTTGTTTTTAAAAATCCTTTGTGTATTCCTAAAGCATTTCTAAACCAGTAGCAGAGGTAAATGTGTATTTTAACCCAGGAAAGCCATGTTCTGTCAATATTAGAACACAAATTTTCTTACTCCATGCTGATAAGAACAAAACATTTCTGGCAACTTCCATCTGATTTACATGCTTTCCTTCTAAAAATCGTCAATTTATGAGTATGAGTGAAAACAGAAATTATTTCACTTGACTAGATGCTTTCCAAACCAAAAAAGTGTATTCCTAGTGTGCTACCAGAGGCACAAGCGACAGAGCAGGAGCCTCTCCCCTTGCTGCTGCTTGGGAATGCTTTGAAAGAAGGAGGGATACCTGAAAGCAGCACCTGGGAAGGGTGAGTGCTTGCCTAGAGAAGGGTGTGACTGGTACAGGTGTGGTGGGCAGTGACCATGGGCATGTAGAGCAGGTGGGGACACGGGAATGCAAAATTTCACCTGGCAAAAGATATGTTTTGCTTTCCCTAGTTGAGAGGTATTGATTCCAGTAGAATTAAGTTGTACTGCAAGTGGAAGAACCTGAACTCACAACATGTGGAAAACAAAAAATACGCAGCAATATTTATGGAATATCATATTTCAAAAAAATCAAATGCAAAGTGGGATTTAAACCAAAATTGCTAGAAATTACATCATCAGCATAGGCATCAGACAATTGGATAAACCCAGATATTCTAGAAAATCTAGAATCGTTCTTCCATATTCCAATTCTAGTCCCGATTTAGCTTTCAAGAGGGAAAGAAAACCCTAAAAAACTTCTTTTTGGCCCACAGCCCGAGCATATTCTTCCTGGCAATTTATAACATGTGAGCTTCTTTGTATTTTCACAGATTAGGACAGGAATGACATCATTCTGAGTGAGACAGGCATTGTCATTCAAGCCTTCTTGAAAGACCCAAGCTGCGGTGCCCCCACAAATATACTGACAATAAAACCAAAAGAGAGAAGGATTTATAATTTAAATATTTTCCTCAGATTCTGCTTCTAGTGTGGTGTTTTGGGTATCTGTAGCCAGGTTTTGGTAGCAGAGGGAGGCTACAAGGGTGGCTTCTGCCAGAAGCTTCCCCCAGCTCCAACAGAGCCAATGCCAGTCAGCTCCAAGACAGATCCACTTCTGGCCCAGGCTGAGTCAGTCAGAGATGGCAATAACACCCCTGTGATGACATATTTAAGAAGACAAAAAAAAAAGTTATTGTGCAGGTGTAACTGCACTTAGAGAAGAGAGGAGTGAGAATATGTGAGAATAACAACTCTGCAGAACCAAGATCAGTGTGGATGGAGGGGGAGGAGGTGCTCCAGGTGCCAGAGCTGAGTTCCCCTGCAGCCCGTGATGAAGACCATGGTGAGGCAGGCTGTCCCCCTGCAGCCCATGGACATCAATGGGCCAGAGCTGGGACACAGTGGTACTCTATCAAGGGGCACAGAAATTCAGGAGGAGCAGGAGGAAAAGCTGGACTGTTCCTGAAACATCAGAACATTTGTTTGACCCAATGGGATCTGTGGGGAGTAAAGAAAATAAAACAACTGAATTATAAAATAACACTGCAATTAAAACAGAAATGTACTCACAATAAAATACTGACATTGCTGAAACCATTCGATCTTTTAGAATGTTGGAGAAATACGCAATGCTTCACAACTGTAACCTTCCCTGTGTCCCAACAGCTATTTTGTGTATGTTTTTATTACTGAGAGGTAAGAGAGGTCAGATACAGTCAACAAGTCACTTAGCACGACATGGGAAAATCAGAGGATACAACTTAGCTGTCCTGGACACTGAGCTGTACCAGCCCTTGCACTCCTTTCAATACAGTGCTGTTTACTCACAAAGGATATCAGCTTGAACTGGAAAATGTATTTCTATGATGTGTATTGGTTGGAGAACAACAGCTGATAAGGATAAGGGCTTTTTCCTGCTGCCCATGTTCATGCTTTGCTTTCCTATAGGACCTGGGCAGTGTCTGGGGAATGCACATGCTGTACAACTCTGCACAGGGTTCAGTATTTTAGGTCTAGTGCTGAATGGGCACAGCTGTCACTGCAAGTGCAGCAGAGGTTCAGGTGAAGATACCTGATTCAGAGGAGGGTCATGGATGGCTGTGCTGCAACGGGATGAACTTGGCTGCTCTTGCCATGGAGCACTGCCTGCTCTCCTTTCTACTCTGGAGAGAGATGGGTTAGGCACCAGGCAAACTGTGGCAAGATATTTCAGCTAACATGGACTCTAAAAGGAACTACAGGTGCTGGCATGGCACGCAACATGCTCTCTAAGCCAAATAATATCCCATAACCCGGCTGATCCTTTCTCCCAGACTGCTGCCTCTCTTTTGGTTTCTGAGAGATAAGTACTTTATCCATCAGTTACAATATTTAACCTGCTTTTTAACCTAACCTGGACTAGCCTAGACTTTTATTTTTAAAGATCCAGAATGGTTGTCAGCTACCACACATCCTCAACTACTCTTAAATAAAGGAATAGTAGAATGTTTGCAGATTGATGCAGTCAGCATCTGGCAAGCCAAAATGCTGTGGCAAAGTTGCAGAGGCCACAAGCTGGGTTTGTGGGCAGAGGTTTTTACCATTATCCTATTTGGTCTTTTTCAGCAGCTATGCTGATTAGTGTTACTAAAATGTGGCTCTTTGGATTTACTGTCTGTGCTACAGACCTGAAGAGTTGAGGAGTCCTGGCAGAACAGAACACCGATGCTGGTGGATAATAAAATTACACAGTTGCATGGGTTCGACTTTTGGCTAAGTAATTGCATATCAAAGCTGTGCTTTTTTCACTTTATTTTTGTTTTCCCTCCTCTTCGAAGCAAAGTAAACTACAAACCACTGTAGATTTACAGGAGTATATAAGGATGTCAGAGTTGGTTAAAGTCTGACTGCTCGGGCTCTGTAGTTTATTATTTAATAGGCCATATCACTAACAGCATGCTTAGTCTATGTTTTGGAGAATCACTGATTAATTTTATTTATAAATTTAATGCAAGTGTTTCTTCCTGGCATTGAATAGACAGGCTTAAATTTTGCATCCTATTGTTAAGGAGTTTGAATCAAAGTCTTTCTTGTAGCCATAGACATAGATACATGACGTTTTGTTTATTTTACCCAGGCCACCTTTGGGAAACACTGAACACAAAGTTGAAACAGAAAATTCTCCTCAAGTGAAGAAGATATAAAATGAATGAAACACAAGGACCTGACATGAGACTTAGTGACTTGAACTGAAAGTTAATAAACAGGAATCCAACCCGCGCAAAAGAGCCAATGTGCCACAATAAGCCACAGCTCTGCCATTTCACATCCTTGCAGCATTATTTCAATGACTGTGAATGTAGGGAATTGCTATTATGTAATACCAAAAAACCAAGATCAGTGCAGCTGAGGAGTGTACTCTGCAGATACATGAAATAAGGCTGTATATGGAATAGCTTGAACCCAGCCATGGCAGAGCACTCCCTGCACACCATGCTGAGGCTGTTAAAGACTGAGATGGGCCCAAACACTGGTGCCTCTGCTGCTCCATTCTTTGTGTCACACAACTGGTAAAACAGGAAGACAGGTGATAGGTGGCTAAAATACTGATTTCTGCATCAACACAGATTCAAGCAGAGTATCTGGAGATAGGTAGGGAGATCATATGGTGGCCCTGGGTCCATTTGGGAATTCCTCATACCCACACTGATATTGACTTCAATGGATGCTGAAAGTGAAATCCAAGTGACAGGGAATGAAACACACGGGTTAGGAATTTGTGGAATGCTTGTTGCATATGTTAGTGTGTTCATGTGCCAGTTCAACCACATACTGCATCTTAGTTAGCTTTTCTCACTTAGTTACCCTCTTTCAGATTAAAAGTGATGTCATTTGGGTGTTTAGGCAGATTAGTAAATCAAAAGGCCAAAATCAAAATCTCAAGCTTTCTACTAATCTGTAGAAATAATTGGATGTAACCTCAGACTCCAGCTGTCCCTCATTTTTGATTCAAAGTTTGTTTGAAGGGGGTCTACTTTACATTTCCAGTTAGAAAGGAGTGGTTTAAATGATTTTTTCCATGAATGAGGGCCAAAATCTCCCTATGCTTTATGTCTTTGAATGAACAGAAATCCTGGAACATCAACCTACCAGTCTAAGGATGTGTAATTAACAGACTGCTTTAAAGGCAGCATTCATAGCTCATCTTCATATTCGTGTTATACAAAGGAACATTTACAATAGCCTGTTCTTCTTTTACATAACAATTAGGTCATCATTTAAAACAAAACTTTTATTTCTACAAAATTAATGGCAATTAATTTGTCATCTGGATAGTAAAACCATCTGTCCAGAATTATTCCCACCAGGAAACTGAGGGTTTAGAAATTCCATGTATTTCCACACTTTAGAACAATACCACAAATATTCACCAGAAAGCCACTGTCTAAGAATTAAACCAAGTGTCTTGTGGAACAGAGTCCTTTTGCCAGCATGTTTTCAAAATTACTAGAATGGTTTTAGAAAACTGACCAGAGACAACATAACCATTCAAAGTCCTGCCAGAGACCTACAAAAGGTTTGAACATCAGTCTATATTTGGTACAGACGAAAGAGCAATTAGAAGCCTGTGGAAAATATTAATATCTGAACAGTAACCTTTTCTGCACATTTCAGGTGCAGTATTATCCATCTCAGAACATTATATACTATTATGGAAGTATTAAATAGCTTCTGTCTCAGATGTTGATGTTTAAAACGTTGGGGCATCACAGAATATGGAGGAGGACATTGCATGGATTAAGAAGAAACTAAAATGACAAGAGCAGGATCATAGAAGATCAGTTCTTCACAGACAAATGTGGGAGAAAATATGTTTAGGAAAAATAAAAAAAAAAAGAGAAAAAGAAGTATGAGATCAGTATCTTCTTTCATCACCCAGTGTCCCACCTCAGGACTTGGACTGCTCAGCAGGCAGGAGGCTAAACACCAAACCACATTCTCAAGCAAAACATGATTCAAGAACCAAATAAAAGTCTTCAGTCAAAGATCTAGCATGGAGCTGCCATAGCAATCATCAGGTTTGTCTTGTTTTCATTCCTAGTGCAAAAAAAGAACAAATATTAAGCAAAAAGGACATTAAAATTCAGGGTCTGCTACAGTAACAGATCTGGAATGCCCACAAATTTCATTGAAACCAGTGGGTGACCCAGTGTCTTGAATTTTTAATACCAATTTTATCTTCAGGTTTTGATGAGAATTTAGTGTTTGACTTGAAAGAATTCCAATTCTGCTTATTTGTAAGAAAGAAAATCACCAAAAAAAATCATTCAGAAACTGAACTTCACAAGTGTCATTTAACATGCCTGTCGCCCTTGTTAAACAAGAACAGCCAACAGTAGCAAAGGCACCTTTCACTCGCAAGATGATACCGACGTCGGCTCTGTTACTTTCTTCGCACACCCATCTCCTGGTTTGGTTCTTCTGCAGGGATATGCCCAAAGACCCCCAGCAGAATCCTCCTGGTTCATGCAGCAACTGGAACAATGGTGAGAGGTTCTGGACAAAAAGGTTACAGAAGGATGGATTTCAGCTGGACTATAGGAACATAAAAAAAGAATGCTAATATTAACAGAAACTTAGTTTTTTCCCCCCTTCATGCATTTTTCGTTTTAAAGGGATATTGCAATCTTGCTTACTGCTGGTTTAATTTTATCTTGCTGAGCCTTCCTTATTCTCTAGAGAACTAAGTATATAGTTTAGGGTTGATTTTTTTTTTTTTTTTAAATCCTCTTCAAAAACTTTCTGTCTTAAAAAAAAAAAAGAGCTCCAGGAAGGCTCTTATGGGGTGTAAATTTGGGCAGTTTAAATTGAATTTCAAACTCTCATTTTATAAGGAGGTATCAGGAGCAGTCCTAGAGGAATTACCTCGTGTGTAGTGAAGATACTGCTGGACCGACCTCCTGTGACCCCAAATTAGTGACAAATACCAAATGGCATGTAAGTAGACCTCTATGACACAGATGGTCTGCCGAATTTTAAGTGAGTCACATATAAATAATGACTGCATAGATAGATTTAGGAGCTGGAACATGAATTTAATGCAAAGTTAATAACCCCTTCTGGAATTGTAGCATTTCTTGAGGTAAAAGGGAATGTCAAGATTTCGTTTCTATTCAGTTGCTTGTCTTGGTACTGAGAACTGCGTTTGTTTACTCTGGAGAGGTATTTTGCTGGTTTTGGCTGGGGTAGAGTTAATTTTCTTCACAGTTCCTTGTATGGGACTAAGTTTTGGATTTGTGCTGAAAACACTGTTGATAACTCGGGGATGTTTTAGCAATTGCTAAGCAGTGCTTGCACAGCGTCAAGGCCTCTTCTGCTCCTCACCCCACCCCAACAGTGAGCAAGCTGGGGGTGCACAAGGAGCTGGGAGGGGACACGCCTGGGACAGCTGACCCCAGCTGACCACAGGGATATTCCACACCATACGGCATCATGCTCAGCATATAAAGCTTGGGAAAGAAGAAGGAAGAAGGGAACGTTTGGAGTGATGGTGTTTGTCTTCCCAAGCCACCATTACATGTGATGCAGCCCTGCTTTCCTGGGGATGGCCATCCATGGGAAGTGGTCAATTACTTGTTCTTTACCATTAAACTGTCTTTGTCTCAACCCATGAGTTTCCTCACTTCTACTCTTCCAATTCTCTCCCCCATCCCAATGCATGGGGAGTGAGTGAGCAGCTGTGTGGGGCTTCATGACCGGCTGGACTTAAACCGCAAGAGGAAGGAAAACAGGTATTGTTGCACCCTCCTGATGAATCTGTTTCAGTCCACCCAATGGATTTGGCTGAGACGAGCAAGGGTCATCACTGTGATTCGGCGGTGTGAGCACAGGCCTCACAGGCAGGAGCCTGATTTAAGTGCCAGCTCCCAGGACTTTCTGTGTTTTGCATTAAGCAGCTCTATAGAGGCAAAGTGTTCTTGCTCTGCAAACATCATCCCTGTGTGCTTCGCTGAGAGCCTGCACACTTGCACTCCTGTTTTCTTCCACTCCCACAGAACTCCTACAGTTCTCTGAGAGCATTAACAGCAGGCAGCCTCCCACATAAATCTGGATAGAGCAGACTTGGCTTAAAGTCACCTGTATCCTGTGTGAGTGGTGACTAATCACTAAGCTTCTTCAGAGAAGATGAGCAGCAGGAGACACACAGGACATGGGCACCTCCTGACATGTACCCCAGCACGGGCAGCCTCTGGTCCTGCATTGGAAACGGATTCCAACCATCAAGGGGCAGGGCTCAAGCTCCCAGTAGGGACAGGATTTCATCCTCAGTTCTGGTGTCAGCAGCCCTGACAACATAGTTGGGTTATTCTGTGATAGAGTCAAGAAACTAAATTTGCCTTCCCAAACATAATTTTCTTCATTCTGAACAACTCATCATTCTTCCGCTCTCCTTGCTTTGCCTTATTTTCTCCCAGACTTATTATGCTACATTTTTCAAATTAATTTATGTTTTGTCTTTCCCTAACTACTTTTCACTTTCTATGCGTCATATTGCCCCTTAGTGCACCCCCAGATACTCAGTTAAATGCAATTTCTAGATCTCACCTAAAATTCCATGTCAGATTTGACATGACTTGGCAATGAAGAAAATGAAGCAGGCTGGGGCTCCTTTTGCAAATGATTCAACTCCCACTTTGGAAAACAGTGCACCTCTACATGAGTCTGGAAATATCACAGTGTCAAAGGCCAGTCCTCTAGGAAGCAGTAGACAGCAGTCCCTGCAAAACATTTCAAAGTGAGGGTGAGAAACAAAATCCAAGCCCCAAATACCTCTTCCCAGCAAAAACACTGCCAGTGGTGGTGAAGCAGTGGGAAGGGCAGATCTCTGATAACTTACTTACTTGTGTCTTTGTCTGACTTCCACAAGGTGTTAGTCGGCAACATCATGTGGCTTCCAGGAGAGCTGACAGATCAGTATTTTCCAAATTTTTCAAAATATTTTTTTTCTTCCTCTGTTATACTAATACCATTAGCAGGAACTAATAGCTACTGAAAAACCAGGAATGGCAATGTAGAATATTAATACAAAAAGAAAAATGTAGTTCTCCCTGGTGTACCAGAATGCGAAAGTTTATTTGCAGTCATGTAAAATCAAATGCTGACAGTTACAAAGATGGATGATTTGAGTAGTCAAATGTAAGGGTTTTATTTATCATTCATAGTCGTACTGAAGAATGAGAGTAAGGAGCATTTTCTGTCGGAAAACCATTTGCTTTAAAGGCAGTTCGACAACAGGTACAATGACACACAATTTTAATTCTGCTATCCTAACAAATCTTGGCAACATCTATCTGTCTGTCTATCTATCTATCTATCTATCTATCTATCTATCTATCTATCTATCTATCTATCTATCTATCT
>JAWMRA010000078.1:118492366-118525678 GCA_035584735.1 Pseudotriccus pelzelni
ATCTATCTATCTATCTATCTATCTATCTATCTATCTATCTATCTATCTATCTATCTATCTGTCTGTCTGTCTATCTAGTTCACACAGTTGATAGGCTGTGGAGGGACTTCAAGACAGAGATTTCTGTCCTTTCCTGTGACCTTCCTGGCACATGAAGGTGCATCCCAGCTGTGCAGAGGTAATGGGGACAGGGAAAGAGTTTTAGGAGGGGCCAGAAGAGGAACTTCCACCAGCCTCCCCTTGATTTACACCATCCTCACCTGAGGCCCATATTGAGTTACAGCGTGCTGTTGCCCACCATGCTGTGGCCAAGCTGCCATCCACACCATGAAGTTGGTGGGTTAGGGTAGCCAAGAGACTGTGGGACCTCTCACTAGTCTCTTGTCTTGTTATGTTCCTGGGCACAATGCTGGCAGCTGCTGGAAGGCTGTCTGGGAGCACTGGGTGCTCTACTCAGTGACCCTCCCTGGTTACCTACCTACCTACATACCTTCTTCTAGCCCTTTGTCTGCACGAGAGAGCTGGATGGTTTTGTTAGAGCCAGTCCCTGGCTAAGTGGAGAATGGTAACAGTGACAGCTGTGCAGCCTTGCCATTGACTAAGAACACAGGAAGAGTGGGGCAGGATTGTGCCTCTCTGTTGGCATATGAGAGAGTGATGTGTCTCTTGACATCTATCCTCTACTCATGTTGCAGTGCAGAATTCAAGAGTCACAACACTGAGGGAAGTAGAAAATTGAAGGAAAAGGGAAAGAATGATTTCTTACAATCTTTTATTGGCTTGCATTGCAAGCATTTTTGAGTACCACTCACTGAGCATGCATTCCAGTCATGAAAGACATAAATAACAATAATTACTATTTTTAATTTCACTTTCTTGGCCTTACCTTAAAGTTACGTGTGTTATTCTTAGAATGAAAACTATTACAGCTGAACATTGTTATCAGTGAGCATCTAAGAAATGGAAACTTCAAGCAGTGTGGACATGTTCCAAAAAGCAGGCTCCAAGTTTATGAGCTACCTACATCACAACATAATCTTCTTCACTCTACAGGAATCCTTGCTTTCTTACAAAGTTTTGATTTACAAAGGGTGTTCATATGACACTCCTTAAAAAAGAATTATTTTTCTGAGTATTGAACATAGAAGCAGGTCCTTGGTGGGTCTTAGTTTTGCTTCCATTTCTTAGGTTGTCAGTTTTAAAAGAAAGGAATGGAAATATAAACAAAAAGCTCAGTTTCATTCTTCACATTATATGGAAAAGTTTTAAAATTTTTAATTGTGATTTGCCACTGTAAATTCAATGCCATAATGGATTAGAGCAGAATAATATATTGCATCTGATTTCTTTTGCCTCAAAATAATCAGCAGTACTGTACCTATAATCATTTTAAGATGCAAAAGTTCAAAATAAATGAGGGACCTGAGGCAACATTTTTCATATGAGAATGTGTTTTCATGGATCAAATGAGCTGATTCACAGTGTGAGTATGTCTTCAAAATATTGTGATCCCCCACCAGCCTAAACACCAAAACCTACAAAATGAGTTCCATATGACCGTCAGCGTGTTTTCATGGTCAGTGCAGGAGCACTCCTGACTACTGCATTCAGTGCATCAATGGGAGGAGACACACTTAGAGGAGGCTTTTTAAAGCATGGTCAGCTGGCAAGGGGATTTCAGTCTCCATAAGACCACTATCCTAGTAATTAAAAGAAACAGCAAACCTCAGAGACTTTGTTTATTATTTGCAGAAGCAAACTGCAAAATCTCATGGAATTACAGTCACCATGCTCCACAGTTCTACAGTTCAGAAGAATCCGTTCAGTGTTTTTGTAACAGAGAAAATTCCACTTTGAACTTTCTGAAGGTAAGCCGTTTCTTAGGGAAGACAACTTCTGGCACCTGGCAGCACAGTGGTAATGAGTGGGGCTGGAGATCTTGCAAAAAGGACTGCCAAGGAACAAGCTACACTGCAGCAAAACCCAAGAAAAGATTTGCTGCAGGAAAGGCCAAAGTGTGGAAGTTACAAGCAATGAAAGGCGTTCAGCATGTGGAAATTGATACTACTACAGCATAGTTTCTTGCCCATAACCTTTTATTCAGGTTATTTTACTCTTCCACAGGACTGAGGGAGATGCTAAAGAGTAGACACATACAGAATTCAAGTTACCTGAAGTGAGACTTAGGCACACTCCATAGTGCAACTTCATCGTGTTGCTTACCTAAAGCTATAAGACACCATAGTTTGTAAAGTTAAGAGTTATTTACATTCTGGTTTTACCTCTTTACATGCATCCAGTCTTGCCGGGCACTTCCAGCACCTCAGATATTACTAAGATTAAATTTCTCAGGAAACATGGCAGACACCAGTTGCTTCTACGCATTCAGGGAACAGAAGCAGTGCCCTCGTTTTGTTCACTACTGCTGTGATGGGACAGTTAGTTAAAAATGTCTTGTGCTGACTTAATTCCTTCTCTCAGTCAGAAGACACAAACCCATACTTGGTTAACCCATGCCTTCTTTTTGGCTCAAGACATGGTTCATCTCTCTTTTTGAAGCTGTACTGAAACACAGCAACAAAATGCAGGTCTCACTAGGCCAGAAAGTGAGCACAGGCGCTAACCAGCTGTCAGCCAAGGCTCTCACTGATGGGCAGAGGAGCAAAGAGGGACCTTCAGCAGACCGTGTGTCTACAATAAAGCATCTGCTGTGGAATGGTCGTCACTGCCTCTCTTCCCCTAATTTAAAGGGCAGTTCTGCTCTGTACTTGTGAAAGATAAGTGCCAGTCCTGAATTTCCAGAGATGTTCAGGCTTGTAGAACCTCGGAGGACATGAGACCTGCTACAGCCCTGAGTGAGATGTCTGAAAGGTGGACTCATCCATTCAGTACATAGATTGCTTTGGATGACAGAGGCACCTTGGCATCCGAAGTTCAGGCATTTGCTTCTGTGAGTCACTTAGACACACATTTCCACCAAGGCCTTTTTCTGCACTGACCTTCTCTAGCTCCAGCTGATAAGCAAAACAACTGCTGCTCATCTAACTGAGCCTTCTGTAAAGTAGATGCAAGTATTTTTTAACCTATTTAACATCTCAGCTGAGCACAAGAAGGTGCAACTTCTCTGCCTTGGGACAGCAAAGATATGAGGGATGCCTCCTCATTCCCGACATAGTGGACAGAAATATCACAGACTTGCATAGAAGACAATTGTTTAATACGTTCACAAATCAATTTTATTAATTTAAAACAAAATTAATGAAGAAAAATTCTGTACACGATTGTGGACACAACACACTTTTTGTACAATAAGGCCCAGATAAACTTTGTCTTTTTTTCAGTCCTCGAGTGACTAAAAATTGAAAAGAGTCAAAATAAAAAATAAAAAAAAAAAAAGAAGACAACCAACCCCCCCCATCACTGTCTACTTTGCTTGAGGAAAAAGAAGGCTAATTAAAGTCTCAATTCTAAAAACTACCCACAATGTGCTTTATGTACATATGTGAGTACTGCATGAGTTGCAACACTCATACTGGGTAAAGTAAAGCACATGTGCAAGTTTTGGTAGGATAAAAACCTGTCTGTTGGTAATAAAGCAATCCACAGACTTTGAATTCTAGCAGCAATACGATTCCTCCAATAGAGAAGGGTGTTGATTTGTAGCTACACTGGTGCTTTGTAGCTTTGCAGGTAGCTGTTTTGAGGCTGGTGGTTTTTTTTGCAATACAAAACAAAAAGTAAAGCTGGAAAATGAACCAACAAAGCCAAGGCTTCTTTTTAATATGATATTTAAACTGGGCAAAGGGATTTGGTACAATTCAAGCCAAAATGTCAGACTAACAGTTTATCTAACCAATTAGATCATCGCCTTCAAGATTAGAAAAGTCACAAGTCACAGACAGACACAGTCTACATTTGTCCTGTAAGTGAGTACAGACAAAAGCAAATTTTAGCTCCTTGGCAATAACTATTTCAGCATTTCCATTGCCAGCAATGGATGTTATATCTTAGGAAAATCTGACTCCTGGTGGAAGAGGATTAAAAATCTTAAACGTATATGAGCATTCTTGTTCAATTTCTCCAAAATATTCTCATTTCTAATTTCTAAAAATATTGATGATGATATTTTCCTTCATTTTTGGATGAGACAAAAACTATTTGGTACCAAGATTCCAGTTTAAATTACATCTTAAAATATATTTGCGTTCTTTCTCTATTTCTTTATGGAATGACTCTCCTAATTAATTTTTCAATACTCTAAAAAAGGGTTAATATGTTAACTTTAAAACAGGAAACAAAGAGACAGCAAAGGACTCCTCTTCGGTTGTGTTTTATCTGCATTTCCTTCGACGGGGGGACGCACAAAATCAATCTTCTCATAATCAGAGTGAATGAGAGAAGAAAATGGTAGAGAAACAGCTGAGAACAAAACCCAATTCCTATTGACACTTGACATCCATGCTTTTGGTCTTGACAAATTTATCTAAAAAAAAATCCATTATCTACATATTTATATCCAACACATTGATAAGGCACTGCACAAGTTTGTGCACATGTGGCCTCATTCTTTACCAACAAGGCATTACTATCTTTCAATAGCGTTTACCTTAACAATATGTAAAAGAATCATTCATTATTACAAATTTACACAAAAAAATTCTTCCTGTACATGATTGTCTCAGTGATGTACCTATTAGTTTAAATTAGACATATTTTAAACTACTCTGTAATGTGCTAAAATCAAAAGTAGTTGCTGTACCATAAGGCAAAGGCTTATAATAGCCTTTAATCCTATTATACATATCCTCAGTTATATGATGTCAAAATATAGTCTGTTCATAAATAAGTAAAGATGTACAGAGTACCCTGGGTATGAGAAACCAAAAAGTAAACCTTCTTTACAAGAAAATTACTCCACCGGTATTTTGCAAAATCTCAGTCTTCATTGTGCAATCAAGTTTGCTGTGTTGAAGAAATGGTGTGTGTCACATTGAAGAGGCTACAAACTACAAAGCATTTGCAGGTCCTTTTTTTTTTTATTTCACAGGTATGAACCTTTTGTTTTCTTTCCTTTCCTTTTTTTTTTTTTTTAATTTTTCCTTCTTCCTTTTCTATTTCTTTTTGGTAGCAAAGTAAAGGTGAGTTGTTCAAACACTCGCATGGCTTATTTTCGTTGGACTCGCAGTACCAGAGCCAACAGCTGTTCTGAAGAAAAAGACATGCTCCTCCGTTTACTGAAAGGGCAAGGGTTAAGACCAATTGCAGCTGTACGTCAACATGTTGAAATCACAAAGTTCCGTAGTCCAATGCTGACACAAGACACAGGCATCCATCCACGGGCAGAAGGAGGCTCTGAGGTTTGAAAGTGCTGCTGAGCTGCTACAAGTACTCCAGTTCCAAGGCATGGTGAAGGGCCATAAGGTCAGAGTGGCTTGAAATCCTCCAAAATGGCATAGCATGCTGTGAACAGCACAGGCAACATGTAAAAATAACTTCAAGCATTTTGGTATTTAGACCCACCCATTGTCTTTCACAAGGATAAGGGAACACTTCAGGGAGAGGAAAAGAGCTCCTAAAGCTTTGAGTCTTTCATGTTTATCTCTGGTTCTAGGACCCACCCCCTAAGCATAAATTCCTAATAACAATAAATCTATTTACGATACGAACTACAGGAAACATGTCAGAAATGATAAGGAAAGGAGGGGCTTCCAATCTCTATATATGAGAAACAAATTTCAGCACGTTGCAGAAGAAAATACTATTTCTGGTAAAAAAAATAAGAAAAATAATATATACATGAAGTATGTGAGTAATTTGGAGAAGAGAACAGAACTTGATTTTAAAAAAAAAGGAAGTGAACATATTATTTTCTATCAAAATGTGTTTGTTCCTTGTGGAACTCGCACTGGCAGGTGAGTTAAAAACAGAGAAATGGTGACTCAGAATAACTCATGTTGCTCACATCACTTCGAGAAGAATTTCATCCCAGGGGTTTGTGTAACATTGCTCATTGTTTGCACTGATCTTAAAACACCTTTTCCATATGGGACATTAAAATAAATACATATTTTTTTCCTATTAGTTGTAATAAAATCTGTCTGGAGCACAAATACTTTTGCAAAGAACCTGAATAAATCAAAAGCACAAATACCAGGAAAGAGCACAGATTGTCTCATCCACGAAGGGTAAAAATCTGATCAAGAACTACCTTTATACTCTAAACCAGGGATTATAGTATCAACAAGAACTTTTGCATAAATTTAAAAAAAGAGATAACCATTAGCTTTTTGTCAGGAAAATATCTGATAAATCCCATGGGAAAATAGTTTCAATTTGACAATATTCTGAAGGCTAACATGATCTTGTTCACCTTTTCACTAGGTCAGCTTGTGTCCTGGCATCTTAAGGAGGCAAACCACAATCTATTTATTATCACAATAGCTTCTAAGTTTCCCAGGCATTTTATCTACAACTTCTCAAAGAGGCTTTCTTCATCCTGCTTCAGCACTTTCTGAGTAAATTCCTAGTGCCAGTGAAATCAGTGGCAAAACTCCATCTCCTCTGTTTGTCACTTCTACACTGACCTCTTTTTTTCATTCAGGTCTTCTCAGACTTTAAGTTAGAGAACACTTATGAAAACAATGTTAAACTCTCTGTTTCCAGCTGCATGTTTACTGCAAGCCCTGTAATTTTTACACCTATCTCAGAAGGCAAACACCTTAACACGGGGCCTATCACAAATTTGTCTTAAGAAGCTCAGGTGAACTTCTGTCTGACAGTGTATAAATAATTATTTTTAGAAGAATGCTGCTTCAATCCAGATAGTGATGTCATGATTAATTGGGTCGAATTTATAAAATACAGATTTTTAAAAGAAACCTAATTGTCTTGGTAGTGGCAAGTCTCTTTGAAGTCAAATGGCAACTGTTAAAAGAACAATCACCTGTTGCTCTTGCAAGAGTCAGAGAAGATAATACTGAAGTAATTAATATTAATGAGTAAGACTAAAGAGCTGTACATGATCAGAAAGAGAGCACTATAAGGAATCTGGAAAATGTGCACCTAATGCAGAAGAAGCATTAGGAAGTGCAGCTGCACAATTAGAGGGACTGGAGAGGAAGGAGGTGGCACTGAGCACCCAGTGCCCATATTTTAGGGTTTTCACTTCAGGTTAGTTCCATCTACCATCACGGAAAAAGTGCCCATTAGCAGTTGTAGAGCATTTGCTGAGCACCTGGGCAATACATTGTTCTTTAGTTCCATCCAAAAGAAATCTGTTTTTTGGTCCTTTTTTCCCCCTAAACCCAGTCTGTGATATTAATCAAAGCATAGTGAGGGGGAATGACTGAAAGGTCTGCTTTGATATGACAGTCCTGATCTGAATGAGGATGTAATATGGATGAATCAACCAATGCCTATATTCAAAGACCTAGCTTCTAGAGTAAAGAAGTATCTTAAGGAACAAAACGACACCAAAACACTTTTACAGACAAATCCTTTCCTTGAGAAGGAAGTGTTAAACGCTAAGACACCTGCTTTTTCTACGTCTTCAGTCTAGACTTCCACTGTGTGTCACTACGCTCCACCAGCAACATTTCCATTGCAATTTGTTGCAATAGATGCAATTTGTTCACTCAGTTACAACTCCACATCCCAATGTTACATCATACAGACAGCCCATCCTCTGCATTCTTTTAGGCCAGACATTGTTTCTTTCCAACTCAAATCCTTCCTAAGATTAATTTCTTATACTATGTTCAGGAAATGAACCAGCGAGAGCAAAACAAAATAAAGATTACTAATCATGCCATCCTCTGGACTTTGCAAAAGCTTCTGTGCACTTATCTCTTAATTAGGCTGCAAGATCTTCTTGGCAGAATTTTTAATCTCTCATAGCGGTACTACATCAAGGACAAAGGATCACAGGTTTGTGGTTGCAGCAGGTCTGTGCCGTGTTTGCCGGCTGACTGCATGGGTTGGCAATGTTCAGCAGTGGTGCCTCCTTTTCTTTCAAGGCTGCAGCTTCCCTCTTGTCTCACAAACCCCGTCCAGTTAAGACCCATCTGCTCTCTCTGACAGCCAGCCATAGCTCCCTGCTCCTCTTAGTCAGCTCAGCATCAGCTCTGCCTCAGCCACTGGGTCAGGGAGGTGTAAATAGTATACCTATGATGTGGTGTGGCAAAGAGTTTGGTGGACACCTGCCTTTGCCTAGTGTCTCTGCAGAAGCCAAGAGTCAATGACATGGACACTCTCCAAGGTCATACAGCAAACCAGTGAACAGGGAGAGTTGAAGTAATAAATTCTTGGCTTCCGGCTCCCACTTCACGCAGCTCCAGAATTATACTGCTTCCCTAGTAACAGTCTCAGCATCACAGAACGTACACACACCAGGCAGCTTGAGCAGTTAAAGGCTCTGATTGATTTAACAGAAGGTTTAGTTTCTGCTAAATCAAATTACAGCAACTCTCGCTAGATGCCCTTGTGCAATATCAAGTTTTGGATTACCCTGTTTATGGGTCAGCTGTTGATAGTCAGATTTTAAACCAATACTGCAAGTAGTCATTATTTTACCTATATCTCTATATTTCAAATTCAATTAAGTGTCCTCTGTTTTATTTCTGTCCTTTTGTGAAAGAAGTATACCGCTATTTACTCCATGTAGTTACAGAAGTGAAGTGTGGAATGATACTAGGGAGTCCTGTGAAAAAAAAACCCTCAGGATTATAATTATTTTCAGTTCTCCTGCATATAGGCCAAAAGACCAGCCTCACACTCCCAAGGAATAAAACATGCCAGCAACATGGTGGCTGCACAGGGCTCGATTGTGCACAGACACTCTCTGCACGGCGAAACGTGGCCAATCCAGATTTCTGTCAGTCTGACCCTACAGCACAGCCTTCATAGCTGTGAGGAGGGAAAACAAACCTGATACAGATCTGTATATATTGATATGCTTGTGTATATATATTGAGAGTCTCATGCACATATGTGTTCCTAAATACACGTGTTTTCATGAGACATGTACACTAATTTTCAGCTTATCTAAGATAATAAATGATTTTACAACATGAAAACCATTAAGTAACAAAAATTATCATACAAAACAGTATGTATTATTCCTGTATTAGCATGCCCCGTTTATTCACAACTATTCAGCCATGTTGAAAGTGGCAACACACCCAGGAAACAGAGGTACAATTTTTCTTATCAAATGACTGAGCAAGAGATCCTTTGTATATATATTTACTAAATATTGCCACTAAAAAGCCATCTCTGCCAACACTTAGCACACACGTCATGTAGAACATGTGTCTTCTATTCTAAGCAAACTGAGAAATGATAATATCTCATTTGCTGCTGTGGGAGAATGGATTAAAAATGCTGACCTCTAGTAAATAGGTGGTGAAACTGGATGCATTAGTATGTAATGAAAATGTAAGACAGCTTTTCTTATTGCATATTGGAAAAATATGCATCTAGACTCATAGTGAAGCAATGATTTTATGTACTGCTTCAGTATCTTCCAAGTAAATATGATGTTTTGTCTTTTAAAAAACGTGAATTGTTTTGTAGCTGATACTTAGTAATAAAACATTTATGATTTTTAAAAAATGATTTAATTTTGATGATATTTTGAAATTAAATATAGTGGCAAAAGTTTGAATTTGGTTTTGATATAAAAACTATGAAGAGTGAAATTATTAATTTAGCAAGCCTAATAATTATAAAATTATTCAATAGTGTAGAATACTAAGTTATTTTATTTCTGAAATAGAAGTAATATTATTTTCCTGCATATACCTACTAAAAGAACAAAACTACAGCTATTTTACTCCACAAAGTGAACAGTTTCTATTAATACACATGCAAAACAAATCCAGTTTTTGACAGCAACAACAAAAAGTGCACACTATCTTCCTTTCCTTAAATGAATATATATTTATACAAAAACTTTTCTCCTGAGATTTCTGATGGATTTGAATAGAAAACTCATCAGTTTTTGTCATCTTTCACAGTATTTTTGTTGTATTCCTGCCAGATTTGCTAAGCAGCTGTCTTTATTTCCTACCCCAAACCTGACTAGCACAGTGTGACTGTGAGCTTAAAAGCAGTGGCATATTGGATACCCATTTATATTCTATTTATTGCTCCACAAAGATTTATGATTTTTCCTCACGATTTCCCTCTGAGGCAGCATGACCATTTTGGAGACAAAGGGAGAAGCCCAGTTGCCCAGGCTCTCCCGAAGCACCTGATGTAAAATCCAGCTCCTCAGTACAGAGAGCCTCCTCCTTTGTCTCTTCGCACAAATCTGAAGTCCTTTGGAGCTGGGGTTTTTTTCTGCCTTATGAATATTTCCCTTACATGTCTCCAAAAGCAAAGTCAAAAGATGAGCTCAAAAGATGAGAACAAAACACAACAAAACCAAACCAAACCAAACCAAACTAAACTCTCCAAAAACAAAACACAAAACAAAGCAAAGCCAAGACAATGGAGTCTCTGGCAGAAAACCCTAGAAACTTATTCTGCAAATAGCTCTGTTGTTGCAGTCGACTCTGACCCCAACGGCACCTGCACTGGTGCCAGCAGCTCCTGAGCACCCCTTGGCTCTCACACTGACTTCTCTCTGCCTTCCTCTCCCTCTTTTCCTGGGGAAGCTGGTATGAAGGCAGAAGCCTCCACGTGAACCCTGTTGTTACAGCCAGGCTGGCTGGTTGCTGCACTGGTCCAGAAGAGTATGATTATTCCTCAATCCACAACACAAGCGTCCTGAGAATTTTAATTGTCTCACAAAACATTTTGCTGGAAGTGACAGCTAAACGGAGGTGTTGATGCCAGGGTTTGACCAGTGTTACCAGAAATGAAAGAGTGTGCAGTTTTCTCAGTGTATTGTATTTACTTACATCAATCAAAAGAAGCATTTTATGAACAAACAGTTTATCCTGAAAAATGTTTCTCAAAAGAGCAATTATCTTTTAAATGGTACTAAAAAGTTTCTTATACTGAATTTTTATAAAAATGAAAATAATATAAAAAAATTAAATATGTCCTTTATTTTTCCTATTGTTTTATTGACTCAGAATTTTCTGTAAATGAAGGACATAAATGAAAATCTTGTTTTATGAAGCAATTGATATATTATTGGTAAATTATTTTTAATAATAAACTTTATCTTTCTTACCACCCAACTTGAAAGTTCTTTTTTTTTTTCCACTAAATGAATTCAGAATTAAAAAAATCTCTCAATGAAATAGATTTGAATTTATATGCTCACTTTAAAAGGCTGGAAAAGATACTGTAGTTTACATCTAAGCAAAGAAGTGCTCCATTCTAAGGAGTGTAAAGAATCATACTAACAACTTCACCACAGGCCACACCCCTCCAGCAAACTGCTGTGCAAAGGGGTAACAGAAAACCTGCCCCTGGCCTGAGAATACCAACCATGAAATGCAATATGTAATAGGAAGGAAGGCAGGTAGGAACCAGCTACCAAGGGTCAGGGCATAAGCACAGTAATGGGGTACATAACAGGACAGTTATGCCACTTTGGATTGACGCGCTTTGGGTGGTTTTGTGAAGGTAAAACTTCTGTTTTGTTTGCATACTTTCCAGAGAAAGTCTAGGCTTTTACTGTTTTCTCATATAGCGATGCCATTTACTCCTTAGACAGGGCACATGCCTTTACCCTGAAGCACAGTACACACTAGGGTGAATTCCCACATAACCCTAAAAACACCCCGAGGAGCAGATAACCAAAAAAGACTTCATCTGAGTTGGAAGCGGCTCCTCATACCACAAGGCACTGGGTGATTTCTGCGCTTGCAGGATGCGAGGGCCAAAATTTAAGAGGCAAATCCTATTTTCACAGTGTGAAATGGTGATTTCTTTTTTGGTGGAGTAAGAGGCAGGACAAGAATCACAGAAGCATTTTCCTTTATCAAATTAATAGTTTATGCAGAAAGGCTGGGCTGCTGGTCTACTTATTGACTTCTCTGGCATTCTGCAGCAGATAATTTAATCCAGAGCATCTAACATGCTTTCAACCTGAAAATTCCTTCCTCCAAGAAAGAATACACAGAAGAAATGGCACAAAGGAACTTTCTATACTGCTACTCCTCTTAGCGACTGGAAAGGCTTTTTCTTATGCTTTTCTGAATCATGTTTCCTGTTGAAAAAAGCATTGAAATAGATAATGTTACCGAAAGGACTACTCCTGCCATTATTATATACAACACTACTTCACCGAGCAACAGAAAAGGAACAAAGGGAGGGAATTTTTTTTCCCCCCCTGATCTTAAATACAGCTTTTAAAATGTAATCATTTACAGCGGGAAAACATTTCTCCGCAAAGATGAAAGGCATTTCTGAAGGAGAAAGGAGAAAACTGTTCCCGCCAGTCCGCCAAAGGGATATATGAAACTGAGGCTCTGCAAAGTGGTGGGCTGAGCCAGGAACCTACCCACAAGGCTTAAGGGGCACAAAAACCAGATTTCATGAGGCAAAACCAGCCAATGGTTGTTAAAACACCATGTGGACTAATTAGTTTCACTTCTCCAAGAGATATAGAAGTATCACAGAGAGTTTTGTGGTGAAAGAGCAGCTGTGTAAAAGCAATTTATCTGTGAAAGGAAGAAAGAACAGAAATGCCCATTTCCCTTCTCTTTCTCCTATTATTCAAATAGCCAAAATTATACCTCATTTCTCCAAGTGAAGAGCCTGTATCTGCTACACTCGGGTGTAACAGCAAGGCTAAAAATAATGCCTATTATTTGTTGTGGGAAGTGTTGCTTTTTTTCTGGAGCTTAATCCCCACTGGGGGAAAAAAATGGGAATTTTCCCCTTCTTCCCAGAGGAAAGCAAAAAATAATAAAGACAGTCACATAGTAATCTCTGTGCAGTTATCTGAGGTTATGAATGCATGCCAAGCCACAGGTAGTTGCCCAAACACAGAATCCAAATTATGGACACACAAGAAAACGGAAATTTCTGTGTACCTACTCCAGTCCTACATACCTTTTCAAGGTTTAACATATACATATTTCATACAGTCAAATAGCAAGCTGCCTTTGATCAGTAAGAATTGCCAATTTTTGCTTACTTTCATAACATCCTATGTGGTATTTTGGGTTGCCAATGAAAACAGAACTATTAGTTCTTGGCACAAAAGCCAGGGTCCATTTTTTGGCCCCTTTTTGAAATACATCAAACGTACATAGTTAGCTTCATGTATCTTTTGGAAAACGGCAGGACACTTCATTATCTACAGTTTTATGCAGCTTTCTACTAGATATGGTGAAAACATATTTCATAAGGCAAAGACAGCAAATCTAAGTGTCAATGTCCCCTGTTGAAGAAAAGACAATTTTGCTTTCAGATTTTTGAAACCAACCTGCACTGAAAAAAGGTCATTACCTTTTTTGCACCTTGTTCTTCTTCGACACCGTCCCCTATAACAACATACACTACTTTCCTTCCAAATCTTTGAATTATTCGCTCAAAACAGCTTTCCTTTCCTGAAAGAAAAAGATCAGAATATTCAGGGTAGGTGGTGATGCGATGATATCAAATAAATAACTTTTTAGCCCGGATGAACCCAACACTTTGAATGTACAAGTAGAACTATTGGGAGAGAAAAGCCTCTCCGACAGGATGGTGCATCAAGGCTGATTGCAACTTTACTCCTGCCACAGCAGCTGAAAGGGAACCCAAAAATCAGCACCATGAGGTCCTTCAGCACAAATGCCATGGTAGACATAGCATACTAGAGGTCTGCAGTATCATCTTTCTTTTCTCATTCCATAATCTAAGACAGGTTTTGTGGGAATTTTCCCAACCAGAAGAATTCTCTATCATTTGTTTATGGCCAGTAGCCTGAATCGAGCAAATTGACTGAATATGAATTGAAATTCTAGCTTTTTCTCCAAAACCTGTGACAAGATTAATCACAGCTCCTAAAACAGTAGTCTCCTGACTTAGAAGGTCACCTAAAAGATTCAGATTTAAATTTAAATGCCTGTAATCCAGTATATGGTCAAGGTCCTTGATACTTCACTGGGATCCATCAATATGGCTCATTCCTTCAGTGCACAGACCTAGGGATATGATCTTAGTGCTCCACAAGTGGTACACATAAGTACCACAGAGCAGTACAATGTTAAGGCTTGGAATGGACCTTAAAGATCATCTAGTCCCACCAGCTAAATGTCATGGGCAGGGACACCTCCCACTAGACCAGGTTGTCCAAGGCCTTGAACACCTTGAACATGGCCTTGAACACCTCTCCAGGCATGAGGCATCCACAAAGTCCCTAGGCAATCTGTTCCAGGATCTTATCACCCTCACAGTAAAGAATTAGCTAACCTAAATTTCCCGTTTTTCAATTTTTACCCATATTGTAGAGCTTCAGGTACTGGTACTGAGAAGCCAGAAAGAAAGTAAATGCTTATAGCTGAGCTTTCTCAAATGCCCCCCTTCTGAAAGGTCACTTGAATCTGGTCATGCTACATGCTTACCTATGTGTCTGCAGCAACAGATGGGAAGATTTGTGTTTTTAAAAATAGTTATTTCAGCTACAGAACCATGAAAGCCCAAGAAAAAATAGCTTGGAAATTAAAAGAAGTTTTCTGGCCGGCAGAGAGGCCAAAATACTCAATGATATTCTTTAACAGTAGTGCCAGGCATAAGAAACCTCCAACACTAACTTCAAACAATGCTTGAAAATTATTAATTGCGTCATATTACAAAAATCTCATTATTTCCTCTGACAGTGACTGAACACATTTTTCCAGAAATACCCTTTTATCCTGTGTACATGAAGTTACAAGTGAATATTTATTAAAATATGCTTTTATTAAAATGTGTAAAGTATTATAATTCAAAGTTTTAATTTACTGTAAAGTTTTGACAGATGACACCGTTACTTCTATATCCAGCAAACAGTTTTGATTTTTTTATGGAAATGCTTTCAAATGTCTTCGTAAAACTCTGAACAAATTTTTGTTTTGATTTTTTTTTAAAAACCCCACCAAAATATGCCACAATTTCTTGTTGGCCATTTGAGCTTCCTGCATTATGGATACTTAAGAACACATGAAAAACGTTTTCTTGTGGCCCACAGTTTTGAGCAAATCTGAGACAGAACAGATATATCATAATCACATTAAAAACTACAAGCACCGTTGCCATCTGGTCTGATGTACTTCTACATACTCAGAATGACATCTTTTATACTGAACCAGAAAACAGAAATAAACATTTGCCTGTCTGAAGTTTATTACAGTCAGTATGAGGGAATTTAAATAATTACATTCTGCAGCAAAACATTCTTGCTTCTGGTAAATTGTTTACCAAAATTTGCTCCAGAGCCCACAAAAACAAATGGAGCCAGGGCTTACCTTTACAGAATTTCCTCTGCTACTCTGAGGAGACTCCAGTGTTCTGTACTTACAGCCTACTAAAAAGCCTTTTCAACTGCTACACAGCCCCACAGTTTTGAGAAATTATGAAAAAAGGCAATTATATTTCTTCCTAACAGGGGTTGCATCGGTGTTAATAGAACTGTATAAAGCTCTCATGCTGGATTACGACAAACATTTGAAAAGCACTTTTAGGATGCTTTAGCATGAAGCGTTTCATGACATCAAGTATTACTAATCTCTGTATTTGCTACAGTGAAAGCATGTCAGAATTAAACATAGACCACAATTCCTTTATTTTTTTATAGAATTACAGCTTTAAATTATCACAACATGATAAAAATAGCTCACCTATTTTAGTTGCACTGTAAATATTCTCTATGGGAAATACAACCCCTAGTCCGTACAACAAGACTTTTGCCAGAGCTGGAATTAGCTGAGTAGTTGTTACAAGAATGTTCACACAGTTTGTCCTATGGAAGAGAAAACACAAAACCATCCTTTTTTAACAAAGCAAAACATAAAAAGACAACCGCAGGAAAACCTTAACCCTCCCATCAGAACCCCTCATTATTATTATTGCCACTTAAAACGAACGTGGGTTTTTTTTTACCACCTCCCAGGAGAGTAAGATAGAGTGGCATGGTCAGACCAAAACAAGGAATGAGAATAAGGTCCTCCAGGTTCAGCATTTTGCCCACCAGACCAGGCAGTCTCTTCTAGATTACCAGCAGACACCCTAGAGATTCCTTGGTACTCTTCGTACTCACCTCGAATGAATGAGGGTGAGTGCTTTCAGTGCAAGTGTTAACCAAGAATCTGTCAAAGCTTCAATTTCTGCTCTTAGTTGTAACCACGCCTCTCTTTTTGCTGGACCAAGAAGACCTGTGGAGTAGATAAGGGCATGTCTGCACTGATATTAAGTAATGCTTGGTCATTTTCCTTCCCTTTCATGAGCTCAGAGACAATTTTCTACACACTGCAAAATTAGCAGCTCACTAAACTCTACTGTGTTAAAAAAGGCACAGAAAGCATTTCTGCCCATTTCCTACTTCTGACCAATATTTGTTAGGTACTCCAGAGTCACTTGCCTCCAACGTTATTTTTGTAGGTGTTATAGATTTCTTTTACTCGTCTGTAGCGGAAGGCCAGCTTTCGCATCCAGTCCACTCCTCCGCGCACCCCCGTCGCCAGGCACAAATTCGCACTGGTGGCAGCCGCAGGAAAGCCATCTGTTCCGAAGTTATAGGTGCTAGTCAGACATAAGAAAACCCCTAGATTAATAAAAGGCAACAGGCTACATTGGACCACCAGCTACTCACTTTGCTGGGTTGCAAAGGAGGAGACAGTAAAAAGAGAGCAGGCTACTGTAAGCATTCCAGCAGTCCATCACTTATCCAGGGAAGGAATTTGCAAAGAAACTTTTAATGAGTTTGCTTGTACCTTAAATCTTGACCGTTGTCATCTGAGGACACGTCATCAATGTGAACTTGGTCGCATTCCTAAGGTGACAGAAAGACTTTAGAATTTTCTTGATCTTGCAAATCTTGAAAACAAAGCTATAAAAAACCCCCTATGAACAATTTACTCATCAGGACTATTTTAATTGTGGAAATCAGTAGATGGCAGTCTTGTTAAAACAACTGTTTTACCTATTCCTTGTGCTCATTTCTTAGAATAAATGCACACCGTCATTAGCTACTACTGTTAAATGGCTTTCCAAAAACACATTTTTGTGTTTAGAAAGGAAAGTGGTTAAAAACAATTAGCATATGTGTTCCATAAACGTTCTTGTAGCCTTTCAGGTACCTTAAAACATCATGCTGCTCAAAGCTGATTCAGTCAGTGCATAAGTGTAACTGAAACCAGACATTTTGGTAAATGTAACATATTAGAAAAATTAAACCTGATGCTAACCGCCAATGAAATTATGACCTCTGATTGCTGTTGAGCCACACACCAACACAGCCTGAGGCCAGTGTTTCAGAGGAGCGCAGATGAAAAATCTGTTCCTAGTTTGCCATTCATTTGAGAGTTGTGAGTTTCCTCCTCTCTCTTTGGTCTTAGTGCATGAAAGTAGCATGCCAAGATGAAGAAAATCTGAACAGAAATAGCCAAATCAAACCATCTTTCTTCAGCAACTTATGCAAACTAGCATGGCACATTCAAAATTAGCTTCGTCCATTTTTAAATTAAAACTGGTAATGTGTATTGTTTATCTACAAAAACCCCAAGCCCTTAGAACATTACTATTAATGTTTGAAATTTTGGCAGGAAAACAAATAAATCTCTGACACTCTAGATCAATATAATTTCAACGCTTGTAACAATAATAGATTTAAATTATTTTAATAATTTCCTCTTCTCTCTCCTAATGTGAAGTCCTATAACAAACATGATCTCTTTTAAAGATGAAAATACTGCAATCCTTTATTTTTGTGTTGCTTTCCTCTGAACAAATTTTTCTCTCTCCATGGATTTGTGAGGAAGGGAGGGAAGATAGAAGTGGAAAGAAACTCAAACCAGCTGTTCCCTAACAGAATTAAAATCATGACCCTCAACCCTTTTTCTAAAACATCTATTTTCCAGCCAACCCTCTCCCAGCAAGCAGCAAGCTCCAAGGAGGAAAAGACTTTGACCCTGTAACCTTCTCCTCCTCTCCTGAGGTCAACAACCTCAGATAAGAAAAAAGCTGAAGAAGCCTATTTGGCCTCACATGGTGGCTGTGGATTCTAGATTTTTATAAAGTAATACCTCAGAAACTGAAAATGCTTTGAAGAACAAGGTGTGGGTTTTTTGCACTTTTACAACATATACTGTAATGCATATGTTTCCTGTCTTATGCACAAGTAACTTGTGCTAGAGAGAGAGGCAGGAGTGACACCCAGCACAGGAGAGACAATACTACATTTGCTCATATTTAACCAACATACAGTGACTTAACTCCTCAGGCAGACAAAATATTTTAGCCACACAGGCACAGATGAAACTGCAAGTGTGAACATAACGTTGCCAGGCTTTGAAAATCAACTTGGCTAAAAAGAGAGCCAGAAGCTTCTTCAAGAGGTTATCAAATTCACAGCAATTATTATTATTTTTCTGTTTAAAACTGAAAGCAAATGTCCATTCAAATGCATACAAAGTTAACAATTCAAATATGAACTGAATGTAAGCTAAAGAAAGGACGCCCTCCTGAATTCATTAGTTTCTCATTCTAATTACTCTTCAACTTCTCAGCAACTTCTCCTTCCCCAGCTTGGAAACTATGAATGACAACCAGAACAAGCTGCTGGAGAAGAAGACTCAAAATAGAAATCTGGGAAAAAGGAACAAATTTTATCAGTAATGACAAAACTAAAGGAAGGAGTAGAAGCTCATCTTCTTACCGGAGCAGATGAAAGAAGGAATAACTCAATAAACTTTCAAATTAAACTCTCTCAGGTAAAAGATAGAGGCAGGAAGAATGAGACTGCTACATCTTAGATCCCACAGTTAGAGAGAACCCAGAGACTTCAAACTTCAATTTGCAGTGCGAGGCCTTGGGACCATGACAAGCCTTGAGACATGACAGACATTCTCCCCTTCTGTCTTGGTAGGTAGAAAGTGAGAATCGAAGTGATACATTAGAAATAGAAAACATGGTATTAAAAGAAAGAGGAATTTTGGAGGGAAAAACCCAGAAAAAACTAGAAATCGCTAGGGTGAAGGTATAGAAACAGTGTCAAGAAAGCAAGAAAAGTAAACAAAAGGTCACGAACACCACAAATTTCAGATTAAATACTGAGTATAATGGAGAGAGATATTGCCCTCTTTTGTCAGAAATAAAAGAAGTAAAAAGGTTAAGTCAGGAGGGGAATGAAGCAAAATTAAAGCACAAGAGATACATGTTATAATTTGGAAAGGATTAAAGAGCAATGTGATTGACACTACATTACAACCAAAGGAAGGTCAGAAACAGTGCACGACTATTTTGTTCCTCTTGAGTGGCAGGGCATGGCTTTGAGGCTAAATGTGAGCTTTGAGTGCCAGGTATTTTTTCATGCTGTCTAGCTGACTTGGACTTTGGCTAATGAGTGATGGGTGCATTTTTCGACCCCTGAACATAGTAAGGGAAAACCACTCAATTAGCAATTGCTCTTTTAGCAGGAAAGTTATTTAGGAATAACTCTTCACAGATGCCAGTTACCTGCCCATCATTAATTGATCTGGTCCACCTTTCCAGCAGAACACCTTGTATTTGTTTTCACCTGCTTGCTTTGTGTGGAGCATTTTGTTTGAGGTCAAAGACTACCTGAGACACTGCTCAGTCCGCTGATTAGTTATAAGCACGCACCCACACATTCAACAATTAAAAACAGCAGTTAACTCATTATGCACCGTAATCAGGGATATAGTAAAACACTGATTAACAAATAAAGTATGCACTTCCAATCAGCATATTTTTGCAAAGGCATGTAAACAAAGACTCATAAAATCCTCAATTACTTCTCAGAAAAGTTTCTGTGATGGGAGCTGACTTACAGCTAAATGGCCATTCAGTGAAAAAGAGAAAAAAAAAAAAAAGGTTTGTTTGCAGGCTTACCATTTCAAAATTTTACAGATGTATTTTACACTTTTGTGAAATTTTCATAGAAAAAACAATACCAGTATTCTCCCCTTAATTTCTCTGGCAAAGTGATATCTGAAATTAATACTGAAAGTTCCCATAGAAACACTGTTATTTATGCAGATGTATTTTATTATGACAGAATCAGTTTAGCAGTCAATTCCAAAGCAGAAAATTAAAGTCGTGGGATTCTCTTTTTAAAATAGGCTGAATTGGCAAGTAAGGAGCAAAATATCCTGTGGCTTATGTATAAAGATTAGACAGCTAGCTGTGTTTTGCTCCTAAAGGTGTTGACCTTGCAACTTCAGTGTATCCAGTTTGAAATCTTCAGGAGGAATTACAAGTGATGACATGTTTATACTGCACATTTGGATTTCAGTCAGACAGGCTGAGATGCAGCTCTGCACTTTGGGATCAACCCCTGGAAAGCAAAATGCACTTGGTATAGTTTAGGGATAATACTTTCAGGGAAAATGAGAGCATGTGTAACTTAGCAAATCTACCTATAGCAGCTTAAGAAGTTACTGTCCGTGCTGTCCTTTGCTGCTCTCTCGCACAGCTGGCTTGCATGCCACACATCCATGTGTCCGTGTCCCTCAGACCTTTCTGTGCCTCAACTGGTAGCTTAGCTTGAACCTCCTGCAGCTCAATTAAACCAACAGATGTTGCATGGAGTAACTGAGTCTTGTTTCTACATTCCCTTTCACCAGCTCTGCTTTGGGACTTGAAGCAGCAGCAGATCTATGCTTGCAGGAGCAACTTAAAACTGCTCCAATCATTGCTAAATGAATGTCTCCAGTGAAATGCAGTAAGCCAAAGAAAAACAACAATCAAAAATGAGTTACTTGTACATGGAAAGCTTGTGTCTTCTCCCTGCTCCATTCCCAAAGCATTTGTTAACTTTTTCCTGCTAACTTTTCCTCCTTCTCTCTTCTGTTTTTGTATGATGAGCCAAAAACTCCCAGAGATGCTCCACAATCATCATTCACAGCTCTTAAAATGCCTAGACCTATGTAGTCCTCTGGAATCATTCCTTTAAACTAACTTGGGATCCGTATAAAGATTCATATGCAAAACATTAAGTTATGGCAGAAATGTTCTGCAAATATTTATATTACTTTGCTCCCTCACTACCACCCGTCAAGTCGTGTACTTCTGCCATAATTACATAAAATATGTCTCAGTGCTCAATTTACTGTAGGAAAATTAATAATAATAATAATAAAAAAAGAGATTAAGGCTGTTACAAGAGTTCCTCTTATCTATGCCAATACTACTTGCCAAGTGGAGTGACGCAGTGGCTAGCATGGTGATCCTTTACATTTCTGTGCTACAAAACTAACAGAAATAAATCTAATAATTACGCTGTCTTTGAATAAACACTGAGCACAAGATAACTCTGGACAAGTTTGCACACTATATAAAGGAATAATGTGAACAATATTATGAACATAACCTCAGAGGATGCCGAAGTATTACAGTCTCAAGTCTGCTGATTATGGCTAAAATACACTTCCACATTTGGTTAATCTTCTTAATTTTCCGTGAGAAAACTAACACCACGTTGTCAACTAATTGTTTCAATACCTTAGCCTGCAAAGTCAAAATGAGACAGGGAAAAAAACCCCAACCAACAACCACCCTTCAGAATGAGCTATTTTCCTTTTGCCTTTACATCAGCGTGCCCATTGAGACAGCCTGGAAGCTGGCCAACTCGCAGGAAATGATTGCTGGGATTCTCTGTTCCTCTCGTATCTGTCATTACACAATTATATCCACTGGTTCATTTTCCCTACTGAACAGTAGAGAAATTTGGTCATGTACATGTGAGAACAGATCTAGCAAAACAAGTTAAAGCTGAAATCCTTTATAAATGTGATGTACCTGAAAAAAAAAAATCCTCAAGTGCTCACTGCTGTGTTTTTAATGCAGCTTTTTTTGACAGCTTTTCTTCTCCAGGAGTAAGACATATATACCTTAAGTTATGTATATCATTTCAGATTATTGTCTGCTCCACAAATACTCATCACTCCTATAAGCCAACACAGACTCACAGATCGGCAGAAAACATTTTTTCAAGGCAACAATTACATATTCCAAAGTTAGTTTGTGAATGACCATTTAAAAACTCCTCAAAACTGTCGGTTTCTACACCTTTTTACTCACACTTGTGACTACCTTCCAGCAAAATGAAAAGCAGGCTGCTTCAACCAGCCTTTATTCTAATTTTAGGAAGAAAACATGCAAAGATCCCAACACTATTTACAGCAGTCATTAAACCTGACAAGTAAATCTCTGGTTTTTACTTGACTAGAAGGGTAACAAAATCCTTAGTATGTGTACAGGCTAGAAAATTGACATTTCATAGAACAACAGCACATCTATATCCTCTGTGTGTATATATATATATATATATATATACATACCCATGAGTTTAGCCTCACGCTCCTCTACTGTACTTCTGTACTTGTTAACTATACAAACCCCTCTGCACTTGCTTTCAAGCTGAGGCAACAAAGGCTGAAGTGCTGAACTTCCTAACCCACCGTCGCAGAGTGCCTGTTAACATACAGTGCAAATCCATGTGAAAAAGCGGAGACTACGGTTCGCAGGTTCTCAATACTGGCACTCCACTGGCAGGACCTGTCATCTCTGTCTAACCTGCACTTTGTGACCCTAACATTTTCTCTTCTTTCCCACCACAATTATTTGGCGCTGAAGAAAAAAGGTGCAGATTACCTGTGGGTCAGGCACAGGATATTAAGAACAAAGAGAGTTCTTGAAATCCACTTCATTCTGTCTGACAATTTGTGGATGAACAGTCAAGGAATTAAATCGGGCTGTGAAGGCTTTCAAAATGTTCCCATTTTAAACTTATGACTATAAAGAGAAGTTTATAGTGAAAAAAACCCTAACACACAGCAAAAAGCCATCACAAAAAAACCCCTACCAAAACCCCAAAACCCATCTTTTAAAATAGCCCATCAAAACAAACAAACCAACCATTTATCATGTATATAAATTAGTATCTATTATAAACATTGAGGACTAAGAACTGAAATTATTTAACAAACACTTTTTCACAGCCAATGGCTTTAGAGTGCTCTCCTGTGCCGAACATCTAACCTTTTTATAATGCACAATGGATGCCATTCTTTTCTAATAGAAAAAATGATTAAAATCCTATTTTGCTTGTTCACATCAACAAACGCATTTGGATTAAATATGATCCTCCTAAAGTAAACAATGTTTGTTCCAAAATAAATACAGATCTTATTCTGCAACTTGTGTTTATTGAAGTAGCTATGCTAAAGCCAAGGTTTACATTTTCATTTCAACTGCACCTTGTAACTGGAAGAACACAATTTAAAATAAAACATGACCTAAAGAAATATCTAAAGAGCAACTACATCGTGCCAGTTACATTCCCACAGCAAAAGAAAACTATTTTGCTAGTTTTCTTTACTTTGTGTCATGAGACAGATATTTCATGAACTGATATTGTCTCTGTATATATTACTCAATACGCTGAAATCTTTCTATTGAAAACGCAGATCAAAAAAGTAAGCTCATACCTCTAGCAAAGGGTCAGCAGAACTCAAGACAATCACAATAAGTGCAGTCCTTCAAACTTCAGAGATTTCTTGCTTGTTTTAGGGTGCAAATTTGTTGCTCAGGTTCCAGTTCAGAGACACTCCCTATCGTTCCAAATGCACTCCTTACATTCCAGTTCAGACAAGATAAAAAGTAAAACTATTCTATTTCTGTAATGTATCACCTTACTAAGAGAAGTGTTTTAGAGTGCCTAACAGTCAGTTCTTCTTACAACTTTGACAAAATAATTTGTTTTTCTATTTTTGCACATTTTGCTGGGAAAGAGAAAGGAAGAGAGGTGTGTCAGAGAAAGAATTTTACCAATAGATAGAAATGGCAAAATAAAACTCAAGTTTATCCATTTAAAGAGTCACTCCTGGAAAGAACAATGCTAAGTTCAAAGTGTCAAATCCACTATATTTTAAAAGTTCAGCACTTCACATCGTAAATACTTTCTTTATGACATGATTCCTGTTATCTGCAAATACAACCTTTTGTGAAGAGAAAAAAATCCTATGATTAATGAAAGCCAGTGAAATAAAGTATGAAGGAGTTTTAGGAAGTAAAGAAAAAACCCCATGAACCTCATTAGAGTGTAATGAACTATTCCCAAATACATCAACTTAAAAGTATACTTTCAGGACATACACACTTTGTTGAAACTATCTACTAAAGATTTTTAATATATATTTCAATTTTAAACAATTTAAAAATTAAACTTATGAAAAGAATACTTTTTTCCTTAAAAGCTTTAAAATAATGTCTAATTTCTCACGAAATGAGGGCTTCACGTGGAAATTTTCACAAGAAGACATAATCTCTCTTTCAGTCCCACATGATCAATTAATTTAAACTTGAAGGGCCTTGGTGCTCTTGCTGATCTCCTAAATTCGTGTGTGTAAAAGGAAACTACAATGCTTTGGGTGAGTAAGTCTCCCAGCTTTGTAATTGTCTGCTAATGGGACAAGGACCGGGCTTAAAATTCTCTCTGCTAATCTTGCCAGTACAGTCAGTCAGAAGACCTTTACACAATACTTTGAATTTACTTTCTCCTTTTCTTTCCCACCCTTAATGTTGTGGGGCAGAGGTTGACCCCTACACTGCTGCTCATTAGCAGAAATAGGGAGTGAGCTAAGGTACTGCTTCCTTGGCCCAGCTGGAGCAGAGGACAGCTGTGCTTTGTCAGAGCTCTAGGGGTGCCAGCCTGGGAGGAAAGAGCTTTTGTGCCACCTTACAGCCTGTCATGGCTTAACCCCAGCAGGCAACTCAGGGAGAAGCAACAGGAAGGTAAATAAAGTGATATAGTGATGCTACAAGCTTGTCTATTTCAGCTCAGCTGTGCAAGTGCAAAGAACACTCCATCTGATTCTCTTGAGAAAGGTAACCATACAGGCTCTATTTTCAGTGGCACTAGGATGAAGGTACTTATTGTTGGCTGTGTGAAAGAAGTTAAGTGGTTAAATAAGTTGCATAAGCCTATAGGAATGATCTTCTCAAGTAAGCAAAGGAGGTATTTGTTATCCTTCATTGCTCTAACACTAGTGAACTACAGCAGCACATTCCACAACAGCCAGGCATCATGAATTTTGGATGGGTTGAAGATTTAGCTGTGTTTTGCGCACACCAGCAAAGCCACAGTTCTGCCTGTGAATGAAGACGTTGCTTTGCATTTCTGTTCATTTACCTACAGATACATGTGTGATGTAATTTAGTCCCACATGCATGAAGTGGAATATCATGAACTTTCTGCAAGTAACCCATGGTTGTCGTATCACATAGATGAGAAACTATTTTCCAGTCATTCCCTCACATACATATTAGGGAAAATTCCATACCATGATTTGCATTTCCTTTCCTCTCTATCCTTCCTTCCTTCACTGAAACTGAGCTGTTCCTGGATTGCTACTGTGGAAAATTAAATGCAAATAGATGGACTTGGTGTCTCAGCCTGAATGTGCAAAGAGAACTACTGTGATGCCTGCTGGGAATCCACAATTGTTGATGGGTTCATTAGAAACGGAACTGCCTACTCCTCATAGAACTTACAGTACATTAAAAATTAGGTTTATATGTCTAAAAATAAATCTAATGCTGTTAAAAAAAAGCTCTACTGAAGATTTTGGAATAATCATATTTGGCTTTCCCAGAACTCTCTGTTGCTGAAGGAGAACTACCAGAAGTTGAATCACAGGCTTCTCATAAAGCATCCCTAGCCACTCTCTGGTCAGGAGGTTCCCATTACAGGTATCACAAATACTGGGAGGAGGTGAACTCTTCTTTCAACAAATGAAAAAAGTGATTTTTGAATAGATATTTCTCTATAGATGCCTGATGATTCCACTCTGGAAGAATTGTTCAGCTGCCATCCCTATGGTATTTGGGGGTCAGAGGGAAATAATTCAGTCAGCTCTGTCTGAAGCTCTCCTCTCCCTGAAACCACCCCTTGTTTCTCACCAGGAATAAGGCTTATTCAACAGCCTTTCCTGTAATTGCTTATTTTTTTGAGTCTGATGTCCCAGAAATCTATTTTCACTATATTTTACAGTACTTCCTGTGTTAGGTGTTTTTGGTTTTTTGGTTTGTTTGTTTGTTTTTTCTGAAGAAGTGACTACAGGTGTTTCTTATTCAGCATCTAGCTAACCAGTTTGGAAGCAAAGGGCCAAAGGTTTGCTAAGACTCTCCAAGATCCATCCTCCAATCACAGACAAATCAGACAACTCTGCCAAAATCACACACTTGCCTCAAGGAAAACAGCTATTTCTCACAGCACTAGAACCAGACCTAGCGGTCTGTACATGAACTGTCCATTGTTCATTGTTAAATGAAGGTCATCTGGCAAAACCCACCACTTTGTGAAAAACTGGACTGTTAGATTCTCTTTGTATTACCAGCAATAAATATTAACACAACCATTAAGATTGATTACGTTCAACAATCACCAAGAGTTGATTCTGCTTTCAGCTGCATCTTTAACTATCACATCACAGTCGTTTCAAACAAAAAGTTTTTCTTTTGCAGATTCTTTAAAAATATTTCTACTGAAGAAATATTTCTTAGACTATTAAAGAATGCACATGCTGCTTTTCTGTTTTCTGAGAGAATGTGAAATGTAATTTTCTAAGAAATTTATTTTCTTTGGCATCCTCATAGTCAATATTTACTTTTAGGTCAGTAAACCTATCCCTTTATCTCAAGAGTGGTTAGCCTCCTCCTATTAAAAACAGTGTTGCTCCATACTGGATTGTTTTTTTCTTTCTTTTTTCTCCCTGACATTAACACATCTAGGTTGATTTTCTTTCTTGCTGGCACATCGTCCCAGCAAAACAAAGGAAATTCATGCCACAATGAAAAAACCTGAGGTTTTGCAATGCTCTGAAACAAGTTCACAAATGAAACATTTTAAACAGAACTGGGGTAATTGTTCATGAGGAAAACAAAGAGCAGGAAGCACTCAAAGCTGCCGTGTTTACTTCTTAAACAGCTGCTACCTATTTCTTTAAAATAACTCAACCAAACAACCCAAATAGTGACAAACTACTCCATATTTCAGGAACTTAATTAGATGAATGGACTTATGAATGGACCAAGCAACTAAAACGCATGAAGTTGCTGTATGGCTGGAAGAGAATTATTAAATTCTATGTAACTTTAATACTAATTTTGAATAGAAAATAATATCAGCCCTAGTGGTGGTGCTGCAGACTTAATTAATGGTTTCACCTTTTTTGTGTTCTGAAAGCTTATCACAGACTGAATGTAAATGCAGTAATTGTTAATACTTAAGTTCATTTATATTTTAATGCATTTTCCATCACACTTTTCTTCTAATAATATTATTTCAAAAATACATAGATGTAAAAAACAGACAAGTGATACTAAGAAATAATAGAATGTATAAACATTATAAATATAATAAATCATTATAAATTAATATTATATTCTAATCAAGTGATTTTTTTCCCCTGCTTTCTCCTAAACTATTTTAATACATACCTACCAATATTTTGTGTTCTCTCATGGACTGTGGTGTAACTTTGCAGTAAGTTTACTGATTTCTGAAGCATTATTTTACACCCCCACAACTGAAAGCCTAGAAGTCTCACCCGCTTTACAGATAAGAAAAATAAGCTATTAAACAATACAATCACAGGTAACTTGTTTTGGAACAGCAACACTTAGAGGAGCAAGACTCTGATTTACTGTTGTTCTAATTTCTTCTTTTTCAATGAGTTAACCCATCGTTTCGTAAACATAATTTGTCACCAACACCAGCCAGAGTTCTCTGTAACTACTTTTTTGCCTTTCTTTCAGATCTGTTATCCCTGCTGAGAGAATCTACTAAAGAAGAATTTTTCATACTGACACCAACTGTAGTCTTGCTGTGAATAACCACATTCCCATAAAAATCATTCCATTTATTGCAAAGTTGTTGGCAGACCATAGGAATAATAGTCAACTCAGGAAACCTTTTATCCTGAAATCACATAGCTTAACCCTTTGCATTACCACACATTGTTCATACATAAAAGCTGTATTACCACAATGCTGTTTAATTTCTTAGTAAAAGCTTTTTCATTGTTGGAAAGCTTTTTAAATTTTTTTTTTCACAGTACTTTCTTTAAGTAAAATTTAAATAATAATTAAAAAATACCTAATTGGGAGTATTCAGTGTTTTTGCTTAACATACAATGTTGTGTTAAAAATTACAGACTTTTCAAATACATGAAATATTATATTACATGGATATTTGAGTGTGGTTTTGACTACAAACAAAAAAATTACAGTCACACAACACTTTATTTTTTTCCTACCTTCCTATGGTATAGAAAGATTTATGAATTTACACTATAATAAAACAATTAAATTTGCTTAATTTTTTTTGGGGGGGAAGATACTTCTGTTACTCATTGTATTTGCTAGTGGAGATTAGATTCAGAAAAAGATATTAGTTCTGTTAGTCAGAACTCCTGACAGTTTGGGAGTCAGAGGTTCCTTATATTCAAATTTCTGTCCAAATTTATTAAAGCGATGGAACAAAAAAAAGTCAGTGTATGTTTTCACTGTCTATTTTTTTCTGTTAATGAACCCTTGTTTGTAGGTAATTCTGACTTAATTTATGCTAAACTCATTTGACTAAGGCCATAATAGGAGTTTTGGACTTGTAAATACACACGTAAGAAACATATACACATTTTGTTCCAATAAATGAATTGAAATATTTGACTTGTATTTTTAAACTTTTCAGTCAAAATTTTCAGAAAAAAAATCCTACGAACACTCGAGTTCTAACTGCTGCTACAACTACCTCTTGCCTTTGCCTACCGATGCTAGGGAAGGCATTGTTCCCCTGTGCATTCACATTTTAAATTTGCAGTGTGAGTTATACAAACACGCAGAGGAAAAAGCTGAGATCTTTCAGCTGATCAATTTTCTACGGTTCAGAAAGCATCGTTTGCTTAGATGGAGCTGATCTTTCTTATGACAGCTGAAAAGCTGAGCTCACTACTCATATCAGCAGTCTGTACTCTGCTGTCAGTGAACATGTAACTATCACCTCCCGACTGCATCGTAGTACAGGTAACCTGCAGATAGTGTCTAGACTGCCTTGTTCTGACTGGACAAGGATCTTGGAAAAAACCAGAAAAATAAACCCAATACTTCATTCCTTCAATATCTCATTGTTACTTTTGTTAAACTTTTTGTTTACATTTTTTGAAGTCCTCATAAAGCCTCATGCTTCAATAGCACACTTTAGGATAGTTTTAGTCCCCTACAGAATCACCCAGTTTCTTGGCCATATCTAAGAAAAAATGTTACAAGTGCTATTAACAGCAGTCAAATTTTACTTTAAACAGAAAAATAAAAGTGATACTACAATGAGTAAAGGGAATAATCCTCTCCTCCTTTCTTTACAGTTTCATTAGACCATTGAACTGTATGAAATTCAGATAGAGGCCTTATTGTAACCACACTGAAACAGTAGAAATCTCCTGAGACTGTGAAACTCAAACATTTTGGGAACCAACTTCAAGCACCCCTTACATGCTTTTGAAAGAAAATGAATGAAAGACATTTTTTAATTTTTCTCCCTGTAGCAACATTTTAATATAATTCCTGCCATCCCCCTACCCCCCAAAAGCCAGCATAAACAGATCTGTTTAAAATTCATGCGTATGCATATTTTCTTAACATTTAAACTTCAATCACAGCACTCACACATAACCACACCAGCACAAACTGCATGCTGGCTTTCAAGATATCAGACATCTTGTAAGTAACACTGTAAATTCATGCCAAAATTAAGTCTAGGACAAAGAGGTTGATAGAAACTACCTACCACGCATATTGTTAAGATGGTTATGCTGTGGTTTCAAATCTTTGTACTTATGTGAGGATTGGCTAATGTGCTCTCATCCTGCAAAATGTCACGTATGAAACTTAGTTTCATCTAGCTTTCTTAAAATAATTTAAGTACATAATTTTCAGAGACTAATCCGCTCAAAACACCAACCTGAATAAAACAGATCTGAGATCTGTAGTTTAAGATGGCACCTATATCAATTAGAAGAGAACTTCTTTAAGGGTGACTATTATGCTTTCTTCAGTTTATCTTCTGGGTTTTGCATTAGAAGATTCCAGTGAGAAATAAATAGTTTGCCTCAAAGTAGTGGAATCAGCACAAAATAACTGCATTATGTGAATAGAAAGGTTGGCCTGGGAAAGGTATTTCAGTGTAAATTAATGTTGATCTTAGCTGCACTCTTCAGCACTTGCAGCTGCACCAGGGACTTGACTGGCTGTATGAGATTTTACACATCTGTCAACTTCATCAGAGACCAACATACAAAATCTACTGCTCAGGAATGTTATTTGAATTTGTGAAACTTTTTAGATTATAAACTAATAATGGAATACTTAGGAAACTTATGAATGTGTTATGAACGAGTCATAACCAGAGGCTTGACATCCGTAGTAGTAGATAGGCTTTTGTTCAGTGTTATCAAATTCATAATCTTTAAATAAAATGTAAAAAAAAATTGTTCACATCAATTCCATGAAATATTAAAAGCCAAAGAGAAGCCTCTCCATGCAAAAATAAAAGCAATAAATTTATTAATAGCTACATTAACTGCTTTTTACCATTAGTATAAACTATTTATTTATTTATTTGACATTACTCCTCTATTATTTCAGACTTATGGGATAATTAAACTAATAAAGTGAACCCATCAAATCTGAAATTATAATTCTAGCACTAACACACCTTTGGGATGAATCACATCATTACCCAGTTTTGTATCTAAGAGGCTGAACCATCATGCAATGTATCACATCTTTTGCTTAGGGAATGATCTGCTTTGGTAGACAAGCTCTGTGGCAGACATCAAGAACTTTGCAACCTCTCAAAATTAAAATTCATTAAGGGCAGGTGTTTATATGTGTCAGCAATAAGCCAGTGGATTGAAATCTGCTAACAGATTAACAGTATAAGCATGAAAATAGACTACAAAACTCTCAGGCTGTTGAATTTCTTGTAGTCAGTTTTGTATCTCCCACTTTCCATCAAGCCTTATTCAGGTTTTCTAGAACAAGTATATTGTTTCATTACTGGCTATAAGAGAATTTTCAAAGTGCTGTCTCATGCCCTTCATTACACAGCAATCCTCTTGTTAGTATTCAGAGCCTTCCTCTGCAGTGCAACACTAAGGTTTCTGTTGCAATTAAAGCTGGGGTGGATCTGTGCCTCCAGTAACAGACCCTGCCTATAGACAACTTTGATGCAAGTATTACAATGGCTTCCAGGTGCCGTACTGCTGTCCTTCAACACACTGTCTCCTGAACTAGCTGATTTGATATTTCAGACTCTGTAGAACCTAGCTGTAAGTGGGCAGCCACAATTTTTACCATGAAAAGCATGTCAGAACTTGGTATTTTATTTCCCGGGAAGGTCTCAAAAACTTTAATTCTGTCACTGGAAGGAACACCTTTAAATGTGTAATTTGGGAGAACACGTAAACCAAACGTTCTGTTATTTTGATAAAAATTTCTTTTAGGGTACCATCTTGGAGATGGGTCCAATATCAATAAAACTTACCTTTCTGCCTACCACAAACGTTTTATGACTACCATGTACCCCACTGACAAATGGGATGCCATCAGAGGGACCTTGACAGGCTTGAGGAGTGGGTTAGTGTGAACTTCATGAAATTCGATAAAGCGCAAGGTCCTGCAGCTGAGTTGGGACAAACACTCATAGATGTAAAAGCTGGGTGGTGAACTGATAGAGAGCAGCCCTGTTGAGAAGGACCTGGGGATACTGGTGAATAAAAAAACCTGGATATAAGCCAGCAACGTGCATTTACAGCCCAGAAAGCCAAAAGCACACAGGGCTACATCAGAAAAGGCATGGCCAGGAGGTTGAGGGAGGTGATTTTCCGCTTTCCCCTTCTACTCTGCTCTGATGAGACCCTACCTGGAGTACTGCTTCCAGCTCTGGGGTCCTCAGCACAGGAAAGACATGGACCTGTTAGAGCGCATCTGGAGGGCCGAAGATGACCAGAGGGCGGGAGCACTGCTCCTGTGAAAACAGGCTGAGAAAGCCAGGGTTTAGCATGGAGCAGAGAAGGCTCTGGGGTGACCTAACTGTGGCTTTTCAATATGCAAAGTAGACTTAGAAGAAAGAGAGGGACAGACTTTTTACCAAGGCCTGTACTGATAGGACAGGGAGTATGAGGTAATGGTTTTAAGCTGAAAGACAGTAGATTTAGATTAAGTACATGGAAGAAATTCTTTACTGTGAGGCTGATGAGGCACTTGAACAGGTTGCCCAGAGAAGCTGTGGATGTCTCATCTCTGGAAGTGTTCAAGGGCAGGTTGGATGGGGTGTTGAGCAACCTGGTGTACTGAAAGATGTCACTGCCCATGGCAGGGGGGATTGGACTAGATGACTGTAAGAGGTTCCTTCCAACCCAAACCATTCTATGATTCTGTGAAATGCTCTTTACTATACTGGGCAACTTGTGTGTCCATGTATTTCTTCACAAAGCTACCTGTCACTCTTTAGCTCCTTTGTACTAAAATAAAATCTAGGCATTCCAAACAGAAGCCCCAGTACTGGCTGACTACATGGAGTTCATACTAGCTCTAGCTCCCAAGTACAGACACCTGAAACACGGCCATGATCAGTGATGACTGATGCCTTTCTGCTCTAAATGTTATGTTTTGTAATCAGTGGTTTTAAAAATCAGAGTTTACTTGAAACATATGAATAACTCAAACTGGAACAATTACAACTTACAAAAATAATCCAAAATGAAAACACAATAGAAAAGGAATGAACAAATACAATTGGAAAGTTGTCTTGGATGACTATTTGCAACATTTTGTAATTTTTTTTAAACGCTGTTTAAATAAACACATTTTCTAAGTGTGTCAGTAGAGAGAGAGTTTATGCCAGGATGTTCTTGAGGACTAATACATTAAAGAGACCAATGTGAAGCACTGTTAGAAAGCCAACTACAAGTGTACACAGTAACAAATGTTCTAATCACTCTACTCGACTGTGGCTTTTCTCTCCTGAGCACTTTATGATAGAATTATCATCCTTGTATCTGTAAATAGGGAGCCCCTGGTGGCCTAGTGGTTAGATTGCGGGACCTTCACCGCCGAGGCCAAGGGTTCGATTCCCAGCCAGGG
>JAWMRA010000078.1:118525778-118587286 GCA_035584735.1 Pseudotriccus pelzelni
TTAAAGGGTGGGCTCAGTTCCGCGCACACTGTGTCTCACCTAAAAAAATCCAATGCGCAGGCTCGAAGGTGTAAAGACCTTCCCCGGATCTTTGTTCACGAAGACTGGCCATTATCATTATCTGTAAATACTATTCTTATCATCACCGCCACGAGGAGACTAAGGCACAGTGGTCAGGAATTACAAAGTATGGGGAATCACAAACATTGACCTTGTGTCATGTCATCTCCACAAATTTGTATGTAAAATATGAACACCAGACAAGTGATTAGTACCTAATATCAGCAAAAGCCGACTCTGTGAATGTTGAGAGTTTGGAGCACAACTTCAGACACAAAATGATCTTGATCTGATTTTTTCCATGCAGAGAAGTTAAAAAAGCTTTTCTTTCTGGCACTAGCATTTTCACAATCCTCCTTCTCCACTTCCCTGGTCTGCCTGCAGCTTCCCTAACTCCTGCCACTGACCGTGAACCTCCATACTACTTAGTTAAATTTAAATCTAGGCAACATCACCCTTGCCATGCCTGTCCAAAGCTGGCTCCACATTTCCACAAAGTGTGGGAGAATAAATGATGGACTTCTATACCGGTAATAGTGGCCAACCTGCTCTCCCAGCTTGCTTTGGAGCTTGCTCAAAGCCTGCACTTAAGGGCTGGCTGGCATCCAAGCACTTCATTTGTTAGATTAGTTGACTCTAGGACCAGATGTGCTAAAATGTTTTCAGAAAGAGGAGCATTTTACCCTACAGTGGTCATGGTTCTTTGAGATGTGCAATAACCTGCACACGGTAAGTCTGCTGAATGTAGTAATGAATTCAATAATGTGTATTATCATAAAGCCCATGATCCCAAATCATGCTTCAGATTGCTACTGTGCTAAAAGTCACCAGCCTGAATCTGTGGCATATTAAAGTACCCAGGTCTGAGGGGAAATAGTTTCCCTTTCTCCTTCAGATTAAAGAGACAGAACATATGGCTGCATTGCTTCAAAGGCATTCCTACGGGGCACTGCGTGGTACACTGGGGACATAGCTGTGTGCATGGTCACTGAAGAACCTGGGAGGAAAGTCACTTAGTCTCCTGCAGTGTTACTGATACCTACAAAGGAGAAAATTTTCAGGCTGATGAAAAGAGAATATATGTCCCTGTCATGCAAAAAGTTCTCGAGGGCCAGAAGTGATTTATATGGTACATTTGCTTCCAACAGCCGGGAGGCAGCCTGGTTTCACCTATAAGAATTGAAGGCAAAGGCCAAAGAGGGACTAATGTTCAAGGAGTTCTGCTGCATGACTGTGCTTTACAGATGCTGTGCTGGGTTTTAGTTGATCTCTTTCTTAGCCCTGAGCTCTCACTACGATCTCCCGTCTTGGAAATCCCTGTAGTGCCTGGTGTTAGTACAGAGCGTATCACCATCTGCTTTAGTGACATGAGAGTCTGCATTGCAATGTGGCCCTTAGCAGTCTTTTATGTTTCTTTAGGGAACAGAAGGGCTCAGCATACTGCTGTGTGTCAGGCACCTCAGTCACATTTCAAGTAAAAAAGCTGCACTTCACGCAGTCCTGAGCTTGAGAAGGAATAGGAGAGAGAGGTAGTGCTGATAAATACTGGTAGTCCAATGACTGGGAGCCACAAACAAGGAGAGCAGGCACTTCCACATAGTAAATTATGCAGGAAACAATCCACACAAAGCAGTTGTCATAAACAGTACCTGGCAATTAATTTCTTCCTATCAGCTTCTAGATCTGAGTAAATCCAAGATAGCAGTTAGAGACTTCTAGGAGTCCTGGAAGGATTTATTGCAACGTGGGTAGAAGGAGGAGGTTTACAGGGCAAACACAGCATGAGACTGCAAAAACACAAACGCTGTCTATTCTCAGCTTTAAACTGTGAAAAGATGCATCGTGTAAGACAGCATCTTGATGCTTCGTGGGAGCTGGAAATGTTCCCATATGTGTAAAGTGTAGGATTTGTACGGTGTTTCTGTATTAATCTAACTTTATTTAATGGAGTGCGGAGGCAGGACAGCTAGAGCAATACAGAAGCTGCTCTTGTGCTGCTCCTCAGTAGGGGAGGACTGGCAAAGCTTGCTGGTGGCAGAAGGGCAGGACAGAGGAGCCTGGTAGCCAGGCTGGGATGTGAGCACCTCGGCCACTGTCTGCCCCAGGCTGATGCTCCAAACAACTGTGCTTAATGACAGAGCTGCATGTTATGGAAATCACATGCAACTGTAGTGCAAGAAGCTTTCCAGAGGGATCCGTGCACAGTAATATGCAAATGCAGAGGCTTAGATGTTCATTAATATGGAGTAACACCATACTTTAAATCATAATGCAGTCATGCAGCTCTTTTTGACACACAGAAGGGACTGTGTCCTGAATTTCCATCAAGAACACATTAATATACAACCAGGTGGATTTTAAGTAAGACTCTAAGGAGAAATTAGCCAATTCCTAATTGTTAGAACATAACTATTTTTTTTCCCAAAAAACCAGTTATTGTTTTACAGTAATACCTGACAGCATTCCCCATCTTTTATCATTAAGAAAAAGACATTAACTACTGTAGCTGAAAAACTTTTATCATACTGCCATTCATTATAGGTGACTCCCATGCACATATCATCACTTTGCATATACACAACCAGAAGTGGCTTGAGAAGCCATGAGTGTGCATTATATACCCTTCACAAATGACAGAAAATTTAATGCTAAGCATCATGACTGTGTCCAATGCATTATTGCATTTGTCAGAGATGACAAAATTAATTTTTCTCTAATATAATATATTATCTTGTTTTGAACCTTCCCACAAAAGCCCACACCAAAAAACTGAAAGATGGAAATAACAATTCTAAAGGAAAAAATAACAAACAGAACTCAAAGTTAATTTGCTGTTAATTACTTCAATAGAATTCAACACAAACAAAAAAAGTATTCTATTCATAAGAAAAAGTGTTATGTAAGATTAAAAAAAAGTCCTAATAACTGTAATTTTAAACTTTGGTATATATCTCAAAGGAACAGATCTACTGAGATGGTATCATTTTAGAATCAAGTTTGCAAAACACTGAACTAACCTTTTAAAATAATGTTCCAAATAATTCACTACCATCAATTATTTCTTTAGCATATCTAGTTATAATATGCAACTGATATGCCAAAAAAATGAATAAACCAAATTTTTAAAGGGTCACTATAAATACATAAACAAATAGTCTTTAAAGATACAGACAAAATCATAGAATTATTGAAATATAAAATGGCTAGGGTAGGAAAGGACCTTAAAGATCATCTAGTTCCAACCCCTCTGCTGTGGGTAGGGGTACGTTCCTCTTGACCAGGTTATTCAGAGCTCCATCCAACCCAGCCTTAAACATTTCCAGGGATGGGGCATCCATAACTTCTCTGGGCAACCTGTTCTACTGTCTTCACCACCCTCATAGTACAGAATTTCTTCTTAATATTTAATCTACATCTACTCTCTGCCAGTTTGAAGTCATAGTTCTTTGTCCTGTCACTATATGCCTTGTAAAATATCCCTCTGTATGTCTCCTTTAGGTATTGGATGTTCACAATGAGGTCTTCCTGGAGTCTTCTCTTCTCCAGGCTGAACAGCTCCAAGTCTCTCAGTCTTTCCTCATATGAGAGATGCTCCACTTGTTGGATCACCTTTATGACGCTCTGGACTCACTCTATGCCATTCTTTTAGTGGGGGCCCCAGAGCTGGATGTAGCACTCCTGGTGAGGTCTCATGGGGGGAAAAATCACCTTTCTTGACCTCTCCTTGTTGGCTCCTCTATCAATTGGAGAAGGAAGTCGTCAGTAATGCCTTACAGAAACCTCCTGGATTGCTTATGGCCTGCTGTGCTGTCCCTCCAACAGATACTGGGGTGTCTGAAGCTTCCCATGAGGACAAGGAGGTGTCAGTGTGAGGCTGCTCCTATCTGTCTATAGAGTGCCTCGTCCCCTCAACCTACCTGGTCAGGCGGTCTATAGCAGATCCCCACGTAATGTCACCTGTCCCTGCTCTCCCTTTAATCCCAACACATAAGCTCTCGGTCAGCTCCTTATCCATTCCCAGGCAGCACTCCATGCACTCCAGCATTGACATCCACTTACACCTCCTCCTCATCTCCCCTGCCTGTCCTTACTAAAGAGCCTGTACATTTTCATTCTAACACTCCAATCACAAGAGTCATCTCACTAGTCTTTGTGCTGTCAGTAAGCTTGTAGAACCTGCAGGCATGCACACACCTCTAATTCCTATTGTTTACTCCCCATGCTGCATGCATTTGCATAGAAGCATTTAAGATGGGCCCCTGATCAAGCCAATTTACTGGCTGGAGTGGCTAGAATTCCTTTGTGCTGCTCTGCAGGTGCTCTTCTGCTCACTTGTGATCCCTTTCCAGGCTCTGGGCACCTACTGCTGCCACTGGCATCAGACTGGTAGGAGTGGGATGGATTGAGGTTCCCCTCCTCCAGCAACTTTAGTTTCAAGCCCTTTTCCCCGTCTTGACAAGCCTATGACTGAAGATGCATTTCCCCTCCTCTGAGAGATGAAACCCATCACCCTCCAGCAGACCTGGTTCCTCAAAGTGAGTCCTGTGATCTAAATAGCTGTGGTACATGTCCTGAAACCATTTGCTGATTTGCCAGATTCAACTGTCCCTTTCAAACTCCTTCCTTTTGGTTGGGAGGATTGATGAAAACACTACCTGCACTCCAGAGTCACTCAGTACTGCTCTCTGGGCTCTGTAATCCATTTTGATACTCCTCAGACTGCTTCTGGCTGTATCACTGCTCATGTGAAAGAACAGCAGCAGATAAAAGTCATCGGACTGTATAAGGCTTGGAAGTCTTTTGGTAGCAGATCTGCAGCCCTGGTAAACAGTACACCTTCCTAGAGAGCACATCAGGTTGCCTCAGAAGTAAACTGCTTACTATTGTCACCTCTTGCCTTCTCCTAGTTGCTCTTGTTCTATGGCGTGCAAGTTGGGCTCCTTTTTCAGCTCCAACCTTTTCAGTCTGCACAGGGATGAATTGGTCCTGCATGGGCACCTCAGGCGTTGCGGAAGTGCCTTCCTCTTGCAGGTCCTTGCTCTTGCAGGCTTATATTCTTCTACATTATTAGCCCCTCTCCCCTCTGCGCCAATGGAGGAGTTTTTGGCTGTTTGGCTGTGGGCTGTGAGTCTCCTGCAGATTGTACTTGGAACTTGCTATCCAACTCCTTCTCAGCCTCCCTGCTGTTATGCAGCCTTTCCACTGCCTCCTGCAGCTCAGCCACAGGAGGTCCTCCACCTGGCACACCTTTGGCAGGCCAGTCCGCTGCCTGTCCCTGCCCCAGGAGAAAGGTCTAGGCACTTTCTGCAGTTGGAATTCTGCTCTGCAGCCTCTCCGTTCGGCAGGTCTGTCTGGGTGGAGGCATTGGCCACTGCTGGAGCAGATGGTGCAGATCCACTGTTGGAGCTGCAGCCTTTGCTCTCAGATGAGTGCTCGCCATTCTGCCTTGGGGCTCTGGGAGGATGAGTGCCCTTGACCCGTGCAGACGGCCACGGAATAGTGCCTGGTTGCTGGGTTATGTAGACTTCAAGGCCACACCTTTGAGAAGGTGTCCTCCCTGCACAGTCTCCCAGGCAAACTACCACACCACGACCTGTCTGCCTGCGCTGGTTGCGCAGGTCACAGGGCTCCTGGTCACAGAGATCACTAGGGCTGCCTTTGGTGGGAAGCAGGGATGGCCACCATAACTCCTGGCCTTGCACATGCCAGGAGAATGAGCCATTCTCATGAGAGCGGCCTGCTCTTGGTGGGTCTTTGTGCTCTCCTGGGATTTCCCTGGCTCAGGAAATTCCCCCTGAAAGCCATGATCCCTGACTCTACTCCAGAACACGCCTGCACTGGAACTGATCACCTTGGTGAGTGATGAGATAGGCAGATGTCACATTTCAGGCCTATCATCAAGTTGCTAATTTCCCTAAAACACTGGAGCATACATCCTAAAATACCTAATATGTGTAATTGCTTCGCATACACCATTAAAATATTATACCTTATTATCCCTATCACAACATAATCAGCATGTAAAATCAAACATTATTTTCGGATGAGGTAACTCTGGCTCTCTTGAGAGCACTGCATCAACGTAGTTATTCCCTCCTGCACACAATTAAAATTCAACTATAGAACAAAGAGTATGAGATATTTAAATGAAAAAATTCAATACTGAAATCCCAAGTTTCTTATTTGGAAGCCCAAATGCAGATTTTGGAACCTAAATTTTGAGAACACTGTACTTTTTTCTACTGTTTGGCCTAGTACACTCCTCTAATTTCATTATGAAATTACAACTAATGCAAGAAAACACTGTTTATGATGGTACTTAGATCAAATTATACATAAGTAAACATATTTTTCCTTTCAGTACGTCATTCCCCTTTAGCATGCTGTTTAAGGAATGGTCTTCAAGATGTGAAATTATTCGCTATTACATCACTTTGGAATTAATATGTCAAAATAAAGTAAAGGAAATAAGCCATTTATTTCACTTTTTTCAAAGCAATAAACTAAGAACTAATGCAAGGGTACAGTAATTAATTGCAAATCTAAATGTAGCTCAGCCATTCACAAACAGAATTCTCACTTCAGAGCTAGAGATCTTCAGTGAGATGAGACAATTATTTCATTGAGTTTGAAAATTTCAGTTACACATACCATTCTCATTCTTACCACTATTACATAGAGAGCAACATACATGAAATTTGATGATTCCTTTACCCAGCTTTATCCCTTACTAAATTCAGATGGGTTTGCAACTGATACACACTGGCATTTATTGACTTTATACAGACTAAATATTGACTGCTGAAGTTTAGAATTTAACCTAATAATATTAAATAAATCTCTAGGCTGAGCTTTGAAAAGCCAGTTGGGTCATAAACAAATCAAGCTGTGCTTCGGAGATCGCTGCTGCAACTCTGCCCTTTGCATTTAAAATGCTAAATCAATCTGCAGCAGTTTAGAAGAAGAAAAAGTATTTTTACTTGGATAACAAGAGAGCTGCTCTGATTATAGAGTTTTCTGGAATGTGTTGGATGAAAGAAGATTTTTATTTGAAAACATTAACTTGTGGTATCTGGAAAAATGTGCATCATAGGCCAAAGTTATGACTGATGATTGCCTGCCCGTAAACCCAGCCTCCCTATATGCCAGGAAGGGAACCCTCTGAGCCCGGGAGAGCTGGAAAACATCAACTTTCAGGTTCCCACTTTGAATTAAGCCTAGACCTAAAGACATGTCTACACTGTGGGTTAGGTATGTTCCAAATCCAGCTTCGTCTGCCTTCAATCCTATTGCTGGGCAAGGATACCCACGCTCTGTGGCTCCCTGGCAATGTTGCCTACAAACATCTTGATCCCTAACAGTCTAGATGCTTGTGCACATGATCTGGAAAGCTTAGGCCTGAGCAGGACCACCACTAGATCTTTCAGACTCAGTCCTTCATCAGTGAGAACAGATGCTTTAAGCCTGAGGCATATCTCCAAATTGCCCACAGTTTTCATGGAAGCCTGTCAAGCTGTAAGCAGCCTGAATTTCCAAACCACCAAGCAAGGACTTCGAGTCTCTGAGACGGATACGAGGAATATGCCCTGAGGTCGCAGACCTTGGGAAACAGGCAGACCCTGCTAGTAAAATGGTGACGCTCACAAGAACGACAAACTGTGGCTCCTTCAAAAACCCCATATGTCTGTGACATCTTTCAAAAAATGTGTCATTTATGGTGAACCGAAAGCCTCTGTTTGTTAAGAGGTCTAGTCCTTACACGCTGCTTCCCAAAAAGTACAGGCTCTCTTATGCCCTTTCACTCTGTACTTTTCTGAAGGCTTCTCTGTGAATGCTGAATGTGCTTTTAATTTCTTGGACAAGACATGATCTGTCAGCCTGGAGCTCATGTTCCCCAGGAATAAGGACTTAGAGCTTATGTACAAGGACAAGAACAAAACTGTTCACTCCTAGGTGCTTCTATGTATGAAGATAGACTAGGGCATAGAAAAAAACCTATTACAGTTGAGTTTGGAGACACAAGATAAACTGCCTTGTTATGGCGGAAATGCAAAGAACGGGGCTTATCCAGTGAGCTTCTCTGCTTCCATGAAATACCTGGATCAGTATTTTTTTTTGTACACAGCTTCACATTTCTTCAGTGAATGAATGTATACTGTACTGTTAAGGTTACAAGATGTCTATTAGCAGAAGATATTCTATCATCCGTAAAATGCGACTGATTAACTTGCCAAGCCAGTGAGACTGACAACCATGTATGAAGTAGCTATATGTCTGGCTATGCACAGAAAATGAAAACACACTGAACTTCATTGAATATGCTGGTAAGATACAGTAGTACTTTCTCATTCTGCTCTGGATAAAATGAAATAAAACCAGAAATCAGAAACAGATTTGGAAAATATCTAACATTGTTACAATTTCAGACAAATCTGAAAAATAAGTCCTACACATGCAACTCACTGATGGTGCAACTTATATCCAAAACTATCGTATCTTTACATTTAGCTACCTTAATGAAAGAAAACACTACTTTAAAATTTAAAGAAACCAGATATTTTATTGTAAGTATAAAAAATAAATACTCTAAGGAATGGAAGAAAAAATAAAGCACGTTAAATGATTTCATTATATACTAAGATGCCAAATCATCTGTGAGTAGTTTCTTTTTAGATGAAAAGAAATCAAAATATAGGACAGATGTTGGACAAACCACATTTGAGGTCTATCACACACTGGCATTTTTCAAATGATTTTGGCTCATCTATTAAATAAGGTGTATTTTGCTTGATTTTGAAAAGGGAAACATCAGGAAATATTTAAAGGCCAATTGCTGCCAATTAACTTTGATCAGCAAAAGTTGAATTTGAATCTTTTAGATTCTTTTGCCTGTCTGGAATAACACACTATTCTAAAATCTAGCAAAACAACAACTTGATGATTAATGTGTGTTGGCAGCCCCACCACAAGCTTGCTTAACAGCTGGATTTTAAATAAACAGCTGTCTTCACCACGATGGGAAAGAAATCTGACTGTTTTCATGTTTTCGTGTTATTCAAATATGATCAGAAATTGCATTTTTCCCTTTTAAGATGAAACAGCCAGGCATTACAGTGACAGTCTCTTTCAGCAGTTGGGGTAGTTTTAGAATGATCTCACAAGCACTGCCAAACCATAGCCTGTGCAGGCTAAAAAATCCCTTGGCATGCCAACAGCAGCCCCTCGCTGTACGCTGCAGGGCAGAGAAACCCTGGCACATAACTCACTGTGCCTGCTGCTGGGAAAGGCAGAGGACCCCCAGCTACAAGACACTGAGATAGACAGCCCATGCAACATTAATGACTTCCCTTGGGGCTAAGGTAACACTTGCCCACAGCACGATGTAAGCAAGAAATCTGTACCCAGCCATTAACTGTTTATAGAAGCTGAAGTTTAATATTTAATGGCCATGACAGACTATTGAATTCTGCATGTTTATAGATGCTTTTGGTGAAAAGCATCTGTATGCTTTTCTGAATTTCTGAAATTTCTGAAACTTGACTACTGTCATCATAAATACTGAAACCTGTGAGGATAAAATTCGACCATTTAAACCACAGTAACCTTTGAAGGCCAGTGCAGACATTCAGTATAGATATTACTATGTACCCTGATGACTAAACTATACAGCTATTTTCTAAGCATTTCCATATTGAAATTGAGAAACCAAAAATAATTGTAAAACCATTTAACAACACATAAAAAGAGACAAATATTAAATAATCTCTATGTATTTTAAAAGAATGAACACTTACTTCTAAATCATTAAAGAATAGATGTGTGTCAGCCAAATTGAAAATCATCTCTTCCATGCGGAGTCCAAGGGACACAGAAGTGGGTGGATCCTTAAAGAAGAAATTAAGCATGTACACCATCAATACCATGCCTAACATACACACGAGAATACAAACTAGAGGAACAGTTTTTGAAGAGCTACTGCTTTTTTAAAATGCAACATCCACTTTGTCAGTTTAACTTCAGTAAGTGTCTAATCCTGTACTACGACACTTACTAGTAACACTCAAAAATTACTTTAACTCGACTGACCCTGAGATTTTGCAGTGGGACCTCTGCGGACACCCTCACGCATCCCTGGCACAGGCTCTTTGCTCTCTGTGCAAAAAGGGCAAATCCATTTCACCTAAAACTTCTACAGATTTTACAACTGTTCACAAGTTTTATGAGCAACCAGGGGCACGATAATGCTATTGTTACTCAAAATAAACTCTCAGTGGTCATAAGTGACAGGATTCAGTCCTGGGAATACCTAGTGACTTTAAAGCAAAGAACCATTAATGTTTTATTTGTAAATGGCAATCATATTTAAAACCACTCCTTGATTCTCCACAAAACCATACTTTAATTAGGACTTCAGTTTGGCCCACCCATGCAGAGCGAACAAATCTATTGTTTGTTATTAATACATAACACACTTTAACGTCTCTACAGAAATTACCATAACAACTTATTCCTACAGAGCTAATAAACTCAGAAAGCCTGTTCAGCATTGTGGTTACCAAATGCATTACAGATGTTTGTCTTGTTTTGATTTTTTGTGTGTTTTATATATTTTCAATATGAAAAATCAAAAAGAAAGCCTAATACATACAATTCATATAGAGTTTCTCATTTAAAATGCCAAGTATATCCAAGTGTACAGAAGCATAAGTTTGAAAGAACATGTTATTTTATCTCATAACACCCTCTATTAATAATGTTAGTTTGTTAGGAATTATATTTTAAATAGAATAGCAGAAGTTACAAGCCATATTTTACTTAAAATAAATTAGTATTCTAAACTTGATGACAACTCAGTTAAAAAACAAGAGATGCAGTCCCTAGTTTCTTTTTCTGCCTCTCAATCAAATTAATAGGTGTTTCAACATGATCTCTGAACTTTCAAACATTTTTCTGTAACTACTGGTTAAAAGGCAAAATGTGTCAGTAGTAAGGAGTTGGAAAAGAATGATGATTTGGCAGATTGTCTGCCTCTGGAAATGCCAAAACCCAAGAACTACTAACCAGAAAAAGAATTTTTGAAATTTAGAAACAAAGATACATAGAACAGATAAAATATCTATTATTGAACTCACACATATAAAAAGTAAGTTTTCTAACATAAAAAAAAAAACCCCATGCTTATAAACAGGAAAAAAAAATTGCATCATGCTATTGTGATGAACTTTGCCCTTAAAAACAAGCCTTCTCTTTAAACTGGCACAGCCAGAAAAAAGAATATTTGGCTTCTTAATTCAAACGGAAAGATTTTAAAAGATGGACAAAAATATTCTGTCTCTCTATTTTAACATTGCTCTATTTGTAGACCTTTACTTTACTTTTGTGGGAATGTGAAGTGGAAAGCAGGTGGTATTTTCTCTCTAGCTAAGCCCGAGGCTACTTTTTGCTCTGACATTTCTGCTTATCTTTGTGCCCAGTTACCACCCCACCATCCTACATAATTAATCAGGCTTTTTTTTTATTTTTTTAACCAGACAAGGATTTCACCCTACAGAAGCCTCTGCTCTAGTTATTAAAAGGCCTTAGATAGGCTAAGGGTCTAGGATGCAAATGAAGATCACTATCTACATCTTGATTATCAGCTGCTAATGCAACAATGTAGAACTAATTCCCTTCTGACCTTCCATCCATAAATGGGAACATCATTTTGAAAAGCAGAATAAATTGGCACAAAGATCATGATGTTGGCTATGAACCTGCACAATTAATTTAAAAAAATGGCTGCATATATATATTTTAAGTTTCAAGATACACCAGGGGTTTTTTTTTAACAAACATTTTTGTCGCACCTCTGAGTCTGAAAAAATAGTTTTTTGTAAAGCTTTCTAACCATTTCACTCCAAGGTATTTTTACATAGCAGAAGAAAACAGAATGGGATTTCTATAAAGTAATACTAAAATAATACTATTTATTAGGATAATTTAATTGGGAGAAAAACAAATAAGAAAATCATCAGCACCTACTGAAAATGTCAGATTAAATAACAGAAAATGTAAAAGAAGAAAGAAAACAGATAGCTTTTCAAACTCCTTGATTAAACATAATCTTTTTGTATAGGAAGTTCCATCTAGCACAAAAACTGTTAAACTGTAGCTCTGGATATGCACATATTTAACAGAAGCAAAAGTCTTATCTGCATTAGGGTTTTAAATGTCTCTGTAGTCACAAACTTGCAACTGCTCTAATATAAAGCATGAGAGCCTTGCTTTAAGCCATTATAGTAGATCAAACTCTGGCATCAAACGTTCAGTAGGGGCTGTAAACTTTGAAAAAGTCAGGGCTAGAATAAGGTTTTAAAAAAAATAATCCCATACCAAACCTTCTTTTGCAATTTTAAGCCACTAATTGCTAGCTAATTACTGTGAGGTGTCACACAATGAGTAGGAAAGCCAACAATCTCTTCTTGTTGCCTGGGATTTGCAGGTTCAGTCGGAGTGTCTTTTCAGGTATGGTCAAAACCAGGTACAAATCTTTGAGGGAGGTACAGTTTAACTAAAGAAAAGAAATACCAATGTCAAACTTCTTAAGCAGGCCTTTTGTTTTGAATACTGGCATGGGAGCCAAAACATTGCCTGTATGTCATTTCTAAATTCTAGCCACTTGATTTCTTTGTTTTGTGGAGAAACAAGAAGCTGAAAAACAGGAAAGTTCACTTTGGGTACAAGGTTTATTTTCCACTTAAGCTTACAAGTCACAAATGAAGGGTTAAGTGAAACCAGGCTTTGTTTTTCTCAATCTCTAAAATATATCAAACAACATTAAGAAAACTTATAACTTAAAAGAAAATTCCATTTAAGCCACTCAATATAACTGCTTTTACTGAGAGTGGAAATGTATGTAAAGACCACAGTTTTCTAGTGCCAATACTGAGACATATTTGCACCTGCTCCAAGATACTAAAGAGCTCCAACTTTTTCAAAATTCTAAAACTTAATCAGCCCTATAGCCAATGAAGTAACTGATAACATTATATTTGATCAATACCTCTCTCTATGTACATATTAAAAAATACCCAAAAGCAAATGGAAATGTTTTGGTTTGTTTCTTTTTCTTTCCTCCTGGAAGGACAAATCATATTCCTGTAGTTTCATACATGCCATTTCATTCCACAAAATTCACTAAATTCAGATAATCCTTAAATAAAAATGTAGTGGTTTTATGCCATTGTTTTTGCCACAACTGCGCAAACTGAAAAACAAAGGTGTTGTTTTGCTCCAACAAAGATGAAGGACAAAAGCAGGAAGAAAACACAGCAACAAAAGGAGAGCAGGTAATAAAAACGGATAAGGAAGTAAGAGAATATACAGAAAACGGCAGCATAAGAAAGCAGTTAGGAAGAATGAGGTAGAGAATAAGGAAAAGAAAATCAATCCCTTCAGCAGTAATGCCACACATCATTCATAGTCATTCACCATGAAACTCACTCAGGCATTATGAAAAGAGTTAAATGCCAAGTTGCCAAATCCCCTATTATTTAATTAGGACATTTTTGTTTGTTTGAAGATCCAGCTTTTGTATTTTAATGATTATGTGAGCAGCTTAGATTTAATTTTTAAAAGGGCATTTCTAGCCCTCACCACACTGCATAAATATAAGAAAAGGTGATGTTAGATTGATTGAAAAAAGAAATACAGGTGAAAAGAACAAAAATTCCCCTCACAGTTTTTTTTCTTTTCAGATTGACTTATGATCTGGATTTCTGATTTTAAAAGCCAGCAATCAAATCACAAGGAAACAGTCTTTAAAAATGTGCACCTCCTGTTGCTGCAAATAGACCCTACATTGCATGTTTTAGCACGTTTGCTTTGAACATTTGACGCTATCTTCCTCTAACATCCCTGGAAATTGCTAACTGTTGTCTGAACCTGTCAATAAGACAAGAGAAATTCTGACATCAAAACAAAGCAAGAATGGCACAGTTGCGTGATGGCATCTGAGAGCCAAGGACATGCATGTTGCTAACTCACCAAAAAGATCTAATATTTATCCACATCATAAACGTTAATACCATCATTTCTCTCAACATCAACAGTTGGTTGCCACTTAGCAATGCAGAAATATTATGGCAGATGCCATTTAACCAGAGACAGCTGGGCAAAAGCTGCATCTCAAGTAAACAGTGCCACAGATAGAGCAATAGGGCTGCAATCAGGAGACACCCAGCTCCATGCAGCATATATATTTATATCTCTGCAACTGAATATTAGTCACTTTCCTCAACTTCAAGCATCCAGCAAGAAAGCTGTTTTATGTTCAGGCTGTGGAATTAACTTGCTTTTCTGTCACATAATGAAAAAACTAATTATATTCCTCAAACAGGTAAGCTGATACCACAGCAAACTTTTCTGAAAGCACGCCTCACCTGATCAAACAAGAGAGGTTGCAAAATAATACTGCTTTAGCTTTTTATAATGCTAAAATCTACTGAGAGAAATTCAGAACCTGACTACAGCACAGACTGAATCAGAGGTAGATTTACCCTTCATTCAGCTGGGTATAGGGCAAAATCTTTTAGTGATAAACAGAAGCTTTACAAGAAGACAGTATTTCATGAAGTCAGACAAAACTGTTTGTTCTTAATATGCAGAAATTTTTAAGGTTAACAAAAATCACATTTCAGTTATAGCTCACATGAGGTGAACATGAAAAGGTGTAACAGATTTTAGCACAAGATGAGACATTAGCTTTCAAATACAATCGTGCAAAAACAAAGTCTGATCTAATAAGGGCATTCCATTACTAAACTGTTCTTATTCATCAAAGACCATATTTCTCTTCTGAGAATTACCAAGGAAACCCACAGTCTGTAGACACATTCATCAGTTCAGTTTTGATTCACAGACTGTGCGTAATAGAAAGATTTCACTCATAAGCAGACTTTCAAAAACATCAGTCAATATGTAGATTAAAAAGAAGTTAAGGTAAAAAATTTTAGACTAATCTGTCTGTGCTCAAAAGTCTTCTTCCTCTTGCCTTCTCAATGCAGAGCACAGCACACTGCTGATCAGTCGGAACTTAAAATGTTTTTTTTTCAGCAATCACTCCTGGAAGTTCTTCATTCTCTGAAGGGAGGCAGACCCTTAGAGATTTTGATATCAGCAGGTTTCAGACAACCTGTATCTAAAAGCCAAGTGGTCAAAGTATTAATCCCAATGGTATTCAAATATTTTCTGCATATAAGAGCAGAATAACTGCAAACAATGGACATGTGAACAGCTTTACTCCTTGTTTTTTTATGTCTTGTAACACCACTACCACTTTGCCTCTAGAAAATTAACTAATGTTCTAATCTTCCTTGTGTATCAACCACAAACCAGCAAATATTAATGAAAATTTCCATCAGTTTCTTGACACTTACCCTTCCGTATCTGTTAGCATAGGACCCTGTAAGCAAGGAATGGAAAATGATGATTGTCTCATCCAAATCCCAAATGAATACTCTCTGTAAAAAGAGAATCAGATCAATGTGTTCCTCTGTAAAGCTGATACTTGACATGGAAAGTTAAAATTTGAATCAGTAAGCACACAAATGGGAAAATTTTATTGCAATGGTTATACATTAAAACCATAGTTTCGTTGCCATTTATTTCAAAAACTAACAAGTCGGGTTTTTTCAAGAAGAAGCCAATACAATCCGTTAGCTTTTCACTACAATTGCTATTATATCAAATTATTCTATTAGAATAGAATTACATTTATTGTCAAATATACACAGAAAATGAGATTGTACAATGTATTTTCTGAAGCCAGATGTGAGATTAGAAACTGAAATAAATGAAAAGAAACCTCTGAAAATTAAATCTTCAGGGTTTGAATTCTGTATTTCTGCAAGTCTTAGAAAACAAAGTTCATACAACTGCTCTCGAAAATTAAAACCAAAACAAAGCAAATTGCTGCCAAGCACTTAAATTCCTTTAATTTATGCTAATTTATAATGCATTTTAGGCCCCTGAAGAATGAAAATCATGAACTTGGATGATGTATGTGTAAAAATTTACAGTGTCAGTAAATAATTCTTTTGCTTACAGACAATGGAAAATATGTATTTTAAACTCGTCCTCTGACCACACACAAAATTATATTTTAATGAAAAATAAAGTGTTCAAATACAAGTATTTTAAATTCTGGTGAGATTGTATTTCCCCAAAATGACAAATGGGCTAAGCTTTTGGAAAGGAAAAGTAATGCTATGTGGACACTCATAGCTGTGGTGTGTCATTGGAGATGTGTTCTCAACACAAACCATGGGCCACTGGGAGGAATGTGGACATAGCATGAGAGAACAAAACCCACTATTGTGCTAGAAGTGTCTCCTGTCCAAATGCAAACCTTTCTTTCCTTGGGAAAAGCTTGCCTTTTTTTTTTTCCTGCCCTTTTTTTTTTTCATTTGTTTGTTTGCTTTGTTTTAATCAAAAGGAGAAAGAAACACACAGTATTTTTCAGAGAAAATAGGAGCTCTTCCTGAAGAAGGTTCTTTAGAAGAAAAATCCTATCTTCTATGAAAATACTGTTAGGAAAAAAAAGGAGCTTCAATGCCACTTTATTTTTGAAGTGTAAATAATATTTCTCTGTGCAAAATAATAAATAAAAATAAAGTCTGTACCAGGCAAAAGATATTTAACATAATGTACCTCTAGATCAGAGTCAGGTGGCGGTGAAGGATTATTGTTTCTTCTACCACGTCCACGTGATTTCCCATCTGAACTACGACGCAATCTATCTGAATCTGAATCTTTAATGGGGGTTGATGGACTGTGGATTGTACTGTATTCTGTCGTAGTAAAGAAAGGACATCTTTACCTTTCAGTTCAAACTTCAAAATGTTCAACTTAATTGCTTTTTATAAATGACACTAAAACCAGTATGTTCTGTTATCCAGTCTTAACTAAAATATTTAAATTTACAATGATAAGTAGTAATATTGGTACATAAATTAATTTTGGTCTAGCTCAAGCTATATGAAAAAAGAGAGTGATAAATTATTTCCGTAAACACATAAAAAATGACTAAATAAAAAAAAAGATAGTAATTCCTTCAAATATTAGAAGATTAAACTCTAAACAAACAATTTTAAGGGATGCCAGCTCTTTATAAAAACTTTGATTTAACTCTAAGTTTCATACATGATTTAAAATAACTACTATGGTGACTGGTAAGAAAAAAACATCTAGGTGTGGAAAAAACCAACATATAGAAATTGAAAAATTTTCCAAATTGCCTGATTGAGGGCAATTTTCTTTTAGACTGTTACATTTGAGCCAGGAGAACAGAATTATTTCTAATTATGGCATAAAATAGAATATTTATTTTCCCATGGTAATTTAAATTAATAAGTTTTAAATATGCATCAACTATGAAGATGAAATTTATAGTATTTTTCAAAGGCCTGCTCAACACTGAACTTTTCAAATGAGTACCTTCAAGATAGGATGTAATTCTTTACAAACAGTATTGTATGCTAATTATTATGCTTCAGCAACATTTATTTGCAAGAATATTTACTGTTGTTGAACAGGTGAAAAAAGAATGATGTATGTAAGAACAACAAAGTGCTTCCGAAAAAATGATAATTGGAAGATATTTTGCTACTCTTAACATCCATAGACTCAGTAACAGTGAAGTGCTTGTACCTTAACAAGGCAGCCACCCAGCATCAATTATCCTTCCTATTAATTTACTTAGAAGTACCATAGTCCTCAGAAACGCAACAACACATTTTTAAATCTCTTCTGAAGACTTCCTTTCATGGTCTGAAGTTCCCAAATATATTTATTTTGACGGTCCTCATGAATTTTTTTTTCTAAAACCACTATTTTAGTGAAAGCAGCTAAAATTATGTTTATCAATTTTACTTCTCAGTTAACATTAACTACTCCTTAGAGTTCACTAGATACAAGTATTTGTATTTTTTGATTTTAATCAGCCTAGCCCATGGCATTCCAGCTTGAACAGACAGGTATAATTCTCACACAAGTGATTCTTTCTCCTAGGAAAACATCCTGTTGAGGTCAAAGGTTAGATTAAGAAGGAGACTCTGGACATCTGTGTAACACCACATATGCACAATTACTCAAAATAATAAAAGTTGCTTTTGCTGAATGAAAGGAAAAGGTCTTGAAATTCTCATGCTCAGCTTTCAAATCTATCCTTATTGAAAACTGGCATATCTTATGTATTTCACATTATATGTTTACCTAAGTATTTCAGGCTACATTAAACAAAGCAGAAAAAAAAGTTAAAATGTAACTCAGGGTTAAACACAGAATCTTCAGAAGATACTTAAACTATACTAAAAGAGTGATTCTGTGTGTGTGTCAAACAACAAAAATCATTTAGCCATGAAAGTCTACATAACTAAAGACAGAGGTTTAAATATTGAAGAACTTAAATGTTCCAATAATATATACTTTTCCTATGACAGTGTATACTTCAGAATATTTAAAGTAGTTAAATTTTGAATGTTGACTGCTCTTTCACTTACTGTATTTAGTCATAAATAAGAAAACATAACTCAACTAGTAGAAATTTTTCCAATCGTCTGCTATACACGATTTTTATTATTACAATCTTTAATAAAAAGGAAAAAGAAAGAACACAATGCACAGAAGCCTTGAGATAAATTACAACACAGTAAAATAAACAGACCAGAATTCCTTCAACAGGTATACTGGCCAATAATGTTCTAAATATGCGTTCTAAAGTTTAGATATAATGAAAAAATGCATTTCCTATTGACTAATTTAAATTAGAGCTGCTCTTGGTCTCTGACACTGTTTTTAGAAGTGTGGCTTCAGTAACATTATTCTCACAGATGCTCTATGACTAAAAATTTTAAGTATTCAAATTGCAGTAGTAACAGTAATGCTAAGTAAAATAGGAAACAGCATGGAAAGAGTATAAACAAAACTTCATGACAAATGAACCCAAGCAAACCTAAATGAGTGAGCAGGCAGAGCAGAGCATGCTGAGGACAGGGAAGAAAACCTGTTTGTAAGAGCCATCCAGCTCTCCATCTTTGTGATCACCTTTCACTTAAGAATACTGCATTCAAAATTTCAAATACAGGGCTGCAAGTTGGGATGAGGGCCCATATCCAGTTCCCTTTCACAGGTAATCTGAATGCACCAGAGCAAAACCACGACAACCAGCACCTGACAGAAAGCCTCCCAGCTCTACCTCAGGACCCCAAGGTGGGCTGGGCAGACCTTAGCCCACCCTTCTTGGAACCACTGTATCTGCATCATTCCCAACAAAGATTTGTCTAGCTTGCTCTTAAAGATCTCTCCAGGAAATTTACTCTGCTGCTCTGACAGCTGTGCCATTAAAACATTCACCTTTAGCATTCATTACAACAATATAAACTGAATCTCTGAAAGAGGGGGAAAGATTATTCCCTTCATTGTATTTGCATGCATTTGAAGACTGTTCACAGATCCCTTTGTTGTTAGGTTAGGCCTTCCCTGACAATCCTCTTTTCCAGGCTCTGATTATCACTCTCTATAGTCGCTCCAAACTGGGCACAATAACGCAAAGCAAAGTCAAGCAAAGCTTGACTTCCTGGATGTCCCATAAGCTACCCTCCCCTGGGCACCACTTGGTAGGATTATTCTGCAATATTCCCAACAAATGTTACATTCAGGACTTCTAGATCACCTTCTGAGGAGGAAGTGACACTGAACTGGTTGTTTCTCAAAGACCTGACCAAACCTTGCAAATGAACTGAATAAGCAACATTGCTAATACTTGGAACTTCTGAATCTACTCGGGGCACTAGTGTGTTACAGTGTGACAGATAGCTGTAACCAATGGGGGGAAAACATGACGTTGTGTGCAAGAAACTTATTCCATGTGTGTAAAGGGAAACCACAGCAAGTATTTTTTGAATTAGGGTTGTTGGATGGAGCAGCCTCCGTGTGCAGGGCTGGGTTACCAGCTCGCTGTCCAATGGTCGCTCTCAGGTCCTCATAAGGAAATACAGTTAAAGAATACAGTGTCCAGCTGAGCCCCAAGCCTCGACTAGCTCAAGCCCTGACAAATTCTGGAGCAAGAAAAACAACAGCGGCTGAGGGTACTCCGTGTGCCACTAATATCTGGAGTACTGAAAGCGGTCTGCAGGGAAAGGTAGAGCCTGGAAGGAGCTGCCAACATTCCCCATCCCACATTTGTGCAGTTCATCATTCCTGCCTAAATGTATACCTCACACCTGCTCCTATTCAGATCACATCTCCATTTTTTGAGTTCTCATCCCATCTCCAAAGAACTCACAGCCCCTCTCAGCATGGTGTCATCTACATATTTAATAGGCAAACACATTCTGTTCCGTCATCTAAATGATTAATGAAAACGTGGTATGGTGCTAGGCCCAAGGCAGACACTGAGGAATGCTGCTGTAGCCATCCTTCTATTTTAATAGTGAGCTCTCACTGACTTCTCTCTGGACACCATTTCCTAAACAGCTTTATATCACTCTGCTGTAGTTTCTGCCAGACTGTTTTAGTCTAATTTGCTTATAAAATTGCTAAGTGAAAAAATTTAACTGCCAGGGTAGAAAAGACTTGCTGAAGTCAAGTTACAAGGCCACAAACCATGTTATTGTTATACCCATTACTCTACAATCATTGGTAGCAGAAGGTTAATTTGTTCAACTTCAGCTGACTTCATGGTACCACACATATTTTAATATTAGCCAAGTGAAATGATTATGCTTCTAAAGCACTGAATCAAATTTTATCCTGTTCACAGATAAGCACAGGAGAAAACCCTACCCTCCACAAAATCACGAGCAGAGAAGGGGGTGAGGATCAGGTCTCTATTGCCTATCAATATTAAAGCAAGATCACAAAAAGGAGGTGGCAGCAGCCAGGTTAAATACAAGGAGTTCAGATAAAACCTAGGACATTTGTGGCACATTTTGCAAAAAACCTACGTGCCAGGCTCCCAGAAGGCTACAAGGGCTGAAGAGAAGGCTGAAGACATCCCTCAAAGTGAAGCAGTCAGGGGTGCTACAGTCACACCACATTAGCAGGTTGGGTCTGTGGGACCAGACAAGAGGTGGCAACATCACCAGGCTCCGCCATCTGTTTCTGGGAGGTCATTTCAGTGCAGCCTGATCAGGTAGAGCCTGATCTAGTCTCCTACGAATCTTCAATCGGGGCTGGAGGAATTAGGAGCTGTCCTGGAGGACACCTTCTGAGTTAGTTTTGACTGGAAGGACTCCAGGTGGGTGCTCTAGGACCTCTTTGCTGAACCAAAGCTCCATACCAAAACAGACCTTACTCCAAATTAAAATGCTAATGCAGGCATACTCTAAACATACAAACAACATCAGCTCTGGAAATCCCCTGAGACAAAAATATACAGAATCTGGAAAAGTGCTTAGAGCAAGTGTGACACAAGTTTAGCCTGTCCTCGCTGCTCCCAAGGTGTCTGCTGATGGCCTCTGAAGCAGCAGGGCATGGGGCTGGTTGATCCATCAGTCTGGACCACTAGGGCCATTCCTGTATGCTGCATATGCCTTCACAAAACTATATTAATAATGTAGGAACAGTTACTCTTCTGCATTCATGAACATACACGTAATTTTAGATCTTCCCGCTATAGCAACTCTCCGCACTCTGCCCTGGGTAGACACTAAATGTTACAGCTTGTTTCTGTTTCACACACTCAAGAGTTCTCTCTTCCAAACCTTGGATAAGTGTAATAGACCCTATGTTGACTTCCTTAGTCAGTCAGAAAAAAAACCATTTAAACCCCAGATCCTATAAATGTCTTATTTTCCAGGTGTGACTGGTACTCCCCTGCTCCCGACCTGGTAGTAACCCCTGTAGTAAACGGTCACACCAAGCCAGATAAAAACTACACGTAACTGTAAAGAATAAAATATGTTTATGTTCTGCCTTAACTAAAATGCATGAACCACACTAGCAGACTTTCCCCTAAGCTTCAAGGCACCCTATTATTGCAACTTGACATAACAGTTCATGAGCATATACTTCCTTATTATACATCACTGTGGGAGGTTTTGATGGTTTTGTTACACAGGACAATTTTCCAACATCTCATAAAAAACCCCCAACTTTGCCTATGAATAGGCAGTACAGCCACAGAGAGAGCTTTTGCAACACCATATTCTGTAATTCATTTCTGTTTGTTATGGAAATCCCCCCTAAGTAATTGCTGTGTTTTCTTACTGTTGATTTCAATGTACAGCAGTAGTATCAAATGGCAAATCTGGGGAAAACTGGCTATCCCAGAAATCCCAAAATCAGGTCTCTCTCTCCAGGTAAATCCAACTGGTGAGTGTATCCAACTGGGTCGAGCTTTTGATGTTGACAAAGGCATTGTAAATTTCGTCATATTTTTCCCTACTGCACTGAAAGAGTATGCAAAAAAGAGTAAATATATATTATCAAAGTAATCATATCTCATGTCACAATGTAAATTACATGGATGACATGGGTCTAGAATAGTTAGTATAGTCAAATGTCTCTGCAAGTAGATATGTACAAATATTTTCCATTTAGATTGTGCCTAGATTAATGGCTTGCCATCAAATCTTACAATTAATTTTGAATAAAGAATCTAAGTCCTAGGCCAGTGTTATTTCAACTCCTGTATACCAGAATAAAAATATAAAATTTGGGTAATTTGAATATGTCAGTCTCATGCTATGATTTTCCTACTTTTGCATACTTAAAATTTACTTTTGCATAAATAAAACTAAACACAAATTTCATGAGCATTTATACAAACTTATTCTACTTACATAAACCTGGACCAGGATTAAATAATGCTGCAGAATCACATATGTATTTGTGGATTTTTTTTTTTTTGACTTCTCTATAAAAAAGAGTAGTACTATATTAGTAGTAAGTAAAAGTACTAAATAAGTATTGCAAGAAATACAATAATGCCTGCCGGTAGGATCACAGAAATATGTCTTTAGTGTTGTTTTGACAAATATCAAAATCTTCACTTTCAAAATGAACGCTGTATATTGAGAACTAAGAGCATACTATTTTAAACTTGACAAAAAGTCTCAATAGTCTATTAAAATATTGGCAAAAATGGTTATTTACTTCAAGGTTTGGTTGACTTTTTGATTAGTACTGTATATTCAAAATAATGACAAAATATTATATTAACAGTATATCATATATAACAGTATATATATAAACTATAGATGACAGCGACTTTATCAACAAGCCCTGAAGTGGTCCAGATTTTTTTTCTCCAACTTTCTTTGTTAAAGAAAAAAATCCCATAATGGGCCAGTAATACCTGTATCCATTGTAATTATTTCTTCCTTACTCATTAGTTATGCTTTCAAACAATTTGAAATCATTGTTACTTTTAATCCCACCAAAACCAGTGATGAACATCCTATTTACCTATTTAAAAAAGAATCTACTGAAAAGTTTTTAGACTCAATATATTTTGTAACGGGGGGTCAGACTATATATTGTTGGATGCAACGCCAAAGAGTTAAAAGGTTTACATTCTAAACGTAAAAGCAGGAGAACAAACATTATCAGAAATGCAAAACTAGTGCTGTACTTGGCCATTCATTATTGCATCCAATCCTCTTTCTGCTTTTACAGAATTTTCATTGACTTTGACTCTTACATAAATATACCTTCTAGATTTGCTCTTCATTTTTATTTATGAAAAACAACAAACATTGGAATACCAGAAATTTACTGCAACTATAGCAGAATTAGTTTTCGTACAGGTATTAGTGAAAGGTTGCCTATATAGTCTGTTTGTTCTGTTCCGTCTTCCTGTCCCTAATTTATTGTTATGAAATATGATAAGGAGAAACTGTAAAAGTTGCTTTCCCTTTTACAATACTAAATGTGATATAATGTTCAAGAAAAAAAAAAATATTTAGTTTCTAAGAGCAAAATGGTGACCCATGGCTGTGAACAAGTTTTGTTGGCTGGTACACCCCCTTAAAAACCCTTGTGGGGTTTTTATTCTGCATTGTGAAATATGTGAGTAATATCAAAACCCCAAAACCTTCCAGTAATATATTAAACATACCTATTACAGAAACCAAGAAAACTGAAAGAGATCAAATCTCAAGAACAATACAAGTCTCTCTTACAAGAAACGCTGTTTAATAAATTGCAAATACAGCATCATATGAAATAGAAGGATAAATTCAGCTTTGCTGACTGAATTTATAGAAAAAAACCCCTGCACAAATAGAGAATTTTTTGTTACCAGCTGTGATGATAGAGTTGAAATATTGCAAAAGAAAGTTATTAAAGCTTTAGAAAAGGTAGTCTTTTTCTACATTAACTCGTAGAAATACATGTTATGAATGTTAAGTATTTTAGAACATCAGGATAGGCGTAATGGAAGGGGGGCAAAACTCCATCTGTCCAGGGTAAGCTTCAACATGGGCAAACAGCAGGAAACTAAGTGAGAGAAAGCATAAAAAGGACAGACAGAGCACTAATTCATCCACTGTCTCCCGTGGATTTTTGCTTCAAGAATTTCTCGAATTGACACTGGTGTCTGTGTAAATCTAATCTTTGAGTCTGCCTAAGCATTGCTTGAACTGGCACAAACATATTGTATACAAAACATCCCGAAGCAAAGAGCTGCACAGCTTACTTATATGAAACACAAAGAAATGCCTCCTTTTTTTCACCCTGAACGTATTTCAATGAATTTGAATATTGGAAGGGAGAGTGAATGTTTGCTCATTTGTCTACTTCTATTCTTTTTTAGAATTTTAATTATTATTACTTCCATTAGATACTACAGCTTAGACAAAAAAATCAGCAACTTTCTGTCCACACCCGGGATAATCTACACATGTATGGACTGAAAGCTCATCCCAGAAGAAAATTAATATTCTATTGCCATTCTGATGAAAAGCATTTTCTTCTGCAAAAAAAAATTTTACAAGTGGAAAAAAAAACCCACCAAAACAACAAACCTTAGAAAATCCTTACTTTTGAACAAAAACAAAATATCAAATGAAATCTGAAGCAGAGAACACATTAAAATTTTGAAATGGCCAGCTGAGGTTGTTTTGCTTAACAATTTTCTGATTATGTCACTAAGAAAAATACAATCTTTTGTTCACAAGAAAATAACATTAATTTGTATGTCTGATTTATGGAACAAGAACTATAAACCTCTGTGCAATCGAATGATTTTGTCCTGACTGTGGTACAAGCAATTTTTCAGACAAAGGGAAGAGGAAGAAGAAACACTGAGCATGGAAAATCTCAGGTTCATCTGCAAGAATCCCTGGATGTCCTGGATTGCATGGCAAAAACTTTCATATTTAGCTAAGAACTGAGGGAAACCATAAAAGGATTATTTTGTATTTGGACAAGGAATTAAATGTATTTCAAGTGAAATTATCTGAGCTTTCTGAGTCTGCAAAACTATACTAAAAATGTCACAAACGCACATAATTATTTTCTCTCTTTCACATTTTTCTTACCAGACTCTTCTGTTTCACTTACTGGCCCATTTTCATAGGAACCACCTATGTATGTCAAATTATTCTGGTGCCTCCGTAAAGTCTGAAGGCTGTTCTGTGCTTGTCCTGGCATAGTTCATAACCACACAGATTACATGGGGGTTTTTTTAAATTTAGAAGATGTGTAGGATGGCTGCAATTCAGCAGCTGGATCCCATCCTACTATATGTAATGCCTCTCCACTGCCCCCCACCATTCCTCATATGAAGCTTTCCAATTGTGGTAGAGAATTAGCAGCCTAACTTGACCAGATGTGGCAAAACGGCCTTCAGAAATTTGACTAACCGCAATTAAAACTGCCTTATTTTGCCCCTTTGTCCTGTATTTTTTAACCCAGCTATGAATTTCCTTCTGTCGAATACACCTTTCACTTGTCCTCAGTCCACCAGAACTCCCCTCGTCCATGCTGATCCCTCTTTTCTTTGGCCCCAGCCTTGCTTTGTCTTTTGAGCAGACTGTGTATAAGTTCAACCGAGGCTTTGCAACAAGCCTCAGCAAGGTAAAAAGCAAAACCATTTACACTGTCCAAGGGGAAATGGCAAGAACAGCACTAGATTCACTGACCGGTCCTTTCTTCCCTCCTTGCAAGGGGTTCTTCAAAGAGTTGAAGGTTTGTGAGGCAGCAAAAGGTTCTGACCTAACCTTTTTTCAGGAACCCAATACTGGTTTCCTTAGGAACACTGGGTTCCTTAGGAACCAATCACTGTTAGACACCTTAAACTGCTCTCATACCAGTGGAGATGCTTTGGCACTTCAGGATTAAGATTGTAGTTAAACTGAACTTTAAACAGAAGTATTCATCTCTCGCTACTCAAAACAGAAGGAGCCTAAATAGGCTGGATCCTAACTTACATGGATAAAGATGACAATTGCATAAAGAAAAATGGAAAAATCTGTGTCTAGCCCTGTACCTTCTGCTGACTGCAACCACGTTAATGAAGGAGAACAGAAAGATGGCTTTCATTAGCTCCTCCTAATAGAGAGTGGTCCACAGCATGCACTTCCCTAAACGTGCCCCTGCCTCTGGTACAGGCAGTCAGCCCATGAAAAACCCAAGAGTTGTTACTTGCAAACTGTTAGAAGGAACTTTTTCAGAGTTGTTAAATCTTTAACATGAATGTCTTGGAAAAGAGATGGCAGTCCCAGCAATGCTTGAGGTGGGGTGCACATGTCCAAGGAGGGCTAAGCAAGCAGCGGTAGGGCACCCATGGATATATTTTCAATACGTGAAAGCACAAACTAGAAGACAGAATCGGTGCAGGACTCATCCATAAGAAAACCCCAAAAATTCTTTAAAATTTCTAGACAAAACTTTCATAGCAAGAGTGTAGAGGATTGGAGGAAGAAAAAAAAAAGACTTCTTAAAAAGGAACTGATAGGAAAGTTCTGTCCAGGTTTATAGAGTACAGAAAACTATTTAAATAGGAAGACAGCCTTTAAGCCAGTAAGCTTGAGTTTGGGAAAAAGATAGCTCCTCTTGTTGTATATGCATTACCATTGCTTTTAGGGAGTATCAACGACTTCAAAAAAAAAAAAAAACATACAAAGATTTTGCAAAAGATCAGGACCCAGATGATATAAAAATTTTAATATCTTGATAAACGCTAAAAACTTGATCACATTTGGGTTTTGGGCTAAGAGGAACTTAACTGCTTTCAACTTAAAAAGATAAGCAAATAAATCCACAAGAAAACAAAAGTAAAAAATTTCTAAAGAGTGAAAAGCAGGGTAATTAAGAAGTCACCAACATATATCCACATATTCTAAGTGCCCCAGGCTTCAATATGCATTTATATATTTAGAAAGATGCCTTTCACAAATACACTGTAGACATATGCAACCTCGTGTATATAAACACATACATCATCTGTATCTTCTACCCTATTTACTTTCAGCAAATGCCTCAAACAAGACAAAACTGAATACATTTTCTTCAGGTACACACTTATGCAGGAAAGCAACAGAGGCCTAGCAAATTACACTAAGAGCTCACATTGCACAGGGAAGATTAGTCCTGTCAAATACTTCAGGAAAACTAAAAACAACTTCCTCCAAAAAAAGTCCAAAACAAAACCACCTGATACCATTGCCAAATTATAGCTGCTTCTCACTGCATTACTGTGAAACACATCTGCAATCTTGGAATTTCTCTCTGACAGATTTCAAACTTCTGTCATCTACTAAGTACTGACATGCTTGAGCTGCTAAAAAAAATGGATTTTAATTTTTTTCAGTATTGGGAAAAGTATTTTTCACCCCTCATTTCCAAAAACAGCTGGAGCAGTTTGGCATAAATGTTCAAAAATATCTCAACTAGTACAGGACTGCCAAATTCCACCAAGAAAGGTAAAATGACTGGGAAAAAGAAAAAGCCACTGAAAATCTTTTCTTAAAATGGAAACACTCGTGCAATTTCAACTCCCCTTTACAAGCATTATTATGTCCTCTGACAGTGAAAAACCACAAAAGTTCTCTTTCAAGTGGACAGTTGGGCTATGGTCTGAAGGCCTCCTGAGTTTAGTCTTACTTAGAAAAATCAAAGGAGTTTATCTTAATGAAGACAGAGCTTAAAAACATAAGGTTCTGGTTTAGCGTAAAGACTTGTCCATACCCTGAAACTTTTAACACGTGCACTTTACAAATAAATACAAACAAATTGTATTTTGCACAAGCTTTAAAACTTTTACTGATCATCTTTTTTCTTCAGTCTATTTTCTGTTAGAATCTGTATAAGATGTGCCACAGGCTAAGGATTAAGAAATAATAAACAAAAAATCAACAACTACACACACACAAAAAAAATCCAACTCAATCCCCTTTCAACTTAAAAAAACGTGCCTCATAGGGACAATAAAACCCATGTAATTACCTGCTGCAGGATCTGTAACTGCTTGACTGGTGATGCCAGATGGTGGTTCTTGAAGCTGGTATGTTGCATTTGTGGAGGGTGTCGTAGGGCTGGTGTTGGTGTTTGTCATGTAATGTGAAGGATATGGTGAGCTATTATAATACTGTGCATATTGGCCCTGGCCAAAACTGGGATAAGAGGGATATTCCTGCAAGACAAAAGAGCAGCTGAATAGTCCATCAAAGTTTTGCTACTTTTTAGTATAAATTCCAAAATATAACTACAAACACATGTCAGACTTTGAGCACGTATGCTTCCTGGACTAGATGCTATAGGACCTAAAACTGCGAGGCAGTAAAACAATATCTAAATTGCACATAATTTAGTGTGTCTTCTCATGCAAGCAGTTAATTAGACACACTGCTGAATATGTGTGAATAAGAACATTAACCTCAGACAATTAGTTCTAGAATTGGAAGACAACAAATTGAAGAAAAACATTTATAAACCTTAGTTTAACTTGAAAGGATGCTTATTTCTTTCAATAAGCTATATAAGGGCTACATTTTTCCAGTGGATGAGAATTCTAAGTTTGCCAAAGTTTGCTGAGCTCCTATTTACAAATTTACCTGCTGTGAACTATTAAATCCAGTAGAATTTGTGAGGGAATTATTTCCTGCATATATTCCTGATGATGTTGTAAAACTGCTGCCTGAAATGAAAAGAAAAATGACATACATTACTAAAACGAAGTATTGGAAAATAACTTCCATAACACGATTATATCATAAGGTTATGGCATATTTGTAATATTTCCCATATGTTGACCGATTTGGCCCTACAACATGTTAATGTATGGAAAGTGATAATTCATAGTTCCTATGCTGTGTGTTTCATTATTGCAATAAAAAAATCCCTTGAAATTTAGACAGGAATTTTGAAGCCACCTCAGCTCTGATTGAATATTAGGCTATCCCACCCCTCCAAATAATACCCAGCATCATAAAAGTAATGAGGGTTTCTTTACTTTTTGTTGAACAATAATGGCAAGCCTTGTCCCAAGAGACGCCACCTCCACTCACGAAAGCCCAGCGGCTTTGTTCCTCCTCCCACCTTTGCAAACTGTGTCCTCTCCCCTTCCTGAGCCTCAGCCCCTCGCAGGAACAGCAAAAGCCATAACTCCCTGCTCCAGACAGCTCAGTCAACTACAAAGCCATTAGGATTCACTAATCGATCATACACAGCCTTGGGCTGCAAATCTTTTCTTTTTTGGTAGAGTCTATTAGGCATGACACAAGAGAAAAAAAGTATCTCTGAGAAGGGGGACCCAATATTGAATTCAGCCCACATACTGAATTACTGCCTTCATCTCCCTCCTCCTGCTGTCATGAGCCACCAAAACCAGACAGATGGTCTCTTGTTTAATACCCAACCTGAGAAGCTGTTCCACTAAAAGGGCAGCAATCCCCTTTCAGCTGTTTTGCCCTCACTGGTTATAACCTGGGAATGACACAGCCACCAGCTGAGGCATATGGATGCACAGGGTGAAGCTACAGAAGCCACCACGAAGTCTGTAATCAGGCAACCTATTGAACTTGTCCAGCAGGAGAACACCAGTCAGCACAGGTTATTAAAGCACACAAGTTGTTTACAGCCTCTCTCACCACCAAAACCCGCCTTAGGGCAAAGCTACATATAGACCCAGGGAGCAAAAGCTTGCAGGTGAGCAAAGAAGACAAGAAGGGATGAAAATCAACAGGGAGCCAGGCACACAGATGCACCAATCCTCCTAGATAATGACAAAACTCAATTAACAACCAAATTTCATGTAGAGGTTGCTCATTGGGAAAAGTGACATTTCTTGCAGCTCCAAAGAGCACAGAAAGGAGCCAGGGCTGCATGCTTAGTACAACCCTCTACAGTCAATTGTGAGGTATCTACTTCTTTAAATAAAAAAAACTCAAAATAAATAGGTATCCTAGCTATGAGAAGTCAGAAGGGAAAATATTTACTTGCTTTGATTGCAAAAGTAACTAAAAGCACAGACAAGTTAAGTCTCAAACAAAGAAGGAGATGTGAAGTCCAACAGCAATGGGAGTAAAAGATGAAGCTTAAATTTAACATGTGATAATGACTGTAAACATTTCTCTTATATCTTCTATTAATGCAAAAGCACTGTGACTGTTGATAGATGCTACTAATCCTGTGAACTAAAATCAGATTACTTCAGCAGAAGAGTTGACATCCAAGTTTAGCAGATAGTACAGATAAACAGTACTAATGAGAAAAACATGTTGTTTTAGATTTAATTTAAAATTGGAAAACAGATGTTATTTTTTTTTTATTATAACAAACCTCAGCCAAAATACAGCTGAAAAATACTTTAAATTGCAAAACTTTGAAATGATATTTTATTTCTAATACTGCTTTGGCTGGAAGAATGTAAGTCACTGTGTCTCTTTTTATTTCTGTAGATATTTTTGAGTGATGCAGTAATACATTCAAACACAGGTTTCAGAGGTGCACAGTTTGAGCCACTCTAAAAAAAGATATAAAAAGCCTCTCATAAGGAAAAAAAAAACCCAAAGACTTTTTCTGAGGAATATGTTACCTTCTGCAGAAAATTTGGCAAATAATTTGCAAGAGCAAATGAGTAAAGTAATTACATGCCAGCCAGCATCTCTGCCTCTCAGACAAAGACACACACATACTAACTCGCAGATCTCTCTCTTTCATCTCATGGTCAGCACTGGCTTCTATGGAGGAGGGGTAGGGGTCTCCTAGACCGTAACAAACATGAAGCAGGTTTCTCAGAAACAGCTCTGTGGGCCACCCAGAACTACAGGCCTAAAGTTTTTTTTAAAATACTTCAATGTTACCATTTGTTTTTTAAGTATTCAGCCACAACATGGCATAGAGCTTCTGTCCTGCCTTAGCTGAACAAACACAAAAATGAGAATCGCTACAAAACGCAGGAGATTTACTGCCCTTACTTGGTCAGCTACATAGCTTTAAAATGTGATAAAAGCTGTAAATTGCAGGTCAAAGGTCTATTTTGCAAAGAGCTCTGACCCACATTAAAGCTGGGAATCCCAGCCAGTGTTGGAAGGCTGGCGGACCTTGCTGGGATTGGGGTGCAGGCTCCAGGCACGGGGCTTGCCCCTGTGCTGCTGCTACAAGGCGTGGGGTGCTGTCCTCCCCCATGTATTGACCACAGTAGTCCATTTGCTTTCCTGGCTCAGTCTCCTTGCCATGGGCTATGTCTCTCATCAGGGTACAACGTATGCGGCAGAAGTTTAGCGCAGCTCTCCTGGGAAAGCCTAAGACGGCCAGATGGGCTATTTAAACTCAAGGTTTCTTCCGTTTGCTTACAGTGCTTAAAAATCCTTGGCAAACTGTCCCTTGTTGTCCTAGTAACTGGCTAGCCATCCAGCACAATATTTTTATACTGTATAATAATAACCAAATACCTTAACGTTTACTTTTTAATGGTTGATTTCCCAAACCAATTGGATAGTTAATCATCACAGTTTTGGTAACTAAAACAATGCCAGTGCTCATCACACGTATCCTACCCTTCCAGCAGTAGGATACTCGAGTGCAGGGTAAAAAGCCATCCTTTATCACAATCAAAGGATACTCAAATAAGACAGTTGCAAATGGAGGTCTTTCCTTGCTGCTCCCCCCAGCCCTTCTCCACTTCATTTATCCTCACTGAGCAATCCTTATAACTCTGCCAATATAGGAACAACAGCCCATTCCCACAGCCATTAGTCATGTAAGTGGTCTTTCAACATCTATGAAGCAACTTATATGAAAAACAGCTTAAGGAACACACTCTTTAAGTGAGGGTGGAGGAGTAGAGAGAACTGCCTGAACCCTCTTCTCACCCTCTCCCCTACTCACCCCCTGTTCCAGGGATGATAAATTTACAACAAACAAAAACCCTATTACCAGAATAACCTTAGCACAGAATCACAGGCAGCGATGCTCCTTGTAATTTTCAAAAGTTGGCAGTCTCTCCCTGCTCTATTGTTCAGTGACTAATCACGCTGTAATTTCAGCAGGGTCAGGAAAAGCACTGGATTTAATTGGCTGCACACGCACCGCGAGGCAGAGTCTCTACATTGCAGGAAGACATTCACCCCAGGGAGAGGAACCAGAATTAACTCCAAAGCTTTCAAGCACGAGGTAACCCCAGTCAGGGAACACGAGCATGACAACTGCAAGGCCACTAGGAAATCCCCTTTACTGCAGGCAAGAGCACAGGGCCCCGAGCGCGCTGTCATGTAACGCATGGTTGTGAAGTAGGCTGTGGGATCCATTATCTCCATTTAGCAGCTCAGCAGCTGCACGCAGGAGATGAAGAATGGCTGTTGCAGGCTATGACAAGGCTGAGGCTGCAGCCTGCCCATACAGTGCTAGAGGCAAAAGAGAGAAGAAACTCATTTTCCTCTCTGGAGGTTTCTGCACAAACAACTGAACAGCAGCAGCACTAACCCTGTCTTCTGACATAAGAATAAATTTTGTCCTTTGAAACTATGAATAGGTTCTCCTTCCAAAATTAAATGAGGAAAAGGACACAAATGTTCCTGTTTACTTTTAACAGCTGTTCAATCTAAAGGAAGAATTAAGTCAATTTAAAGTTATTTCAAATACAAAAGTTAGCCTAATAAAAACATAAAAAAGACATATCTATTCTCATGTTTAGTATAGACATATACTGTCAAACATTTGACTGCAAGAAAGACCTGTTCAGCAATGTGATTCTTTTCTACTTAGCAACTAACAACCTCACAAATATTTTCATCTGAAATGTTCTATTCTTATGGTCTCTAAGGTTTCTGTAGAAGACCAGTCCTTCCCTCACTCACACACTGTGCTGTTTATGAGTACAACAGAAAGAACATACACACCACAGGGACCACCCAACTCTGACCCGTGGTTCTTCTGCCCAAGCCAGACTGTCAGTGATCTGTTGAGTTCCACAGGTGGGCAGCTCACAGCCCAAGCACAGCACAGCTGGAGCAGAACCCAGGCTCAGGCCCTCTCCTCCCTCAGCCCCGCAGACAACAGCATCATGAAATCAATGCCTCCGACACTCTTCTTGTTAGAGCTTCGCAACTGGGTCATCGTTAACACGTTTCTGTTTGCAGAATATTTTTAGATCCTCGCTTTTCAATGCGTACAGCTTAAATGCTTTCCAAGACATTACTGTTCCATCTCTTGACAACTGACACCCTTTCCTGAGCCTGAAAATTCTGATCTTATACACATTTTGAATATTGCAGAAAACAAAACAATACCGTTTATGGCAGACCTCTAGGTAGCCCATTGACTGAGTCCTAGCTCTGTTCTACTAATGCCAGCATTCACTTACTCTTAAAATTTTCCAACACTCTCTCACGTTACCCCACGCTGCTCCCCCTTTCCTCCCTCTATCGAATGAGTTTCCCACAGACATCTGCAAAACCACTACTTCACTGTCCCGCCTAAAATTCTCTTTTACTGACATCCCTCTCCTCTGTATCTTACAAAAAACAACTTCAGAGCTGTTAGACAACCAATATGGGGCACCAACTTTTTATCGCTAAACAGTGTCAGCTTTATTGTTACATTAGGGCCTTCTAGCCTGTGTGTTTTATTTTAGCCTCCAGCTTCCATGGGACTATATTTTTATTTGGCTGTATAGGTTAACACTACAGGATCCTCTGTGTATGACAGTGGCATCAAGGCACTACTGCAGTAGAAATTATAGGCAACACAGACATGATTTTTCAATAACACTGTTTCCTAGAGGTCATGAATTATCATTTCCTTAAAAGCTGAAGTGTTGATCCAGAAATTCCTTGTAGCTGCTGCTGGCAAGTATTTTGAGCTCTCTCCTACAGAGAGGTTGGATTTTTTGGGAGAGTGGGCAGGTATGGGTTTGTTGTTTTAGTTTTTTGTGTAGTTATCTGCAGAAAGCAAAACCAATAACCTGCTTATGGTTATATTTACTCCAGTGAGTAGATCATCATTATTCAGGAAGTAGATGAAAATTTGCACACTACTCGGATTCTATCCTTCCTACTTGTCACAGTACACTACAGTTTGTCAATACTTCAGGCCTCAGATGGTCACTTCTACCCTACAGATCTACTCAGTTCAAAAAAAACAGAACAAAAAACATCTCTTTTGTGTCTGAGCAAAGGATTGAATCAATATACCCTTAAAGTTGCAGAACAAACGCAAAACCTCATTCGCTTTGTCTCTGAAAGCACTTCTGCCTCAAGACAATTCATGGAGTGTTTACTTGATGGCACACAGTTTAAATTGAGCTTAATAATAATAAATAAAGGTGCTAAACTTAAAAAAAATGTAGTCCAATTCTTTGAGTGATCACATATTTCAACAATTCTAAAATCTGCAAGATATCTGATTTCTACTGAAAAATTCAGGGGTGAAAAGGCAGAAGACATCCAAAATTACCTATTTCTGGTAAACAAAGATTTTTTTAAACTATCACCTAAAGTGGTGCAAAATCCAGAACCAGGCTCACCCAGTGACCTCTTGATACAGAAGGGGGAAAAAGAATTGTGAGAACAAGGTGGCAAGATATTAAATGAACTACACAGGCAAGAAAGGCTACAAAATATAATTGATAATAATAGCCTGCACATACAAAGACTTACAGCTTTTAAATAGACTTCAAAGAAACAGACTTCAATCATTACTTAGCCACCTCCACAGCTGCAGTAGGTATTTTTATCTTCTTGTCCCTTCTCGAACACACTCAGGTATCAAATTATATTTGGCACTTCCTAAATCCATAATCCTGACACGTTTTCCAGGACTCGCTTTGTCTCATTCACTATTTGCTAAACTGTTGCTATTTGGAGATACATTTTTATTGTAATAACTCTGGAACACTTTACTATTTAAAATTTAATGAAGGAAGGGATCTTCCAAACTGCTGAGAGCTGATCTGTCGCTGCTCTCAACAAAGGCAATCATCATTTCAGCTCCAGCTGCAGTAACATCAGAGGTAAGCGCACAAGCAAACATTCATTTTTATTCCAGGAATGTAAAGAAATAAGGAGAAAAAGAAACCCACGATAGCATTAACTGTATCTAATTAATGGTAATATCTGTTTATACAGACCTTGCATCTGGTAGCTATAGGGAGCCTGTCCAGGTTGAGGTGTGCTAAAGCTGGCACCGTAGCTTAGAAATCCTGTCTGTCCAGGTGACTGTGACTGTGCCAATCCACCTTCTGTCTTGATGCCTGCCCACAATGCACCTAAATCAGTTAGTGACAGCAAATCTATTTGTTCATATTCAAACAGGGATGGAGAATAAAATCACTTAATTAACAGCAATTTTAACATACAACTACTATAGCTTGCATAAGAGAACAAATACCGAGAGCATGCAAAAATGAACAGGGTAAGGGCAGACTAAAAGCACACGGAAAACTGAAGTTCACCAGGGAGAGGTTAAATTCAAAACTGTGTTTCCAATAACTGCAAAAGAAATTTATACAAGAACAGGAAGTTGCATTATTCCTTTTTTCCTTTCCTGCCAGAGGCAAACTTTTCCATATATTCATGACATTACACAGAGGTAGATTAGCAACTTTATATGATTTTAATGAAACATAGCATAGCCAAGCTCTCCTGCCATCTACCCATTAAGGACATAATTGAGATTTACATTGTATAATATTCCTACATGAAAACTGCACAGCCCCTAGTGCTCCTTAATTTCTAAGGAATTAGAAGTGGATAAAGAGAACTAGCAGTATTAAGTGTAATAATGATTTTTCAAAGCTAATTAAACACTATAGAAGGCATTCAGTCTTTTAACAAATAAACACCTAATAGACAAGAACTATTCCTGAAGCAACCTGCCAGACTGGGAAAAATAGCAGAGAGTCATTAATCTGCACTGACAGGGAAATCCATTACACACCGCATTACTCTCTCATTTCTAAATTTAATTATAAAAGAATCCTAAGTCTGATCAATAATGACTTGCTGCCCAAGTTCAGTGATTCTTCCCACAGTTTGTAGGGCAACAAGAAAGTAAATACCAGCAAGCAAAATACTGAGGAAATGCACACAGTTTAGCCTCTGTCTCTTAGTTTTAATTATAAGGTTGTCCCAGCATGAACCACCATTTAAAAATAATTATAGCCAAAGCAGTGGAAAAGTGATACAATATTCTAAGGTTTCACTGTGGCACTCAGCGATACCTCATTGTTCAGAAACCACCAATATTTGAACTGAATTACCTAAGTGTGAATTAGTAACATTCCTTTGAAAATTACTGTTAATCTAAGTCCATTTCCTGGCTGGATTTTTTTAAACAATATTCAACAATGTTTGAAGGTAGGAAAGGGCTGAGAAGTCACTGTGCTTGCAAAACTTCAATACCTCCCTATATACAAATGGCAGTATATTTTCTGCCATCTACATAATTATTTTTCAACTGCTGTCATTATTTACCCTTAACTCCTTCTGTCAGACCTGCTAACTGCCAGACTATCCCTGTTTGCTTGTTTTTCTCTGATGCTTACTTACTTCTTCTGTTTCACGTTACAATTAAACTGTCCCAGTGACAAGTCTGACACCTCATTTTCAAGGGGAAACTCCTGCTATGGATGATTTGGTATCAATGATCCTTATTTGCTGTCTAAGGACTTCTGAAACGCTGATTAAATATTGCTTAGAGAAAATTTAACTAAATCAAGAATTAAATTTGTAGTCTAAATTTTTTTTTACGGTGTGATTTAATTCTCCATCTCAGACCAAGTGGGAGGAGATGATCAAAGGCAGGAGCAGGAGGATGCCACTTGAGTGAAGACAACTTGGCACTGACATGCCCTTTTGCAAACCTCCATACTATGAAGAGCCTTTCATCTCCTGGGACTTACTCTTCCCACCTGTTCTCATCCTGAAGGCCTTCACTCATCAAACCTTGATGCTCCCTTCTCTTCCCAAGTCTAATGTATGCAAGGAAGTGGGAAGGGAGAGTGAGAAAACACAAGGGGACTGCCAGGATCTGGAAAGTAAAGTTGGTAAGCAAAGCCTTTGCTAGAAGCTGCTGCTGGAGCAGGCAGGAGGAAAGAGTTTCAGGAAATTCTCCAGCCTCCTCAGGGGCTTTGCAGATGAAGCAGAGCCAGGAGCCCCTGGGCAGCAGCTGTCAGTGGCATTCTCCTCCACCCCCCTTCCTGCCTACATGGCTGCACTGCTGTGGAGGTGGGGAAGTGGAAAAATGAAGAGGATAGAGGTGCATTTGAGACAGCACCTTCCCAAACTTTGCCCTAGAGAGAAAACTTGAGAAAGGCTGATATGGGAATTCATGAATACTTTTTCTTCCAGTAGACCCAGAGTAAAGAAACAAAAAGAAAGAGGCCCCTTGCTCAACTCAGTTTTTTCTTTCACATATGTCACAAGTCTTCTCTCTTTATACCTGATGGAAGTGGGAGATTTCTGCCTAGATGAAAGAAAGGCAAGACAGAGGATACATGAGGCCTAAGCTGCAGACCAAAGAGGAGAATTTTGGCTCTTAGCAAGGTTTCATTTCTTGCCTGTTGCAAATGAGCATCCCAGTGCTCCCCGCAAAGTTTAATTTGGGAGCATAGATTGTATGATGTGCCTTATATCTGCAAAAAATGTACATGATGTAAGGTCCTAACAATTTTTAATTGTTATTTGCTTTTAAATATTGCTCCAATAAAGAACATCAGTAAGAAGCACCTTAGTCCCATCCACAAACCACTGTCTGAAAAGAATAAAACACGTAAAAATCCACTTTGCTTAGGAACTGAGGGTTTCAGTGGTCAAAAGCAGCTCTGCATTGTAAAATGTTAGACAAAATTATTTGAAGTCCTAGGCATGGGGGATGGACTAGGCAAGAAAACAAAACAAAACAAAAGAGCAGGCAGGCATGTTAACCCCTGAGAGCAGTTGCCAAGTAAAGCAACTCTCAATTACAGCTCCGACGACAGTGAGACAGCTAAACTCAAGTAGTGAAATCAAGGCCTGGCTGAAGTCAGTGGGAATTTTAGAGCTGACTTCAGTGAGGTCAGGATTTCATCCAGGGGAGCCAAGCAAAAAACCAAAAAAGTCAGTGTTTGGGCTGCCCAAGCTCCACAGTCAGCCAAGTATGAACACGAGGTGTCCGCAGGAAAAACAGGTCAAAAAAAGCACGGTGGGGAAAGGGGTCCGTCTGTTATCACCCCACCTGATCCAGATGGAATTAGCAGACAAGCTCTCATCAGCAACAGGAGCTTTTGTGTGTGTATGTGTAAGACTCCCCATCTGCATAATGTAAGCTTAAAATATGTGGATTTGAACTGAAACATCCAATTTCTGTTTAGAACCATATTTTAAAGTAAGGGGAAATAATAAGGTATTTCTTTTGTTCACGATAATCTGCTATAGGATATACTTGAGATCCAGTGGATTTCAACTTGCAGATTTCAGGATGAAAGATTCACCAGTTTTGCACTTAAAACTTTTACCAATTTTAAACGGAACAGCTTTTATGATGAGTTCCGTCGTTTTTGTACAGAACTTACATCATCTGAATGTATCTTTACATAACATATTTTTACTGCTCAAAGCATGTGAATTGTATATTTTTAATATATTCCCCCAGAGGAATATGAGGCCTATTTTCTAATAATGCATCCTCGCTGCTGCACTGCTATGTGGTCTGCCAGCAGACAGTCTGGCAGGAAAATGGTCTCACTCACAGCAGCTTGTTTTTAAATTAAATTTTTTAAAAAATATTTGCTACTTAGTACTATCGCCTTCATCAGGCAGACAGAGATTTAGCATCAATTTACCTCAATTTTCACCTCCAGGGATTTTTAAAACATTGGAAAGGGAATTTTTTTTTTTGGGAGGTCCTTTTGAATCAGTTTTTTGCCTGCTGAAAATCAGCACAGTTTCATGGATTCATCTGGGTTCCAGTGATCTGTATCAGCTGGAATTCAGCCCTCTATGCACCAACGTAATCTACTGCACTGCTGGAGAGCAGAGCTCCTCAGCAAGTCACCAGAGGCCATGCTTGTCTAATGGAAGCCCATGGATCTCTCTTCCCATTTCAACGATGGTTTTTTTATATCACCAACAAAAAAGCTAATGAACATCTCTCCCTGATCCCAAAATGGATTCATCCTCTTGAGTACCTTCTTAGCTCTTTAATACATAAATTAAGCATCACTCATTCCAATGTGAGGAAATCACCAGTCTTCCACAAGAAATGCTCTAGAGCACAACTTTCTCACTAAGTACCAACACAAGGGTCACATAATCTTGATCTAAAGAATATTTACCTCAGGAATAAATTAACACAGAGGTGATTTCTTACCATATGAAGGGATTCCATAGGGTTGGCCGGGCTGGGGGTAAGTGGCATAAGCTGTAGCTTGTTGCATTCCCGTTGTAAACTGTGTCTGCCCATATGCAGCCATCGTTTGTGACGAGGGGGTAGGAAGAATATGTGGGTAGGGTCTGCTATTGATTACAAATGACAGAAAATAAGACAGACACTGCATTAGACAGACATGCATGTACTTATTTTTAGTCTTAATATAATCCTGCTACTTCATTAACACATAATCATAGGCCATGCTAGACAACAGAAACTATAAGACAGAGACAAAACAATAAGAAATGAATAATAAAAAAATAAGTAAAATAAGAACTTAGAGATATCTTACAAATACATTCTTATAATTTAAAAAAAACACATATTTTTCCCTAGAAGGTGCTGTGGTTTAAATTATGGCTTAACAGATGGACCCAATTATTATTTTATATGATGTTAAAATCTGGCTATTTCAGTTATTATTATTACTAGTACTATTATTATTTTAAAAAGATATCATACTTGGAAGGGTAAATCTGTGGTGGGGAGAACTGGTGTGTTTGTCTTGGGCTGAAACCACTGCTTCCAATTGCTGCACCAAGGAGAAAAGAAAGCACACAGAAGTGTAAATACACACACCAAGGATAAATATTATTTTTCCTAATAGAATTTCAGAGTATTAACAAGAGTTTAATTAAATTCAAATATCAATGATACCTTAGATAGAAAATAATATTTTATCAGGAACTACACAAGAATGCTTAACATTAAAATCTTGATTGCAAATCTCAAATACTAAATTGCCCCTTTGTACAACTCCTGAGCAATAGTTTATTCTTTGGCTGCACACAGACAACATTTTCAATGCAAACAACCTATTTCCTAATGGAAACATTTCCCTTCATATTTTCAAAGGGTTGTTGATATCTCAAGTGCAACATTTTGTTAACTTTTAGAATTTTTAAGACCTACATTTTATGAAGGAGCTTTATGCGTGCCTCGATTGAAAACATATGGCCAGCTTCAGAGCACGTGCCTCTTTCTTAAAAAAAAATAATTCCTGATACAGACTATGTATTACCGTGTTACACTTCCTTCTATTTTCCTCCATCTTATCTGCTTTCCAAAATGCTTTCAGACCTTCAAATCAGCCAGTGCTGCATAAAGACGTACAAGCTGCAGATGTTGTTAGTGAAACACTTAAGCTGAGGAGGCTGCACCGTGAGCTGCTCCCCCAGCAGCCTCGTGCTGCTGACACAGAGCCTTACACCAACCCATCCCCATTCCTGTCAGTATTTTTGGGTGCTGCCGGGAGTGTGGCGGGTGTGCTGGCGTACTCTGCTCAGGGTGTTATTTTTGGGAGCCCTTCCCTCTCCAGTTACTGTTTGGGTGTCACTTCTCCTTTAGGTCCCAAGGTGGGTTTGGAAGCCTCTGCCAGGAAGGGGTCAGCAGCAGGTTATGAGACTACTGTAAAATCAGACAGCCAGAGAAACAACAGGCCCTATTGCTAAGTACTTGGAAATAAACAAGGCACGCATAATTACCCTTTGCCAGCTACCCCTTTCCTGGCCAGCTACAGGGAAAATCCATCATCTTTATACTCCAGGAGTGCCTGTGAAGCAAGGAATCTCTTTCTGTGCCTTCCACGCCTGGTAATTTTTATTTTCTGTGGTCTGTGAGGCTGCAGACTTGTCAAATGTTACAGTCCAACCTTTAGCCTGATCACCACAGATGTACATAACTAGTGTTAAACATGCTGCCTTTTCTTCTTTCAGAGAACTAAAATACTCTAGAAATCTTTTGGGGGGCTTTCAGGTTTGATGCTTTCATATTCAACAGCTTGTGCAGAAAATGGAGGCTGTGACAAGACTGGGAAAGGGCTAGCTACTTGGGGCCTGACTGGTTGCTAGATGTCAAATTTTGCTTCTATAAAAATATAATCCCACAATATAGTATTAGATCCCTTTTTAATTCGATTGACACCATAAAAACTATGTGCTAGAAATACCACAGTTAGTCCACAGGTAGGCAAAACTGTGAAAACACCTCAGATTGTTCTTACAGTGTTTGTCTCCTCTATGTCAGAAACTAAGATGTGTTTGGCTTTCAAGAAGAAAAGAAGCTTGACAAAAGAATGAATACCTTTGTGATAATGAGTTACAATAAATGAGGAAGACCTACCCCTCAATTACAATACTAATCACAAGAGGCATGTATGTTTATATACAGAATAGAGAGTAATTACTCTGGGCCCTAGTGAGACTCCCACCAAACATACCAATGGGCATTAATAAGCCCGATATCATAATGCTCCTTACTTAGGGAAAACTCCTGTTGACTTCCACTTAGATGAACAGAAATTGGCAAGAGTTGGAAAATGCACGAGGCTTTTTAACAGATGTACAGGTTCAGCCCAAGTGGGATAAGAAAATAGTAAATGAAAAAATGTTGAGCCTAAGACCTTTGTTAATTCCTTACCTGATCCTGAGAAATTGTCTAAAGACCCGTCCGTGGTAGTAGTAGTAGCAATCTCACTGCTGTTCATTGGTTCTGTTTTAACTATAGAAATATAAACAAAAGATATTCTATATGCACTTAATATTTTTGCATGCTCATGCACACACACTCACGACACACACAAACTCAAGAAAACAAAAATCTGCCAAAAGTGTTTTAAATCATGGCTATCGATATTTTGCATTTTATGTATTTGTGCATACAAACAATGCAAAGTACTGGCAGCTATGATTTACACATACACATAAGATGATCAAGAGGGTTATTTCTGTCCCCAAGGAATAAGAGCCACTGTAACAAACCAGAAGTCCCCATGCAACTCTCTGCACCTGTCCTGATTCCTCTTAATCCTGCAGACCCAACAATAAGGATCCACATTTAGATCAGGTCACACAGCATTTACAGGCTTGAAAGATGTCAAGTTGTGTAAGTCAAAAAAGCAAACAATTTTTAAATGGTTTTCACTGAGGCTTGTTCAAATTTTGTTTCCATTCAAGTGAATTTTCAGATGTGATGAAGTAAAGCACTTTCCTCCTGGTGAATTTCTCCTCTCAAAATGAAAACTGTATACTCAGCGACCCCAAATAAGCAAGGGGGACACAGTTCTCACCAGATACTTCAAAGAATGCTTTTACATTTTATTCCCTCTGCATCCATGGGCCAACAAAGCCATCAGAGAGTAAAAAAGAATGAAAACAAGAGAGATTATCTCCTGGCTCATGCTTAATTATAATTAATAATTAATTAATTACTTTTAATAAAGCCTCAAGTAAATAAACAATTTCTGTTTCCATTGCTCCAGTGCAAACTCTGCAATGACAGTATCCTGATCCATAGAGCAAGGATGGGACTGACCTGCCATGGATGTAAAATAGGCACAATCCCTACTCCCAGTGAGATCAGCATTGCAATCTCTCAAATCCATTTTTACACATTTAGATTTCAGAGTTACAGTACACCAAAAGCAATTGAGGATGATGTTTCAGAAAACAATGGAGCTGATCTTACTATCAACATCTCCCCCCCCCCGTTTTCACTCTTGTTGACACAGACAGACGCCACTTCCCACACACCAGCACTGGTGCATACCTGACCTTTCAGTGAGGCAGTTCTGCAGCACTGTGGAAAGTCAGTCTGGGAAAACCAGGTAAACCGCACCCCATCTGACATGTAAGGCCTTGATGTCATCATACATGCATATATCTGTGCATGTATGTTTGTCTATATCTATGTGTTCAGGTGTACCATCACTAGCAAAAACCTTTTGGTACCAGATTTGGAAAGGGTGAGGCAGAGGCACTTCCCTCTTTTGACAAAAGACCTTTCCTTTCACTATCAATCCAAATTTTTATTTCTGCATGCCTATTTCCTTCACCAAACCTTATCCATGAGATTAGAAAGCAATCTCTCAAGATTTTACTGATCGCCCACTATTTTCTTTTGACTGTCACGCAGGATTTTTGTCTGCTAAATTGGGCAGTCAGTACTTAACTCAATACAAAACTTCGCTATGTCTGTATTAACAAGTGGTGCATCCCAGTAAGAAAAGTTCCATGCAGTGAAATGGTTGGTGCAGGGGGTCCAGTTTCGATATGTTAGGCATTTTTGAGGGGGGGCTATTCAGCTGGAGAATATTAGCTGCACTTCTGCACCTTTTTTGAAAGAAGTGAAATCCAAGAGACTCCACAAGGTGAAATAACATGATAAGAAAGGGTGGCCAAGAGGTGCACTTCAAAAGTGCACTCATGATCTGAACTGTAACTCTAACACAAAGGTATTTCTTAAAAATGCAGGATATAAATTATTCACCATTCATTTATTCACTAAATACTCAAAGTTTAACATAAGATGCAATAAAATATTTATTGAAAAGTGTATATCACAAGAAATTTCTCAGAAACTACCAGACTTTTACAGGATGTTCTGCAGTTTGTTAATCTAAAGAATTATAGCATCTACATTGTCTTCTGCTTTTTCTTAGAACTACATTTCTCACAACTACATTTTACAGACTAATACTTCTCTCACAGACTACTCCAACTTCCTCCAAAATCTGCAAGTCTTCAGAGCCTAATTTCCATAATGCAAATACACTTTTGGAAATAACAATGAAAGGTGCTTTCCTCTACGGCTGACTGTTGCTGGGGGAAAGAGAGGAAGGTAAGACAGATCAACCTAAATTGGAGCAGAGGGTGGAAGTTTTCAGCATATGCTTTCTCCAAACACTTCCTCTTCTCTACTGCAGAAATAATATTCCATATTCCTCACTTTCGGATAATTGCAAATTAGCAATCCGAGGACTACACTGAACAGCCTCATACAACACAGAGAAGTATAGCATCAGTTGTTTGAGATAAAAGCAGCCCTGCCAAGAAGGATTTGGGGATGTTGGTGGACGAGAGGCTGGACATGAGCCAGCAATGTGCACCTGCAGCCCAGAGGCCAATTGTATCCTGGACTGCATCAAAAGCAGCATGACCAGCAGGGTGAGGGAGAGGATTTTGTCCCTCTACTCTGCTCTCTGTGACACTACCTAGAGTATTGTGTCCAGCTCTGGGGCTCCTGGCACAGGACGTACATTGACCTGTTGGAGCCAGCCCAGTGGAAGGCAACCAAGAGAAACAGAGGGATGGACCACCTCTCCTACAAGGAAAGACTGAGAGAATTGGGATTGTTCAGCCTGGAAAACGGAAGGCTTAGGGGTAGTCTAATGGAGGCCTTCCAGTATCTGAAGGGAGCCTATAAGAAAGATGGAGATGGACTTTTTACCAGGGCATGTAGTGATGAGACAAAAGGAAATGGCTTCAAACTGGCAGAGGGTAGATTTAGATTAGACAATTAGGAAGAAATTCTTTACTGTGAGGGTGGTAAGGCACTGAACAGGTTGCCCAGAGAAGCTGTGGATGCCTCTGCCCAGGAAGTTTTCAAGGCCAGGTTGGATGGGGCTCTGAGCCTCTTGGTCTAATTAAAGCCATCCCTGCCCAAGGCAGTGGAGCTGGAACTAGATGATCTTTAAGGTCCCTTCCAGCCCAAACTGTTCTATGATTCTTTCTAAGAGAAAGAAGAACAGCCGTGGGGGTTACCTTCTGGAAATACGTACCATGTGTATTCTTACTGCAAAGGAAAGGTTCTCTAATTTGTCCAAGACAAGACCTGCAGTGGAGCATATTTCATCCCAGAATCATGGGGAAAGAGAGCTGCAAAGGGACTGCCTACGGTTAAAAGTCTCACAGTCTACCCCAGCAGCACATCAGTAATCCACGTCTATCATGAGAGACATGCGGAGTTGTCCGAGGAAGCCAGGCTTTGGACGGGCATGGATCTGGCCCTGCCGCATGCTGCTTAAGCATGCTTTGGATTTCAGCCCTTCACATTTGCCATGACAATTAACATTTCTGCAACATGTCCTAAGCTTTCAAAAGATGACAGTGGGAAATGGGTGGGAATATTGCCACATCTACACAGCACACGTTGCAAGCTTGCCAGTAACTGCCAACACCATGCTCGGTTGTGGCAAACACCAGAAAGTGACACAGGAGAGTTCTGATTTCTGCCGCTCCTTTATCAAAATTGACTTTTACACAGTTGCAGATTCATCAGACTTGAATTCTAGAGACAGACTCTGATTTAGCAATGTACTACTAAGTTTTAGTGCCAGCAATATCGCTCTTGTAATAAAACAGATTATCAATAAAAAGTTCAAGGAGAAATCTAATGTATTCTTAATCTGCAGCAAAAATGCAATGTTTATTTAGAACTACTGATATAATTTTGGTTTATATACTAAGGAGCTAAAGAAACTATGCCAACAGAGAGGTATTTTTCCTCCTTATTTTTCTTTTCTAGTAATTTCTGAGATTCTAAAAAAGAAGACTTAAGAAAAAAGTGTGTAGGAAAAAAAACCACTATATGATAATAGAAAAAAATAAGAGTAGCAGATAATAACACAAATGTTAGCTTGGAGGGAAAAAAGGCACAAAAATTCAGAGCTAGCTTAACTGCTGATCTAATGTTATAAGGACTGACAAGATATTTCTTCTTAAAACAGTCAGAGATGGCAAGTGCAACATGGTGTTTAGTCAGACGTATTGCAAAAGGTGGCTAAAACTTACTTACACAGCAGTTTCTGAATTCTAGCGAGAAAGAGAATTTCAGACCAGAACCCACAAGTTCATGTGGCTCATTGGCCAAGTAACAGCTTTCTTAGTTCACAGCTTGTCATGCAGTTTCTGGTGTATATGTCAGTGAAGAGTGCTATGAGGAATGCGATGCTGGCTATTTTAAATATGGATTCAGAGACCTAATATTTGGCCATTCCTAACACAGAAGTTGTAGGAATACCTCATAAAGATTGCACTTTCAAGCATGCAAAAGGTAAGGTTTTTAAATATCTTTCTAAAACTGCTTTTATTATCTAAAATACATAGAAGGCTCGCTTTACTGAACTAGTCTTTGTTAACAGCTACGCCATATATATTAAATCAGAATAGATCATTGTCACTAACAATGAGACAAAAATTCTTCCTTGAATATCTAAGTTGATTATATTTTCCACTATTTTATCCAAACACTGCTCTAAGGTGAAGAATCTTGCAATTATAAACAGGTTACTTAAGGTTACAAGTTACTTAATTATGATAATTCCTATCTAGGATATTATTCTCTCTTTTTATCACAGATTATCAAACCATCAGTTCCTGACCATGAAGCCTGATAAACTTACTTGTTCCTGCTTCTCAAAGCAGAGAACTCTTCCTGAGTGTCATTGTCTGGAAACTACCAGAAGGTAATTTCCAACCTAAATTTATGGTTAGTTTTCAAAGAAAGTCCCTGCTCAAAGCAGCACATTCTAGTTCAAGCCCAGACTGTTTCCTGCTCTCCCCTCCTCTGATGTGAGAGGCTTCAAAACTTCTGCAGTATTTGGGCTGTGGCTAACACCTAGCTTTCACTGCATACAGCCCCACAACCCTCATCTTCCTCTTATGTTATTCATTACAGCTGAGACAGCTTTAACGTCATTGTACCTGCTCATCTAGCCGTAAAAACCTTACATTTACAAAGAAAATGTGTTACTGCTACAGTGCAAAATCAGAAAGAAAATTCAAAACCATTTGGGTAGAGACAAGGTTTGACAGTATTTGTAGCTGCTAATCAAGATTCAACCTGTATATTCATCTGATAAGTACAGTCATGGGTTAAAATATACTCATTAACTGCATTTAGGAGATGAGTATATCTGAGTCAAACTAACGTTCTTATCCCTTCACACTCACATGCCCAGTTATACCAAATGTTTGTATGTCTCCTGTCCAAACAGAGGTAGCATGTATGCAGAAACAATCCTTTTAGAGGTGTCATGAACTATTTTCTTTTTTTCTCCCTCTTCTCTAATGGGAATTTTGCCATACACATGTTTAACAGTTTGCACTGTTGCTGTACAATATTTATATTCTTTAACCACAGCCAGAAAGAATAATCACAAAACAACATTAATTACAAAGAATGTCTTCAGCTACCTTCTGGGAACACAAAGGTCTTCAAGTGAACAAGAGAGCAGCACGGAGAAGTCACACCCACTCTGCCATTTAGGTGTACAAGACACAAGACTAAGTTGTGTGAAGTCTATTCTTAAGACAGAAGCAGAATGACAAAGCAGGTGGGACTTTTCACAAATGGGAAACAATATACCCTATTTCTGGCCAGGGTATGAACTCCAGGACTTAAAGCCAAATTCACCTCGACAAAGAAGGACAGTTCTAGTTTCCATTACCCTCCACCCTGCAGCAGCAGCAAGTTCCCTGGATTGTTTCACAAACCAGGTGGCACAGGTACTTCACACACTGAGTAGGGGTCAGATGACACCGCTAACCCCGAAGTGTACAAAAGTGTAATTTTTTCAATCTACTTGTGCCAAGCAAAACCCCTCAGAAGATTACGAGATGCAAATGCAAATGTTAATCATCAAGTCACAAGGCTGTGAAGTTGCTAACGCGCTCCAAATACCACCCTACTAAAGTGTGATCTTTAACTGAGATGTTCTACTTCTGTTCCCTGGAGTTTCTGCTGGTGCACACCGAGCTGGGGCTGGATTTCCATCTCATCTGTATTACTAGTTAGGCATATAACATACAACATTTCATATGACATTTGTGCATGCAATCACACAACTGCATGTCTGCACATCGTGCGTAACAGGCTGGTCCCACTAGAAGGACACCACACCTAGCATGATGTGTTGCAGTTACAGTTTTCAGTAATGTAGTGGATATCTTCACAGGTCCTTGACATTCCTCAGCCTGTGCAGAGCCACTGTGCACAAGGGACTCTGTAACCCTCAGATGCATTCAGAGGGTTCTCACACACCACCATGCTTCATCCACAGTCTGCTCTGTGCTGTGAACACGTGCCTTAGAAGCTTGCAAAATAAATTATATTAAAATAATGCCACTTCCAAGATATTCCTTTTGTTTTGTTTGTGGGTTTTTTTGGTTATTGTTTTTGGTTGGTCTTTTTTGTTTGTTTCTTTCTTTAAGTAATTTGTCATTTGGAGTATTTTTTCCCCTCAAATGCCTGTGGGAACCAGTATTGCTATTAACTTATCACTTAAAGAGTTCCTTTCTTTCAGGAAAACCTGAAAAAAGAAAATAGCGAAGCTTTCAAAAACAGATGCCCATACATACAGAGAAGACAGTAAATACATAAATATTGAATAGCCAATTTCCTCCTCAAGACCTTGCAACAAGGACTGCTGCACTGAGCCAGCAGAGAAGTGGACAAGTTATTTCACTGGCCAAATACCTAGGAAAGAGGAATAATAGAGCATTATGCTACATGTGCTCAGAACAGACGGAAAGACTCTTGGGGAAACAGGAGAACAAAAGCACAGATAAGACAAAAAGTCTGGAAGGAAGCCAACGTAATACAGCAAGGAAAAAAAGGTGAAGAGCAGGGAAGAAAGGATAGCCCAAGTTCCTTGCCTTTACATAAACTGCCTGTATCTGATTTTTATCCTCCAGCAGTGCCATCTGGTTGAAGATTCTTACTAGCCCCTACAGATTGTTTTTTCGAGCCTGTGACCTCTGCAGTTTTTTGCCTCTGGCCATACAACTGTCCCCTCGCAGTCTTCTGGGGCTGAGTAAAGTTAGCATCAATAGTTCTTGATGCTAATACCCTACTAAAATGCATGCATTAGATATACCTTTAGTATGCTATTATTTCAGGATTTCTAAATATGAAGGTATCCATGCATCAATTACAAGTTTCATACCATAAAGCTCTTCAATGAAAACACAAATATAGAAATCTCAGCTTATATTAGCAGAAACTCCAGAAACGAGTAATTAAAAGGTACCAGAACCAAAGCATATCCAAAAGAAGGACCATTTTGTCAGATTGACATCACCTACCACAACTTTGCACCCCAAAGCACACAAAAAATAAGAATTACTATTAAAAAATAGGAATAAATTAAAAATCATTAATTGCCAATGAGCAGGCTTAATTGCAACACTGAAGGACAGTATTTGAGTGCTACAAAGTATTGCTAGAATTACAATTTATAGGAATAGAATTTACTTACAGAAATCTACATCACGCACTATAACAATAACCAGCTCTACCTCTCTATGGGTTTCAACATCTTACTCTCCCATTACTTCAGGAAACGCTGAAAACAATTTTTTTCTCCATTGTGTAGTATTGCAACTTGACAGCAAACACACTACATAGTGCTGTCTTTTGAAATCCTGAAGATGGATTTATGTTCACCAGACTTAAAACAATCTTTCTAGTGACGACCCATCAGATAGTTTCATAGTGGAGAGCTTTGACAGTCTTTGTGTGAGATCTCATTCTCATGTTGCAGCAGGTACTTAAAGAGCGAGAACCACTTTTTTTTTCCAAAGGAATTTTGGTGTCCAACTCCCTTTGAAGCCTCCCTTCCTATGTATCTTTGAAAATCTGATCTTCAGTTTGTTATCCATTTTCCCTTCCCACTTAATATGATAATGCCTTCTCTCCTTCCTTCTTGAACACTCAAATAAAAGGGAGGTAGCAAGTCCATACTCCTAACATGAGCGAACTGTAGTTGCTTGGAAAATCACAGCTCCCTCTCCCAGTCTTCATCTCTTCTTTTCCATTTAGTTGCATAGAACACAAACATGATTGGGCCACAGGCTTCTGTTTCTCACTCTATGCCATCCATCAGATTGGAGTTACATTCTTTAGATAAAAGTAAAATCATCATAGGCAGAAAGTCTGCTACAGAAAACAGATTTCCTACTCCTTTCAAATTTATTGATTACTCACAGCCTTTCCTCTCGAAGTGTACCTACCAGTCTGGGCAGGGGTGTTGGAATAGCCACTTGCTGTCTGATAAAACTTAACAAATGGCAATTTTATGAGCTTCTGTTGTTATTGTTCCTTTACCTCCTTCAGTATCAACCTGCCCCAGCAATTCACTGACAAAGGAATATTAGAGATAAGGCATGACTATGAACATTTTGATCCCTACTTCAATAAAAGTTTTAAAGATATTTTCTTGGGCATGTCACACAGGACCTTAATTTTTATGGTATCCAGTGTCTGCTGTTTTCTACAACAGAGGGTATTGTGTGGAAAAACACTTAAAGAAAACTTGGAAACCTCAAATATTGCAGTATTTATATCATTTGCACTGCCTTGGCATACCAGGACTGATTTTTCTCAGTGCCTTCATCCAGACGTTTTAGTGTTATGCCTCTGCATTGATCCTGGGAATTTCTGACTGGTCAAGGTCTATAATTTCCTTGTTACTTCCCCATCAGTGAAGGCCAGGCTGCCTGGCCCAGAGAAGAATTTTGCTCTATCAAAGTGAAATTAAGCACACAAAGAGTTATTATATATAAGCTGCATGCAAAGATTAAACTCAGACTCAATCACACAACTAAATCCCCATTCAGTGCTTTGAAAATTTACAACTAAATGTGAAGCTAAAAATATTAGCTAAAAAGAGTGAGCTATCTTCCAACCACATCCTCTTGCAGAATAACATCAATAAGAGACAAGTCTGAAAATGTGCCTTAGAGGAATTAATGAACATTTGTTTGAAATGCGGCCATTTCTCTTTGGGACAGGTTTTTTTTTTCTTCTTCTCCTTTTTTTTTTTCTGCCCCTCCCCCTCATCTAGTGAACATATCCTGCACTTCAGGGTATGGAAACCTGCCCAAGTCACACCCATAGTCAAATCAAATTTAACATATCTTTACAAGATATTTATAACATGCAAATAGCTAGAGGCCCTGCTTCTTGTTCACATGAAGATCCATTATGCCAAAAAAGGAGGGCTCTTTCATGTTAGTGAGAATGAGTGTATGGTAGAATAGAAGCTGGTTTCACATATTATATTTAACATGTGAAGATTCAGCAACTCACATCTCGACCCCACGTGCAACAAGCAAGCAAATCACACCACCACATTTTAGGAAAGGTGTTCGGTGAGCCCTTATGACTCCATCCTTAGAATCACCCCCTTGTGTCTCAGCAGGATTCTGCCTCAAGAACCCCAGAAAAAATAATTTTACTTCACCCTTCATTAAAAAAAAAAAAAGAGGAAACTCTTGCTTCATTCACTCCACTTTTTCTTAAGTCTCTTTAGCAGGTCAAGGAGCCTAACAAAATATTTTCTCAAGATAAAACAGATTAGCAGTAAAAATTCCACCTTCAGATTCTTAGGCATCCGATTCACTTATGAATTTTGTCTCTTGGCACGCATCTAATTCAGAAATAAATTATCGTACTGTGTTTCTTTGACAAACTTCTCCTTATTTGTCACTTAAGAGTAATCAGAGACAGGAATTTTCAAATTAGAAAGCTTAGACCCGAATCATCAAGCACAAGCTATTTTTTTGGGACGCTTTCTGAACAACATCGGAAAAACGCATGCTGAGCGCCCACTGCAGCCACCCAAACCTGCGGGGGTCTGTGTGCTAGGGCTGAGCAACCAGTCTGCAGTGCTGAGGAGGGTCATGTCACCTGAGGGAAAATGGCAAACAAAAGAAAACCGTTTGGCTTCATCTCAGGAGGCAAACATGTACTGCAAGTTAGAGCTTTCTGAGTAGAATTCACCCCAAATTTTTTTAAACTTTAAAATTATGGTGTCAGATAAACAAGTTACCTTGTCAGGTTTACCTGAATTTCTTCAGTAAACTCTGATACCTACCTATAAGTTGGGATACTATTTCCAAAATTATTTGCTACCTGAGGAGAGTGCATTAATAAGTAGATACAATATATGGCTCATATCCTGACATAGTAATATTAAGCATTTTTCAGAGTGTATGTCAGCACACAGCAACTACATATTGAACAAAAAGTCAAGCAGATGCGTGTCTTTCAGTGTTTCAAGGAACACTCTTTATTTTTGTGCTACCAAAGAACTTTGAAATTACATAGAAGGTACTAAAGCTGGTGAAGTTTACAGCAAAGGCTTTTGTGAAGTAGAGGAATTTTAATTTGAAAGGGTCTAGTAATTTCATTCTGTACCAAAAGTGGTATATAACTCATAATATGATATAAAAGTCTAATAAAATACTTGTGTATTTTAAAGGAAGAAGACTCATCTGTGAACATAAAATATTGTTCTGCTTAAACTACATGAACACAGCAAGCACTTCATTTATTCTTTAAAAAAGCTTTCTGTTTTGTTCAAATGGCTTAAAATTTTATTGCAATACTTCTACAGCAATAGCTAAAACTAAATTTTACACAACTCTGGCACAAACACCTGTTAACCTGATAACACATAAACCCTCCCCACTAACAAGGACTCCAGTTAGAATGAATAACAGAGATGTTTGGGGAATTGAGGGGAGACGACATTTGTTTGATTGACGTGTGCCTTTCCCGGGAACAAGCAATGCACGTCCATAATCCTTAACAGTCTGACAGCACTAGTATGACCTACTTCTTAGGGGGAAAAAAAAGTTTATCTCTGTTACAACAGTTGTTTACCTATATATTTATATCGAACAGTAATATTGAAGCTGTCTGACTCTCTTTCCTAGTAATGCATTAAGTGTCTGTTCACATAGCTAGCCAAATGTCATGTATGATCTTTCCCACTATTGCTCTGGAAATCTTACAGGAAAGAATTTTTTTTTTGCTGCTTGTTGTATAAACCCTTCTGTGTTTCATTATACATATTATTATATGTATTCTAGATGTATTACATTACTGGAAAAGCTGTTAGGTTGTTCTGTTGTTAGTATTCTACCGAGAACAAACATAACTTATCAACTGCCTGACTGCTTCTTGAAAAATAGGTATCAGTTTACCCCATTGAATTACTACACCTGTTTGAATTTTGGCCACTCCATCAGAGCAGCAAGCTAGCCTGAGGAACTTTCAACACGCAGTTTTATTAGCCTACTTGACAAAACTTTCATAGCCTCAGGAGCTTGGAAAAAGTGGGAATATAAAGAAATACCAAAATAGTGAAAAAGACTGAAAAAATGCATTTTGTATTATGGCAACTGTAAACACCTACTTTTCCCCCTCATCATTAAACTTCCCTTTCAGGTTTTTTGCCTTTTTTTGCTTTAAGCTCTGCGCACAGTACCTACTCAGTCCATTTAAACTCCATGAAAGGAACATAAACCTGGAACAAAAGCTATTGCTGAAACTTGATAATAGTTAATATACTGATAAACATTGAACATTGATTTATACATCATATTAATAAACACAGAACATCTAAAATATATAGCTTGCTGACTGCAACACCAATGCAACAAGGAGAAAAAACAAATTATGAAACACTAAAAAAAAAAAAAAAAGGCTCACCTTCTGTGCCATTGGGTGTCATGGAATTATTATTATTTATATGGGAGTTATCAAGTTTTGGACCACTGGGGGATTCACTACTACCACTTAGTCGTCTATGTGGGCTGGCTAGATCCTGCATTTCCATAGACCTGAAAACAAGACGCAACTAGTTTTAGTGACATATTCAACATCAATTGCATAGCAATTGCCTTTACTAGATGCAGCCCACTATTAATCAACATCCCAAAAATGCTCCGTGAAAAATTAACAGCTTCTCCCAACTTGACTTATTCCAGTGCTTAATTTATGTTTTACCCACGCACACAACTGACCAGCCACTGTAATTATTTTTACAGCTTTTGACAGAATAAAATTTAGATTCCAAGCACTGTACTTCAAACATTCACATAACCTTTTATTTTTAAGACACCTACAAAGATGGAATCACCAATATATGAAGACATATATTCTCTTAACAACAAATTAACACTCTGCTTTTTCAGGATTTACCACTCAGTGGCAATATAATGGGCCTCCAAACCAAATAAAACACTTGAAGCAATTGTAGAAACCTATCATCTACTGACAGGGAATGAGATATTCCTGATGTATGTGTTTACTCTGGCAAACTACTTAATTGTTCCTCTGTTTCCGTTGAAACAAATGCAGCATTAAAGCATTATTATGTCTGCTCACTTGTTTGCTTTGTGGATTACACAGAGCGTGCCCAATTGCAAAGGGATACGACCAACACACAGTGAATCCATACAGGCGTTAGTGTGCCTTAGCACTCTGCTGTATCGCAGCAGCTGTCACTTAGGCTAAATAAGTAGAGAACAATTCCCATTCAAAGCAAAAATTAGAAGTTCAACCTGCACAAAAGCCACTGAATATTTCACACTGGTGGTTTCAACAGCTTTATATGTAAAGGCCAACAGTCATCACAACCATGACTTATCCTGTGGTTGATGTTGGGGCTTATGACCAAAGTGCCCCATCCTTCTACTTTATACCTAAAACTTTTGATAATGTTATTTGATGTACTCATTCTAAATAATTGTTCCCAGTAGAAACTTCGGAGCTGAGCCTGCCTCCAAGGCATTTGAACTAGTAATTTTTCAGTTCAAAAGAAATATTTAGGCTCTTTTAAAGACTATTAAAATTATATAAAAAATTCCTCCTGAAGTAATGGTATGAATATCCTTAAGCCTAAGTGTCATTTCAGCTATGAAGTCTACGCATTTTAACAGACATTTTATCACAACTTCTAAACAAATATCCTTCATTTTATATTTGTTTACCTCATCTGATCTACACATAAAGAAGGATGATATCGCAATGATTTAAAGAAGACAGTACCTTATATAAAGTCAAACAATTTACCGAAAACGTGTATGTGCTCATGGTTTACAGACTTGTTTGCACACACGTAAAAGCGCCACTCCAGCACCTATTCATCCACGTAACGTGGAAAATAAGAATAAATGTTTTACTTATCACTTCAAGTTAAAAAACCCCCAACAATAAAAGGCTTGCAGAAAAATAGCAATTTTCAGTCAAATCCTTACCTGCAGCTTGAGGAAACAGCAACATCTGAACTAGTTTGGGACTTCTGCACCTGTAAACCAGGGAAACAAACAGAAGCTTCTATTACTCCGCTTTACTATGAGGCCCTAATTTAAAGAAAGGATATCACCACAGATGACAATTCCGTTCTTTAAATCCAAAGGGAGAGAGGTGGGTGCGGTGCCCGTGAAAGGCATATTGTCTTTTAAATTGAAGGCTCAACTGCTGTTTCCCCGGCAGGTCTCTCTCCCTCCTCCCTGCGCTGGGGGACGGCAGCCAAGTGACGGGATAGTGATTCATCAGGGGCCCGTGACAGCTGCAGAGGGGCTCACTCCTCCCACGGCACAGCATGGCACGGCACGGCTCCGCCACGCACCCCCGCAAAGGTAACCCTGCCGCGCCGGCCAAGGGCAGCCAGGGCTGCGCCGGCACCAAGCCCCTCAGCATCCTCCACCCCTCCTGCCTCTTCTCATCCCTCCCTTCCCCTCAGCTCTTCGCAGCTTCTTGCCCTCATCGTGTTGTCTTTCCTCTGCTCTTCGCCATCCTTTCTCCGGGCCTGGGCCACGGGGAACCCGCAAGCCACGGTCACCTCACTGGCGAGGTGGAGAGGCTGACACTAATGTTTCTGGGGGAAGAGTGGGAGTGACAGCCATAGGCAGGTCTAGCTGTGGTAAAGATCTTTAATACATGGCCAAGAGTATTACACAACCATCTCTAAAACAACCCCATCTGCAGCCAGGGCGAATTAAAATCAAAACCCCACACGTTATTGCACAAAGTTCTACTCGTAAAAATTCCAGTCGCTAATAAGATTTCTGATTTCTGACTTAAAAACCACTTCTGGCTAAATAAATAGGAGGAAGCTGTAGCATTTACCTCTGAGGTCACTCATCAGGAAGAGGAATCTGGTTCCACTGGGAAGCCCAGCAATAATTTTTCAGTTTAATAAAATTACTCCTTTTATAACTCAGGTGAGTAATAGTTTTCATATCCTATTAGAAGAACACTGTTGCCTTGCTAAAACACTCCAGCCACTAATGATTATCAGCAGGTGATAAAATTCAGGTGAAGATACACTGACGCTGCTAGACACTGCTAGCATAAAAGCACACAAAAGCTTCTCTGGGCAAGGTATATATCCTCTTAATGTCTGCAGTGAGGATCCTTCATGTGCGTTTCCATTCAACCTGAACTGACATCTCTTAAATGATCACGGAGCAAAGACAAGGGAGATGAGGCATTTTAAGTGCCATAAAAATCATCCAAGCAAATCCTACTTATGTGGCTGTGGGGTGGGGTTTTTGTTATTTTTAATCACAGACAGAATTACTACTAGCAAGAGTAAACAACTGCTAGAGGCAGCCAGGCAATGAAGAACATTACAAACTATGTCAAAAAGCATGCAATAATACATGCTGAAAAACATCAATCTTTTTATAACTGGGTACTTAAAGTACTGCATAACACGCTTCTCAATACATTGTTGCTTGCCAAATCAAACCAGACTAGCAGATACAGTCAAACCTGTGCATTTTGTTTCAAAGATTTTTTTCCCCCTCAGTTCTTTACCCCAGAAACTGCCGTGGAGTGCCTTAGGATATGTTTCTGCTGTTACTTCTAAACACCTGGAAAAAATTATAGGTGAGAACTAAGTTTGCTTACAGAGCTATCTTCACTCCCTCTTGCACAGAATCCTTTAAAACATATATTTTATAATAGGAAAAACTTCCCATTTCAAATGGATGCATTAATTAACTGCTATTTTCCAATGTACCCTACAGATTAATTCACATTTGATTAAATACTAAAATACATGTGATCCTATTTTAATTACCAATTTTTAAAAGAATAATAACTTCTGTGCATTTGCATATGTACATATACACATGGTCATGTGTGTACATAGTGAGAGAGATTTATGGATGCATGAGAGAAGGCAAAAAAAATAACCAGCTCATTTGAAGTGAATTAAATATATAACTTCAATGTCCTCCAACACTTTATGATTTGTGAAAGTTCATATCCACAACCTTAATTTTCATTAGACATACTTTAGATATATTCCTTTGTGTCTCAAGGATTATTTAAACCATGTGTTGCACGTTACCAAATTTAAAAATGACTCTTTAATCAAAATAACTTTAAAACAACTAATCCTCACTTAGGCTGGTCAGCTGAATCCACAGAGTGGTCCAGGAAAAATAAATCTACTCTCAAGAATGCGAATGCAGACAACAATTAGACACAGATGTGAGTGAAATTAGTTACAGTTTACAAAATGCTACACTTCACATGCTTTCAGTTTTTTATGTGTAGTACAAAATTACAACGTAGTAAGGAACCACACTTATGATGACCAGTTAGTTCATAGAATAAAAACATTTCTGGGTGGTGTGTGCTTGCTGTCATACATTCTCCCATTTTGTCAACAGATTTCTGGATAATTGAAGTTCTGCAACATAACTCATATATCAAACAAAAAGTGAGGGAAAACCCCAAATGCAATGCCCTTACCCATCCAGAAATGGGGCACAATTAAATTAAAAAAAAAAAAAAGAAAGAAAAAAAAAAGGGAGCTGTAATATTCCCTTCATACACAGTGCTTTGCTAAAACTAAAAATGCTGTATATGATAAATAACAGATACACATTCTCCTTAATACCTCAAAAACATTACTGTGTATAATTTGATTGTTGTAAGTAACGTTCACATCTTTTTCCTTAATACAAACTGCAGATCTGGGCACTGTATAGTACATAGTGAGAAAAAAAGGACAATGATAGCAAAGCTACTTCGAATTCATCCACTTAAGAATCTTAAATCAGTAACATCAAAATCTGATTAGTTAATGAGGTCTTTTAAGTTTGCCTTTTTTCTAATTAAATTTATAATTCTTCACAGATGTAGGTTTTGTTGATGTTCAATTTGTCTCTCTCATTTTGTTAAACCTCACATAGTACTCCACCAATCCATTGAATAGCCACATTAAATCTGTTAATACCATGCTCTTCAACCCCAGAAATTATTTCCAGAAGGCAAACTTGCTTTGAGAGATCATCAAACAAGACTTAAGGTACACATTTTATCACATTTTCCCTACCACAGAGCTCAGGATGCGGAGGAAAATTCATGACTTTTGCACTGTTTATTATACTTTGCTAAATTACAAATCAAAAGCATCTGACAGAAGATCATGTATGAAGCCAAAAAGTTAATAATGTTCTGTGAAAAGTAAACTGTAAATGGGAAGGGATTCTAAATTTCAGCAGCACAGAGCAAATAAAATGTAGGTACTTGTCTAAATTACAGGTTTTCCACAGTATTTTTGCTTGCTAGAAGCAATTTTTTCTAATGGCTATAATTTAAAACATTTTTCCAGCTGAAAAGAAATTTTCAAAGTGAAAATAAGAATTTAACCCAGAAAAGTATAGCCAGCACATGCGCTTTATCTTAAAACACAGCTCTACTTTAAAGAAGCAAATTTCAAAGACAACGGCAGTTTTCACATCAGACTGTTTCTTCTTATGAAAAAAAAAAAATCTGTCATTTTTAGGAAGGGGTGGAGGGAGGGAGAGAAGTGGACTTCTCCCCAGCAGCACTCTTTGTCTTCTTAAAAGCGCTATGCAGCCAGTATCTATAGACATAATGGCTTCAACAGCCAAAATGTTACAAAACTAAAATGCAAATTGGCTGCAGAAAGGCACCTTGCTGGCAATGCAGGAAACTTGGTAATACTTTCACTCTTCCTATAATCGTACTCCTGGGCTCTAAAGGAAGAGGTAGGGCTTTTTCACTAGATGTTCACGTCAAAGACAAATTGCACTTATTAAAGCAAAAGCAGGTAATTGCAGTTATTTCATTTTTAATTACTAGTTTAAATTCTAAAAGTGCTATCCCACATGCTCACTTCATACAATTATGAAGGAAACATTTTGAAACTCCAACACTTTCTTCCCTTTAAGAAAGAAGCACTACAATGTGACAATGCTCCTATTATAACCAGCCATTTAAGAATGTCTTTCTCCTTTTCCAAGATTTTTTTTGGCTCCTGAGAAATATTTCATACTTATTGCAACTCAAACAAAATGATTACTCATTCTTTTTTTTTTCTCCTCTCTCCAAAGGCGAAGTGTGACTCAAGCCGTCTGTCACTGAGCAGAACTGCTGAGAGGGGATGGCTGCTCATTTCCAGACCCTTCCAGGCCTTGGGAAAACTGACAGCAGTGAGGTGTGCTTGGCTAAAAACTGCATGTCATGGGTTTGTCAGCAACATATAAAACGCTGTGTGCATACATGTTTATATACCCAAAATCATATAATGTATATACACACACACATACATGTATGTATGCAGATCTATATATATAATCCATACTAATTTAATTTATTTTACACACCGAAACAGCAGTCTGTGTTTTGGCAGATGCTTTGCGAACTGCCTCAGTATGGGATGGAAAAGAAAAGAACCTTTATACACGGTATCTAACGTTAGAAACTTCCAATGATACACTACATCACATTTCCACTTATTCCAAATTTTCTTGTGCTCAATTTTAAATTCAAACAAACTACATGAAATACATTATCCCTTTTTTTTTCCTCCTGAAACCTTTTATCTCTTCTGCTTGCTTCAGTTTTAAATGTTTGCTTACAAAAGAAAGAAAACCAAATGTTTTTAAATGCACTAAGAACTTTAATTTTTCCAGAATAAATCTTACACTGCAAAGGATAGTTCTTCCTCTCGGTGTTTGAAAAACCGAGAGAAATACATACTTGGGAATGTTTGGTGGGTCTCGGTTGCTCAAAAGCAAGATGTAAATTTAATGGGACTTCAAAAGGTCTCTAACTTCTTCGTCCTAGGATCACTGTTCTAAATAAGCCACCTAAAATGTCAATAAACGTCAAATATTGCAGTTGTGTAGATGTTTATTCTGTCATCTTGAAGAGTTCTCCTGTGGGGATCTGTGTGTTTTCCTTGGTGTTCGGAAAATTTAAACATATTAAGCAAAAGGATTTCCTGCTTCAGAAAGCACTGTCAAAATCTCTGTCAGGCATTCTTTCTCCCAGTTTTTTTTATTATTTTTCTCACGCTCTCATGTCTCTTTCAGCAAGGTTTGCCAGTTTCCTACAGTACGCGTCTCTTTTTCCCCCCGTTTAACATCTCACCACCACGCTGCTCCTATCTACCGAACCATTAGCGCTCGAGGAAATCAAACAGGAGAATCCCCAAACCTGGCTGATCACAATAAACAGAACCGCCTAACATCTGTTTTGTGGGAAGCCTACAAACCCCAGCCTGAATCACGGCCAAAATTAGCTGCAGCACCCAGTGATTTATAATTGAGCGCCGCTCTCCTCCGGGACGGCAGAAAGCGCCCCTGCCCCTCCGCGCACCGCGGCCCCGCCGCGCCGGGACCCGGGGCCGCTCGGCAGCCGGGCTGCTGCAGCCGCCCTCTCTCCCTGCTCTTGTCCTCCCGCCCTCGCCTCTCCCGCCGCCCGCCTGTACTCACGGTGCCGGGCGGAGGCTCCGCGGGCCCGCGGCGCGGCGGCGGCGCCTCCCACGGCGCGGCGGGGCGGGCGCGCCCCGGGCGCGGGTCGGAGCCGGGGCCGGAGCGGGTCGGCGGCGGGCAGACAAAGCGCGGCGGAGGGAGGCTGCCTCCAGCCCCGCCGTCTGTTTGCTCAGCCTTGTGGGTCTGCCCAGGCACTGCCTGGGGGCACGCTGCCGCTCTCGCTCTCCTCCTCACTCCCCGTCTCCTGCTGTTCTTTTTCTTTTTTTTTTTTTTTGGGGG